>JARWIR010000010.1:18835629-20035629 GCA_029959085.1 Nemophila menziesii | reverse complement strand
GAATATCTTGTTAGGCAAGCCCACTAGTATTACAACCGCACAATAGACGATTATGAACTATTTCCGTAACTAAACTCCCAACTAAGGTAATATTTTATGGACTTAGGTAAATCTAGAGGTGTATAGGCTCTAGAAAGAATAAATTAGAATAATTCATAACATAATTATAACTAACATACTCAACTCAATTAAAATGATTTCTCAAATAACATAGAATAGCAAAATAGTAGTCACATATTATACATACTGCAAACCCAACCTATGTGAAATTTAGTGCATGATTACAAAAATGAAACTAAAAATAAAGACACTAGAAACATGGTTAATTAAACAAACTAAGACAATTTACCGTAATGGTAGAGGTGGAATGATGCAGAAGTGATGGCGTGATGCTTCTGATGCAGATTTTGTTGTTTCTTCCTTTGCCGACTTTCTCTTCTCTCTGGCCAAAATTATTAATAAAAACTTAGAAAGGACTTGTTCCTAATGTCAAATTCTGAAACTTATAGGTTGAGAATCGTTTTATCGGTTGTGGGAAATACCATAGTTATTCGTAAGACCGACGTAGCCTCAACAACTAAAGTTATTCAGAAGACTGGCGTAGCCTCAACAATTAAAGTTATTCGAGTGTTAGAGGCGAACCAAGAGAAGATGATTGCTACTTTAGGAAGCGTGACAAAAGAGTTAGACCTCCTCAGAATTATGCTACTTGGGGTGAGCACCATACAACATGCCACCTATTCTGTACTCACGAAGGAAGTCTTTCGTGGACGCAACACCGAAAACCGGCCTAGTGCTGGTTCAGATACGTATTCCTAACTTTCTCATTTAGTAGTGTATAATAGTTTTTTTGCGTCATTGAGTCTTTTCGAGTCGTGGGGACACGACTCATTTTTGAGTTTGGGGTGGGGTTCGTTGCCTCATCCCAATTTTATGTGTTATTTGTTTTATTTGTTTTCAATAAATTAATATTATGGTTGCGTTTGACTGTAGAGAATTTTAAATGTCCCCAATAATCAAACTTTTTATAAATTTATGATAGAAAATAGTAGACCTTAGGAGTTAGTATAAGACGCATTTAGATTGCATGCAAACATAGGTAATTAATAGGTAGCATTAATAAACAATGCAGAAGAAGAAAACTTGTACTTAAGGAAAATGTTTGGTGTGTAGAACGCGAGATCCAAAGTGATAGAGAACCCACTTAGGTATGAACTAGAGGGAAGCTATGTGATTAGGAAGATGATAGAGGCAGTTCTTTGTTAGCCCTTTGAGACTTTTTAGCCTTCTGTCCCTTAATATAATATTATCCGTCTGAGCCTCAATTTTAGCCTTCAAGCCTTTCTTTTGTCGCCATAATATAAGCCCATATCCCTTTAGATTATTAGGCATTACCATATGACCCGTACTTGAATCACAATCCCGAGAATTCCTGTCTTGAGCTTGAGTTTAGGGTGGTGGGTTTCATTATTGGGAGATCATATTGGGAGATCATATTGGGAGGGAATTTGTATGCGTTTGTAGTTATGCGCAATTGTTGATGATATATATTGTAACCCTTTGCTGGGGTAATAGTGAATGAAAAAGAAGTTATGAGCTAAAGTTATGAAAAGGCATAACTTATGAAAAATAGCATGATATCTCAACATCAAAGGGAGTCATAGCTATACAAAAAAATATGAATAAATGATTTGAAAAGAATATATATTCGGACCGGCAAAGTGGACTTTTAGAAGTCATCTTTAGTGCTTATTGGTTAATTTGGGGACGCTACATTAGTGCGTAAAATGGGGTGAATGAGAACGATATACGAGTGTAAACTCAAGCTCAATGACAGTTTGTGATGGTAAGGGAGGAGAGAGCCAAAATCTCACTTCAAATTTACCAAATATACATTCCATACAGTCCCTAAGCCTACGCTATAACCATAAAGTCCTCGTGATTCCTAGTTATGTAGTGGATTTTTAATTCAGCTAATAGGGAGTATGCTAAGTGGAGCGTTCAAAGTTAGTGAGGGTCGATGAACACACTATAGCCATCATCTTGAGATAAGTACAAGCGTAACCTTCTAGCATTGTGAAGTTAATTTTTAATTGATTATTTCTGTTGATTTTGCATGACATTTGTATGTGTGTATTAATTCCTAGGATCGTACTATATGAGATTTATGTTAAGTTATGCTTTGGGTGTTATTCATTAGACTCTACCTTTTTCCGTATCAACTTGAACCCTTGTTATTATTTTGCTTTGTCGGGACGACAAAGGATTGAGTTTGAGGTCTTGATATATCCATTTTTTTTCTAATTATATTCCCTTAGGAGACATCAAATTAGGTGGTTATTTGACTTATTTACTAGACTTTTAAGCTTATTTGGTCATATTACGATTTCTTCCCTTGGATTTGGATTATTTGCGTTTTAGAACTTTTATGCGTTAATTCGTCTATTTTTAGTTTAAAGTTCTTAGGTTTATGATTTGATGGAATATCAAGAGAAGGATAAGAAACGGGAAATAAAGTCTTGGATGAAGCGTTAAAGTCAAAGGCGAGAATAATTGATTCGAAGAAGTAATTAGTGGAGAATGAAATTTGGAATGCTGTTACAAATCACTGTTTTCAAACATCTTAGCCACTGATTCAGCCTTGGAGCATAAAATCAGGTAGCTAGAGCCTGAAGTCAGGAAGATTTTCCAAATTGAACGAAGTGATTCTGAGTCCGGACGTAAAAGTTACAGCTGTTTTAGTAACAGCTGGTCACCACTGACGAGATTTTATTAAATGGATTGGGCTTTTATTCTAATTAACCTAAACCCTAATTTCTATAGCCCAACCCGTTTTTCCCACTATAAATAGGCCTTTGACCTCAATTTTTATACACACAATTCATATTATAAAAGAGGCAACGCTTAGCTTCCTTCTTCAACAACAACAATCCTCAACCCTTTAATTAGGTTTTTCTATTTCTGTAACCTCTCTTATTTTATTTCAGTTATTTTAAACATTAGTATGAGTTAAATTCTTTAAGTAATTGATGAACGCATTTCTGGGTTGAACCCTATTTATTTAATTTAGTTTTTTCAATTTTGGGATTGTATGATTTAATTCGAATTGGGTAGTTAATCAATTTCTATTATTTTAAGCCTATTGACTATTAGTGACGTAATTAACCAGTAATAGGATTTAGTATCTAGGCTATTCCATATTTTGGTGTATGGATCACCTTGACGGGGGGTTTAGGTACGAGAATAGATAATAGATGTAAGATAAAAGTTATTGATCCTGACGGACTTAATTAATCTTATAGCCAATTCAGTAAAAAGTGCTTATCATTCTAAGGTAGATTATGATCGCCCTAATGGGGTTTATATTACCCTGGAATAGCTTCTAAGTCCACCCTAACGGGGGTTAGAAGAGTATTGAATCCCGACTATTGTTAATTGCCAATTTGACCCTTAAACGAAACACCAGTTAAATAGATTGAGGCAAAACCCTTGCGGGAGTCAAGTACTACCTCTCATATTTGTGTCCAACCTTTATTTACTTATTTGCATTTTAATTCTTTAGTTAATTTAGTATTTTAATTTAATTGCATCTTAGTTCTTAATCCAAAAACCAAAACAAATATTTATATCATTTATTTTCCGCATTCCATAACAATTAGCTACACTTATTACATAACATCTAAAGTCATACCTAATCCGTCCCTGAGATCGAAATCCCGTTTACCGGATATTACTTGGACGACCTGTACACTTGCGGTACGTGTCATGCCTTTTTCGGTGTGTTTATTAAGAACACACAAGGAGACACCACTCCTCCTCTACCTGGTTTCTATAAAGTCAATTGTGATGCTTCATTTGATTATGAAAATAACCAAGCTGTATTTCCTTGTATTGTTAAGGATTTAACAGGATGCTTGGTAGATGGTTTTGCGCAAAAGATGGTGGTCAATTCCCCTATTGAAGCTGAAGCAAGAGGCCTGCTAGGAGCTTGTGACCTTTCTTCTAAGTCCCCAACTGGTTCAGTAGAGATAGAAAATGACTGCCTCAACCTAATTAACCAAACTAAGAAAGGAGAGAATATTTTTTGTAATATTTCTTTGTTGGTTAAAAACATTAGTAGGTGTAAATTTTTGTATAAACTGGAAATCTCCTTTGCTAGGAGATCCAAAAACTTGTGTGCTGATTGTGTGGTTAAACATAATCTTAAAGGCTCATTGTTTAGTCTTTGGAATTGTAACCCTCCCGCAATTAGATAATTTTCTTGCTAGAGTTTTTAATCCTATAAGGAGAGGCTAAGTGTAACTTGAAGTTTTTAATGTTTACTTCTTTCGACCAAAAAAATAATTGAGGTAGAAATTCATACTTGTCTTGAAACACACATGTATGTTGTACGCATATTCTTGAAAATTATTGTGTTACCATAATCAAAGCTACTATTGTGTAATACAAACTATTATCAACGTGTAGAAACCATATAAAAAACTTACATGTGAATATGTCTTTGTTAAATTATAAGAACCCAAATTAAAGAAAAATGAAGTCGAATCCATTGGTGCCCCACCAGGTCACTCATTTATCCTTAATCTAGCTAATTTAATGAACATCAAATCAATAATGAGCAAGAAGGAGAAATATAACTACAAACTATCACACGAAAACGCCAAATCTACTGCAAACAATAGAATGTAAACCAACCAGGAAACACCTCTAGAATGGAATAACAACCTAAGAGAAAACCGAGTAACAGAAAGCTAGAAAAAGAGTTCTATACCATATAAACACAACACACTCATATAATGTGAGTTTTATATTAAATAATAGGATAAAACCCCCTCGTGGCCCTCTAACTATGGACAAAGTGCAACATCCGCCCCTGATCTTTGTTTTTACCCTTTCGCGCCGTAGATCTAACTACTTTTTGTTGCTGTTAACCCTTTTTCTATTTTTCTGACAGTTAGTGAACACCACATGGTGCCATGTCATTGCCACCTAAGCTCAACGTAAGTGCCAACTAAGCATTACGTCATCTCTATCTGATTGGGGGTTTCTTATGTGGCAAGGGACATTTTTGTATTTTTACATCATTTCTACCCATTTACACGTAGTAGTGCGTGTTCTTGGTGTTCTTCACACATTCCTTTTAAAAGCTCTAAACAACCCATCAATCTCTCCTTCCCACAGCTGTAAGATCTAGGGTTTACTCATCTTCTTTATCAATCAACAAAGATGCCGAAGAACAAAGGTAAAGGAGGTAAGAATCGTAAGCGAGGAAAGAATGAAGCTGATGATGAGAAACGTGAACTCACTTTCAAAGAAGATGGTCAAGAGTATGCTCGGATCCTCCGTATGCTCAGTAATGGCCGTTCTGAAGCCTCCTGTATTGACGGCACCGTCATATCCGTGGTAAGATGCATAAAAAAGTTTGGATTGCTGGCAGTGATATTGTCCTTGTTGGCCTCCGCGATTATCAGGAACGCGCCTCCACCTATTTCCGAAATAGGGTCCCTATTAAAAAAATCCCTAATTATAAAAATTGCACTATAAGTCCCTATATTATATTTCAGAAAATTGAAGCTTATAATTATAAAATTGTGGTTATTATATGATGATAAAGCTGATGTAATATTGAAGTACATGCCTGATGAAGCTCGATTACTGAAAACATATGGTGAGGTACCAAATTCAATGAAGGTGAATGAAAACTATGTTGATGAGGAAGAAAATTGTGATGGTGACGATTACATTGAGTTTGAGGATGAAGATATTGATAAGATTTAGAGATTACTTGTTTTTATTTTTGGTGAATTTATTAAATAATTTATATTTTATTTTTAATTTGAGATTGAGTTTAGAATTTTATATGAATCCCATCAATGAATTTGGATTTTATAATAGATGTTGCTATGTTTTGGATCAGCACTGATGAACCCATTTTTGGGTGTTTCTTGTGGAGCTTTGGCTATGGTGATTAACAGAATAGAACATGGTGGTCAAGTGGAAATGGTGTTTGAGATGTATAGAAACTCTCCCTTTGCTTAAAAAAAAAATTCTTTAGATATATGGAAGAGAATATTGAATTAACTTTGGATGAATATGAAGTTGATACAAGAAAAAATGGTGAAGTATTTGAAGCTAAAGTTTCTCTTGAGCTTGGAAGAACTCCATCTGAGCTTAGAGAGCTTGTTGATGCTTCATCTTCTTCAACAAATTCCAATCTCAATCCAGAATTCGCAAGCAAGCTATTTTGAGGGTTTTATCTAGGGTTATTAATGTTAGATGTTTAGTCAAATTCGTATGAATTTATGATTAGTTATTCACAAGCAAGCTATTTTGAGGCTTCCATTGTTAAAGGTTTGAAGGATTCAAACCTTCAAATGATTTTTTTATACAGTTAGGGACGAAGCTGACAAAGACGGTTGGCGCTTACGTGGAGTTTAGGTGGCGATGACATGGCGCCATGTGGCATTGACTAAAAAGGGCTAACGGCGACAAAAAGTAGTTAGATCAAGGACACGAAAGGGTAAAAACAAAGATCAGGAGCGGATGCTGCACTTTGGCCATAGTTAGAGGGTCACGGGAGGGCTTTACATTAAATAATACCACCTACAAGGAAAAACAACCTATAATATAAGTACAAACAAATTATCTTTAGTTAACTATATTAGACAATCTTGTAAGTTATGTGAGATTTGGCCTTCCTAGCTTTGCAGTCGAGAGTGATACCATGTTGCTTACAAGAAAGTTGAATCCTTCAACTTGGCGAGGCAAGGAATGTCTACTTGTTAGCAAACTACTCATAATTGTGGTAGACATGCCAAATATTATCTTATGTTCTGGTTGTACTTCTGGTACTGTCAAGACTTGAACTTTGATGAGAGTCAAATTTGAATTTGTAACTGAAGATATACACTAAAACGAAAATGGGGTGGTCCCTCAACCAAGAATAGGTGGCCAATGGAAGCTGAAGATGAAGCCTCATCCTCATCCTCGGCCTCCGTCTCAGTCTCGACTGTTTTGGTGTCTTATTAAGTGTAAGATTATTAGAGGAAAAAAAGTGGTAAACTGTGCGGATTAAGAAGATATAAAGATAAATAAGGGGAAGATAACGAGAGAAGGCATAGTGTGTGGCTGTTGTGACCAAGTCTTGACCCAATCGGAGTTTTATAGTCATATAACAGGGAGATTAACGAACCGTTATGAAAATATATCCATTGAGAAAATAGAAAAGAAGAACCTTGAGTAATCATCTCCGTTTTCTGGCGCCTCTCCATCAAAAGAAGCCTTCAAGAACCTGTTCAGACAACATAACTAAGTTAAGTTATAATCTTACTGGTTTCCTTAGCAAATTCCTTAAATAATCATAATTTCATATCTCCAACATAGCTTGTGTCCTTTTCGGATCCTTGGAAACTAATCGGTTACAGAAAGCAAAAGTACCGATTATAAAAATATTACACATTAGTAAACTTTAACTTCAAACTATAATTTTTTATATATTTCATGTAATTTTCACTGGCCATTCCTTTTTTCAACTAAAAAAAGAGGGACCTTTATTGAATCAAATCATCTTAAAGAAAAATCACAACCATTTAAAAAAATATCAGCTGAGCGAATGGAATTACTCTTAAATTGTTAATATCAAAATAATCAATCATTTTCAAAATATAAAAAATATCCCAGTGTAAGAATAATGATGAATTACATAATTGTAATATTAAATTAGATAACATGTAAAAAAAATCATATAATATCTAAAGAAAAAAAAAACTTTCTATGGATACTATATAAATTTTTGACAAAGAACATACAAGAAATACAAGAAGAACTACAAATAATTATATAAAATGAAATTATTAAATTTACCTTTTCACAAGTAATTGATTGAAATTTTATGACCAACAATTTGAGATATAAAGAATAGAAATAATTAGACTCAAGCTGAAACAACTAAAGATGAATATAACAGTTGGTGATATGAAGATATATTCTCACTGGCCAGGGCCTTGGTCTACCAATCTAGTGGTGCAGGTTCGAACCGAGTCAATGACTCCGAGTCTAAAGTGGCTCTCCTATGTAACCAAAAAAAAAAAAGATATATATGTTTTATGAGGAAAAAGTGGTAAGAGAAAATGCAAAGATGAAGTAGAAAAAGATTATAAATGATCATGAGAAGAAGATTATATAAATGACATGTGAATGTATAGCTTGATGGGAGAGGCGGTTAGGGTTTAATTATAACAATTAGAGGATTACCACATAATTATAATAAGTTACCTAACTTTAATATTCATGGGTTTGACTACAAGTCATGGGCTGGATTGAATATCCACCTAGTTAATAACACTTTCCCTTGAATATTAAATCCCTAAAAATATGCCTCATTCTAAAACTATCTCATTAAAAATCTTTATTGGGAAAACCTATTAAGAAATACCCGTGATGAAGAAAAAGAGTGTAGTGCGTATTTGTCGCCCCCTCTTATCAGCATCTCAGGGAAAGTCTTGAAGTCGACACATGTCAATTTTCTGTCTCAATTTCTTGAATGTAGATGTAGGTGACACCTTTATGAACAAATCAGCCAAATTGTCAATTGAGCAAATTTGATGAAAAACTTTGGTGAGATGTGCTTGGTACGGTCACCTTTGATGCAACCTCCTTTGACTTGAGCGATACAAGCCACGTTATCTTCGTATAGTATTGTCAGAATTTGTTTGTTTGTCGAAAGGTTGCATTCTCCTTGAATAGGTTGAGTCAATGATCTTAACGAAACACATTGTCGACTTGTTTCGTGAAGTAAAAGTATCTCAGCATGATTTGAAGATGTAGTGTCAATGGTTTGATTTGTAGAGCGCCATGAGATAGAAGTGTCTCCAAAGGTGAATAAATATCCAGTTCACGCTCTTTCTTTACATTGGTCAGATAAATATCCAACATCTGTATAACTAATAAATTTGGATTTGTGATGTTTGGACTATAGCAATCTCATATTGTGAATTCCACGAATATAACAAAGTATTTGTCTAATAAAATTCCAGTGTCTCATTGTTGGTGCTGAACTGTATCTTGATAGAAAATTTACACTACAGGAAATGTCTGGACGAGTGTTGTTAAAAATATACATCAATTCAAAAATTGCACTAAGATATGATACTTATGGGAAAATAATTTCTTTTTTATCTTCACGCGTATGAATTTTTTTATTTTGTGGATCGAGTGAACGTACAACAATTCGTGAACTGATGAGATTTATCCATATGAACTGTTTAAGGATTTTTTTGACATATGCTGATTGGTTGACAAAAATTCCATCTGTGAAATGTTCAATTTCCAAGCCAAGGCAGAAATTTGGTTTATCAAGATCTTTCGTCTCAAAATCCTTGCATAAACCAGTTGTTGCTGTTGTGAGCTCATTAAGAGACCCTATTAGACTTAGAACATCAACGTAGACCTCAAAAATAACATATCCAAAATCAGATTTTTTGATTAAAACACATGGACTAATTTGATTATTAATGTAGCCTTCTTTGACAAGGTATGTACTACGACGATTATACCACATTCTTTCAGATTGTTTTAATTTATACAAGGATCTTTGTAATTTATTGAGTAATTTTCCCGTCGGTATGTGCTATATGCTTCAGGCATTTTTAATCCTTGTGTGATTTTCATGAAATTGTCACTATCGAGTGATCCATAGAGGTAAGTTGTTACCACATCCATAAAATGCATAAGAAGTCCTTCAGTAAATTCCAAACTAAGAAAAAATCTAAGTGTAATAACATCCACTACGGGAGAGTATGTTTCTTCATAATCGATCCCACTTCTTTGTGAAAAAACTTGTGCTACAAGTCGTGCCTTGTATCTTATAATCTCATTGTTTTCATAACGCTTCTGTATGAATACCCACTTGTAGCCTACATGGCTTACATTTTCAAGAGTCTGGACTATATGTCCAATTTTTTTTCGTTATGCGAGTCAGTCTAATTCATCCTCAATTGCTTCATTCTATTTTGGCCTATCATTTTTACATCTTATTCCTGTAGCGACATTCTTGAACTGATTTTGGTTCAAGGTCATCTCTTTCATTCATCAAATCAATAGAAACTCTATATGAGAATATTTGATCAATATGGAATATCTTTCGGTTCCATCTTATTCCTGTAGCGACATAGTTCATCGAGATATCTTCATTATCAATATTCAAATTTTCAAAAGTTCGACTCTTAGATGAAGTTTCCATTTCTGCAATTTCACAAATCGCGTTATTTACAGGATTATTAACGATCTCTGAGTTGGCATCCCTCTGATTTTGTTCTTTTTTCTTTCACAAATTTTTGTCTTTGGAATCAATAGTTCTACCACGCTTTATGCGTGCATTCGAATCATTTCCCAATTCGCTTGTTAAGTGCTCTTTTGGAATATCAATTCGAACAGGAGCATTTTCAGCTGGTATATGTGACTTAGTCACTCTCCTTGTATCAGTGAATGCATCTGGAAGTTGACTAACAATATTCTACAAATGTATAGTTTTTTGAAGTTCTTGTTCAGATTGCTTTGTGTGAGGATCGAAATGAGATAGAGATTATACATTCCATGATATTTGAGATTTTTTTAAATTTTTTGTTTCTCCTCCTAAGATTGGGAATTGAGTTTCATCAAATTGGAAATCAACAAAACATGTTGTAAATAGATCTCCAGTTAAAGGTTCAACATATATTATAATTGATTGAGATTCAAAACTGATATTTATTCCGAATCTTTTTTGTGGTATCATTTTTGCTCGTTGTGGTGGGTCAATAGGTACGTATACCGCGCAACCGAAGATTCTTAAGTAGGACAAAATTGGTTCATGTCCAAGCAGAAGTTGAGATATGGAGAATTTATGATAAGGTGTTGGTTTAACTCGAACCAGAGCTGCAACATGTAATATGAAATGTCCCCAAGCAGAACTAGGGAACTTAGTTCTCATAAGTAATGATCTAGCAATCAACTGCAGTCATTTAATAAAAGATTCGGCTAAACCATTTTGTGTATGTACATGTGCCATAGGATACTCAATGGTTATTCCAATACACATTAATCCATTAGTTCTAGGACCCCACTTGTTCTTATGAGTTTCATATATAAAGCACAACATACCTCAGAATGCTCCAAAAATACGATAATCATTAACATTATCTTAAGACTCTGAATATATCAAATAAAGGGACAAATTCCCAACTTTAGACTCAAAAGTCCCCCGAAAATAGAGGTGTCGAACTATTAAATATAATGTCAAAAGGCGAGACAACAAGATCCTTTTGAAAATCATCATCGTTTGTTGTTTGGTGAGTTTTTCTACCGATTATTGTACTAAAGTTGTAATTTAAATGTGGTTTTAGTTTTTATTTTTTAATTATGGTTTTATTTTTATTTTTTCCCCCTACTTTAAAAAATTATTCGACCTAATTGTAAAATTTCTGCATTGTTAAATGTTTTAGTAATAATGTGCATTTTAGTCCCTTTTAGTTTCAAAAATAGTTTAAGTGTAAAAAATCTATTTTGTGCATTTTGCTGTAAAAGTCACTAAATTAGTGTTCTATTTCTATTCTTATTTTGATAAAATCTATTTCGAAAATGGGTGACTTAAGTAATTGTAAATTTTTAAAGTTTGTTTAAAATTTCGTTGTTTGTTACAATTTGAGTAATAATTTGCATTTTAGTCCCTGCTAGTTTTAAAAATTAGTTTAATAGATGTGTATAAAATTTATTTTGTGCATTTCGGTGTAAAATTCAGACCTTTTTTTCCTTTGATTATTTAGTTGGTTTAAAAAACTATTTAGTTTCAAAAATAGTGTAAAATGAGGTGTAAATTTATGATTTAGAGAGTCTGGGGTTACAAAATACTATAATATTATAATATAGTTAATTTCTAACATGAATCTTGTTTTGCTGTTTTTTGCAGTTATATACTACGTCCGAACAAATGGTTATTGTTGTTGATAATACCACACAAGGTACTCCAGCTCCTTCCATTTCTATGCCCCAAAATGTTACCACTGTACCTACTGCCCTGCCCAAAAAATGCAAACCAGTGAAATCTAATTGTTGGAAACATTTTAGTGTAATATATACTAATAAAAATAGATATTGAAAATGTAACTATTGTGGTAAGTATGCCGCTTCTGCAACCAATCATGGCACTTCAAACATGAAAAATCACATGGAATTTAAAAGATGTCCAGTTTTTTCTTTTAATACCTCAAATTCTTGTCAATCTCAACAACCCATTGATCCAAAATGTGAGGTGTTGTTTTAGCCCCTTATGTGTTTTCAATGGAGGCTTCTAGGAAAGTTGTGACTGAATTAGTAATCGTGGATGAGCATTATTTTAGGAATGTAGATGGAATGAGGTTTAAGAACTTTCGCTATGCTTTATAACCCCTATTTAAAGTGCCCTCTAGATGGATCGTGGATAGAGATGTGATGAAGATACATAGTGAATAAAAGTTCAATTTAAAATCTCTTTTAAAAGGTTATATAATTAAAGTGACCACCGACACATGCACTTTAATTCGGTATAGGACCTTGTGTGCACTCAGAACTGGTTGCGTGACTCAATCCCTATCTCATCACGAGCTGTCAAGGACTATGTTGAGGAAATCTAGATCGGGTTTGGTACATTTTACTTTATTTTTTTTTATCATCAAATCAAACTTTTATTAATTAAACTCAACTTCCATTGTCTTTACAACCCTTAATTATTTCTAAGTATTATACCCAAGCATGGGCATAAAGCCTTAAAAAAGAAGTTAAAATAAAACATTATTACATTACTACTACTCGGCCCAAACATAACATAACAAAATAAAATAGAATAAGGCCCATTACAAGAAATATTACAATTTAGCTACAAAATGATATTTTCAACTATCTCTCTAGCTATTCTATCTTTGACTTTCCACCTCAGCAGCTTGAATTTTGTTAAACCGAGAATTTTACCACAAATCTGCTCCTCAGTCAGCCCATTACCACCATGTTCTACCTCATTTCTCACCCACCACACCTGATAAATATAAGAAGTACACACAACACTTCTAACTAACACCTGCTCTTCACATTTGTTCAATATAATTTCATCACATAACTCTTTAAAATCATTAGGCATCTTATCAATTTTATAGCTAGTGAGAATATTTGTAAGAATTCTACTCGTAAAAGAGACCCTAAAGAACAAGTGAATGTGATCCTCAGTGGCAGCTCTGCGGAAACAGCACAAAGGGTTAATAACATTACCCTAGTTTAACATCTTTTGCTTGGTACTGAGTCTATCTTGTATTGCTAGCCACGCAATAAAAGAGCATCTTGGAATATTCTTTTTTGCCCAAATAATCTTGTACCAATACACATCAACCTCGTCATTCTTGTTTATTTGCGAGAGGGTCTTTTTAAATGAGATTCGTTCTTCACACTTTCTTTCCAAAACTTAACATCATCTCTAGTGTTAAGTGTATACTCATTGACTTTAGCAAGAAGTTTACCCATCTTAGAAGGTAACCTCCATCTATTTCTTCCATAGAATTCTTTAACTGTTTTGTTAATTTTTTATATCTTCTGAACTTAATTATAGCTTTAAAATATCTTGAACACTAGAGCCATCTAACCATCTTTCCCACATCATATATGTATTATTTCCACTATTGACCTTATGATATATAAATTTATTAGCTATTTCCCTAACTTTTATCCATATCCACGAGTGAGATTGTTTTTCTTCAATGCTCCAAATACATTTATTTTTTACTATATTGATTTTTACCCACTTGCTCCACAAATTATTCTCCTGAGCATACATTCTCCAAAATGTGAAAAGTAGAAAAACTAAGTCGATATCTTCTAACTTTGGAATGCCTAACCCACCCTTCTGCTTGCTAACACACACTTTATCCCAAGCTATATTTGCTCCTTGAGCTCCTCCAGTATTCCCCTTCCAAAGAAAGCTGTTAAGTAGTTGATTAAGTTTGTATATGACTTGCATTGGAAGCAATAACACTCTACACCAGAAGAGTATCTTACTCAGTAATACACATCTAATTATCTCAGAGCTCCATTGACTTATGCTACTGTATATTTTCTCCACCAGTTTATTACACTCTTCTACACTCAGTTTCCTAGAATGTAGAGGTACTCCAAGGTATCTTACTGGTAGCTTTCCAATTTTGATATTAAGCAGCTCTGAGATTTCCTTTTTTGTCATGAAATTAGTTCCTCCAAAATAAAGCTCACTCTTATCATAATTAACATTTAACCCTGACATTCTAGAAAATATATTCAATCGATTCTTAACTTCACTTGCAGAGATGATATTAGCCTTGAAGAAGATTAAGAGATCATCAACGAATATTATGTGATTTAATTCCAGCTCTTTACACCTCTAATGATAATTAAAACTTCTCTTCTTAGACATATGATTAAATAGTCCTGTAAATACCTCCATACACAAAGAAATTAAGTAATGAGAGAGAGAGGATAACCCTGGCGCAATCCTTTATTTCCTTTAAAAAATCCACATGCCTCACCATTAATACAAACTGAATAAGTAGGTGTAAAGACACACATTTTAATCCACTCTAAAAATTTATTAGGAAATTTGAAAGCTACTAGAGTGTTCATTAAAAATTTCTAATTGACACTGTCGTATGCTTTTTGTAGGTAAAGGTTTAGAGTACACTTAGGTTCTGAATTTAACTTGTCATAACCCAAAACTACCTCTTGTGCAACTAATATATTATAACTTATAAATCTATTACCAACATACGCAGCTTGGTTAAGTGAGATAATTGAAGTCATTACCTTCTTTAAGCGCTTAAAAATTATCCTTGAGATTGTCTTGTAAGATGTGTTTGTGTAAGATATAGGGCGAAATTTCTTGACACTTAGAGGCTTCTTCACTTTAGGGATTAATATAATGTTTGTTGCATTTATTTGAGTGAGGATATTTCCATTATTTAGACATTGTTTGATGGCAATAGTAAAGTCATTGCCTAGAATACTCCAAGATGCTTTGTAGAAGGATGAATTAAGTCCATCTGGGTCTGGACTCTTGTTTTCACTTATTGAGAAGAGTGCTTCTTTAATTTCATTATCAGTTACAGGGGAAATTAATTCATGACTCTGCTCTTCACTTATACAGACTCCAATAACTTCTTTAATGATATGACTTGAACACACTTCCCCACCAGTCTCTTCAGTGCCCAAGAGTTGTTTATAAAAACTGACAAATTCTTCTTTAATTTGATTAGGATCAACAATCGTATCACCTGCATCATTAACAATCATATACACATTATTTTTGGTAGCTCTACCATTTATAATTTTGTAGAAGTAAGCTGTGTTGCTATCCATGTCATTATTGTATAAACATTTGGCCTTCTGCTTCAGAATGTTATGTTGAATTAACATAGCTTTCTCCAATTCATCACTTAAGATTTTCTCTTTATTTAGTACCACACTATCTGTAACTCCCTTCATGATTTTCATTTGAACACTCTGCAGCTGAGCTCTAGTCTCCTCCATATCCTTAGAATTTCTTCTAAAGTATGTATTGTTAAACTTCTTCAGAGCTATTTTGACATTCTTCTGTCTCATATAAAGTTTATACATCTCATTACCTTCTACATGTATGTTCCAAGCTTCCTTTACAGTGTCTAAGAATTTATCATGAGTTGCCCAGAAATTGAAGAACTTGAACTGACTTGGATAGAATTTCTTTGTGCCTCCAAGATTGAGGTTTATTGCTTAATGATCTGATATGAATGGTGGATGAATACTAACACTAGAGGCCATAGATTTTAACCATCTAGGTTAACAAACACCCTATCTATTTTACTAGCTCTTATAATCTCACTTCTATTCTTATTTGTCCATGTGTAAAACTGACCCCCATAATTATGTTCCATGATATTTGCATCCTCAATACACTCATTAAACTCTAAAGCTCCTCTATCTAACCCTGTACAGTTTAACCTATCTCTTATATTCAAAATATCATTGAAATCCCCCATGATACACAGTTTTTCTGTCTCAATTTTTTTACTCCATACTACTAAGTCTTCCCATAATATTCTCCTCTCACTATCAGTACCTTCTGCATACACAAACACTACATAGAACTTATCCTTGTTTTCCACTGAGATTAATTCAACTAGAATAGCTTGAGATGTTTGAACAATCAACTTTATAATAGCATATTTCTTGTCCCACATAATCCAAATTCTACCATTCTCATCATTATTATAATTGTGCAACATTTCTAGATGAGAGAAATGTGCACTTATTATTGATGAGTAATTGTTACTCTTCACTTTCGTTTCTAGTAAACCAATCACTCTAACCTTATTCCTACTTACAAACTCCTTCACATCAAGTTTTCGAAGAAGATTATTAAATCCTCTAACATTCCATGAATCAATGTTCATATGTTTGGAGGGAGAGTTATTTCTTCCCCACCATTATGATCAATGAAAAGAAAAACATCTTGATCAATCTCATTGTTCTCAGTTTGTTTCAGCTCATTAAACTTATTTGTTATGCTCACAGAGGAAGATTCTCCTTGCTTCTTGTTATTTCTTTTATTGCTTCTCACAATGCTCCATTCTTCTACCTTATTTTTTCCTTTATCTGTATTCTTCTCAGTTTCTACATTAATCTTAGGAACCACACTTTCTGAGTGTTCATTCACTTTCCTTCCACATGTCCAACTTTACTGCACTTCTTACAAACTGTTGGTCTCCATTCATACTCCACCTTCACAATCTGTAATTCATTAAGACCAATATCCACATAAACCTCTTCGGGTATATCATCTTTTACATCAATCTCAACATAAACTCTACTATACCCAAGTCTTGTTTTAGCTTCAGTAATCGAATCCATCTGTATAGGGACACCTACACAACTCGCATCATAGCCCAGCCCTCTTTGTGTCCACAAATTCATTGGGACATTAACTAACTTGACCCAAATCGGAAACTTAGTAATGTCTAATTTATCAAACTGCATACCCGGCTTCCATGGTCGAAGAAGTAGTGGTTTACCGTTGATTTGCCAATTTTTCTCAAGTGCTCTGCAATAGTTTTGTTGATTTCGAACTTGAACACTACACTACCCTTCAGATTTGATTTCGCTTCAACTTTTCCTAGGTTCTTCCACTGATACCTCACAAAATTTACAATAGCAAAGAAAGGGGGTGGAGAATCAATAAATTGACCGATGAGACAATTTACCCACTGATCGGAACACTCATCCAACACATCTTGTGGTGGTTTAATGACTCTTTTACCTTCAATACAATCTAGTTTATGGTTCTCAAGCTTCATACTTTGACTCGCACATCCTTCAAATATCTTAGACCACGAGGTACCTTTAGCTTCTTTGTTTGATTCATTCTCGAGTTCTATAGCTGACGGGATTTCCACATGAATTCTCTCTTTAACACTCTTCGATTATATTTCTGTGTTTATAACTTCATCGCTTTTGTACGATTCTGGAGTACCTAGTAAATCTAAGCTCGTCGACATCATCTCCTTCGTAATATCTCTGTATTTAGTCTTTGATTTCGGCTGTTTAGTAGATCCTACTGTTACCTTGTTATCTTTGAAGCATTCAACATTTTCGTCATATCTGAGAGCTTACTCAACAAAGTAAAAGGGAAAAATCAAAAAGGAAAATTAAAGTGATGTAGGTGGGTCGGTGGAGTGAAAGTGAGTGTATGGAAGTGAGAGAATGAGTGGGAAAGGTGAAGAAAAATGAAAAAAGGGAAAAAGAAATGTTGTTAGATACCAGGAATGTCATGAAATTAACAACAAATCAGAAAAAGTAAAAGCTAAAAATGTGAAAAAAGGCTAAAAAGTGGTGAGTGGTTGAAAAAGGAAAGATGGAATAAAAATTAATAGATGAATGGCTAGGGAGGAATTTTTGGGTGAGTTGACTCTCATTGACTTGGATTTTTTATGTACATTTTACTTTAAACATATATTAAATTTATTCTTTTATTTAATTACTGATTCACTAATACTTTCTACTTCTAATATTTATGTTATATAAATTGTTTTTGGTAGCCAATAGCAATTTTCGTCTTGTTCATAACACTTATATAATCTTAAGATTATTTTTCAAGATTATCCTTTTGTAATATAAACCCCCTGAGACCAACGATGTTTAACTTGAGGCTTATGACGATATAAAAAGAAGTAACACTTCTTAAGGGGTTTGGGTATTTCAGTCGCTTAAACTTTTCCAATAAGTCCTTTAAACTCTGCAACACTTCGCATTTCAGTCCCTTCAACTTTTCAAATTAGTCCCTTAAACTTTTAAATCAGTCCCTGAAACAGTAAAACTGTTGGGACTATTAGTAATCTGCGTGTTTGAGGCCTAAACCTTTTAAAACCCTTCTAAACTTAACATATTGTGTGTACTTAACATAATTTGTGTGCCAATGGAAATACATAGGGTTAAACAAGTTAAAAATCACTTGAGACGATTACCAAGTCCCCAATCAACCTAGGCCTTTGATGGCTTTTGAAGTTCAAACAAAATTTAGTTTTTTAGTAAATTTATGTAATGTATTAAGAATATACTTTTTTGATTGTAGCATATATTGAACTATTCGATTCACGACGTCTTGACTTGTAATGTCTAAATTGTAACTTTCATCTTTAGAAGTTTAATGATATCATCTTTTTCAAATTTTGCATTTTTTTTACTTTTTCATGTGTTAATTTTTTTTGGCTAATGTTGACCAATAAAACAAAGGGTAACCCGATGGTAAGCCTTTTATTACCCTACCATTGGGTTACCCAAGCAATTCTTCAAACCGAAGATATTTCCCTTGGTTTACCCTAACCTTAAAATCGGGTAAAATTAACTTGTGCTCTCCCCTATCCACAACCTATATACTTACAAATTGTTTCTTGTTAAAACAATGATTTTTGAGAAAATCAAGATGACTTCGTTGTTTGGCATTATTCTTATTGTGTGGAAGGTAAACGTATGTCTCAAACCTCTGAAAATAAGATCCAGCTGATTTTTCTCTCTCTCTCTCTCTCTCTCTCTCTCTCTCTCTCTCTCTCTCTCTCTCTCTCTCTCTCTCTCTCTCTCTATATATATATATATATATATATATGAACTGTTGTTTTTTGAAAAAAAAAACGTAACTGTTGCCTCCAAAATAAAATGAGCCTCGTGTATTAGTTGAGTCATCATGGACGCCCGACCCAATCAACCTATCCTCTATGATAAATCCTCACCCCTATGATCCAACAATCTTCCACTCGAACATGATGTGACAAATCTTAATCTCTTATCATTTGTCACCACACCCATGAATCTCATCTCAATCAATATAAAAAAACAACATGGCATACTTGGTAACTAACTCGTGCAACCTACCAAGCATACTAGCATCATTGATATAAATATGTTAGGCTAGATATTGTTCCATCAAAATTTATTCCACTTGCATTAACACCCAAACTAAAAAATATATATCAATATCGTAGTAACTCATTCCCCTCAAGAATTACTTATCACTCTTTTTAGAGATAATAAGAGTCTACTATCAAAACCTCATGTGTCTCACTATCATATAATAGTCCTAGTTGGTACCTGGAAGAACACATCTTGATATTAAATGTAGTTTTCCTCTCGTACTCAAATCTATTAGTAGTGATACAATCGCTTTACTAGGCAGACCCTATTAGGCCAAATCCACCATGACCGTTGATAGTATGCTAAATTAGCAGACACGAAATAAAAATATTTAGAGATAGTCCAAAGCACTAAGAGTATTGGGTAAAGATATAACACAATGAAGAAGCAAGAATATTCTTAATTTTATTTTGTCGCAATATTACACACGTTGTATGACTCACATGCTATTGTATTTATACACTGTATGTCAATTCATCAAAAAACTACTGTAAAAATGTATAATCAGACAATTCTCGTTATCTAATATGAATTCTTCAATTGATCAACCCTTTCATAGATCAGTTGAGAACTTCACATCTACTAAGATAAACTAGAAGATAGTGGAAATATATTTCTATAACAAATATTATCAAAATGTCATATACAAAATTATGATCTTATCTTACCACTTTGTTAAGGCACCCGTCACACTTATGTTTACTTTGCAAAGAGTTCTTCAGACACATAACTCAGTCTCATCCTTGGACATTTCTTATGAAAAATGTTGTTCCTCGTATATGAGTGCAAACATTGTCTATCAGACATGCTTTATTATCCACACACATATAAAATAATTATTTTTTATCATGAAAACATAAATATCATTGAATAAAAATGGATACAAACATTATTCATATTGGAATTTATAAAAAATGCACATTGTCTAATAGTTAGAATTACATTTGATTCTTCTTAATCTTATAGATTCAAGACCTTATAACACATCTTTAATGATGAGTGTCACAAAAGAATATATGTGTATCTTGTGTGCGGATCTATACTGCAAGGACACCTTCTTCGGTGCAATAATATCTTACGAAATTCTAATATATAACCATATGTATTTGCTTAAACTGTGATACTTCGAGTCTCCCATTATCACATCCTATCACAATGTATCATAATTGGACTCCCACTATGTTTGAAAATCTTAAATGATCAAAGAACAATTTAAACCAGATACCTTGCTGAACTATTGCTGAAACATGCCACAAATTTAGCTTACATAATGGACAAAGAAATACATATAGTAATGTGATGTATGGGAGAATCGAAGTATAACAGTTTAATCAAATCAAAATATTAAGAGATAGTCAAAAGTAATAAGAATATTAGTAAAGATATTACTCAATGAAGAAGAAAGAGACAATTCTTCATTTTCTTTTATCCCAACATTACACACGTGGTATGACTCACATGCTATAGAATTCATACATCGTATGTCATTACATAAAAAAACTACCATACAAATTTATAATTAGACAATCTTATACACAATTATTTCAACAATTACATTTCTATACAATGGGTATTAAAATAATTATATATTAGGTAAGAAAAATTACCCACAGTCTATACCGAACCTGGTGCTACATCTCGGGCGGGATATGTGCCCAACTCTGATAACAAGGAGAGACTTTGTTACAAATGATGAGTCTGATCACTTGACCCATGTGTTCCCCATACTTTGTCCCAATATTCCACGTCTTATCAAAGATGCATAAATTGGCGGGGAGTTCCCCCCTCCATATGCGTAACCTTATAGGTTGATGAAAGTGTTGTTCAACCCCTAGGACTTTCTAGTCTTTTTTTCCATTTAAACTACGTAATTAATAAAAAAAACTAAACAATTTTTTTAAAAGATCATACCCTACGTGTTACAACCCGAGAAAGGTTGCTTTCAGATTACAAATTTGCGGGGTGGATGGCATAACCGAGTCCATCTGTAATTAAAATTTATTAGAATGACATTAAAACCCTTTTATTAACTATGACCGAAAATTTCATATAGAATTTACACTAAGGCCCTACATTTTATTTCAATTACACTAAGACCCTATAATTTATTAAAGTTACATTAAGACCCTAAATTTTATTAAAATTACATATGCAGTCAAAAGTTTATTAGAATTACATTTAAGCACTATGTTTTATCAAAATTACATTTCAACCCTAAAGGTTATTAAAATTAAAACAAGACCCTAAATTTTATTAAAATTACATTCAGGCCCATCTTTTTTTTAAAATTAATCTAAGTCTATATATTTTAGAGTAAATATCACTTTTGCCCCCTGCGTTTGTACCCGTTTGACAGGTTGCCCCCTAACCTTTAAAACAGGACTCTTTGCCCCCTACATTTTAATTTTTTGACTCGTTACCCCCCGACTGCGTGTTCCGTCCATTTTTGCCGTTAAAAGTGACGTGACATTGCCATGTCACATTTTTTTTTTAATTCCAAGTGTTAATTAAGTAATTAATTAACTTAAGCTAAGGGTAGAAAAGGTATTTTATAAATAGTTTTTATATAACATTTAAAAAATAAAATAAAACCCCCCACCCACCCCCACCGCACCCCCTACCCCCCTACCCCCCCTTCTTCTTCCCCTTCTTCTTCCCCGATCCTGACCTGCAATTAAAAAAAAAATTGCAGCAAATACCAGAGAGATTAACATTGCTGTTTATGATTACCAGAGAGATCCATTAAGGATATTCTACGAATCATTGTCGAAGCAAATACCATCCAGTGAAATGGCTGAGTTCTGGTTAGTTTTCTTTGCAACCTTCATAATATAGTTAAGTTGAATCGTATATCTTGCATTAGAAGGAATGAATGAACAATCACTTAAGATTTACATTGATGGCTAATTGGAAATTTAATCGGTAACATTTCAAAACTTTCTGTGGTTAAATCTGCGCTAGAGGCAATTAATAATCTCTCTGTTTTAATCAAAAGACGCCTTTGTAATTAAATACATAGATCTTATTAAATCATGTTACAGTGGTATGTAAATTCAGATTACTATTTATAAAGAAAGCATTTATCAATAACTTATGTGTATAAAAGATTACATATTTTCATATTGTAATTCGTGAACAGGATGATGGAACATGGGTTGTTATCGCCTGAAAAAGCGCGGAAAGCATTTGACAAAAAGCAAAGAAAGCAAAAACAGCTCCGATCAGGAACTCCGATCAAATCAACACCACCACCACCACCACATGTACCAGCAAGAATTCCTAGTAAATCACCAGCACCACCACCTTATGTACCAAGAAACGTTACTAAATCACCACCACCGTCACTTTTTTTTTTTTAATTGCAGGTCAGGATCGGGGAAGAAGAAGGGGAAGAAGAAGAAGGGGGGGGGGGGGTAGGGGGGTGCGGTGGGGGGTGGGTGGGGGTTTTATTTTATTTTTTAAATGTTATATAAAAACTTTTTATAAAATACCTTTTCTACCCTTAGCTTAAGTTAATTAATTACTTAATTAACACCTGGAATTAAAAAAAAAAGTGACATGGCAATGCCACGTCACTTTTAACAGCGAAAATGGACGGAACACGCAGTCGGGGGGTAACGAGTCAAAAAATTAAAATGTAGGGGGCAAAGAGTCCTGTTTTAAAGGTTAGGGGGCAACCTGTCAAACGGGTACAAACGCAGGGGGCAAAAGTGATATTTACTCTATATTTTATTAAAATTGCATTTAAGCCTTAAGTTTTATTAAAATTACATTTAGTCCCTATCTTTTATTAATATTACATTTAAGCCTAGATTTTATTAAAAATTACATTTAAGTCCTATGTTTTATTAGAATTACATTTAAACACTAAGTTTTATTTAAATTACATTCAAGAACATGTCATCGTGAATGACACATGTTCTCGCAAATAAGCACATGTCCTCACAAATGATACTTCAAATTAGTGTGTGGGAAGACACACCTCCAAAGGACTTGAAAATGTCATTTCACTGATCATCGAGGAACTTGTCCTTGCCAAAGATAAAAAATAAGTGGTTACGTATTAATCATGAAGAACATGTCGCGAATGAAAAGTCATATCTGGTGACGTGTTCTTTAATCACCATCGAGGACATTGTGCTCACCAATGATCTTAAAAAATCTCTTTTTTAAAGAAAAAACAACAACCAATTTTGTCCCTGTTTAAATACACTAACACAACATCAAGATCTATAACAATCTAAAACAATAACATCAATTACATAAACAGTCCAAATTCGAAAATAAAAAACATTCTAAACATAGAGTTATTCGATAATATTACAAAATGATAAATACTCTCGTAATGACTAGTTAGTCTCGTACACATCAACGCTTATATCAACCAAAGGAATCTTGATCTGATCTGGACCGATTAATATCGATTATCCACCCCATAAATCGAGGCTCCATCTGTGTTGATCATCTACTTCCCATACAATTTTCTACCCATTTTGCGACTTCTTTGCATTAGTTTCATCGATATAAAAGAATTTTTTTGCTTGAGAGGCTAAAATGTAAGGTTCTTCACTCTAGCAGAAAAAATTTGTGCTGATCATTGTTACCGTGTGTTCTTATTTTCTCCTTTTTGCCCTCTCATCAGTGTTATACCACTTGCATTTGAACAACACTACTAAAAACCTACCACCGAATCCACCTTCACAACTTTTACTAACTCACCTTGATAAGTTATTCTACCTGTGATATTCCAAACTTTGTAATCTTGAGTTAGTATCTTTTTTCACTTGTCACGAGTAACCCATTTGACCCCGTTCACAAATCAAGAATCATATATATATGAGGCCATTCGACATGTTGGCCAACAAAATCATTTCTTCGTAAGCAAATGGATCAATAGCTTTGCGGGGCCATTCGACATGTTGGCCAACAAAACCATTTCTTCGTAAGAAAATGGATCACTAGCTTTGCGCATTAAATACACCTATCCACAACACCAACTATTAGTTGTAATAGAGACGAAGTCATGGAAAAAATGAAAACTTAAGTACCTTTTTCAAGAACCATCGATGAAAATTCTCTCGGTGATTTTTTTCTATATCAGGAGTAGCATGGAGTTGTGTTCCCCAAACATAAATAGTAGTGTTAACATTATTATGTAAGCTAAATTTTTTTAATCTAATTACTTACATCATATAGGCTTGGATCTCGTCGCAATTATGAAGGATGTAACAATCAATTTTTTCTTTTTCTTTGTATGGTAAACTACAAAACTATGTTTTACCGACCGGTTGGCATTGATTCTTACACACATGTAGTTGCTTGGATTCAAGAATTGTCTCACCATATCTACCTGGATTGTTTAATTTTGTTATTTTTTCTTGAAGGTACCGAGATATAAAAGTCAATGTTTCCTCTAAAATGTATATCTCGGCGACTAAACCCTCAGGCCTGGACGGATTTCATTTACATTCTTTAAGTTTTTTCAAGTACCTCTCAAACAGGTAAATGCGATGAATTCGAACTGCACCTCCTAACCGAGCTTCCTCGTACAAGTGTATGACAAGGTGAACCATTATGTCAAAAAATAGGAGGAAAAGTAATCTCAATCTTTGCACATAAGCACAACCATTTCATCCTTTCTAGATTAAAGTTCTTTCATACTTAGGTTCTTTTTACAAACATTTCTGAACACGTTGCACAACCCAACAATCAGATCGCTAATCAGTTTATCGTCAAGAATCCCTATAATACTACCATAAAAATAAACTGCATAATTATATAACAGTCATGGAATTTCATACCTATGATCTTTCCCAAATCACTCTGAACGTTATTACTCAAACTAGAAGCGAATCCACCGGGAAACTTTTGCGCCTTCAACAATTCCTGAAACACATGTCATTTTTCTGAGGGCATTGCATACTTTGCACACTGTAGAACCGTTCTCTCTTGGTCTTCGAACAACCATAACTGTTTCTTGATATTCATATCTTCCAGATCCTTTATTTATTTCACATTAACTTTGTTAGTTTTCCCATCTAAACCAACCATTGTACCGAGCAGACTATCACACACATTCTTCTATAATGCATAACATCAATGTTATGTTTCTTCAACAATTTTTTTGACCAATGTGGTAAACAATAAAAATACTCTTTTTTTCCAATTAAACTCACGAGGACCTGTTTTCTTTGTCACCTTGCTACCAAAATCCTTGTGTTTATCGGGAAACACAATAGGAAACCCATTTAAATGCTTCTGAATATTGACGAGACTATGTTTCTTAGGCAGTTCCTTATGCTCGATTTTCATGTACGAAGATATGTCTTTTATAAATCTATCCCTAATAGGTAGCCATCATATGCGATCAAAATAAATAACTCATTTATTCACCCACACGAATAGAGTTGAATTCGTACATTATGGGCACGCTAAGTGACCCTGACCCGACTATCCTAAAGTGCATGATCTAACAAGGTAATCGTGAAAAATAAACAAAACTTCATTACAAATTCTTTTTTCATATGTGCATCGTATGTAAGGATCCCCGTACCCCACAACATTTCCAACTCATCTATAATAGGATAGAGAAAATACATCCTTATCTTTACTAGGTGAATGAGGATCTGGGATCAACAAAGTAAGCGTAAGGGTTGATTCTTTCATGCATAACCAAGACGACAAGTTATAGATTGTCAATATAACTGGCCCAATGCTATATGAGTTGTTTTGCATGGAGAAAGGACAAAACCCATCAATTCCCAAACAAAAGCGTACTTTCAGTGGTAGTCTAATAAACTCAGGATTACTCTCGTCAAACATTTTCCAACTAGTAACATCAACTAGACGACACAACACAACTTCGTCTATATTCTTTCCACTACGGTGCGAAATCATGTTTTTGGTGGTGTGCCTCGAAGCATACATTGTCTGCAACCTTAGCGTAATGGGAAAATAACACAAGTTCTTATGTGGCACTTTCTTCCCCTTCTTCGGATCTCACCTAGATCTCAACACACTGGACACGTCTCTAGATTTCATTCTCTTTATAATACAAAACAAAATCATTCAAACACACATTTTTTCTTTTTATTACACTCCTCATAAGAAGTTAAAGTATGACTTTCTGGCAAAACACGACACAACAATTAAAGAAGTTCGGTAAAAGAGGTGTTTTCCCACTTGTTCTTCACTTTGACATTCATTATGAAATTCAAGGATCCAATCGTAATAGATCTGGGGTACAACTCTGTCCCCATTTCCTTGAACAACGCGTTGAAACACCCATACTTCCGGCTGGTAAGATTCTTGTCACCCATCTCAGTGTCACTGGATTGACCCCCAACTTTAGTAGTGTGTCTCAAATCATCCAACACATTCAACATTTCATCATCTACGATCGGTTTATTCACGGGAATTTCTTCTTTTTCACTGTGTTTTGTCCAAATCTTTTACGTTGACAAAAAACCATTTCTAAAGGATATACTCTAACATTGTTAAAATGAAATTTTCGATTATTGAAACAACAATTAAACAGACAAAAAATGAATCAGAAACTATCCATGTATATTTTTGCAAAATTAATAAAATCCATCACACCCGATAAATGTTTCCTCGTAACACAATTATTTGATTTAATCCAACTTTTATCAATAACCCATCCATCTTCTAAATTGATATAAACATTTAACTATAACCAAATAAAAATTATTAAATAAATTTTAAAAAAACAATTATATCCAAAATATACATTATAACCCCTAAAACACACATGATAATACACATTGCATTCATATAATTAAAGTATACTAAAACAAGTACTTAAATTAGATACCATAGGAAAAAGTTTGAATTTTTCGAAAATGCCTGATTTGGAGAATTCAATGGAGTTTTTTAGGTGAAGTGGGACTCAAACTTGTATGATGTAGTTGAGAAGTTCTGTTAATGATGAGGTGGAACACGAGTTACGGATTGGAAATTTTTTTGGGCATTTAATGGGGTAGGGTTTTAATTTTTGGGAGTAAATCACCATTAATATTAGTGTTCTGTTGTTTGCAGTTATAAACTCGTAATTTATTGGCAAGGATATTTGTCCTTTCCAATGACAAAATAATCCTCACGAGACATCAAGGGTGTCGCTAATAAATTGATCAATGGTGAGGACGCTTTTATTATTTAATTTTTTCGCCAAAATTAAATCTATCCTTGAAAATAGCATTCATTGGGGAGGAAAGGTGTCCTCACAAATAAGTTCCTCAAATAAGGGACGACAATTATTATTGTCAATACAATTTCCTCGGAAGATACCACTTATTAGCGAGAACATGTGCGGTCACTACTACAAATCGCCTTTTTAGGGGCGAAAATTTAGGGGCGGCCCGCGTTTTGTCGCTGATGTTTAAGACTTAGCGACGAGTTTTTGTTAGCGAAGACAAAAGCGTTTTCTCAAAATAGCAACGAGTCGAATCCGTAGCTAATATGTTATAATTTCGTCGTTGATATCTTTTTTTATTTTTTCTTTTTCTTAACGTTCAAAATTTTGTCTCTATATTTGGGACGAAGGAATTCGTCGGTATAAAAGTATCTTACCGACGAGTCATGTCATCGGTAATAAAACACGTATTTTATGACGACAACATGTTTTTTATCTCAAAAAATACCCAAAAACCCCAAAAAATTTCTCCCATATTCTCTCAAAAACATAACTCAAATTTGTTCTATTTTTTTCAGTTGATTCTCCAACTCATCTTGCACCATTTCCGGGTTCATAATCAAGGTGCGGCATTGTCAATATCCAATTTTATCACACAATTGAAGGTAATTTCATGAAATTTCAATTTTTTTTGGTTTATAATTGTGGTTTATTCTTTCTATATGATTTGATTAGGTTAAGTAATACATTTTTAAGGTGGGGTATGATCATCAATCTTCAATTTCTCCAACCAATTCAAGGTATTTTCAATAAATTTCAAACTTTTTAATTTTTTAATTTTTTTTGGATTATACTTGTGTATTAGTTGCTATAAGATATGATTAGATTCATAATTAACTAATTTTTTGATTTTCTTGTTTATTAGTATGTTGTAAATTATGCATGTGTTCTTTTATTTATATATTTTTCTCATATATTTTTATCTGTTTAATTAATTATTTGAAATTGTTTATCTATTTATTAGGTTATAATTTTATTAATTCAATGTTATGTAATTTTATTCATTCGATGGTTTGTAATATAATATTTTTTAATTCATTGGGATTGTAATTTTTATTATTTTATTCATTGGGTTGTAATTTTTATTCATTTTATTATTTGGGTTGTAATAATTATTTATTTTATTTTAATATGAATGTAGTTGCTTAGTTGTATCATATTGTTGCTAAAAGATGACTTCGGGTATGGATAAGAGTTGGATCAATATGATAGATTATTATGCGGAAAAATATATTTTTGGGGTTTTGGCTTTTATCGAATATGCTAAGAAAAAATATGGTTATAATGGTTTCATGTCGTGTCTGTGTACTAAATGTAATAATTACTATGGAATACCCACCTAAACGGTTAGGGGCCACCTTTGAACTGCCGGGTTTAAGCATACATATCAGGTTTGGACAAAACACAGTGAGTAGTTGGTAATTCCCGAAGTAATTCATGTGCCAAATATAGAAAATGAAATGAATGACATTTATGATGATGTGAGACACAGTTACGATGTTGGTGGACATCCGAGTGATACCGAGATGAGAGACGCACATCATCCAAGTCAGATCAGTTTCAAAAAATTGTTCGACGGATCGGAAACAAAATTATATCCTGAATGTACAACGATGAGTTCCTTGAATTTCATTGCCATATTTATGCATGTAAAAGTAAAGAACAAGTGGACTAACACATCATTTACCAAGCTATTGGACTTGGTTCGTTTTTTTTTACTAAACCTCACAATTTGCCCGATTCTTATGATGCATGCAACAAGAATTTGAAAAGTTTGGGTATGGGGTATACTACTATCGATGTCTGTTTGAACGGTTGTGCCATTTTTTACAAGGAGAATGAATTCCTCGACAAGTGTCCAGTATGTAATGAATCAAGATGGGACCCAAAGAAGGGTAAAAAAGTACCGGATAAGAAGCTTCATTACTTTCTGATTGCCCCGAGATTGCATCGAATATACGCTTCGAAGCACACCGCTGAAGACATGATATGTCACCATACCGGAAAGAGTACCGATCCAGATGTGTTACGTCATCCACTTGACGGTGATAGCTGGAAACGATTCGCAGAGTTACATCCAGAGTTTTCCAGTGAGCGTCGGAATGTATATTCGGGCCTGGGTATCGATGGTTTTTGTCCGTATTCTATGCTGAACAACTCGTATAGCATGTTGCTTGTTATACTGACCGTCTACAACTTTCCACCATGGGTATGCATGAAGGATACCACATTTCAGCATTGTTTGTTGATTCTAGGTCCCCGCTCTCCCAGAAAGGACATGTATGTCTTTTTCTGCCATGTTATAGATTAGTTGGATATGTTGTGGGAAACATGGATCCAAACGTATGATGCTCATGCGAAGCAAGTGTTTACAATGAAGGTTTGTCTGGTGTCCACTACTAATGATTACCCTGCTAGGTCATACACATCAGGGTGGCAGGTCAAGGTTACTTAGCGTGCCCAGAATGCATGGATTCTACTCCGTCGTTGAAGGTGAAAAAAGGTGTGGTTTATTTTGATCATAGACGTTGGTTACCTCCCAGGCATTTTGATTTAGAAAAGACAGAGTTTTGTATCCGGCGTTCGAACACAGGGGCCCCACGAGGAAACATAGTTAGGTCGATATCCAGACACAGTTAAATGGGTTCCTATTGTGTTTCCCGGTAAACACAAGGATTTTGGGGGCAAGGCGACGAAGAAAATAGGTCCTCACGAGTCCAACTGGAAGAAAAAGAGTATTTTTTTTTATCGTTTATCTTATTGGTCGAAAAACTTGTTAAAACATAACATTGATGTAATGCATTGCGAGAAGAATGTGTGTGACAGTTTGCTTGGTACGGTTATAGGACTTGATGGGAAAATAAACAAAGATAACGGGAAGGCATGAATGGATCTTCAGCATATGAATATCAGGAAAGTGTTGTGGTTGACATCAAGAGGAGGTAAAGCGATACTAAAGCGAGGAAAGTATACGTTGTCAGCAGAGAAGCGGAAATTTTTTCTTGATCGGTTACAGGCTCAGAGGTTCCCTGATGGTTTCACGTCTAGTCTGAGGAATAATGTTCAAATTAATACGGGAAAGATTATTGAAATGAAATCGCATGATTGTCACGTTATGATGCGGTATCTTTTTGTTTGGTGTCTCCCTGGACTTATAGATGACAAACCGATTAGCGATGCGGTTATTGGGATAGCTAACGTGTTTAGAGTTGTTTGTAACAAGAATCTGAGTAGGAAAGAGTTGGAAGCTGGTAAGGCAGGAGTGGTCGAAGTGATGTGCAAACTAGAAATGATATTACCTCCCCCATTTTTTGATATAATGATCCACTTGGTGATACACTTATACGATGAAGCATTACTAGGGGGCCCGATTTAAATGCGGTGGATGTACCCATTTAAAATTTATTTGAAAAAGTTGAAAGAGTAATTTCAAAACCCGGCTAGGCCAGAGGGTTCAATAGCCATGGGTCACGTGGTAGAAGAGACGTTTACCTTCATATCACAGTATATTAGTGAAGAAAAAACCAAGTTAAACAATCCAGGTAGATACAACAAACCACTTCCAGAACCGAAAGAGCTATTCGTTTTCAAGTCTCAGTGTACTCCAGTTGGCAAGAAAGAGTCTGGTCCTTTACCACCTAAGGATAAGGAGCACATCACTTGGTATATTTTGAATAATTGCGGCGAAATCGAACTGTACATGACGTAAGTAAGGTTTACTTATTTACATTAATTTATTTATATTTATTTACACGTCCAGTAATTTATTTTTATTGCTTTATTTATATTTAGTGAACACAAATCCACTCTTTCGGGAACGAATACAGAAATAGAGGATATGCACCGTTAAATGTTTAAGCGAGGGTTTTTGGAAAATTTATGTAACTTCACACATTGTTTTAGAAATTATTATTTTTTTTCAAAGTTTTAAGAATTATTTTTGTATGACAGATTCACGGAATGCATTCCCGTGGTAATGCATTAGCTACCCCTAAGATGGTGTCCTTGGCAAACATTTCTCATGGTGCGGTGCATAAATACGATTCATGTGTTGTGAATGGTGTCAAGTGGGTAACTAAAGATAAAGAAGAAAAAAGAGTTACGCAGGATTACGGAGTTTGTACTAATGGGTCACATTATTACGGTGAATTAGTGAAAATATTTGAGGTTATGTTCATTAGAGGTAGCTCGGTTGTGTTATTGGTTTGTAGGTGGTACAGAATGGGCGATGTGCAGGCAAAACACGGGGTAACCTTTATCAACGCATCAAACTTTGATTGGGCCAACGAACCATCCATATTAGCATCGCAGGCCAAGAAAGTGTTTTACATTGACGAGATTATTCCAAAGAAAACAATGAAAGTTAGAAATCCGTTTGGGAAATAAACGATCGTCACGGATGGAGTCCCGAGTTATGGGATTCAGAATCACTACCAATTAACAATGAGAGCATCAGGATACCTTTGGTTAACACTGGGAGGGTTTCCGGTATGGTGAACTTGGCAACTACCGAGGAGAACGAGAATTGACCCATCTCATTTTCGTATTGATTTGGTTATTGATGAAAACGATGAAATTGATGATGACACATGGGAAGAATATGGAGATGAAGAACCTATCCAGGTTGATAGCGATGATGAACCTATAGATAATCGCGGATATGAAACTGACTAGGAAAAAAATTTATTTGTTCATTTTTCTTAAACTTATTTGAATGTTTTTCGGCTTCGAGATTTGAATTTATTTTGATTTTTCAAATTTGTTTGTATTAAAAAAATACATTTGACTCTAAGAATTGACTAAATACCCCCAAACCACTACATTTGACTCTAAGAGTTGACTAAATATCCCAAACCACTACGTTTGACTCTAATAGTTGTCTAAATATCCCAAATCACTACGTTTGACTCTAATAGTTGACTAAATACCCCCAAACCACTATATTTGACTCTAATAGTTGACTAAATATTCCAAATCACTACATTTGACTCTAAGAGTTGACTAAATACCCCAAATCACTACATTTAACTCTAAGAGTTGACTAAATACCCCAAACCACTACATTTGACTCTAATAGTTGACTAAATACCCCAGATCGCTACATTTGACTCTAATAGTTGACTAAATACCCCAAAATACTACATTTGACTCTAAGAGTTGACTAAATACCCCAAATCACTACATTTGACTCTAATAGTTGACTAAATAACCCAAATAACTATATTTGACTCTAAGAGTTGACTAAATACCCCAAACCACTACATTTGACTCTAATAGTTGACTAAATACCCCAAATCACTACATTTGACTCTAATAGTCAAACAAATACCCAAATCACTACATTTGACTCTAAGAGTTGACTAAATACCCCAAACCACTACATTTGACTCTAATAATTGACCAAATACTCCAAACCACTACATTTGACTCTAATAGTGGACTAAATACCCCAAACCACTACATTTGACTCTAATAGTTGACCAAATACCCCAAATAACTACATTTGACTCTAAGAGTTGACCAAATACCCCAAATCACTACATTTGACTCTAAGAGTTGACTAAATACCTCAAATCACTGCATTTGACTCTAAGAGTTGACTAAATACCCCCGAATCACTACATTTGACTCTAATAGTTGACCAAATATCCCAAATTGCTACAGTTGACTCTAACAGTTGGCTAAATACCCCAAATCATTTCATTTGACTCTAATAGTTGACCAAATACCCCAAATAATTACATTTGACTCCAATAGGAAGGTGACAATAGTAAATATTAATATTGGAATAAAAAAAGAAATAAAGGAAAAAAGGAAAAAAGGAAAAAAGGAAAAAAATTTTAAAAAAATTACCGACGAGTTCTCGTTTCAATGCGTAGAGTTTAATTAAATAAAAAATATGAATTAAAAAGAAAAAAAGAAAAAAAATTAAAAACAAAATAAATATTGACGAATGCTTCATATGAAGATCGTCGCTATGTCAATTAGCGAAGATATTCAAACGAATAACTCGTCTGTAAAATTTCACCAAAATTCGATTGGCCAGTTTGGACGGTCAACTTTCCCTCTCTTTTCATTTAGCGACGAAACCCAAAATTTCCGACGATACGTGTCTTCGCTAGGGGAGGCCAAGCAACAGTCGTGGGTACAGAATTTGACGCGTGTCATTATTTACCGACGACAAGCGTGTCGTCAGTAAATAACTATTCTTTAAAACCCTATACCGAGCTCATTTCTGAAAAACAAAACCCTCAAATTTTCCAAAAAAAATCGCAAAATCCTCCATTCTCAGGCAATTCTGAGCCATTGCAAAATCTAACCTAACACAAATGTAAATGAAATCATGCCAAAAAAATCTTCTAATTAATTGTTTTTTGGTTTTTATTTTCAATTTCTAATAATTTTTTTTTTGTTTGTGATTTTTGATTCCTACTACATGGCATGAATTCTTTGCTGCAATCTTCACCATTCCCACGTAAAAGGTATGAATTTTTGGTTTTAAATTCCATTTTATTTAATGCAAAATTTGTGATTTGTAATTAGGATATGATATTTCCGGATTTGGGAGGTGTTATTTTAGGTTGATTAATAGTTTTATTGGGTTAAAAACATTATAATTTTGGAGTTTATGTGAAATTATAGCTAAAAAATGGTTTTTTTAATTCTTGGATGATAAATTGTGATTTGTAATTCATATATAATGATTTCCGAATCTAGGTGATGTTATTTAGGTTTTTGTTTTAGACATAGATGTTATTTAGGTTTGATTAGTAGTTTTATTGGGTTATAAACATCTTAATTTTGGAATTTATGGAAAATTAGATCTAAAAAATTGTTTTTTAATTTTTGGGATGAAAATTTAATTGTGATTTAATTTTATATTGATTAGTTCTAGATTAGTTGTGAAGAAAATTATTGCTAAAAAATTATGGGTTACTATTATGTTTTTTAAAAGTATAAGGACTTAGTTGCAATTTTAAAAATATTTAAAGTACTTATAAGGACTAATATGTAATTTTTGATTAATTTAGTGTTAGGAATATTAACAAAATTAAAAGGACTAAATTATAATTTTTTTAAAGTATAATGATTTTTTTGCAATTAAAAAAAGTATTTAGGGTTATTATTATGTTTCTAGAAAAGAGCGTACAATCCTTAAATTCAAAATTGTATCAGTGGAAACTAGTTTCTTATCATTTAATGAGCATCTTGTATTTCATAAAAATTGAGAGCAATATAATCCTTGCGTAGGGGCCATCCTATCCAACTTTCAGGCATTATGATACGTTTCAACCGTGGATGATTATCGTAAAAGATTCCCAACATATCATAAGATTCTCGTTCTTGAAAATCGATAATTTTCCAAACCCAGAAAACAGACGGAATTCTCGGATTCCTCCTTGAGGCAAATGCTTTTATGCATACCTCTTCTGGTTGATCCACGCTATACTCTATTCTCGTAAGATGATAGACACTAGCTAACAATCTGTCGGGCGCTACATCATAGGCAACGTAGATAGTTGTAACCACATACATATAAAATGAAAACAATGGAGTGCCAATCCTCGTGCTTTATTTGTAAAGTCTCTATTCCTTGGTAATCAAAGCCCAAAGATCTATGAATTGGGCCATGCTTGACTAGCCAAGCAGACAAACGACCTTGCGTGTTTTTTATCTCTCCCTCATTTTGATTTGTATAAGTAACGTTTACTACACAATTTATGAAGATTGACCTGAGACTTATTATTCTGTACAAAGGAATTCTGTTTAGGGTAAGACTTCCATCCAATATTGGATGGTCCAATATTTATATAGCAGCCATGGATTATTAGAACAAAACACATGTCATTAGATAAATTAGCATATCCAGTTCTATGAATCGTTCACATACAATGGTGTTGAGTACAATCTTTACGATTGTGTGTACTTGTATAAGGAAGGTGAATCAGAGCCTTACATTGAAAAACTTGTAAAGATATGGGAACATATTGACAAGTGGAAGAGAGTAAAGGTTCATTGGTTTTTCAAACCTTCCAAGATATCATATTATCTCAAAGATGGTAAGGTGATGGATAAAGAATTATTTGTAGCTTCTGAGCAAGGTGTTGGACTTTCAAACGTCAATGCACTGGTAATTAAAATTATATTTCTTTCTTATTATCCTTAGACTTAATAAACCAGATTAAACATTTGCATTATTTATAGTCTAAATATTTCGAACTCTGCTTTTACATGCTAATTTAGGAAGCAGTTTCTGGAAATCAAGGAAGAGATTGAAGCAGCTGATTATGTATTTTATCGTACTTTCCGTGTTGACACCTGTACTATCTCTGATAAGATAGGGGATAAAGTTGGTGACTTGGATGGTATGCATTACTTTCAAACCTTTTCAAATCTCTTAGTATGTTTGTTTGTATTGTTATGTAGTTAAAATGAAGTCTTAAACATATATCTTGTTTGTCCATTACAGTGAAAGTTGTATTCAACAAAAAGACTCTACCTGTACATAACAAAAAAAAGGAACATTAATAAATCAAATCATCTTAAAGAAAAATCACAACCTTTAAAAGAGATATCAGTTGAGCTAATGAAATTACTCTTAAATTGTTAATATCAAGATAATCAATCATTTTCAAAATATAAAAAAGATCTCACTATCACAAATAATAATGGTTTTTTTTAAATTAGATAACAAGTAAAAAAAGAGCATATAATATCTAAAAGAATAACTTTTTTATGGATACTATATAATTTTTTGACAAAGAACATACAAGAAATACTACAAGTAATTAAATAAAATAAAATTATTAAAATTTACCTTTCCACAAATATATGATTGAAATATCATGACCAACTATCTGAGATATAAAAGAATTAAGTGGAAAAGAATAGAAATAATTAAATTCAAGGAGAAACACAATACGGGGAGAAGAAATGGAGAAGAGATGAAGTACAAAAAGATTATAGATGACCATGAGAAGAAAATTATATAAATGACGGCTATTGTAAATGTATAGTTTGATAGGAGTGGCGGTTAGGGTTTGATTATAACAATGAGAGGATAAACACTATTTATATAGAATATAAGTAACCTTAACCTTTGTCTTGGGCTTGACTACAAGTCATGGGCTGGACTGAATATTCACACAACGTGTTACTAACATTCTCCCTAAGAATATACTTTGTTAAAACCATTTTAAAAAAACCTAGTAGGAAAAAAAATTTACTGAATAAAACATCATTCTAAAACTACCTCATTATAAACCTTTATCGAGAAAACCTATAAGAAAAAACTGTGATGAAGAAAAAGAGTGTAGTGCGTATTTGCCTCCCCCTCTTATCATCATCACAGGGAAGGTCTTGATGTCGGCGCATGTCAATCGTGTGTCTCAATTTCTTGAATGTAGATATAGGTACCACCTTTATGAATAAATCAGCCAAATTTCCACTTGATCAAACTTCATGAAAAACTTTGGTGAGATGTTCTTGGTTTGGTCACCTTTGATTAAACCTCCTTTGACTTGAGCGATACAAGCCGCACTATCTTTGTATAAAGGTCGCATTCTCCTTGAATATGTTGATTCAATGATCTTAACCACACACATTCTCGACTTGTTTCTTGACGTGAAAGTATCCCAACATGATTTGAAGGTGTAGTGTCAATGGTTTGCTTTAATTTGTAGAGGGCTATGAGATAGAAGTGCCCCCAAAGGTGAATAGATATCCAGTTTTCGATCTTCCTTTATGTGGGTCAGATAAACATCCAGCATCTGCATAACCAATCAATTTGGATTTGTGATGTTTTGAATATAGCAATCCATATCGTGACTTTCGCAAATATAACGAAGTATGTGTTTAATGCCATTTCAATGTCTCATTATTGGTGTTGAACTGTATCATGATAGAAAATTTACACTATACGAAATGTTGGAGAGTGTTGTTAGAAAGATAAATCAATGCACCAATTTCACTAAGATATGATACTTATGCGCAAATAATTTATTTGTTATCTTCGCGAAGACGAATTTTTTTCTTTTGTGGATCGAGTCAACGTACAACAATAGGTGAACTCAATGGATGAGATTTATCCATATTGAATCGCTTAATGATTTTTTCGACATATGTTGATTGTCGGACAAAAGTTCTATCTATCGAATGTTCGATTTGCAAGCCAAGACTAAATTTTATTTTTACCAAGACCTTTCATCTCAAAATCCTTGCATAAATAAGTTTTTTCTATTGTGAGCTCATGAAGAGACCCTATTAGACTTAGATCATCAACGTAGACCTCAATAATAACAAATCCAAAATCAGTTTTTTTTAATGAAAACACATAGACTAATGGGATTGCAGCCTTCTTTGACATTGTATGTACTAAGACGATTATACCACATTCGTCCAGAATGTTTTAATTTATAAAAGGATCTTTGTAATTTTATTGAGTAATTTTCCTATGGGTATGCGCTATATGCTTCAGGCATTTTTAATCCTTGTAGGATTTTAATAAAAATGTCACTATCGAGTGATCGATAGAGGTAAGTTGTTACTACATCGATCAGATGCATATGAAGTCCTTCAATAAATGCCAAACCAAGCAATAATCTAGGAATAATCACATCCATTATATGAGAATATGTTTCTTCATAATCGATCCCACTTCTTTGTGAAAAACCTTGTGATACAAGTCATGCCTTGTATCTTACAAACTCATTGTTTTCATTACAATTTTGTATGAAAACCCACTTGTAGCCTACATGGCTAACATTTTCAAGGGTCTGGACTATATGTCCAAAAACCTTTTGTTATGCGAGTGAGTCTAATTTGGCCTGAATTTCGTCTTTCCATTTTGGCCAATCATTTCTATATTGACTTCTTGAACTGATTTTGGTTCAATGTCTTTTTTTTCATACATCAAATGAATAGCAACTTTATATGAGAATATTTGATCAATATGGATTTTTTTTTGGTTTCATCTTATTCCCGTAGCGACATAGTTCAACGAGATCTCTTCATAATCAATATTTAAATTTTCAAGTGTTTGAGTCTCAGATGAAGTTTCCATTTCAGCTATTTCATAAATTGCGTTATTTACAGGATTGTTAACGATCTCCGAGTTGACATCTCTCTTATTTTGTTATTATTTTTCATAGAATTTTGTCTTTGGAACTGATAGTTCTACCACGCTTTATGTGTGTGTTCAAATCATTTTCTCATCCGCTAGTTAATTGCTCTTTTGGAATATCAATTCGAGTATGAGCATTTTCAGCTCGTATATGTGAATTAGTCACTCTCCTTGTATCAGTGAATACATCTGGAAGTTGACTAGCAATATTCTAAAAATGTATAATTTTCTGAACTTCTTGTTCAGATTACTTTGTGCAAGGATCGAAACAAGATAGAGATGATGCATTCTATGATATTTGAGTTTTTTCTAACTTTTTCTTTTCTCCTCCTAAGATTGGGAATTGAGTATCATCAAATTGGACATCAGCAAAACATGTTGTTAATAGATCTCCAGTTAAAGGTCAACATATTTTATAATTGATTGAGATTCAAATCAGATATGAATTCCAAATCTTCTTTGTTGTATCATTTTTGTTCGTTATGGTGGATCGATAGGTACATATACCACGCAACTAAGGATTCTTAAGTAGGACATAATTGGTTCATGTCCAAGCAAAAGTTTAGATGGCGAGTATTTATGATAAGATGTTGGTGTAACTTAAACCAGAGTTGCAACATGTAATATGACATGTCCCCAAGCAGAACTAGGGAACTTAGTTCTCATAAGTAATGGTCTAGGAATCAACTGGAGTCATTTAATAAAAGATCTGCTAAACCATTTTGTGTATGTACATGTGCCATATGATGCTCAGCGGTTATACTAATACACACACAGTAGTCATTAAAAGTTTGGGATGTAAATTCTCCTTCATTATCAAGACAGATTTTCTTGATTGTAAAATCCTGAAACTGTGCACGTATGCGAATCATCTTTGCAAGAAGTTTTGAAAACGCAGTATTACGAGTTGATAACAAACTCACATGTGACCAACGTGTTGAAGTATCAATTAAAACCATAAAGTATCGAAATTGTCCGCAAGATGAAAAAATAGGCCCACATTTCCTTGAATTTTCTCTGAGAAAGAGGGAGTTTCAGTTATAATATTAGTAGGGAATGTCCTAAATATTAGTTTTCCTTAGGCATAAGAAGTACACGATACTTCGATAGTTAGGATAATTTTTTGTTCTTTAAAGGGTGTCCATGAGAATTTTGAATCAGTTTCCTCATCATTGTGTTACCCGGATGACCTAGGCGATCATGCCACAAAATCCTTGGGTTAGGTAATCTATGGGTGACCACATTTTTGGATTCATATTTCTGTAATATAATTCTAAAGATAATACTGGTAATTTTTTCAACGATTTTTTTTACCAGAATTAAACGATGTAACATAGAGATATTCTTAATTATTTTCGTACATGGTTTCGATGTGATACATATTTTCTCGAATATTCTTAAAGCTTAGTAGATTTTTTTATCCACTAAAATATAGGGCATTTCTTATTAAAATATTTGTACCATCAAAAAACCACATTACAAGTTTTTCGAAATCCTTCCATTAGGTTGGATGTACCAGATATGGTATTGAAAATTGCTTTAGAAACTTGAATAATAGAGAAATATATTTTATTTCTTAAAATTGTATGCGTTCTTGCACTATCTGTTAAACATATTTCTCCATTGTTTTTATCAAGTAAATCCATATATCTTACCAAATAATAAAAAAAAAATATTGAAATAAATAACTTTTTAATAAGTAAAATAAACAAAATTAAAGTTCAACGAAATAAAATAAACACAATGTTCTCGCTAAACAATAGGTCTTTTGAGAGGACACTCTTTAGCGAGAACAAAGTCGTCGTTAATGTCTCGCGTCCGTTATAAGCTACGCAAAATAATTAAAAAATAAAATAGCCGTTAGATGTCGTCGCAAAATGTTCCACCTTTTGCGATAACGTGATTGTCGTCACTAGTGTTTAGGTTTTTGCAATGACTTGTCATAGCTTTTGCGAGGAACTCATGTTCTCGCTAAAGCTCTTGCCGTATTAAATACGGACATATGACCATTAATGCGAACACAAAGTTTCAAAGACCCCAAAAATTCCCAAAAAAAAAAACCAAAATTATCCCAAATTTTTTGTTTAAACCAAAAATTAATATTGGGCATCTCAATTACATAGCTTCAACAACACATATAGCTCCATTGGATCACATTTGCAATCAAAAAGTTTCCACAAAAGGTATTTTTTTATATTTTGCATAAACGTTGTTATATTTTGTATGGTTTCGGTTCAATTAATAGTATTGAGTGTTTTGTATGTGATATATTGTTGATTTCTTGATATATAAATGTTTTTTTTTTGAAATTTTTGCTTTTATTGTAATTTTATTATTGTTAATTTATAAAAAATGTTAGGTGCTTTAATATTAAATGAAAATTATTGTGGATAACTTTGTGAATTATTTGGAAATTCTTGTGGAATTTGTATAAGTGATTATGATTTTAGAGACTATATTGTTATTTGAATAATTAATCAGGGGCCTTTATGTAATATTGTGATAACTTAGGTGCATTTTTATTAATTTGTTATAATCTTATTATTTGAAATTATAATTAGTGGTTTATTGAATTTTAGATAATGAACCCTCAAATAGACAAGAGTTGGATTAAATTAACGAATAAGGTTTGATCAAATACATCAATGGTATATTAGGAATTATTGAATTTGCGAGGAAAGTAGGGGATCGAGTCGGTAAAGTTTCTGTCATGTAATCATTGCTATAATAATCGATTTTTTTTTAATCGATGACGTTCAAGCTCATTTTTTTCAATGGGGTATGGATTCATCGTATGATGTGCGGACGAAACACGGTAAAGTAATTGTTATTCCCGACGACGAACCAATTGAAGTGAACATAATGGGTAATGTAATTCATGATTTGGGCCCCAAGTTTGAAACTGGCAGGTATTCCGGTGACACCGAGATGCGTGACGTGAATGTTAGTGGTACTAGTCGTGGGTCTTTCAACGCGTTGTTCAAGGAAATGGAGATTTGTATCTTGGTTGTACAAAGATGAGTTCTTTGTATTTCATTGCAAAGTTAATGCATGTGAAACTAAATAATAAGTGGACGAACACCTCGTTTAACGAGCTTCTTCAATTGTTGGGTCGTGTTTTGCCTGAACCTAATAACTTACCCGAGTCATATGCGGATTGCAACAAGAAGTTGAAAAGTTTAGGCATGGGATACACCTACATTTGACTTGAGTAGTTGACCAAATACACTAAACACCTACATTTGAATCTAATAGTTGACCAAATACACTAAACAACTACATTTGACTCTAATTGTTGACCAGATACACTAAACACCTACATTTGACTCTAATAGTTGACAAAATACACTAAACAACCATATTTGACTATAATTGTTGACCAAATACACTAAACACCTACATTTGACTCTAATAGTTGACCAAATACACTAAACACCTACATTTGACTCAAATAGTTGACCAAATACACTAAACACCTACATTTGACTCTAATAGTTGACCAAATACACTAAACAACCATATTTGACTATTATAGTTGACCAAATACACTAAACACCTACATTTGACTGTTGTTTTATTAGAAACAATAGTAATAATAATAAAGCTAATATCCAATTAGAAAAAACGTTGGTATTGAACACTTACTAGCACTTTTTAACTGTCCAAAAGTTGCAAGTATAGAAGTAGGTATTTATAAAATATATATCATAAATAAAAATGTAGTGTTAGAAAAAAAACTGTTAAAGAGCTTTCGCGAGAACAAGTTTCTCGCTAAAGACTTATAGTCTTTCGCGAGGGGTTCTTCATAAAGAACCCGTCGCAAAAGACCATAAGTCTTTAGCGAGAAACTTGTTATCGCGAAAGATAAATTCCCAAAAGTTTTACACGTTTCAGGCGGTTCATATTCCCGCCTGTAATTTTGACCAACACATTTGCGAAGAAAAGAGCCTTTAGGTAGAACCTTGTCCTCGCTAAAGCTCTTTCTGGAATATACAAAACCCCGCCGAGCCCCCATTCTTCCCCACTCCAACATCACACCATTAAGACACCTCCACACACCCACCTCATTTCTAGATCTAAAACACCAACCAAAACACCGCCGATCATAGTAAAGCATCAACAACAACTCAAATACCATTATCAAGGTAAGATTCAACACATTTTTCCAAAAAAAAATTCCTTCAATTTTTTTTTCAATTTTCGAAACTACCACAATGTTTCTGGTATTGTGCAAGCTTTGTAGTGATTATACACCATCTCAAACACCCAATTTCTCAGAAATAAAGGTATGTTATCCAACTTTTAAATTATCTTTCAATTTTTTTTTAATATTAAAATTCTTCCATATATGGTGTAGTTCTTAGATTCCGAATATAATAGTTGATTTTAGATGATTATTGACTATATTAAATTGGTGAAAACAACTACTTTAGGCAAAAAACTTGAAATTGTATGAAATTATTTTTTGGAGAATTTTGAAAATTAAATTGGAGTGTTTTGGAATTTAGGATATTGTGTTTTGTTGTGAATTTATGGAATTTGTTGACTTATTGGGATTTTTAATTTATTGTAATTGTTTCAATTTTATGAATTTGGGGGTATTTTAGTCATTTTAAATAATGTAGGGGTAAATTATGACTTTTAGAAAAAGTCAGGTGCCTAAAAGTAATTTTAGATAGTTTAGTTAATAAAAAAATAATAAATAAATACTTAGGGGTATTTTAGTCATTTTAAATAATGTAGGGGTAAATTTGGACTTTTACAAAAAGATAGGTGCCTAAAAGTAATTTTAGATGGTTTAGTTAATAAAAAAAATTTAAAAATAAATACTTAGGGGTATTTTAGTCATTTTAAATAATGTAGGGGTAAATTTGGACTTTACAGATGACAGAGGTAGCACGGGGTCATGCTGGAGATGGTAATTGTCAAGACCCCACTAGGAATCCGAATATTCCTACCGGGGGATGTAATGCTCAATGTTATTATTTTTTTAAACTTCAAATAGAAAAATTGCAAATTTGATCGTATTTTAAAACATGCAACAGAAAGAAAAGGGGCAAGACTACTCTCGCCTCAATCACTGAGGCGAGGGATAGAAACGGAGGACGACTTCCCATGGAGTTCTTTTTATTTATTAAAATTGTTAATAGGACTTCTTTTTAGTCGAGGAGTGGGAGGCTCGTCCAGATTGGCCGCACATCCAGCGTATGATAAACAACAACTGCAGAATAGGATATAGCAACCACAAAAACTGTACGATGACCGAGTATTATGAGAGTCGGGTGATTCCAGATGACCAGACACCCTATATATTCATTGATAGCTCCAGAGGTACTATCTTTATTTGAACAATTCGTATCATGTTATTTGATTGTTTGACTAATTGACTTATTGACTGAAACATGGGGAGGGGAGTACTAGTAGGACCCATCGTTTGACACCGGGGGAGGAATCTGTGCCACCTACTAATGAGACTTTTCCACTACCACGTATTGGAAGGTTCTTTTTCTAAATAGGACTTAACGAGAAAAAAAACAAGTGGAGGAGCAGAGAATACGAGCGATCGGATGTAAGTTTTTTATAAAACTTAAACTTTTTTAATCCAAAATAATTTATTAATATCTTTTTTACTTTACAGGCGGCGTTGAAGGACATTCTTGAAACCCGAGTGCGGGAATCCCAGACTCAGAGTGGAGATTGTTCGTCTATCCCAAGCTTATCAGAGCAAGAGCATGTTGACGCTGTGTTGGAGGCGGCGAGTATAGGATTAGGAAGCGGGACCCGACACCCACCATCGCAGAGGACGACGAGATCGCATACTTCCGATCCATTCAGCGAAAAGATGTTGAGGGACTACTAGTGGATAGTGCGGTCGCTGAATGAGTTCCTTGTCTCTATCGGCAAGGAACCTATGCAAGATAACGCCTCTCGATCATCTACCTCTACAGCGAGTACCCGCCCCTCTAGGGATGCGATCTAGGAGCAGATGGCTAACGCCATCGAGATGATTAATCGATGCAAGAGAGAATATAGACAGGAGCAGCTTGATCCCCTGTCTCCCCCTCGAGCCGCGCCGTCTACTGCTAATCCTCCATGACACATTACTTCGGCCGATCCGACTTCTGATTCCGATGAAGACATATACCTTAGTTTTACGTGTTTTTATCTATCTTTTGACGTTATCTAACTATATTTGAGTGTTTTGTATTTTGACTATGACTTTTGGTTTGTTGTTTTTATGTTTTTTTGGATGTTTATGTTTGACCGAGATGGTTCGGGTTTATATTACATTCTCGGTTTTCTTTAAATTATCGGTTTTCTTTAAATTTACTCATTTATTTAATTAGTTTCTAAAATAAAATACAAAAAAAGAGCAAAAAAGATGAAAAGAAATTAAAAAAAAGGCTTTAACGAGGAACTATTTGTCGCAAAAGAGTTCCTCGTTAAAAACCATCCATCAGTAGCTACAGAACAGTCGTCGCGGTTGATAGGTCTTTCACGAGAAACATGCCCGTCGCAAAAGACATAAGTCTTGCGATAACCGTGTGTCATCGTAAAAGAGTGTGGCCTTACGCGACGGCCGGCCACGTCGTCGCAACAACGTGTAACTCACGACGAATGTTTAGCGAGAAAACTTTCACAATGACATGTCCTCGCAAAAGGCTTCTCGTATCTTTAGCGATGACTTTTACGTTCTTTCGTGACGACAAATGTCCTCGCGGAAGAGATTACGTGTAGTAGTGTTTAGGGTATTAATTAATGCACTGCAAAGTAATATTCATATGCTGAGATATGATTATGAAGAAATCTACAAAACTTCAAATCTATCTATCAAATTTCAACTGAGTTCAACAAACACTTAGCTATGAAATTCTCTATATCCTCTCTCCTCTCAAACAAACACCAATCCTAATTTTCCAAACCATCCTAACACCTAAAATCCCTACATTTTAGGTGTTTCCTCCCTTAATCTAGTGTTATTCATTATTACAATAATCCATACACTACATCACTCTTCCTCTTCTCGTGTTTTTTCAACCTTTCAGCTTCTTTTTCTCTCCCTCCCGTCCTGCATTCAAATCCTCTTGCCATGGATTTCTATGCTCCTTCTCACCCCCTAGCAAAAAACAAAGCTCTTTTTATCACACCAGATAATAACTTAGTGTACAAACATGCTAAAGAGTTCAAAATTACTGCTAAGCTACTAGCAATTGAAAAGGTAAACCACATTTTTATCAAAAATCACATCAACAAGTACTGGTCTCTTACTGAACATGTTGAACCTGAGAGATGTGCTGCTAATGTCTTCACCATCAAATTAAAAAATGAGAAAGATATAAGGAAATTCTGGAATCAGAGGCCCTGGACAATACAAGGAAAACATTTTGCAATCAAAGAATACAACAGTCTCGAAAAAAATGAGGCCAACCAAACTACAGTATGGATTTAACTCATGGGAATCCCAACAAATTTATTAGAAAAATACTGTATTGAAAAGATGATGAGCTATTTTGGAAAAGTTCACTCTATTAAATTACCAGAAGATCTCAACATAGATGAGAAATCTATTACTAAAGTCCAAATCAACTGGAACTTATCAACCCCACTCCTTTCAGGCATCAACTATTGGGAAACAGAAGCTACAACGGCTTGGATCAAATTCACCTATGAAGATATTTGCCAAGTCTACTATGGGTGTGGTCTATCTGGTCATGAATAGAACAATAAGAATTACAAATGTCAAAACCCCAAGGTCACGCCTAAATTGGGAGCTTGGATAAAGACATCAACAAGGGGTCCTACTCCTATAACTTCACAAGCTATGAACACAAACAAAAGGAAAATTGCTAGTTACAAAATTTCTACAAGAATTGCACCTACCCTTAATCGCAATCGAAACAACTCGGTGGTCGAAGATAACTCAGAACTCAGCAATCAACTCACTGACGAGACCACTAACGATAACGGTGCTTCAGGTACTACGAATGTTTTCAAATTTGGTACGATAGTTAATGACAAAACAAAGGACTGGTAGTGGGAAGGAAGATAGAGAAGCGTAAGGAAGACAATGGTGAGGGTTTGTCTTTGTCTGATACGAAAATGAAGGAAAAATAAATAATTTCAACTTTTTATTCTGAGAAGGAAAAGAAGTTAGCCACGTTGGCTGATTCCTTTCTCAAAAAATTAAACAAAAGTCCAGCCCAAAGAACAACTTAACCTTTGGCACTTATGTCAGCCCACCAAATTTTAGTAAAAGCCCAAATGTCATACTACCCAACACTCTTTTAACTTCTCACAACCCAAACCCCAACTCAGACACAAATAACCCAAACCACTCTACTCAATTGGATAAAACAATTAACCCTAAATCCCCAATCTCTACCATCTCGACTTCTCTCAACACTTCATCTCCTACCCAAAACCCTCAAATTCCCGATGTGTTCACCACACCCAAACCAAACATATCTCTCAACTTCACTTCATCTCAATCAGCCACCTCCATTTTCAGAGATAGTGTGAGTGTTGAGGGCTCTCAATTATCTATTATGAAAAAGAAATTATTTGGAGAGTTTAACACCAGATTATCAATCAAATCCAAGAGTTTAAAGGTTAAGAAGAACAACACTACTCAATCAAATAATAAGCGACAAAAATCACTTTGGGCAGCTAGAAAAGAAGAGTTGATTGAAAGTGTTAACATGGATAAAGAAGAACAAGAGACTGAAGCTACGAAGGAAAGAGACATTGGTATTGATGAAGCTAGTAGCTCGGGTTTGAAGAAGGATAATTCAAGTGCTGACAAGGTTTGCGGGGTTGACCAAGATCAACCCCTTCACCCTCAATGATACACTTATCCTGGAACTGTTAGGGTATTGGCAACACCTTGACAGTCCATACCCTAGCTGGTATTGTTGCTAAATATCGGCCTCAGGTACTATTTCTTTCGGAAACAAAAAATTTATATAAATCTGTTAAAAAACTCGAAAAAATTATTAATATGACTCTCCTTGAGATCGTAGAACCTAGAGGATTTAGCGGAGGACTTGCAATTTTTATTAAAAATAATTATGAAGTTACAGTGGTTAGTAAATCTATAAATCATATGCATTGCAAAATTAAAAACGATGGGATAGAAACTCAATCTACCTTTTTTTATGGAGCCCCTTCAGATAAAAATAAAGAGGATTGTCTCAAACTTTATGCAAACTGTAAACCTATTAATGATGCCCCTTGGATGCTTATTGGTGACTTTAACAACATAAGATACACCTCTGATAAAAAAGGAGGAAATAGTAAAGTCAATAAATACATGAATATGTTTAATGGATTTATAAAACATCACAAGATTGATGAAATTGTCACAAGAGGGTGCAAATTCTCTTGGACAAACAAAAGAAATAATGAGGAAATGATAAAATCCCTCATTGATAGAGCCTTTTGTAATAAAACTTGGAATGATCTATACCCTTCAGCTTGGATTGCACTTTTACCAGCTCTAGGGTCAGATCATTCCCCACAAATTCTCATATTAAATGAAAACCATATTAAGAAAGATAGGCGCTTTTATTTTGAAAATAGTTGGATGAGGAATCTGAATGCCTTGATATTATCAAAAAAGTCTGGAAAATAAAAAATTGCCCCAATGGACTTCTTAGAAATGCCCTCTCATATAAGCTTGAGAAATGTAAATCTTTACTTACTAAATGGAGTAAGATCAAATTTAACAATAACAAGAAAATCATTAATAAACATTTAAAAAGTTAGAAATGATTTACAATGATCCCCTAACAAAAGATTGGACTGGGTATAATAATACTATAAAACTAGTGGAAGAAATTTGGAAAGAAGAGGAGGACTTTTGGGCCTCAAGGTCTAGAAACTTATGGCTTAAAAGGGTGATAGAAATACCAATTTTTTCCATGCTTCCACGAAATAAAGAAGAAAAATAAACACGATTACTATATTAAATACGAAAGATGGTAATTGGGTGGAAACTTTCTCGGATATAAATGTTGAAATAAAAAATTACTTTAATAACATTTTTAAGACAGTGAGGGAGAGAAATTATGATCCTATTTTGGATAATATAGTCCCTACCATCACTGATCATATGAATACTAATCTTAACAAAAAACTTGAGATTAAAGAAATTGAAAGGGAAATAAATGAACTTGGGGCTAATAAAGCCCCTGGCCCTGACGGCTACCCTGGTTTCTTTTATAGAAAATATTGGAACATTATCCAACTGGATGTCATTAGAGTTATCAATGATTTTTGGTACAATGAAGGCTCCTTAGATGATCTAAACCAGACCTTTATCTCGCTTATACCAAAAATTTCGAAACCTACCTCTATTAAACATTTTCTCCCTATAAGTTGTTCCAACTTTATTTATAAAATCTTGGCGAAAGTTATCGTGAATAGAATGCAACCGGTTTTAAACATTTTGATTGTTGAAAATCAATCAGCGTTTATACCTGGAAGGCATATTCAGGAGAATACAATGATAACACACGAGGTAATACATTTTATTAAAAATAAACGAGATACTAAGAAGTATTATATGACGATAAAAACAGATATACAAAAGGCCTAAGAAAACGTGGATGAGATTGCCTTAAGTATATTATGATTAGAATGGGTTTTGATAACAAATGGATTAGCAAAATTATGAGATGTGTTAACTCAGTAACTTATTCTATTCTGATCAATGGTTACCCTGTTAAAATTGATAAACCCCAAAGGGGCTTGCGCCAAGGGGACACCCTTTCTCCTTTACTTTTTTGTATAACCACTCAATTACTTTCAACACTTGTTAAAAATAAGATGGATAGCAACAATATGAAAGGTATTAAAATAGAAAAAGCTACCCCACCTATTTCTCATTTACTTTTCGCTGATGATAGTAGTTTCTTTATGAATGCTACCAATTTAGAAATTGAAAGTTTTAAAGATGTTATAAATAGGTACAACTATGCAACTGGTATGAAACTTAATTTAAATAAATGTGGAATTAAATTTAGTCCAAATACACCTATCTTTTTACAAAATATTTTTGCTAAAAGATTGAATATGCCAATTACAAATAATTTAGGGAAGTATCTTCGTCTACCCACGGAATGGAGTAGGTCCAAAGTAATAGACCTTAACTTTTTAGTAGAAAAAACTTTGCAAAAAACCAAAAATTTGAAAAACCTATTTCTCTCAGCTGCAGGTAAGGAGATACTTATTAAAGCTGTCCTACAAAGTTTACCAAATTATATATGTCTTCTTTACTTATCCCAAAAAAGATTTATGACCTTATCTCCTCGCAAATCTCTAATTTTTAGTGGGGCTGCAATGGTAAGAAAAAGGTTTATTGGGAAAAATGGGACAAGTTAACAAAAACTAAATACTCAGGAGGGTTAGGGTTTAGAGATTTACATCTCATGAACCTAGCACTATTGGGAAAACAATCTTGGAACATTCTTAATAAACAAGACTCTATGCTTTTTAAATTAATTAAAGGTAAGAACTTCCCCAATGATTCTTTTCTAGAAGCTCAACTAGGACACTCACCCTCATGGGGTTGGAGAAGTCTAGTGAGTGGAATAAAAACTATTAAAGATAACATTAGATGAAAATTTGGTAATAATACTACTATTAATATTCATAAGGATATATGGCTTCATGGTAAATCCAATATTATTAAACCTAATAAAGGTATAGCTATTAATGTTATTGTTTTTATGAAAAAGGATGAAAGAAAATGGAATGAAACTATTGTAAAACAGGAGTTTAACCCTGAGATAGCTGAGATTATACTCAACACCTTTATCCTTTATTCAGGTGGTGAAGATATTCCCTTTTGGAATATAGATCAGGATGGCTCATATACAGTTAAGAAATGTTATCAAGTACTAAAAGAGAATCATGATAAAATGAGTCAGAACAAAGGTGAATTAAAACCTTCATCATCTCATATTATTAGTACAGATTTATGGAAAATTATGTGGAATTTAAATTTAATTCCTAAAGTAAAAAATTTCATGTGGAGAGCTCTTAAAAATATCTTACCCACAAATGAGAATGTATACAACAAGAAAGCTATAAAAACACCTACATGTGATATATGTAACAAAGAGATTGAATCAACTGAACACTTACTACTTAATTGTGAATGGGATAGAGCTATATGGCTAGATTCTGAGTTTAATATACATACTTGCAACCAGAATTCTAGAATGGACTCTTGGATGGCAAGTATCTGTAGGAATATGAAAAAACAAAAGTTAGAAAATAACTTTACTATGAAAAGAATACGTAGAAATGATAATAAATACAAATTTATTAAGCTAGACCCTAGTACTACTGTCGGTAATGCGAAAAGAGATTGGGATGCCTATAATAATATTAATACACCTAATGATGTTATCACAAAACTGAAGGATATAAAAGACAAAGAAAGTGAAGGTAAAAACCATCAAACTCTTCTGGATAATGGAAGAAATAATAAAGTTGATAACAAAGTGAATTGCAATAACAAATGGATTCCCCCTCCTAAAGACTTTATTAAAATAAATTGTGATGCAGCATTTTATAATAATAGAGCTGATATTGCGTGTGTTAACACTTAATAGGGACTATAATGGCAAGGTATTGGAAAGCAAAGCTTGGGAAGTGAATATGGAGTCTCCAATTGAAGCAGCAGCCCTTGGTATACTTAAAACTTGTGTAATTGCTCGTGATTTGAAGGAATCAAAAGAAATTATAGAGAGTGGCTACCAAAGGATTATGCTTCCTTTAGAGATGAACAAATTTATTCATATTCCTAAGATTTGTAATATTATTAAGAGTATTTATTTTATATCGGAAACTTGTAAACCTATCTTTAAATGGACTGGTAGGGATGGGAATGTCTTAGCAACTCTTATGCCTTTTCTTCAGGAATTGCCTAATTTTGTAATCGGTTTTTATTAGTTTTAATATATTATGTTTGGAACAAAAAAAGTCTATCAAATTCAAATTATTAGGGATTAATATATAAATCCCACTAGGACAGTTATGAGAATGAAAACTGAAAGACTAAAAATGACCTTAGTATATGAAATATGTTATACATTACATTTTCATTTTTCCCCAATGTCACAAACTTTAAATGTGTTTTTAAGCTTCTCGAACGGTCCTTAATAATCAGAATTTTATATCTCCAACATAGCTTGTGTCCTTTTCGGTTCTCTGGAAATTAATCAGTTACAAAAAAGCAAAAATACAGATAATAAAAATATTACATATTAGTAAACTTTAACTTTAAATTATCATTTCTTTATATATTTGATGTTCAAGTAAATTTCAAGAGCCATTCATTTATTGAACTACAAAAAAAGGGACCATTAATGAATCAAATCATCTTAAAGAAAAACACAACCTTTAAAAGAGATATGAGTTGATCTAATGAAATTACTCTTAAATTGTTAATACCAAGATAATCAATCATTTTCAAAATATAAAAAATATCTCACGGTCAAGAATAATGATGACTTACAGAATTGTTATTTTGAATTAGATAATAAAAAAAAAAACATATAATATCTAAAAAATAACTTTTATATAGATACTATATAATTTTTTGACAAAGAACAAACAAGAAGAAATAAAGTAATTAAATAAAATGGAATTATTAAAATTTACCTTTCTACGAATACATGATTGAAATATAATAACCAACTATCTGAGATATAAAAGAATCAGAAAATAATAGAAATAATTAAACTCAAGGAGAAACACTAGGAGAAGAGATGGAGAAGAGATGAAGTAGAAAAAGATTATAGGTGACTGTGAGAAGAAAAATATATAAATAACGGCTATTGTGAATGTATAGCTTGATGGGAACGGCCGGTTAGGGTTTAATTATAACAATCAGAGGATAACCACATCATTTATATAGAGAATAAGTAACCTTAATTTTAGTTTTGGGATTGTCTACAAGTCATGGGTTGAATTGAATATCTACATACGGGTTACTAACACTCTCGCTTAGTCCCTAAGAATATGCCTTGTTAAAACCATTCTAAAAAAACCTAGTAGGAAAAAAAATTTGCTGAATAAAAACTTTCTATATATGCATTCTAAAACTACCTCATTATAAACCTTTATCGAGAAAACCTAAAAGAAAAAACCGTGATGAAGAAAAAGAGTGTAGTGCGTATTTGTCTCCCCCTCTTATCATTATCTCAGGGAAGGTCTTGATGTCGGCGTATGTCAATCGTGTGTCTCAATTTCTTGAATGTAGATATAGGTAACACCTTTATGAATAAATCACCAAATTGTCACTTGAGCAAACTTGATGAAAAACTTTGGTGAGATGTTCTTGGTTTGGTCACCTTTGATGAAACCTTCTTAGACTTTAGCGATACAAGTCACATTATCTTCGTATAAAGGTTGCATTGTCCTTGAATATGTTGAGTCAATGATCTTAACCACACACATTCTCGACTTATTTCGTGAAGTGAAAGTATCCCAACATGATTTGAAGATGTGGTGTCAATGGTTTGCTTTGTAGAGGGCCATGAGATATAGATATCCAGTTTGTGATCTTCCTTTACGTGGGTCAGATGAACATCAAGCTTCTGCATAACCAATCAATTTGGATTTGTGATGTTTTGAATATAGCAATCCCATATTGTGAGTTCCACAAATATAACGAATTATGTGTTTAATGTCATTTCAGTGTCTCATTATTGGTGTTGAACTGTATCTTGATAGAAAGTTTACACTATACGAAATGTTTGAAGAGTTTTGTTAGAAAGATACATCAATGCACCAATTGCACTAAGATATGATACTTATGGGCATAGAATTTCTTTGTTATCTTCACGTGGACGAATATTTTCTTTTGTAGATCGAGTCAACGTGGACAATAGGTGAACTCAATGGATGGGATTTATCCATATTGAATCGCTTAATGATGTTTTCGACATATGCTGATTGTTGGACAAAATTTCTATATGTCAAATGTTTGATTTGCAAGCTAAGGCAGAATTTTGTTTTACCAAGACGTTACATCTCAAAATCCTTGCATAAATAAGTTTTTGCTATTGTGAGCTCATGAAGAGACCCTATTAGACTTAGATCATCAATGAAGACCTCAATAATAACAAATCCAAAATTAGTTTTTTAATGAAAACACATGGACTAATGGGATTGTAAATGTGGCCTTCTTTGACATGGTATGTACTAAGACAATTATACCACATTCGTCCAGATTGATTTAATTCATACAAAACTCTTTATAATTTTATTGAGTAATTTTCCTGTGGGTATGCGCTATATGCTTCATGCATTTTAATCCTTGTGGGATTTTAATGAAAATATCACTATCGAGTGATCCATAGAGGTAAGTTTTACCACATCTATCAGATGCACACGAAATCCTTCAGTAAATGCCAAACCAAGCAAAAATCTAGGAATAATAACATCCATTATATGAGAATATGTTTCTTCATAATCAATCCCACTTCTATGTGAAAAACCTTGTGATACAAGTCATGCCTTGTATCTTACAATCTCATTGTTTTCATTACGTTTTTGTATGAATACCCACTTGTAGCCTACATGGCTTACATTTTCAAGGGTCTGGACTCTAAGAGTTGACTAAATACCCCAAACCACTACATTTGACTCTAATAATTGACCAAATACCCCAAACCCCTACATTTGACTCTAATAGTTAACTAAATACCCCAAACCACTACATTTGACTATAATAGTTGACCAAATACCCCAAATCACTACATTTGACTCTAAGAGTTGACCAAATACCCTAAATCACTACATTTGAGTCTAAGAGTTGACTAAATACCCCAAATCACTACATTTGACTCTAAGAGTTGACTAACTACCCCCAAATCACTACATTTGACTCTAATAGTTGACCAAATATGCCAAATTGCAACAGTTGACTCTAAGAGTTGACTAAATACCCCAAATCATTTCATTTGAGTCTAATAGTTGACCAAATACCCCAAATCATTACATTTGACTCCAATAGGAAGGTGACAATAGTAAATATTAATATTGGAATAAAAAAGAAATAAAGGAAAAAAGGAAAAAAAAATTAAAAAAAATTACCGAAGAGTTCTCGTTTCAATGCGTAGAGTTCAATTAAATAAAATATGAATTAAAAAGAAAAAAAGAATAAAAATTAAAAACAAAATAAATATTGACGAGTTCTTCATATGAAGGTCGTCGCTATGTCAATTAGCGAAGATCTTCAAACGAATAACTCGTCTGTAAAATTTCACCATAATTCGATTGGCCAATTTGGACGGTCAACTTTCCCTCTCTTTTCATTTAGCGACGAAACCCAAAATTTCCGACCATACGTGTCGTCGCTAGGGGAGGCCAAGCAACAGTTGTGGGTACAGAATTTGACGCGTGTCATTATTTACCGACGACAAGCGTGTCATTAGTAAATAATTATTCTATAAAACCCTATACCGGGCTCATTTTTGAAAAACAAAACCCTCAAATTTTCCAAAAAAAAATCGCAAAATCCTCCATTCTCAGGCAATTCTGAGCCATTACAAAAGCTAACCTAACAAAAATGTAAATGAAATCATGCCAATAAAATCTTCTAATTAATTGTTTTTTGGTTTTTATTTTCAATTTCTAATAATTTTTTTTTTGTTTGTGATTTTTGATTCCTACTACTTGGCATAAATTCTTTGCTGCAATCTTCACCATTCCCACGTAAAAGGTATGAATTTTTGGTTTTAAATTCCACTTTTATGCATACCTCTTCTGGTTGATCCACGCTATGCTCTATTCTCGTAAGATGAGAGACACTAGCTAACAATCCGTCGGGTGCTACATCATAGGCAACGTAGATAGTTGTAACCACATACATATAAAATGACAGCAATAGAGTGCCAATCCTCGTACTTTATTTGTAAAGTCTCTATTCCTTGGTAATCAAAGCCCAAAGATCTATGAATTAGACCATGCTTGACTAGCCAAGCATACACACAACCTTGCGTGTTTTTTATCTCTCCCTCATTTTAATTTGTATAAGTAACGTTTACTACGAAATTTATGAAGATTGACCCGAGACTTATTATTCTGTACAAAGGAATTCTGTTTAGGGTAAGACTCCCATCCAATATTGGATGGTCCAATATTTATATAGCAGCCATGGATTATTATAACAAAACACATGTCATTAGATAAATTTGTTGGAATTATGCCCTAGCCCCGATCGTCTTGTAATGAATTGAACACAAGTGTTTACTGTACACGATAATAGTTATCCCTACAGTTTTGATTAAAGAAATTGTTTCCTTGAATCTATGGCAAGCCTTTATGATTATGGTATTAATCTACATAATATAAAGGAAAGTCCTTGATTAAGTTACGAACTAGATATCATAAGGTGTTATGATAATGAGAATCTAGCTTAGAGGACTTAATCTAAACTTGTTCTTAATCGTAGGATCATCGAGTTAGGACCTCGATAATCCGGTTAGATTAATATGTAGCTAATAAGTATTTATTGGATAAATATCGGTAGTTCTCGTTTACCGAGTTAGGTGCATAGATAATGCACATAGAGATGTGATTATCGAACCGACTAGAACTAGAGATTCCTAATGGTTAATTACCTTGAACTGTCAAGTAGGTTAATCTCTATAAGGATTTTATACTTGTAATCCTTTGACCTGAGATCATCACTATAGTTGTGTATGTGCTTGTTATGTTTTGATACTGGACTACTAGTGTGTCATAATACTAGTCGAAAGGATATTGGACGTAGCTAAGTATATATGCTCCTAGGGATGAGTCAAGATGGAATCTATCAACTCTAGGTAAAGAGTTTGAGCTCTACGATGTCATATGATTATAACGATTGTATCGAATCCTTGGCCAAGGTGATAGAATGAATGAAGAAATGAGTTTCTTAGGTCATTCGTCAATCGTTGATAATCGACGTGTAACGTAGTTGATTTTCTAATGGGATTTGACAGTTATACCATATCCCAGGATGATCCGGAGCTGTAAAGATAGAGGGAATACATGTATGATTCTTCACCGGGTTCTTTATACAGAGTTACTTCACGTTATCCGGTCGTTGGGGAGTGTTGTTAGACGCCAACCTCGATTAGTGGTTAATTTAATTAACTACTACCGGTTTAACGATGAACCCACGTAGTCGCACACTAACGAGTGCATTGTACTTGCTTCATGACGTTAATTAATTTTATTATTAGATAATAAATATTAATTAATTATATACTTGGAATATTGGTATATTGATTTGCTAGCACAAATTTATATTCCAATATAAGACCGATCTAAGGCAAAAGAAAAAAAAGGGAAAAACGTCATAGGTTCGTGGATCGACCCATGGACCTCTAGCAATGTGAAATATGTCACTAACCGCTAGGCTAGTCAAGTCTTTTTGTATAATGTAAAATGTCCAAGTCCACTTCAGAAGTGGGTAGTGGACCAAATTATTAAGATAATTAGTTTTCATTATACGTTCCTGGCTTTTGGCTTTTCCACTTCTTGACTTTTCATTTTTCTTCAAGAGTTAATATATGTATAATGAGAAATCAATATATAAATATATAACTCTCCATCAGTTTTCTTCCAAGAAAAAAACCCACAAGAAATTAAAAGTCTTTTTTGTCTCCAAGTCAGAATTGTGATTCTGAAAGCAAGGATCAAGCTCGGTGTGCAAAGCGTGGAGGCTTCAAGTTTTTTGAAGCTACGATCAGGCAATTCGATTTTCATACAACAGATTGAGGTATGTAATCGAATTCTTTGTTTCTGTTTAAATTCTTAAATTGCAACTAGATTGGCTTAGGATTGCAATATTTTTCTGCTGCGTATATTTGATATATCTGGTGTTGCGATTCCTTCAAAATTAGCATATCCAGTTCTATGAATCGTTTACATACAATGGTGTTGAGTACAATCTTTACGATTGTGTGTACTTGTATAAGGAAAGTGAATCAGAGCCTTACATTGAAAAACTTGTAAAGATATGGGAACATATTGACAAGTGGAAGAGTGTAAAGGTTCATTGGTTTTTCAAACCTTCCAAGATATCATATTATCTCAAAGATGGTAAGGTGATGGATAAAGAATTATTTGTAGCTTCTGAGCAAGGTGTTGGACTTTCAAACATCAATGCACTGGTAATAAAAATTATATTTCTTTCTTATTATCCTTAAACTTAATAAACTAGATTAAACATTTGCATTATTTATAGTCTAAATATTTCGAACTCTGCTTTTACATGCTAATTTAGGAACTGGAAAATGCAACATTGTTTGCATCTCAAAGGATAGAAGAAATCCACAGCCTTCAAAGAAAGAGATTGAAGCAGCTGATTATGTATTTTATCGTACTTTCTGTGTTGACACTTGTACTATCTCTGATCAGATAGGGGATAAAGTTGGTGACTTGGATGGTATGCATTACTTTCAAACCTTTTCAAATCTCTTAGTATGTTTATTTGTATTGTTATGTAGTTAAAATGAAGTCTGAAACATATATCTTGTTTGTCCATTACAGTGAAAGTTGTATTCAACAGAAAGACTCTACGTGTACATAACAAAAAAAGGGAACATTAATGAATCAAATCATCTTAAAGAAAAATCACAAAATTTAAAAGAGATATAAGTTGAGCTAATGAAATTACTCTTAAATTGTTAATATCAAGATAATCAATCATTTTCAATATATAAAAAAGATCTCAGTGTCACGAATAATAATGGTCTTTTTAAATTAGATAACAAGTAAAAAAAGAGCATATAATATCTAAAAGAATATAATTTTTTTGACAAAGAACATACAAGAAAAACTACAAGTAATTAAATAAAATAAAATTATTAAAATTTACATTTCCACAAATACATGATGATTGAAATATCATGACCATCGATTGTTTCCATCATAAGCAACCGCAATAAGTAACCTTCCATCATACGCAACCGTATAAATGAGATATAAAAGAATTAAGTGGAAAAGAATAGAAATAATTAAATTCAAGGAGAAACACAGTATGGGGAGAAGAAATGGAGAAGAGATGAGGTAGAAAAAGATTATAGATGACCATGAGAAGAAAATTATATAAATGACGGCTATTGTAAATGTATAGTTTGATAGGAGCGGCGGTTAGGGTTTTATTATAACAATGAGAGGATATCAACTATTTATATAGAATATAAGTAACCTTAACCTTTGTCTTGGGCTTGACTAAAAGTCATGGGCTGGACTGAAAATTCACACAACGGGTTACTAACATTCTCCCTAAGAATATACTTTGTTAAAACCATTTTAAAAAAACCTAGTAGGAAAAAAAATTTACTGAATAAAACATTTCAATATAGGCATTCTAAAACTACCTCATTATAATCCTTTATCGAGAAAACATATAAGAAAAAATTGTGATGAAGAAAAAGAGTGCAGTGCGTATTTGTCTCCCCCTCTTATCATATCTCAGGGAAGGTCTTGATGTCGGCGCATGTCAATCGTGTGTCTCAATTTTTTTAATGTAGATATAGGTACCACCTTTATGAATAAATCAGTCAAATTGCCACTTGATCAAACTTCATGAAAAACTTTGGTGAGATGTTCTTTGTTTGGTAAAAGGTAGGAAATTTTGGTTTTAAATTCCATTTTATTCAATGCAAAATTTGTGATTTGTAATTAAGATATGATTATTCCGAATTTGGGAGGTGTTATTTTAGGTTGATTAATAGTTTTATTGGGTTAAAAACATTATAATTTTGGAATTTATGTGAAATTATAGCTAAAAAATGGTTTTTTTAATTCTTGGATGAAAATTATGATTTGTAATTCATATATGATGATTTCCGAATCTTGGTGATGTTATTTAAGTTTTTTTTTGACATAGATTTTATTTAGGTTTGATTAGTAGTTTTATTGGGTTAAAACATCTTAATTTTGGAATTTATGGAAAATTAGATAAAAAAAATGTTTTTAAATTCTTGGGATGAAAATTTAATTGTGATTTAATTTTATATTGATTAGTTCTAGATTAGTTGTGACGAAAATTATTGCTAAAAAATTATATAGGGTTATTATTATGTTTTTTAAAAATATAAGGACATAGTTGCAATTTTTAAATTATTTAAAGTACTTATAAGGACTAATATGTAATTTTTGATTAATTTAGTGTTAGGAATATTAAAAAAATTAAAAGGACTAAATTATAATTTTTTTAAAGTATAATGATTTTTTTGCAATTAAAAAAAGTATTTAGGGTTATTATTATGTTTCTAGAACAGAGTACAATCCTTAAATTCAAAATTGTATCAGTGGAAACTAGTTTCTTATCATTCAATGAGCATCTTGTATTTCATAAAAATTGGGAGCAATATAATCCTTGCGTAGGGGCCATCCTATCCAACTTTCAGGCATTATGATACGTTTCAACCGTGGATGATTATCGTAAAAGATTCCCAACATATCATAAGATTCTCGTTCTTGAAAATCGATAATTTTCCAAACCCAGAAAACAGACGGAATTCACGGATTCCTCCTTGAGGCAAATGCTTTTATGCATACCTCTTCTAGTTGATCCACTTTTATGCATACCTCTTCTGGTTGATCCACGCTATGCTCTATTCTCGTAAGATGAGAGACACTAGCTAACAATCCGTCGGGTGCTACATCATAGGCAACGTAGATAGTTGTAACCACATACATATAAAATGACAGCAATAGAGTGCCAATCCTCGTACTTTATTTGTAAAGTCTCTATTCCTTGGTAATCAAAGCCCAAAGATCTATGAATTAGACCATGCTTGACTAGCCAAGCATACACACAACCTTGCGTGTTTTTTATCTCTCCCTCATTTTAATTTGTATAAGTAACGTTTACTACGAAATTTATGAAGATTGACCTGAGACTTATTATTCTGTACAAAGGAATTCTATTTAGGGTAAGACTCCCATCCAATATTGGATGGTCCAGTATTTATATAGCAGCCATGGATTATTATAACAAAACACATGTCATTAGATAAATTAGCATATCCAGTTCTATGAATCGTTTACATACAATGGTATTGAGTACAATCTTTACGATTGTGTGTACTTGTATAAGGAAGGTGAATCAGAGCCTTACATTGGAAAACTTGTAAAGATATGGGAACATATTGACAAGTGGAAGAGTGTAAAGGTTCATTGGTTTTTCAAACCTTCCAAGATATCATATTATCTCAAAGATGGTAAGGTGATAGATAAAGAATTATTTGTAGCTTCTGAGCAAGGTGTTGGACTTTCAAACATCAATGCACTGGTAATAAAAATTATATTTCTTTCTTATTATCCTTAAACTTAATAAACCAGATTAAACATTGTCATTATTTATAGTCTAAATATTTCGAACTCTGCTTTTACATGCTAATTTAGGAACTGGAAAATGCAACATTGTTTGCATCTCAAAGGATAGAAGAAATCCACAGCCTTCAAAGAAAGAGATTGAAGCAGCTGATTATGTATTTTATCGTACTTTCCGTGTTGACACCTGTACTATCTCTGATCAGATAGGGGATAAAGTTGGTGACTTGGATGGTATGCATTACTTTCAAACCTTTTCAAATCTCATAGTATGTTTGTTTGTATTGTTATGTAGTTAAAATGAAGTCTTAAACATATATCTTGTTTGTCCATTACAGTGAAAGTTGTATTCAACAGAAAGACTCTACCTGTACATAACAAAAAAAGGGAACATTAATGAATCAAATTATCTTAAAGAAAAATCACAAACTTTAAAAGAGATATCAGTTGAGCTAATGAAATTACTCTTAAATTGTTAATATCAAGATAATCAATCATTTTCAATATATAAAAAAGATCTCACTGTCACGAATAATAATGGTTTTTTTAAATTAGAGAACAAGTAAAAAAAGAGCATATAATATCAAAAAGAATATAATTTTTTGACAAAGAACATACAAGAAAAACTACAAGTAATTAAATAAAATAAAATTATTAAAATTTACCTTTCCACAAATACATGATGATTGAAATATCATGACCATCGATCTGAGATATAAAAGAATTAAGTGGAAAAGAATAGAAATAATTAAATTCAAGGAGAAACACAGTATGGGGAGAAGAAATGGAGAAGAGATGAAGTAGAAAAAGATTATAGATGACCATGAGAAGAAAATTATATAAATGACGGCTATTGTAAACGTATAGTTTGATAGGAGCGGCTGTTAGGGTTTTATTATAACAATGAGAGGATAACCGCTATATATATAGAATATAAGTAACCTTAACCTTTGTCTTGGTCTTGACTACAAGTCATGGGCTGGACTGAAAATTCACACAACGGGTTACTAACATTCTCCCTAAGAATATACTTTGTTAAAAACATTTTAAAAAAACCTAGTAGGAAAATAAATTTACTGAATAAAACATTTCAATATAGGCATTCTAAAACTACCTCATTATAAACCTTTATCGAGAAAACCTATAAGAAAAAACTGTGATGAAGAAAAAGAGTGCAGTGCGTATTTGTCTCCCCCTCTTATCATATCTCAGGGAAAGTCTTGATGTCGGCGCATGTCAATCGTGTGTCTCAATTTTTTTAATGTAGATATAGGTACCACCTTTATGAATAAATCAGTCAAATTGCCACTTGATCAAACTTCATGAAAAACTTTGGTGAGATGTTCTTTATTTGGTAAAAGGTAGGAAATTTTTGTTTTAAATTCCATTTTATTCAATGCAAAATTTGTGATTTGTAATTAAGATATGATTATTCCGAATTTGGGAGGTGTTATTTTAGGTTGATTAATAGTTTTATTGGGTTAAAAACATTATAATTTTGGAATTTATGTGAAATTATAGCTAAAAAATGGTTTTTTTAATTCTTGGATGAAAATTATGATTTGTAATTCATATATGATGATTTCCGAATCTTGGTGATGTTATTTAAGTTTTTTTTGACATAGATTTTATTTAGGTTTGATTAGTAGTTTTATTGGGTCAAAACATCTTAATTTTGGAATTTATGGAAAATTAGATAAAAAAAATGTTTTTAAATTCTTGGGATGAAAATTTAATTGTGATTTAATTTTATATTGATTAGTTCTAGATTAGTTGTGACGAAAATTATTGCTAAAAAATTATATAGGGTTATTATTATGTTTTTTAAAAATATAAGGACATAGTTGCAATTTTTAAATTATTTAAAGTACTTATAAGGACTAATATGTAATTTTTGATTAATTTAGTGTTAGGAATATTAAAAAAATTAAAAGGACTAAATTATAATTTTTTTAAAGTATAATGATTTTTTTGCAATTAAAAAAAGTATTTAGGGTTATTATTATGTTTCTAGAACATAGTACAATCCTTAAATTCAAAATTGTATCAGTGGAAACTAGTTTCTTATCATTCAATGAGCATCTTGTATTTCATAAAAATTGGGAGCAATATAATCCTTGCGTAGGGGCCATCCTATCCAACTTTCAGGCATTATGATACGTTTCAACCGTGGATGATTATCGTAAAAGATTCCCAACATATCATAAGATTCTCGTTCTTGAAAATCGATAATTTTCCAAACCCAGAAAACAGACGGAATTCACGGATTCCTCCTTGAGGCAAATGCTTTTATGCATACCTCTTCTAGTTGATCCACTTTTATGCATACCTCTTCTGGTTGATCCACGCTATGCTCTATTCTCGTAAGATGAGAGACACTAGCTAACAATCCGTCGGGTGCTACATCATAGGCAACGTAGATAGTTGTAACCACATACATATAAAATGACAGCAATAGAGTGCCAATCCTCGTACTATATTTGTAAAGTCTCTATTCCTTGGTAATCAAAGCCCAAAGATCTATGAATTAGACCATGCTTGACTAGCCAAGCATACACACAACCTTGCGTGTTTTTTATCTCTCCCTCATTTTAATTTGTATAAGTAACGTTTACTACGAAATTTATGAAGATTGACCTGAGACTTATTATTCTGTACAAAGGAATTCTATTTAGGGTAAGACTCCCATCCAATATTGGATGGTCCAATATTTATATAGCAGCCATGGATTATTATAACAAAACACATGTCATTAGATAAATTAGCATATCCAGTTCTATGAATCGTTTACATACAATGGTATTGAGTACAATCTTTACGATTGTGTGTACTTGTATAAGGAAGGTGAATCAGAGCCTTACATTGGAAAACTTGTAAAGATATGGGAACATATTGACAAGTGGAAGAGTGTAAAGGTTCATTGGTTTTTCAAACCTTCCAAGATATCATATTATCTCAAAGATGGTAAGGTGATGGATAAAGAATTATTTGTAGCTTCTGAGCAAGGTGTTGGACTTTCAAACATCAATGCACTGGTAATAAAAATTATATTTCTTTCTTATTATCCTTAAACTTAATAAACCAGATTAAACATTTGCATTATTTATAGTCTAAATATTTCGAACTCTGCTTTTACATGCTAATTTAGGAACTGGAAAATGCAACATTGTTTGCATCTCAAAGGATAGAAGAAATCCACAGCCTTCAGAGAAAGAGATTGAAGCAGCTGATTATGTATTTTATCGTACTTTCCGTGTTGACACCTGTACTATCTCTGATCAGATAGGGGATAAAGTTGGTGACTTGGATGGTATGCATTACTTTCAAACCTTTTCAAATCTCATAGTATGTTTGTTTGTATTGTTATGTAGTTAAAATGAAGTCTTAAACATATATCTTGTTTGTCCATTACAGTGAAAGTTGTATTCAACAGAAAGACTCTACCTGTACATAACAAAAAAAAGGGAACATTAATGAATCAAATTATCTTAAAGAAAAATCACAAACTTTAAAAGAGATATCAGTTGAGCTAATGAAATTACTCTTAAATTGTTAATATCAAGATAATCAATCATTTTCAATATATAAAAAAGATCTCACTGTCACGAATAATAATGGTTTTTTTAAATTAGAGAACAAGTAAAAAAAGAGCATATAATATCAAAAAGAATATAATTTTTTGACAAAGAACATACAAGAAAAACTACAAGTAATTAAATAAAATAAAATTATTAAAATTTACCTTTCCACAAATACATGATGATTGAAATATCATGACCATCGATCTGAGATATAAAAGAATTAAGTGGAAAAGAATAGAAATAATTAAATTCAAGGAGAAACACAGTATGGGGAGAAGAAATGGAGAAGAGATGAAGTAGAAAAAGATTATAGATGACCATGAGAAGAAAATTATACAAATGACGGCTATTGTAAATGTATAGTTTGATAGGAGCGACTGTTAGGGTTTTATTATAACAATGAGAGGATAACCGCTATATATATAGAATATAAGTAACCTTAACCTTTGTCTTGGTCTTGACTACAAGTCATGGGCTGGACTGCAAATTCACACAACGGGTTACTAACATTCTCCCTAAGAATATACTTTGTTAAAAACATTTTAAAAAAACCTAGTAGGAAAATAAATTTACTGAATAAAACATTTCAATATAGGCATTCTAAAACTACCTCATTATAAACCTTTATCGAGAAAACCAATAAGAAAAAACTGTGATGAAGAAAAAGAGTGCAGTGCGTATTTGTCTCCCCCTCTTATCATCATCTCAGGGAAGGTCTTGATGTCGGCGCATGTCAATCGTGTGTCTAAATTTCTTGAATGTAGATATAGGTACCACCTTTATGAATAAATCAGTCATATTGCCACTTGATCAAACTTCATGAAAAACTTTGGTGAGATGTTCTTTGTTTGGTAAAAGGTATGAAATTTTGGTTTTAAATTCCATTTTATTCAATGCAAAATTTGTGATTTGTAATTAAGATATGATTATTCCGAATTTGGGAGGTGTTATTTTAGGTTGATTAATAGTTTTATTGGGTTAAAAACATTATAATTTTGGAATTTATGTGAAATTATAGCTAAAAAATGGTTTTTTTAATTCTTGGATGAAAAATTATGATTTGTAATTCATATATGATGATTTCCGAATCTTGGTGATGTTATTTAGGTTTTTTTTTGATATAAATTATATTTAGGTTTGATTAGTAGTTTTATTGGGTTAAAAACATCTTAATTTTCGAATTTATGGAAAATTAGATAAAAAAATGTTTTTAAATTTTTGGGATGAAAATTTAATTGTGATTTAATTTTATATTGATTAGTTCTAGATTAATTGTGACGAAAATTATCGCTAAAAAATTATATAGGGTTATTATTATGTTTTTTAAAAATATAAGGACATAGTTGCAATTTTTAAAATATTTAAAGTACTTATAAGGACTAATATGTAATTTTTGATTAATTTAGTGTTAGGAATATTAAAAAACTTAAAAGGACTAAATTATAATTTTTTTAAAGTATAATGATTTTTTTGCAATTAAAAAAAGTATTTAGGGTTATTATTATGTTTCTAGAACAGAGTACAATCCTTAAATTCAAAATTGTATCAGTAGAAACTAGTTTCTTATCATTCAATGAGCATCTTGTATTTCATAAAAATTGGGAGCAATATAATCCTTGCGTAGGGGCCATCCTATCCAACTTTCAGGCATTATGATACGTTTCAACCGTGGATGATTATCGTAAAAAATTCCCAACAACTCATAAGATTCTCGTTCTTGAAAATCGATAATTTTCCAAACCCAGAAAACAGACGGAATTCTCGGATTCCTCCTTGAGGCAAATGCTTTTATGCATACCTCTTCTGGTTGATCCACGCTATGCTCTATTCTCGTAAGATGAGAGACACTAGCTAACAATCCGCCGGGTGCTACATCATAGGCAACGTAGATAGTTGTAACCACATACATATAAAATGACAGCAATGGAGTGCCAATCCTCGTACTTTATTTGTAAAGTCTCTATTCCTTGGTAATCAAAGCCCAAAGATCTATGAATTAGACCATGCTTGACTAGCCAAGCATACACACAACCTTGCGTGTTTTTTATCTCTCCCTCATTTTAATTTGTATAAGTAACGTTTACTACGAAATTTATGAAGATTGACCTGATACTTATTATTCTGTACAAATGAATTCTGTTTAGGGTAAGACTCCCATCCAATATTGGATGATCCAATATTTATATAGCAGCCATGGATTATTATAACAAAACACATGTCATTAGATAAATTAGCATATCCAGTTCTATGAATCGTTTACATACAATGGTGTTGAGTATAATCTTTACGATTGTGTGTACTTGTATAAGGAAGGTGAATTAGAGCCTTACATTGGAAAACTTGTAAAGATATGGGAACATATTGACAAATGGAAGAGTGTAAAGGTTCATTGGTTTTTCAAACCTTCCAAGATATCATATTATCTCAAAGATGGTAAGGTGATGGATAAAGAATTATTTGTAGCTTCTGAGCAAGGTGTTGGACTTTCAAACATCAATGCACTGGTAATAAAAATTATATTTCTTTCTTATTATCCTTAAACTTAATAAACCAGATTAAACATTTGCATTATTTATAGTCTAAATATTTCGAACTCTGCTTTTACATGCTAATTTAGGAACTGGAAAATGCAACATTGTTTGCATCTCAAAGGATAGAAGAAATCCACAGCCTTCAAAGAAAGAGATTGAAGCAGCTGATTATGTATTTTATCGTACTTTCCGTGTTGACACCTGTACTATCTCTGATCAGATCAGATAGGGGATAAAGTTGGTGACTTGGATGGTATACATTACTTTCAAACCTTTTCAAATCTCTTAGTATGTTTGTATGTATTGTTATGTAGTTAAAATGAAGTCTTAAACATATATCTTGTTTGTCCATTACAGTGAAAGTTGTATTCAACAGAAAGACTCTACCTGTACATAACAAAAAAAGGGAACATTAATGAATCAAATCATCTTAAAGAAAAATCACAAACTTTAAAAGAGATATCAGTTGAGCTAATGAAATTACTCTTAAATTTTTAATATCAAGATAATCAATCATTTTCAATATATAAAAAAGATCTCACTGTCACGAATAATAATGGTTTTTTTAAATTAGATAACAAGTAAAAAAAGAGCATATAATATCAAAAAGAATATAATTTTTTGACAAAGAACATACAAGAAAAACTACAAGTAATTAAATAAAATAAAATTATTAAAATTTACCTTTCCACAAATACATGATGATTGAAATATCATGACCATCGATCTGAGATATAAAAGAATTAAGTGGAAAAGAATAGAAATAATTAAATTCAAGGAGAAACACAGTATGGGGAGAAGAAATGGAGAAGAGATGAAGTAGAAAAAGATTATAGATGACCATGAGAAGAAAATTATATAAATGACGGCTATTGTAAATGTATAGTTTGATAGGAGCGGCGGTTAGGGTTTTATTATAACAATGAGAGGATAACCACTATTTATATAGAATATAAGTAACCTTAACTTTTGTCTTGGGCTTGACTACAAGTCATGGGCTGGACTGCAAATTCACACAACGGGTTACTAACATTCTCCCTAAGAATATACTTTGTTAAAAACATTTTAAAAAAACCTAGTAGGAAAATAAATTTACTGAATAAAACATTTCAATATAGGCATTCTAAAACTACCTCATTATAAACCTTTATCGAGAAAACCTATAAGAAAAAACTGTGATGAAGAAAAAGAGTGCAGTGCGAATTTGTCTCCCCCTCTTATCATCATCTCATCTCAGGGAAGGTCTTGATGTCGGCGCATGTCAATCGTGTGTCTAAATTTTTTGAATGTAGATATAGGTACCACCTTTATGAATAAATCAGTCAAATTGCTAATTGATCAAACTTCATGAAAAACTTTGGTGAGATGTTCTTTGTTTGGTAAAAGGTATGAAATTTTGGTTTTAAATTCCATTTTATTCAATGCAAAATTTGTGATTTGTAATTAAGATATGATTATTCCGAACTTGGGAGGTGTTATTTTAGGTTGATTAATAGTTTTATTGGGTTAAAAACATTATAATTTTGGAATTTATGTGAAATTATAGCTAAAAAATGGTTTTTTTAATTCTTGGATGAAAAATTATGATTTGTAATTCATATATGATGATTTCCGAATCTTGGTGATGTTATTTAGGTTTTTTTTTGACATAGATTTTATTTAGGTTTGATTAGTAGTTTTATTAGGTTAAAAACATCTTAATTTTCGAATTTATGGAAAATTAGATAAAAAAAATGTTTTTAAATTTTTGGGATGAAAATTTAATTGTGATTTAATTTTATATTGATTAGTTCTAGATTAGTTGTGACGAAAATTATTGCTAAAAAATTATATAGGGTTATTATTATGTTTTTTAAAAATATAAGGACATAGTTGCAATTTTTAAAATATTTAAAGTACTTATAAGGACTAATATGTAATTTTTGATTAATTTAGTGTTAGGAATATTATAAAAATTAAAAGGACTAAATTATAATTTTTTTAAAGTATAATGATTTTTTTGCAATTAACAAAAGTATTTAGGGTTATTATTATGTTTCTAGAACAGAGTACAATCCTTAAATTCAAAATTGTATCAGTGGAAACTAGTTTCTTATCATTCAATGAGCATCTTGTATTTCATAAAAATTGGGAGCAATATAATCCTTGCGTAGGGGCCATCCTATCCAACTTTCAGGCATTATGATACGTTTCAACCGTGGATGATTATCGTAAAAGATTCACAACATATCATAAGATTCTCGTTCTTGAAAATCGATAATTTTCCAAACCCAGAAAACAGACGGAATTCTCGGATTCCTCCTTGAGGCAAATGCTTTTATGCATACCTCTTCTGGCTGATCCACTTTTATGCATACCTCTTCTGGTTGATCCACGCTATGCTCTATTCTCGTAAGATGAGAGACACTAACTAACAATCCGTCGGGTGCTACATCATAGGCAACGTAGATAGTTGTAACCACATACATATAAAATGACAGCAATGGATTGCCAATCCTCGTACTTTATTTGTAAAGTCTCTATTCCTTGGTAATCAAAGCCCAAAGATCTATGAATTAGACCATGCTTGACTAGCCAAGCATACACACAACCTTGCGTGTTTTTTATCTCTCCCTCATTTTAATTTGTATAAGTAACGTTTACTACGAAATTTATGAAGATTGACCTGATACTTATTATTCTGTACAAAGGAATTCTGTTTAGGGTAAGACTCCCATCCAATATTGGATTGTCCAATATTTATATAGCAGCCATGGATTATTATAACAAAACACATGTCATTAGATAAATTAGCATATCCAGTTCTATGAATCGTTTACATACAACGGTGTTGAGTACAATCCTTACAATTGTGTGTACTTGTATAAGGAAGGTGAATCAGAGCCTTACATTGGAAAACTTGTAAAGATATGGGAACATATTGACAAGTGGAAGAGTGTAAAGGTTCATTGGTTTTTCAAACCTTCCAAGATATCATATTATCTCAAAGATGGTAAGGTGATGGATAAAGAAGCAAGGTGTTGGACTTTCAAACATCAATGCACTGGTAATAAAAATTATATTTCTTTCTTATTATCCGTAAACTTAATAAACCAGATTAAACATTTGCATTATTTATAGTCTAAATATTTCGAACTCTGCTTTTACATGCTAATTTAGGAACTGGAAAATGCAACATTGTTTGCATCTCAAAGGATAGAAGAAATCCACAGCCTTCAAAGAAAGAGATTGAAGCAGTTGATTATGTATTTTATCGTACTTTCCGTGTTGACACTTGTACTATCTCTGATCAGATAGGGGATAAAGTTGGTGACTTGGATGGTATGCATTACTTTCAAACCTTTTCAAATCTCTTAGTATGTTTGTTTGTATTGTTATGTAGTTAAAATGAAGTCTTAAACATATATCTTGTTTGTCCATTACATTGAAAGTTGTATTCAACAGAAAGACTCTACATGTACATAACAAAAAAAGGGAACATTAATGAATCAAATTATCTTAAAGAAAAATCACAAACTTTAAAAGAGATATCAGTTGAGCTAATGAAATTACTCTTAAATTGTTAATATCAAGATAATCAATCATTTTCAATATATAAAAAAGATCTCGCTGTCACGAATAATAATGGTTTTTGTAAATTAGATAACAAGTAAAAAAAGAGCATATGATATCAAAAAGAATATAATTTTTTGACAAAGAACTTACAAGAAAAACTACAAGTAATTAAATAAAATAAAATTATTAAAATTTACCTTTCCACAAATACATGATGATTGAAATATCATGACCATCGATCTGAGATATAAAAGAATTAAGTGGAAAAGAATAGAAATAATTAAATTCAAGGAGAAACACAGTATGTGGAGAAGAAATGGAGAAGAGATGAAGTAGAAAAAGATTATAGATGACCATGAGAAAAAAATTATATAAATGACGGCTATTGTAAATGTATAGTTTGATAGGAGCTGCGGTTAGGGTTTTATTATAACAATGAGAGGATAACCACTATTTATATAGAATATAAGTAACCTTAACCTTTGTCTTGGGCTTGACTACAAGTCATGGGCTGGACTGAAAATTCACACAATGGGTTACTAACATTCTCCCTAAGAATATACTTTGTTAAAACCATTTTAAAAAAACCTAGTAGGAAAAAAATTTTACTGAATAAAACATTTCAATATAGGCATTCTAAAACTACCTCATTATAAACCTTTATCGAGAAAACCTATAAGAAAAAACTGTGATGAAGAAAAAGAGTGCAGTGCGTATTTGTCTCCCCCTCTTATCATCATCTCAGGGAAGGTCTTGATGTCGGCGCATGTCAATCGTGTGTCTAAATTTCTTGAATGTAGATATAGGTACCACCTTTATGAATAAATCAGTCAAATTGCCACTTGATCAAACTTCATGAAAAACTTTGGTGAGATGTTCTTTGTTTGGTAAAAGGTATGAAATTTTGGTTTTAAATTCCATTTTATTCAATGTAAAATTTGTGATTTGTAATTAAGATATGATTATTCCGAATTTGGGAGGTGTTATTTTAGGTTGATTAATAGTTTTATTGGGTTAAAAACATTATAATTTTGGAATTTATGTGAAATTATAGCTAAAAAGTGGTTTTTTTAATTCTTGGATGAAAAATTATGATTTGTAATTCATATATGATGATTTCCGAATCTTGGTGATGTTATTTAGGTTTTTTTTTGACATAGATTTTATTTAGGTTTGATTAGTAGTTTTATTGGGTTAAAAACATCTTAATTTTCGAATTTATGGAAAATTAGATAAATAAAATGTTTTTAAATTTTTGGGATGAAAATTTAATTGTGATTTAATTTTATATTGATTAGTTCTAGATTAGTTGTGACGAAAATTATTGCTAAAAAATTATATAGGGTTATTATTATGTTTTTTAAAAATATAAGGACATAGTTGCAATTTTTAAAATATTTAAAGTACTTATAAGGACTAATATGTAATTTTTGATTAATTTAGTGTTAGGAATATTAAAAAAATTAAAAGGACTAAATTATAATTTTTTTGAAGTATAATGATTTTTTTGCAATTAAAAAAAGTATTTAGGGTTATTATTATGTTTCTAGAAGAGAGTACAATCCTTAAATTCAAAATTTTATCAGTGGAAACTAGTTTCTTATCATTCAATGAGCATCTTGTATTTCATAAAAATTGGGAGCAATATAATCCTTGCGTAGGGGCCATCCTATCCAACTTTCAGGCATTATGATACGTTTCAACCGTGGATGATTATCGTAAAAGATTCCCAACATATCATAAGATTCTCGTTCTTGAAAATCGATAATTTTCCAAACCCAGAAAACAGACGGAATTCACGGATTCCTCCTTGAGGCAAATGCTTTTATGCATACCTCTTATGGTTGATCCACTTTTATGCATACCTCTTCTGGTTGATCCACGCTATGCTCTATTCTCGTAAGATGAGAGACACTAGCTAACAATCCGTCGGGTGCTACATCATAGGCAACGTAGATAGTTGTAACCACATACATATAAAATGACAGCAATGGAGTGCCAATCCTCGTACTTTATTTGTAAAGTCTCTATTCCTTGGTAATCAAAGCCCAAAGATCTATGAATTAGACCATGCTTGACTAGCCAAGCATACACACAACCTTGCGTGTTTTTTATCTCTCCCTCATTTTAATTTGTATAAGTAACGTTTACTACGAAATTTATGAAGATTGACCTGATACTTATTATTCTGTACAAAGGAATTCTGTTTAGGGTAAGACTCCCATCCAATATTGGATGATCCAATATTTATATAGCAGCCATGGATTATTATAACAAAACACATGTCATTAGATAAATTAGCATATCCAGTTCTATGAATCGTTTACATACAATGGTGTTGAGTACAATCTTTACGATTGTGTGTACTTGTATAAGGAAGGTGAATCAGAGCCTTACATTGGAAAACTTGTAAAGATATGGGAACATATTGACAAGTGGAAGAGTGTAAAGGTTCACTGGTTTTTCAAACCTTCCAAGATATCATATTATCTCAAAGATGGTAAGGTGATGGATAAAGAATTATTTGTAGCTTCTGAGCAAGGTGTTGGACTTTCAAACATCAATGCACTGGTAATAAAAATTATATTTCTTTCTTATTATCCTTAAACTTAATAAACCAAATTAAACATTTGCATTATTTATAGTCTAAATATTTCGAACTCTGCTTTTACATGCTAATTTAGGAACTGGAAAATGCAACATTGTTTGCATCTCAAAGGATAGAAGAAATCCACAGCCTTCAAAGAAAGAGATTGAAGCAGCTGATTATGTATTTTATCGTACTTTCCGTGTTGACACCTGTACTATCTCTGATACTATCTCTGATCATATAGGGGATAAAGTTGGTGACTTGGATGGTATGCATTACTTTCACACCTTTTCAAATCTCTTAGTATGTTTGTTTGTATTGTTATGTAGTTAAAATGAAGTCTTAAACATATATCTTGTTTGTCCATTACAGTGAAAGTTGTATTCAACAGAAAGACTCTACCTGTACATAACAAAAAAAGGGAACATTAATGAATCAAATCATCTTAAAGAAAAATCACAAACTTTAAAAGAGATATCAGTTGAGCTAATGAAATTACTCTTAAATTGTTAATATCAAGATAATCAATCATTTTCAATATATAAAAAAGATCTCACTGTCACGAATAATAATGGTTTTTGTAAATCAGATAACAAGTAAAAAAAGAGCATATAATATCTAAAAGAATATAATTTTTTGACAAAGAACATACAAGAAAAACTACAAGTAATTAAATATAATAAAATTATTAAAATTTACCTTTCCACAAATACATGATGATTGAAATATCATGACCATCGATCTGAGATATAAAAGAATTAAGTGGAAAAGAATAGAAATAATTAAATTCAAGGAGAAACACAGTATGGGGAGAAGAAATGGAGAATAGATGAAGTAGAAAAAGATTATAGATGACCATGAGAAAAAAATTATATAAATGACGGCTATTGTAAATGTATAGTTTGATAGGAAGCGGCGGTTAGGGTTTTATTTTAACAATGAGAGGATAACCACTATTTATATAGAATATAAGTAACCTTAACCTTTGTCTTGGGCTTGACATCAAGTCATGGGCTGGACTGAAAATTCACACAACGGGTTACTAACATTCTCCCTAAGAATATACTTTGTTAAAACCATTTTAAAAAAACCTAGTAGGGAAAAAAAATTTACTGAATAAAACATTTCAATATAGGCATTCTAAAACTACCTCATTATAAACCTTTATCGAGAAAACCTATAAGAAAAAACTGTGATGAAGAAAAAGAGTGCAGTGCGTATTTGTCTCCCCCTCTTATCATCATCTCAGGGAAGGTCTTGATGTCGGCGCATGTTAATCGTGTGTCTAAATTTCTTGAATGTAGATATAGGTACCACCTTTATGAATAAATCAGTCAAATTGCCACTTGATCAAACTTCATGAAAAACTTTGGTGAGATGTTCTTTGTTTGGTAAAAGGTATGAAATTTTGGTTTTAAATTCCATTTTATTCAATGTAAAATTTGTGCTTTGTAATTAAGATATGATTATTCCGAATTTGGGAGGTGTTATTTTAGGTTGATTAATAGTTTTATTGGGTTAAAAACATTATAATTTTGGAATTTATGTGAAATTATAGCTAAAAAGTGGTTTTTTTAATTCTTGGATGAAAAATTATGATTTGTAATTCATATATGATGATTTCCGAATCTTGGAGATGTTATTTAGGTTTTTTTTTTGACATAGATTTTATTTAGGTTTGATTAGTAGTTTTATTGGGTTAAAAACATCTTAATTTTCGAATTTATGGAAAATTAGATAAATAAATTGTTTTTAAATTTTTGGGATGAAAATTTAATTGTGATTTAATTTTATATTGATTAGTTCTAGATTAGTTGTGACGAAAATTATTGCTAAAAAATTATATAGGGTTATTATTATGTTTTTTAAAAATATAAGGACATAGTTGCAATTTTTAAAATATTTAAAGTACTTATAAGGACTAATATGTAATTTTTGATTAATTTAGTGTTAGGAATATTAAAAAAATTAAAAGGACTAAATTATAATTTTTTTTAAGTATAATGATTTTTTTGCAATTAAAAAAAGTATTTAGGGTTATTATTATGTTTCTAGAACAGAGTACAATCCTTAAATTCAAAATTGTATCAGTGGAAACTAGTTTCTTATCATTCAATGAGCATCTTGTATTTCATAAAAATTGGGAGCAATATAATCCTTGCGTAGGGGCCATCCTATCCAACTTTCAGGCATTATGATACGTTTCAACCGTGGATGATTATCGTAAAAGATTCCCAACATATCATAAGATTCTCGTTCTTGAAAATCGATAATTTTCCAAACCCAGAAAACAGACGGAATACTCGGATTCATCCTTGAGGCAAATGCTTTTATGCATACCTCTTATGGTTGATCCACTTTTATGCATACCTCTTATGGTTGATCCACGCTATGCTCTATTCTCGTAAGATGATAGACACTAGCTAACAATCCGTCGGGTGCTACATCATAGGCAACGTAGATAGTTGTAACCACATACATATAAAATGACAGCAATGGAGTGCCAATCCTCGTGCTGTATTTGTAAAGTCTCTATTCCTTTGTTATCAAAGCCCAAAGATATATGAATTAGACCATGCTTGACTAGCCAAGCATACACACGACCTTGCGTGTTTTTTATCTCTCCCTCATTTTGATTTGTATAAGTAACGTTTGCTACGAAATTTATGAAGATACTTATTATTCTGTACAAAGGAATTCTGTTTAGGGTAAGACTCCCATCCAATATTGGATGGTCCAATATTTATATAGCAGCCATGGATTATTATAACAAAACACATGTCATTAGATAAATTAGCATATCCAGTTCTATGAATCGTTTAAATACAATGGTGTTGAGTACAATCTTTACGATTGTGTGTACTTGTATAAGGAAGGTGAATCAGAGCCTTACATTGGAAAACTTGTAAAGATATGGGAACATATTGACAAGTGGAAAAGTGTAAAGGTTCATTGGTTTTTCAAACCTTCCAAGATATCATATTATCTCAAAGATGGTAAGGTGATGGATAAAGAATTATTTGTAGCTTCTGAGCAAGGTGTTGGACTTTCAAACATCAATGCACTGGTAATAATAATTATATTTCTTTCTTATTATCCTTAAACTTAATAAACCAGATTAAACATTTGCATTATTTAGAGTCTAAATATTTCGAACTCTGCTTTTACATGCTAATTTAGGAACTGGAAAATGCAACATTGTTTGCATCTCAAAGGATAGAAGAAATCCACAGCCTTCAAAGAAAGAGATTGAAGCAGCTGATTATGTATTTTATCGTACTTTCCGTGTTGACACCTGTACTATCTCTGATCAGATAGGGGATAAAGTTGGTGACTTGGATGGTATGCATTACTTTCAAACCTTTTCAAATCTCTTAGTATGTTAGTTTGTATTGTTATGTAGTTAAAATGAAGTCTTAAACATATATCTTGTTTGTCCATTACAGTGAAAGTTGTATTCAACAGAAAGACTCTACCTGTACATAACAAAAAAAGGGAACATTAATGAATCAAATCATCTTAAAGAAAAATCACAAACTTTAAAAGAGATATCAGTTGAGCTAATGAAATTACTCTTAAATTGTTAATATCAATATAATCAATCATTTTCAATATATAAAAAAGATCTCACTGTAACGAATAATAATGGTTTTTTTAAATTAGATAACAAGTAAAAAAGAGCATATAATATCTAAAAGAATATAATTTTTTGACAAAGAACATACAAGAAAAACTACAAGTAATTAAATAAAATAAAATTATTAAAATTTACCTTTCCACAAATACATGATGATTGAAATATCATGACCATCGATCTGAGATATAAAAGAATTAAGTGGAAAAGAATAGATTTAATTAAATTCAAGGAGAAACACAGTATGGGGAGAAGAAATGGAGAAGAGATGAAGTAGAAAAAGATTATAGATGACCATGAGAAGAAAATTATATAAATGACGGGTATTGTAAATGTATAGTTTGATAAGAGCGGCGGTTAGGGTTTTATTATAACAATGAGAGGATAACCACTATTTATATAGAATATAAGTAACCTTAACCTTTGTCTTGGGCTTGACTACAAGTCATGGGCTGGACTGAAAATTCACACAACGGGTTACTAACATTCTCCCTAAGAATATACTTTGTTAAAACCATTTTAAAAAAACCTAGTAGGAAAAAAAATTTACTGAATAAAACATTTCAATATAGGCATTCTGAAACTACCTCATTATAAACCTTTATCGAGAAAACCTATAAGAAACAACTGTGATGAAGAAAAAGAGTGCAGTGCGTATTTGTCTCCCCCTCTTATCATCATCTCAGGTGTGTCTCAATTTCTTGAATGTAGACATAGGTACCACCTTTATGAATAAATCAGTCAAATTGCCACTTGATCAAACTTCATGAAAAACTTTGGTGAGATGTTCTTTGTTTGGTAAAAGGTATGAAATTTTGGTTTTAAATTCCATTTTATTCAATGCAAAATTTGTGATTTGTAATTAAGATATGATTATTCCGAATTTGGGACGTGTTATTTTAGGTTGATTAATAGTTTTATTGGGTTAAAAACATTATAATTTTGTAATTTATGTGAAATTATAGCTAAAAAATGGTTTTTTTAATTCTTGCATGAAAAATTATGATTTGTAATTCATATATGATGATTTCCGAATCTTGGTGATGTTATTTAGGTTTTTTCTTTGACATAGATTTTATTTAGGTTTGATTAGTAGTTTTATTGGGTTAAAAACATCTTAATTTTGGAATTTATGGAAAATTAGATAAAAAAAATGTTTTTAAATTTTTGGGATGAAAATTTAATTGTGATTTAATTTTATATTGATTAGTTCTAGATTAGTTGTGACGAAAATTATTGCTAAAAAATTATATAGGGTTATTATTATGTTTTTTAAAAATATAAGGACATAGTTGCAATTTTTAAAACATTTAAAGTACTTATAAGGACTAATATGTAATTTTTGATTAATTTAGTGTTAGGAATATTAAAAAAATTAAAAGGACTAAATTATAATTTTTTAAAGTATAATGATTTTTTTGCAATTAAAAAAAGTATTTTGGGTTATTATTATGTTTCTAGAACAGAGTACAATCCTCAAATTCAAAATTGTATCAGTGGAAACTAGTTTCTTATCATTCAATGAGCATCTTGTATTTCATAAAAATTGGGAGCAATATAATCCTTGCGTAGGGGCCATCCTATCCAACTTTCAGGCATTATGATACGTTTCAACCGTGGATGATTATCGTAAAAGATTCCCAACATATCATAAGATTCTCGTTCTTGAAAATCGATAATTTTCCAAACCCAGAAAGCAGACGGAATTCACGGATTCCTCCTTGAGGCAAATGCTTTTATGCATACCTCTTATGGTTGATCCACTTTTATGCATACCTCTTCTGGTTGATCCACGCTATGCTCTATTCTCGTAAGATGAAAGACACTAACTAACAATCCGTCGGGTGCTACATCATAGGCAACGTAGATAGTTGTAACCACATACATATAAAATGACAGCAATGGAGTGCCAATCCTCGTACTTTATTTGTAAAGTCTCTATTCCTTGGTAATCAAAGCCCAAAGATCTATGAATTAGACCATGCTTGACTAGCCAAGCATACACACAACCTTGCGTGTTTTTTATCTCTCCCTCATTTTAATTTGTATAAGTAACGTTTACTACGAAATTTATGAAGATTGACCTGATACTTATTATTCTGTACAAAGGAATTCTGTTTAGGGTAAGACTCCCATCCAATATTGGATGGTCCAATATTTATATAGCAGCCATGGATTATTATAACAAAACACATATCATTAGATAAATTAGCATATCCAGTTCTATGAATCGTTTACATACAATGGTGTTGATTACAATCTTTACGATTGTGTGTACTTGTATAAGGAAGGTGAACCAGAGCCTTACATTGGAAAACTTGTAAAGATATGGGAACATATTGACAAGTGGAAGAGTGTAAAGGTTCATTGGTTTTTCAAACCTTCCAAGATATCATATTATCTCAAAGATGGTAAGGTGATGGATAAAGAATTATTTGTAGCTTCTGAGCAAGGTGTTGGACTTTCAAACATCAATGCACTGGTAATAAAAATTATATTTCTTTCTTATTATCCTTAAACTTAATAAACCAGATTAAACATTTGCATTATTTATAGTCTAAATATTTCGAACTCTGCTTTTACATGCTAATTTAGGAACTGGAAAATGCAATATTGTTTGCATCTCAAAGGATAGAAGAAATCCACAGCCTTCAAAGAAAGAGATTGAAGCAGCTGATTATGTATTTTATCACACTTTCCGTGTTGACACCTGTACTATCTCTGATCAGATAGGGGATAAAGTTGGTGACTTGGATGGTATGCATTACTTTCAAACCTTTTCAAATCTCTTAGTATGTTTGTTTGTATTGTTATGTAGTTAAAATGAAGTCTTAAACATATATCTTGTTTGTCCATTACAGTAAAAGTTGTATTCAACAGAAAGACTCTACCTGTACATAACAAAAAAAAGGGAACATTAATGAATCAAATCATCTTAAAGAAAAATCACAAAATTTAAAAGAGATATCAGTTGAGCTAATGAAATTACTCTTAAATTGTTAATATCAAAATAATCAATCATTTTCAATATATAAAAAAGATCTCACTGTCACGAATAATAATGGTTTTTTAAAATTAGATAACAAGTAAAAAAAGAGCATATAATATCTAAAAGAATATAATTTTTTGACAAAGAACATACAAGAAAAACTACAAGTAATTAAATAAAATAAAATTATTAAAATTTACCTTTCCACAAATACATGATGATTGAAATATCATGACCATCGATCTGAGATATAAAAGAATTAAGTGGAAAAGAATAGAAATAATTAAATTCAAGGAGAAACACAGTATGGGGAGAAGAAATGGAGAAGAGATGAAGTAGAAAAAGATTATAGATGACCATGAGAAAAAATTATATAAATGACGGCTATTGTAAATGTATAGTTTGATAGGAGCGGCGGTTAGGGTTTTATTATAACAATGAGAGGATAACCACTATTTATATAGAATATAAGTAACCTTAACCTTTGTCTTGGGCTTGACTACAAGTCATGGGCTGGACTGAAAATTCACACAACGGGTTACTAACATTCTCCCTAAGAATATACTTTGTTAAAACCATTTTAAAAAAACCTAGTAGGAAAAAAAATTTACTGAATAAAACATTTCTATATAGGTATTCTAAAACTACCTCATTATAAACCTTTATCGAGAAAACCTATAAGAAAAAACTGTGATGAAGAAAAAGAGTGCAGTGCGTATTTGTCTCCCCCTCTTATCATCATCTCAGGGAAGGTCTTGATGTCGGCGCATGTCAATCGTGTGTCTCAATTTCTTGAATGTAGATATAGGTACCACCTTTATGAATAAATCAGTCAAATTGCCACTTGATCAAACTTCATGAAAAACTTTGGTGAGATGTTCTTTGTTCGGTAAAAGGTATGAAATTTTGGTTTTAAATTCCATTTTATTCAATGCAAAATTTGTGATTTGTAATTAAGATATGATTATTCCGAATTTGGTAGGTGTTATTTTAGGTTGATTAATAGTTTTATTGGGTTAAAAATATTATAATTTTGGAATTTATGTGAAATTATAGCTAAAAAATGTTTTTTTTAATTCTTGGATGAAAAATTATGATTTGTAATTCATATATGATGATTTCCGAATCTTGGTGATGTTATTTAGGTTTTTTTTTTGACATAGATTTTATTTAGGTTTGATTAGTAGTTTTATTGGGTTAAAAACATCTTAATTTTGGAATTTATGGAAAATTAGATAAAAAAAATGTTTTAAATTTTTGGGATGAAAATTTAATTGTGATTTAATTTTATATTGATTAGTTCTAGATTAGTCGTGACGAAAATTATTGCTAAAAAATTATATAGGGTTATTATTATGTTTTTTAAAAATATAAGGACATAGTTGCAATTTTTAAAATATTTAAAGTACTTATAAGGACTAATATGTAATTTTTGATTAATTTAGTGTTAGGAATATTAAAAAAATTAAAAGGACTAAATTATAATTTTTTTAAAGTATAATGATTTTTTTGCAATTAAAAAAAGTATTTAGGGTTATTATTATGTTTCTAGAACAGAGTACAATCCTTAAATTCAAAATTGTATCAGTGGAAACTAGTTTCTTATAATTCAATGAGCATCTTGTATTTCATAAAAATTGGGAGCAATATAATCCTTGTGTAGGGGCCATCCTATCCAACTTTCAGGCATTATGATACGTTTCAACCGTGGACGATTATCGTAAAAGATTCCCAACATATCATAAGATTCTCGTTCTTGAAAATCGATAATTTTCCAAAACCAGAAAACAGACAGAATTCTCGGATTCCTCCTTGAGGCAAATGCTTTTATGCATACCTCTTCTGGTTGATCCACTTTTATGCATACCTCTTCTGGTTGATCCACGCTATACTCTATTCTCGTAAGATGATAGACACTAGCTAACAATCCGTCGGGTGCTACATCATAGGCAACGTAGATTGTTGTAACCACATACATATAAAATGACAGCAATGGAGTGCCAATCCTCGTGCTGTATTTGTAAAGTCTCTATTCCTTGGTAATCAAAGCCCAAAGATCTATGAATTAGACCATGCTTGACTAGCCAAGCAGACAAACGACCTTGCGTGTTTTTTATCTCTCCCTCATTTTGATTTGTATAAGTAACGTTTGCTACGAAATTTATGAAGATTGATCTGAGACTTATTATTCTGTACAAAGGAATTCTGTTTAGGGTAAGACTTCCATCCAATATTGGATGGTCCAATATTTATATAGCAGCCCTGGATTATTATAACGAAACACATGTCATTAGATAAATTAGCATATCCAGTTCTATGAATCGTTCACATATAATGGTGTTGAGTACAATATTAACGATTGTGTGTACTTGTATAAGGAAGGTGAATCAGAGCCTTACATTGGAAAACTTGTAAAGATATGGGAACATATTGACAAGTGGAAGAGAGTAAAGGTTCATTGTCTTTTCAAACCTTCCAAGATATCATATTATCTCAAAGATGGTAAGGTGATGGATAAAGAATTATTTGCAGCTTCTGAGCAAGGCGTTGGACTTTCAAACGTCAATGCACTGGTAATTAAAATTATATTTCTTTTTTATTATCCTTAGACTTAATAAACCAGATTAAACATTTGCATTATTTATAGTCTAAATATTTCGAACTCTGCTTTTACATGCTAATTTAGGAAATAGAGTTTCTGGAAAATGCAACATTGTTTGCATCTCAAAGGATAGAAGAAATCCACAGCCTTCAAAGGAAGAGATTGAAGCAGCTGATTATGTATTTTATTGTACTTTCAGTGTTGACACCTGTACTATCTCTAATCAGATAGGGGATAAAGTTGGTGACTTGGATGGTATGCATTACTTTCAAACCTTTTCAAATCTCTTAGTATGTTTGTTTGTATTGTTATGTAGTTAAAATGAAGTCTTAAACATATACCTTGTTTGTCCATTACAGTGAAAGTTGTATTCAACAGAAAGACTCTACCTGTACATAACAAAAAAAAGGGAACATTGATGAATCAAATCATCTTAAAGAAAAATCACAACCTTTAAAAGAGATATCAGTTGAACTAATGAAATTACTCTTAAATTGTTAATATCAAGATAATCAGTCATTTTCAAAATATAAAAAAAATCTCACTATCATTAATAATAATGGTTTTTTTAAATTAGATAAAAAGTAAAAAAAAGAGCATATAATACCTAAAAAATAACTTTTTTATGGATACTATATAATTTTTTGACAAAGAACATACAAGAAAAACTATAAGTTATTAAATAAAATAAAATTATTAAAATTTATCTCTCCACAAATACATGATTGAAATATCATTACCAACGATCTGAGATATAAACGAATTAAGTGGAAAAGAATAGAAATAATTAAATTCAAGGAAAAACACAGTAGGGGAGAAGAAATGGAGAAAAGATGAAGTAGAAAAAGATTATAGATGACCATGAGAAGAAAATTATATAAATGACGGCTATTGTAAATGTATATTTTGATAGGAGTCGCGGTTAGGGTTTGATTAAAACAATGAGAGGATAACCACTATTTATATAGAATATAAGTAACCTTAACCTTTGTCGGTTACTAACATTCTCCCTAAGAATATACTTTGTTAAAACCATTTTAAAAAAACCTAGTAGGAAATTTTTTTTACTGAATAAAACATTTCTATATAGGCATTCTAAAACTACCTCATTATAAACCTTTATCGAGAACTGTGATGAATAAAAAGAGTGTAGTGCGTATTTGTCTCCCCCTCTTATCATCATCTCAGGGAAGGTCTTGATGTCGGCGCATGTCAATCGTGTGTCTCAATTTCTTTAATGTAGATATAGGTACAACCTTTATGAATAAATCAGCCAAATCGCCACTTGATCAAACTTCATGAAAAACTTTGGTGAGATGTTCTTGGTTCGGTAAAAGGTATGAATTTTTGGTTTTAAATTCCATTTTGTTTAATGAAAAAATTGTGATTTGTAATTAAGATATGATTATTCCGAATTTGGAGGTGTTATTTTAGGTTGATTAATAGTTTTATTGGGTTAAAAACATTATAATTGTGGAATCTATGTGAAATTATAGCTAAAAAATGGTTTTTTAATTCTTGGATGAAAAATTATGATTTGTAATTCATATATGATGATTTCCGAATCTAGGTGATGTTATTTAGGTTTTTTTTGGACATAGATTTTATTTACGTTTGATTACTAGTTTTATTGGGTTAAAAACATCTTAATTTTGGAATTTATGGAAAATTAGATCTAAAAAATTGTTTTTAAATTTTTGGGATGAAAATTTAATTGTGATTTAATTTTATATTGATTAGTTCTAGATTAGTTGTGACGAAAATTATTGCTAAAAAATTATATAGGGTTATTATTATGTTTTTTAAAAGTATAAGAACTTGGTTGCAATTTTAAAAATATTTAAAGTACTTATAAGGACTAATATGTAATTTTTGATTAATTTAGTGTTAGGAATATTAAAAAAATTAAAAGGACTAAATTATATATTTTTTAAAGTATAATGATTTTTTTGCAATTAAAAAAAGTATTTAGGGTTATTATTATATTTCTAGAACAGGCGTACAATTCTTAAATTCAAAATTGTATCAGTGGAAACTTGTTTCTTATCATTCAATGAGCATTTTGCATTTCATAAAAATTGGGAGCAATATAATCCTTGCGTAGGGGCCATCCTATCCAACTTTCAGGCATTATGATACGTTTCAACCGTGGATGATTATCGTAAAAGATTCCCAACATATCATAAGATTCTCGTTCTTGAAAATCGATAATTTTCCAAACCCAGAAAACAGACGGAATTCTCGGATTTCTCCTTGAGGCAAACGCTTTTATGCATACCTCTTCTGGTTGATCCACTTTTATGCATTCCTCTTCTGGTTGATCCACGCTATACTCTATTCTCGTAAGATGATAAACACTAGCTAACAATCCGTCGGGTGCTACATCATAGGCAACGTAGATAGTTGTAACCACATACATATAAAATGACAACAATGGAGTGCCATTAATCCTCGGGCTTTATTTGTAAAGTCTCTATTCCTTGGTAATCAAAGCCCAATGATCTATGAATTAGACCATGCTTGACTAGCCAAGCAGACAAACGACCTTGCGTGTTTTTTTATCTCTACCTCATTTTGATTTGTAGTAACGTTTACTACGGAATTTATAAAGATTGACCTGAGACTTATTATTCTGTACAAAGGAATTCTGTTAAAGGTAAGACTTCCATCCAATATTGGATGGTCCAATATTTATATAGCAGCCATGGATTATTATAACAAAACACATGTCATTAGATTAATAAATAAGTTACTTTTGTAAGTTTAAAACATGGGGTATGTGTATGAAGATAATTGGTGTAGGATCATCCAATATTGGATGGAAAATTTTTCCTTCGGTTTAATCCACTAATTCGTGCGAAGATGTTGAACTTTTGTATTTGGAAAAAAGTTTCAGTAAGAATCTCTGAAGTAGATGACGGTTGATAAAGGAATGTTTGATCATAATTTCCAGTCTGAGTAGTTAAATGGGCGTTAGCAAAGTATTAAAATATAGGAAAATTCTTCCATTCAATATTGGATGAACCCCATGTTTTAAACTTACAAAATAACTAGCTAATTTATCTAAAGACATGTGTTTTCTCATAATAATCGAACGTGATGTGAATATTGGACCATTCAATATTGGATGGAACTCTTACCCTAAAATATATTAACTTCAATAAAAAAATTTAATATCTGAATTGAATACATCCCTCTTAATATATATTACTCTACTTTTCATAATCTTTATTTACAAATTCCCCGTCCTTTCTGAATTTCCATATTTAGTAATACAAAGTTCAGTAAAAGTTTAGTAACCTGTTATTAACATTTAACACTACTCTACTTCTCATAGTCTTACCGAATTTCCAAATCTAGTAAACATAAAGTGCAGTAATTTGACAATAAAATTACTGAAGTTTTTAGTAAACTGTTAACATTAACACTATACTTTCGATCCATAATCTTTATCTCCATATTCTCTTGTCTTTCAGAATTTCCAATTGCAAGCAAAGAAACAACTACATTTTGAAAAAACCCTTACAGATCTGCATAAATTGGATGGTCATCTTTGCAAATTGTACAGCATAGCCTTACGGATAGGATAATTAATGCATTATCTCTATATATAACACATAATATAGGTTCATGACCGAACATGTCATCAATTTGCTATTTTCATGTAGCACATAAAATAAGGACTAACAACGCAATTAATCAAAAAAGATATGATATTAAAATAGACATGAACTATAGGGTATTAATTAATGCACTGCAAATTAATATGCTGAGATATGATTATGAAATAACCTGCAAAACTGCAAATCTGTATATCAAATTCTCTATAGGTAACAGAAAGTAAAAAAGCTGGTATCAAATTATTAGGGATTAATATATAATCCCGCTAGGACAGCTATGAGAATGAAAAAGCAAAGACTAAATGTGACCTTAGTATATGAAATATGTTATACTTTACTTTACATTTTCATTTTTTCCTAGTAACACAAACTTTAAATGCATTTTTAAGCTTTTCGAAAGGTCCTTTACCATTAGGCTTGTCTTCACCTTCCTTGTTTGTCTCCTTTACGAATTGCGAAGGCCACGGGAGACTTTGAGGGTAATCTGGAGGGAAAAGAACGTCAAAGAAGAAGAGACCATCGTGATAAGGAGTACCTGGGGCACCAACAATTACAGCGCTCAGCAAATCCATTCTTGTTTCAAACACTCGGTAGATCGAATCTGGAAGATTTTTCTCAAGTATCTCCCATTCCTTGGTGATGTATCTGCTGCATTCAGATGAAATTGGTTACCCGAAGTCTAGATATGTATGACCGGTTACTTCATCACTTACAATGTCAAAATTCTAGACCCTGTCCAGAAACCATAACTAAGTTAATTATAATCTTACAGGTTTCCTTAGCAATTTCCTTAATAATAACAATTTTATATCTCCAACATAGCTTGTGTCCTTTTCGGTTCTCTCGAAACTAATCAGTTACAGAAAAGAAAAAATAAAGATCATAAAAATATTACATATTAGTAAACTTTAACTTTGAATTATCATTTATTTATATATTTCATGTTTCAAGTAATTTTCAAGAGCCATTCATTTATTGAACTAAAAAAAAGGGAACATTAATGAATCAAATCATCTTAAAGAAAAATCACAACCTTTAAAAGAGATATCAGTTGAGCTAATGAAATTACTCTTAAATTGTTAATATCAAGATAATCAATTATTTTCAAAATATAAAAAAAATCTCACGGTCACTGTCACGAATAATAATGGTTTTTCTTAAATTAGATAACAAGTAAAAGAAGAACATATAATATCTAAAAGATTAACTTTTTTATGGATACTATATAATTTTTTGACATAGAGCATACAAGAAAAACTACAAGTAATTAAATAAAATAAAATTATTAAAATTTACCTTTCCACAAATACATGATTGAAATATCATGACCAACGATCTGAGATATAAAAGAATCAAGTGGAAAAGAATAGAAATAATTAAATTCAAGGAGAAACACAGTACGGGGAGAAGAAATGGAGAAGAGATGAAGCAGAAAAAAATTAGGGTAATACTTCCATCCAATATTGGATGGTCCAATATTCCTATCACAACCATTAATTATTTTAGCAAAACACATGTCACTAGATTAATATGTTAGTTACTTTTGCAAGTTTAAAACATGGGGTATGTGTATTAGTATAATTGGTGTAGGATCATCCAATATTGGATGGAAGAATTTTCCAAAAGATTATAGATGACCACGAGAAGAAAATTATATAAATGACGGCTATTGTAAATGGATAGTTTGATAGGAGCGGCGGTTAGGGTTTGATTATAACAATGAGATGATAACCCCTATTTATATAGAATATAAGTAACCTTAACCTTTGTCTTGGGCTTGACTACAAGTCATGGGCTGGACTGAATATTCACACAACGGGTTACTAACATTCTCCCTAAGAATATACTTTGTTAAAACCATTTTAAAAAAACCTAGTAGGAAAAAAATTTACTGAATAAAACATTTCTATATAGGCATTCTAAAACTACCTCATTATTAACCTTTATCGAGAAAACCTATAAGAAAAAACTGTGATGAAGAAAAAGAGTGTAGTGCGTATTTGTCTCCCCCTCTTATCATCATCTTAGGGAAGGTCTTGATGTCGGCTGCATGTCAATCGTGTGTCTCAATTTCTTGAATGTAGATATAGGTACCACCTTTATGAATAAATCAGCCAAATTGCCACTTGATCAAACTTCATGAAGAACTTTGGTGAGATGTTCTTGGTTTGGTAAAAGGTATAAATTTTTGGTTTTAAATTCCATTTTATTTAATGCAAAATTTGTTATTTGTTATTAAGATATGATTATTCCGAATTTGGGAGGTGTTATTTTAGGTTGATTAATAGTTTTATTGGGTTAAAAACATTATAATTTTGGAATTTATGTGAAATTATAGCTAAAAAATGGTTTTTTTTAATTCTTGGATGAAAAATTATTATTTGTAATTCATATATGATGATTTCCAAATCTAGGTGATGTCGTTTAGGTTTTTTTTGGACATAGATTTTATTTAGGTTTGATTAGTAGTTTAATTGGGTTAAAAATATCTTAATTTTGGAATTTATGGAAAATTAGATCTAAAAAATTGTTTTTAAATTTTTGGGATGAAAATTTAATTGTGATTTAATTTTATATTGATTAGTTGTGACGAAAATTATTGCTAAAAAATTATATAGGGTTATTATTTTTTTTTTAAAGTATAAGGACTTTGTTGCAATTTTAAAAATATTTAAAGTACTTATAAGGACTAATATGTAATTTTTGATTAATTTAGTGTTAGGAATATTTAAAAAATTAAAAGGACTAAATAATAATTTTTTTAAAGTATAATGATTTTTTCGCAATTAAAAAAAGTATTTAGGGTTATTATTATGTTTCTAGAACAGAGCGTACAATCCTTAAATTCAAAATTGTATTAGTGGAAACTAGTTTCTTATCATTCAATGAGCATCTTGTATTTCATAAAAATTGGGAGCAATATAATCCTTGCGTAGGTGCCATCCTATCCAACTTTCAGGCATTATGATACGTTTCAACCGTGGATGATTATCGTAAAAGATTCCCAACATATCATAAGATTCTCGTTCTTGAAAATCGATAATTTTCCAAACCCAGAAAACAGACGGAATTCTCGGATTCCTCCTTGAGGCAAATGTTTTATGCATACCTCTTCTGGTTGATCTAATTTTATGCATACCTCTTCTGGTTGATCCATGCTATACTCTATTCTTGTAAGATGATAGACACTAACTAACAATCCGTCGGGTGCTACATCATAGGCAACGTAGATAGTTGTAACCACATACATATAAAATGACAACAATGGAGTGCCAATCCTTGTGCTTTATTTGTAAAGTCTCTATTCCTTTGTAATCAAAGCCCAAAGATATATGAATTAGACCATGCTTGACTAGCCAAGCAGACAAACGACCTTGCGTGTTTTTTAACTCTCCCTCATTTTGATTTGTATAAGTAACGTTTACTACGAAATTTATGAAGATTGACCTGAGACTTATTATTCTGTACAAAGGAATTCTGTTTAGGGTAAGACTTCCATCCAATATTGGATGGTCCAATATTTATATAGCAGCCATGGCTTATTATAACAAAACACATGTCATTAGATAAATTAGCATATCCAGTACTATGAATCGTTCACATACAATGGTGTTGAGTGCAATCTTTACGATTGTGTGTACTTGTATAAGGAAGGTGAATCAGATCCTTACATTGGAAAACTTGTAAAGATATGGGAACATATTGACAAGTGGAAGAGAGTAAAGGTTCATTGGGTTTTCAAACCTTCCAAGATATCATATTATCTCAAAGATGGTAAGGTGATGGATAAAGAATTATTTGTAGCTTCTTAGCAAGGTGTTGGACTTTCAAACGTCAATGCACTGGTAATTAAAATTATATTTCTTTCATATTATCCTTAGACTTAATAAACCAGACTAAACATTTGCATTATTTATAGTCTAAATATTTCGAACTCTGCACTTACATGTGAATTTAGGAAGCAGTTTCTGGAAAATGCAACATTGTTTGCATCACAAAGGATAGAAGAAATCCACAACCTTCAAAGGAAGAGATTGAAGCAGCTGATTATGTATTTTATCGTACTTTCCGTGTTGACACCTGTACTATCTCTGATCAGATAGGGGATAAAGTTGGTGACTTGGATGGTATGCATTACTTTCAAACCTTTTCAAATCTCTTACTATGTTTGTTTGTATTGTTATGTAGTTAAAATGAAGTCTTAAACATATATCTTGTTTGTCCAATAAAGTGAAAGTTGTATTCAACAGAAAGACTCTACCTGTACATAACAAAAAAAGGGAACATTAATGAATCAAATCATCTTAAAGAAAAATCACAACCTTTAAAAGAGATATCAGTTGAGCTAATGAAATTACTCTTAAATTGTTAATATCAAGATAATCAATCATTTTCAAAATATAAAAAAGATCTCACTATCATAAATAATAATGGGTTTTTTAAATTAGATAACAAGTAAAAAAATAGCATATAATATCTAAAAGAATAACTTTTTTATGGATACTATATAATTTTTTGACAAAGTACGGGGAGAAGAAATGGAGAAGAGATGAAGTAAAAAAAAATTATAGATGACCATGAGAAGAAAATTATATAAATGACGGCTATTGTAAATGTATATTTTGATAGGAGCGGCGGTTAGGGTTTGATTATAACAATGAGAGGATAACCACTATTTATATAGAATATAAGTAACCTTAACCTTTGTCTTGGGCTTGACTACAAGTCATGAGCTGGACTGAATATTCACACAACGGGTTACTAACATTCTCCCTAAGAATATACTTTGTTAAAACCATTTTAAAAAACCTAGTAGGAAAAAGAATTTACTGAATAAAACATTTTTATATAGGCATTATAAAACTACCTCATTATAAACCTTTATCGAGAAAACCTATAAAAAAACTGTGATGAAGAAAAAGAGTGTAGTGCGTATTTGTCTCCCCCTCTTATCATCATCTCAGTAAGGTCTTGATGTCGGCACATGTCAATCGTGTGTCTCAATTTCTTGAATGTAGATATAGGTACCACCTTTATGAATAAATCAGCCAAATTGCCACTTGATCAAACTTCATGAAAAACTTTGGTGAGATGTTCTTGGTTTGGTAAAAGGTATGAATTTTTGGTTTTAAATTCCATTTTATTTAATGCAAAATTTGTGATTTGTAATTAAGATATGATTATTCTGAATTTGGAGGTGTTATTTTAGGTTGATTAATAGTTTTATTGGGTTAAAAACATTATAATTGTGGAATTTATGTGAAATTATAGCTAAAAATTGGTTTTTTTGATTCTTGGATGAAAAATTATGATTTGTAATTCATATATGATGATTTCCGAATCTAGGTGATGTTATTTAGGTTTTTTTTTTTGACATAGATTTTATTTACGTTTGATTAGTAGTTTTATTGGGTTAAAAACATCTTAATTTTGGATTTTATGGAAAATCAGATCTAAAAAATTGTTTTTAAATTTTTGGGATGAAAATTTAATTGTGATTTAATTTTACATTGATTAGTTCTAGATTAGTTGTGACGAAAATTATTGCTAAAAAATTATATAGGGTTATTATTATGTTTTTTAAAAATATAAGGACTTAGTTGCAATTTTAAAAATATTTAAAGTACTTATAAGGACTAATATGTAATTTTTGATTAATTTAGTGTTAGAAATATTAAAAAAATTAAAAGGACTAAATTATAATTTTTTTAAAGTATAATGATTTTTTTGCAATTAAAAAAAGTATTTAGGGTTATTATTATGTTTCTAGAACAGAGCGTACAATCCTTAAATTCAAAATTGTATCAGTGGAAACTAGTTTCTTATCATTCAATGAGCATTTTGTATTTCATAAAAATTGGGAGCAATATAATCCTTGCGTAGGGGCCATCCTATCCAACTTTCAGGCATTATGATACGTTTCAACCGTGGATGATTATCGTAAAAGATTCCCAAAATATCATAAGATTCTCGTTCTTGAAAATCGATAATTTTCCAAACCCGGAAAACAGATGGAATTCTCGGATTCCTCCTTGAGGCAAACGCTTTTATGCATACCTCTTCTGGTTGATCCACTTTTATGCATACCTCTTCTGGTTGATCCACGCTATACTCTATTCTCGTAAGATGATAGACACTAGCGAACAATCCGTCAGGTGCTACATCATAGGCAACGTAGATAGTTGTAACCACATACATATAAAATGGCAGCAATGCAGTGCCATTAATCTAGTGCTTTATTTGTAAAGTCTCCATTCCTTGGTAATCAAAGCCCAAAGATCTATGAATTAGACCATGCTTGACTAGCCAAGCAGACAAACGACCTTGCATGTTTTTTATCTCTACCTCATATTGATTTGTACAAGTAACGTTTACTACGAAATTTATGAAGATTGACCTGAGACTTATTATTCTGTACAAAGGAATTCTGTTTAGGGTAAGACTTCCATCCAATATTGGATGGTCCAATATTTATATAGCAGCCATGGATTATTATAACAAAACACATGTCATTAGATTAATAAATAAGTTACTTTTGTAAGTTTAAAACATGGGGTATGTGTATGAAGATAATTGGTGTAGGATCATCCAATATTGGATGGAAGAATTTTCCTTCGGTTTAATCCACTAATTCGTGCGAAGATGTTGAACTTTTGTATTTGGAAAAAAGTTCCAGTAAGAATCTCTGAAGTAGATGACGGTTGATAAATGAATGTTTGATCATAATTTCCAGTCTGAGTAGTTAAATGGGCGTTGTCAAAGTATTAAAATATAGGAAAATTCTTCCATCCAATATTGGATGAACCCCATGTTTTAAACTTACAAAATAACTAGCTAATTGATCTAAAGACATGTGTTTTCTCATAATAATCGAACGTGATGTGAATATTGGATCATTCAATATTGGAAGAGTTTTTTCAAAATGTAGTTGTTTCTTTGCTTGCAATTGGAAATTCTGAAAGACGAGAATATGGAGATAAAGATTATAGATGGAAAGTATAGTGTTAATGTTAACAGTTTACTAAAAACTTTAGTAATTTGACAACAAATTACTGCACTTTATGTTTACTAGATTTGGAAATTCGGTAAGACTATGAGAAGTAGAGTAGTGTTAAATGTTAATAACAGGTTACTAAACTTTTACTGAACTTTGTATTACTAAATTTGGAAATTCGGAAAGGACGGGGAATTTGTAAATAAAGATTATGAAAAGTATAGTAATATATATTAAGAGAGATGTATTTAATTCAGATATTAATTTTTTTATTGAAGTTAATATATTATAGGGTATTCAATACATCTCCAAGGAATGGGAGATACTTGAGAAAAATCTTCTAAATGAGTGTTTGAAACAAGAATGGATTTGTTGAGCGCTGTAATTGTTGGTGCCCCGGTACTCCTTATCACGATGGTCTCTTCTTCTTTGACGTCCTTTTCCCTCCAGATTATCCTCAAAGTCCCCCAAATGTGTTCTGTCTGTCTCGTGGCCTTCGCAATTCGTAAAGGAGACAAACAAGGAAGGTGAAGACAAGCTGCATTCAGATGAAATTGGTTACCCGAAGTCGACCGATTACTTCATCCCTTACAATGTCAAAATTCTAGACCCTGTCCAAACAACATAACTAAGTTAATTATAATCTTACATGTTTCCTTAGCAATTTCCTTAATAATCACAATTTTATATCTCCAACATAGCTTGTGTCCTTTTCGGTTCTCTGGAAATTAATTAGTTACAGAAAAGCAAAAATACAGATCATAAAAATATTACATATTAGTAAACTTTAACTTTGAATTATCATTTATTTATATATTTCATGTTTCAAGTAATTTTCAACAGCCATTCATTTATTGAACTACAAAAAAAGGGAACATTAATGAATCAAATCATCTTAAAGAAAAATCACAACTTTTAAAAGAAATATCAGTTGAGCTAATGAAATTACTTTTAAATTGTTAAGATCAAGATAATCAATTATTTTCAAAATATAAAAAAGATCTCACTGTCACGAATAATAATGGTTTTTTTAAAATTAGATAACAAGTAAAAGAAGAACATATAATATCTAAAAGATTAACTTTTTTATGGATACTATATAATTTTTTGACAAAGAACATACAAGAAAAACTACAAGTAATTAAATAAAATAAAAATTATTAAAATTTACCTTTTCACAAATACATGATTGAAATATCATGACCAACTATCTGAGATATAAAAGAATCAAGTGGAATAGAATAGAAATAATTAAAATTCAAGGAGAAACACAGTACGGGGAGAAGAAATGGAGAAGAGATGAAACAGAAAAAGATTATAGATGACCATGAGAAGAAAATTATATAAATGACGGATATTGAAAATGGATAGTTTGATAGGAGCGGCGGTTAGGGTTTGATTATAACAATGAGAAGATAACCACTATTTATATAGAATGTAAGTAACCTTAACCTTTGTCTTGGGCTTGACTACAAGTCATGGGCTGGACTGAATATTCACACAACGGGTTACTAACATTCTCCCTAAGAATATACTTTGTTAAAACTATTTTAAAAAAACCTGGTAGGAAAAAAAATTTACTAAATAAAACATTTCTATATAGGCATTCTAAAACTACTTCATTATAAACCTTTATCGAGAAAACCTATAAGAAAAAACTGTGATGAAGAAAAAGAGTGTAGTGCGTATTTGTCTCCCCCTCTTATCATCCTCTCAGGGAAGGTCTTGATGTCGGCGCATGTCAATCGTGTGACTCAATTTCTTGAATGTAGATATAGGTAACACCTTTATGAATAAATCAGCCAAATTGCCACTTGATCAAACTTCATGAAAAACTTTGGTGAGATGTTCTTGGTTTGGTCACCTTTGATGAAACCTCCTTTGACTTGAGCGATACAAGCCGCACTATCTTCGTATAAAGGTCGCATTCTCCTTGAATATGTTGAGTCAATGATCTTAACCACACACATTCTCGACTTGTTTCTTGACGTGAAAGTATCCCAACATGATTTGAAGGTGTAGTGTCAATGGTTTGCTTTAATTTGTAGAGGGCTATGAGATAGAAGTGCCCCCAAAGGTGAATAGATATCCAGTTTTTGATCTTCCTTTATGTGGGTCAGATAAACATCCAGCATCTGCATAAACAATCAATTTGGATTTGTGATGTTTTGAATATAGCAATCCATATCGTGACTTTCGCAAATATAACGAAGTATGTGTTTAATGCCATTTCAATGTCTCATTATTGGTGTTGAACTGTATCATGATAGAAAATTTACACTATACGAAATGTTGGAGAGTGTTGTTAGAAAGATAAATCAATGCACCAATTGCACTAAGATATGATACTTATGGGCAAATAATTTATTTGTTATCTTCGCGAAGACGAATTTTTTTCTTTTGTGGATCGAGTCAACGTACAACAATAGGTGAACTCAATGGATGAGATTTATCCATATTGAATCGCTTAATGATTTTTTCGACATATGTTGATTGTCGGACAAAAGTTCTATCTATCGAATGTTCGATTTGCAAGCCAAGACTAAATTTTATTTTTACCAAGACCTTTCATCTCAAAATCCTTGCATAAATAAGTTTTTTCTATTGTGAGCTCATGAAGAGACCCTATTAGACTTAGATCATCAACGTAGACCTCAATAATAACAAATCCAAAATCAGTTTTTTTTTAATGAAAACACATAGACTAATGGGATTGCAGCCTTCTTTGACATTGTATGTACTAAGACGATTATACCACATTCGTCCAGAATGTTTTAATTTATAAAAGGATCTTTGTAATTTTATTGAGTAATTTTCCTATGGGTATGCGCTATATGCTTCAGGCATTTTTAATCCTTGTAGGATATTAATAAAAATGTCACTATCGAGTGATCGATAGAGGTAAGTTGTTACTACATCGATCAGATGCATATGAAGTCCTTCAATAAATGCCAAACCAAGCAATAATCTAGGAATAATCACATCCATTATATGAGAATATGTTTCTTCATAATCGATCCCACTTCTTTGTGAAAAACCTTGTGATACAAGTCATGCCTTGTATCTTACAAACTCATTGTTTTCATTACAATTTTGTATGAAAACCCATTTGTAGCCTACATGGCTAACATTTTCAAGGGTCTGGACTATATGTCCAAAAACCTTTTGTTATGCGAGTGAGTCTAATTTGGCCTGAATTTCGTCTTTCCATTTTGGCCAATCATTTCTATATTGACTTCTTGATCTGATTTTGGTTTAATGTCTTCTTTTTCATACATCAAATGAATAGCAACTTTATATGAGAATATGTGATCAATATGGATTTTGTTTTGGTTTCATCTTATTCCCGTAGCGACATAGTTCAACGAGATCTCTTCATAATCAATATTTAAATTTTCAAGTGTTTGAGTCTCAGATGAAGTTTCCATTTCAACTATTTCATAAATTGTGTTATTTACAGGATTGTTAACGATCTCCGAGTTGACATCCCTCTTATTTTGTTATTTTTTTTTCATAGAATTTTGTCTTTGGAACTAATATTTCTACCACGCTTTATGTGTGCGTTCAAATCATTTTCTCATCCGCTAGTTAATTGCTCTTTTGGAATATCAATTCGAGTAGGAGCATTTTCAGCTCGTATATGTGACTTAGTCACTCTCCTTGTATCAGTGAATACATCTGGAAGCTGACTAGCAATATTCTAAAAATGTATAATTTTCTGAACTTCTTGTTCAGATTACTTTGTGCAAGGATCGAAACAAGATAGAGATGATACATTCTAGGGAACTTAGTTCTCATAAGTAATGGTCTAGGAATCAACTGCAGTCATTTAATAAAAGATCTGCTAAACCATTTTGTGTATGTACATGTGCCACATGATGCTCAGCGGTTATACTAATACATACACAGTAGTCATTAAAAGTTTGGGATGTAAATTCTCCTTCATTATGAAGACAGATTTTCTTGATTGTAAAATCCTGAAACTGAAACTGTGCACGTATTCGAATCATCTTTGCAAGAAGTTTTGAAAACGCAGTATTACAAGTTGATAACAAACTCACATGTGACCAACGTGTTGAAGTATCAATTAAAACCATAAAGTATCGAAATGGTCCGCAAGATGAAAAAATAGGCCCACATTTCCTTGAATTTTCTCCGAGAAAGAGGGAGTTTCAGTTATAATATTAGTAGGGAATGTCCTAAATATTAGTTTTCCTTAGGCATAAGAAGTACACGATAATTCGATAGTTAGGATAATTTTTTGTTCTTTAAAGGGTGTCCATGAGAATTTTGAATCATTTTCCTCATCATTGTGTTACCCGGATGACCTAGGCGATCATGCCACAAAATCCTTGGGTTAGGTAATCTATGGGTTACCACATTTTAGGATTCATATTTCTGTAATATAATTCTAAAGATAATACTGGTAATTTTTCCAACGATTTTTTTTACCAGAATTAAACGATGTAACATAGAGATATTCTTAATTATTTTTGTACATGGTTTCGATGTGATACCTATTTTCTCGAATATTCTTAAAGCTTAGTAGATTTTTTTTATCCACTAAAATATAGGGCATTTCTTATTAAAATATTTGTACCATCAGAAACCACAATATAATTTTTTTGAAATCCTTTCATTAGGTTGGATGTACTAGATATGGTATTGAAATTTGCTTTAGAAACTTGAATAATAGAGAAATATATTTTATTTCTTAAAATTGTATGCGTTCTTAAAATATAGGTGCATTTTTATTAATTTGTTATAATCTTATAATTTGAAATAATAACTAGTGGTTTATTGAATTTTAGATAATGAACCCTCAAATAGACAAGAGTTGGATTAAATTAACGAATAGGGTTTGATCAAATACATCAATGGTATATTAGGAATTATTGAATTTGCGAGGAAAGTAGGGGATCGAGTCGGTAAAGTTTCTGTCATGTAATCATTGCTATAATAATCGAATTTTTTTAATCGATGACGTTCAAGCTCATTTTTTTCAATGGGGTATGGATTCATCGTATGATGTGCGGACGAAACACGGTAAAGTAATTGTTATTCCCGACGATGAACCAATTGAAGTGAACATAATGGGTAATGTAATTCATGATTTGGGCCCCAAGTTTGAAACTGGCAGGTATTCCGGTGACACCGATATGCGTGACGTGAATGGTAGTGGTACTGGTCGTGGGTCTTTTAACGCGTTGTTCAAGGAAATGGAGATTTGTACCTTGGTTATACTAAGATGAGTTCTTTGAATATCATTGCAAAGTTAATGCATGTGAAACTGAAGAATAAGTGGACGAACACCTCGTTTACCGAGCTTCTTCAATTGTTGGGTCGTGTTTTGCCTGAACCTGATAACTTACCCGAGTCATATGCGGATTGCAACAAGAAGTTGAAAAGTTTAGGCATGGGATACACCTACATTTGACTTTAGTAGTTGACCAAATACACTAAACACCTACATTTGACTCTAATAGTTGACCAAATACACTAAACAACTACATTTGACTCTAATTGTTGATCAGATACACTAAACACCTACATTCGACTCTAATAGTTGACCAAATACACTAAACAACCATATTTGACTCTAATAGTTGACCAAATACACTAAACACCTACCTTTGACTCTAATAGTTTTCCAAATACACTAAACACCTACATTTGTCTCAAATAGTTGACCAAATACACTACACACCTACACTTGACTCTAATCGTTGACCAAATACACTAAACAACCATATTTGACTCTAATAGTTGACCAAATACACTAAACACCTACATTTGACTGTTGTTTTATTAGATACAATAGTAATAATAATAAAGCTAATATCCAATTAGAAACAACGTTGGTATTGAACACTTACTAGCACTTTTTAACTGTCCAAAAGTTGCAAGTATAGAAGTAGGTATTTATAAATATATATCATAAATAAAAATGTTGTGTTAGAAAAAAACTGTTAAAGAGCTTTCGCGAGAACAAGTTTCTTGCTAAAGATTTATGGTCTTTCGCGAGGGGTTCTTCATGAAGAACCCGTCGCAAAAGACCATAAGTCTTTAGCGAGAAACTTGTTATCGCGAAAGATAAATTCCCAAAAGTTTTACAAAAGAGCCTTTAGCGAGAACCTTGTCCTCGCTAAAGCTCTTTCTGGAATATACAAAACCCCGCCGAGCCCCTTTTCTTCCCCACTCCAACATCACACCATTAAAACACCTCCACACACCCACCTCATTTCCGGATCTAAAACACCAACCAAAACACCGCCGATCATAGTAGAGCATCAACAACAACTCAAATACCATTATCAAGGTAAGATTCAACACGTTTTTCCAAAAAAAAATTCCTTCAATTTTTTTTTTAATTTTCGAAACTACCACAATGTTTCTGGTATTGTGCAAGCTTTGTAGTGATTATACACCATCTCAAACACCCAATTTCTCGGAAATAAAGGTATGTTATCCAACTTTTAAACTATCTTTCAATTTTTTTAATATTAAAATTCTTCCATATATGGTGTAGTTCTTAGATTCCGAATATAATAGTTGATTTTAGATTATTATTGACTTTATTAAATAGGTGAAAACAACTACTTTAGGCAAAAAACTTGAAACTGTATGAAATTATTTTTTGGAGAATTTTGTAAATTAAATTGGAGTGTTTTGGAATTTAGGATATTGTGTTTTGTTTGTGAATTTATGGAATTTGTTGAATTATTGGGATTTTTAATTTGTTGTAATTGTTTCAATTTTAGGAATTTAGGGGTATTTTAGTCATTTTAAATAATGTAGGGGTAAATTATGACTTTTAGAAAAAGTCAGCTGCCTAAAAGTAATTTTAGATAGTTTAGTTAATAAAAAATAATAAATAAATACTTAGGGGTATTTTAATTTAATTAATGTAGGGGTAAATATGGACTTTTACAAAAAGATATGTGCCTAAAAGTAATTTTAGATGGTTTAGTTAATAAAACAAATTTAAAAAATAAATACTTAGGGGTATTTTAGTCATTTTAAATAATGTAGGGGTAAATTTGTACTTTACAAATGAGAGAGGTAGCACGGGGTCATGCTGGAGATGGTAATTGTCAAGACCCCACTAGGAATCTGAATATTCCTACCGGGGGATGTAATGCTCAATGTTATTATTTTTTTAAACTTCAAATAGAAAAATTGCAAATTTAATCGTATTTTAAAACAGGCAACAGAAAGAAAAGGGGCAAGATTACTCTCGCCTCAATCACTAAGGCGATGGATAGAAACGGAGGACGACTTCCCATGGAGTTCTCCTCATCGGACAGGACTTGGATCCCGGTGGGTCCCTATCCCCACCACATGACTCATGTGATGAACCAGACCATTCGAGAGAAGGTTCCCTTATATTACAAAAACTGGAGTAAAGTTCCCGGCGATAACCACCGTCCGATATGGCGGCGCCTTAGGGTAATTAACTTAAACTTTTATTTTTTTAATTCATGAACTAAATATACACTTATATTTTATTTATTAAAATTGTTAATAGGACTTCTTTTTAGTCGAGGAGTGGGAGGCTCGTCCTGATTGGCCGCACATCCAACGTATGATAAACAACAACTGCAGAATAGGATATACCGACCACAAAAACTGTACGATGACCGAGTATTATGAGAGTCGGGTGATTCCAGATGACCAGACACCCGAGATATTCATTGATAGCTCCAGAGGTACTATCTTTATTTGAACAATTCATATCATGTTATTTGATTGTTTGACTAATTGACTTATTGACTGAAACATGGGGAGGGGAGTACTAGTAGGACCCGTCGTTTGACACCGGGGGAGGAATCTGTGCCACCTACTAATGAGAATTTTCCACTACCACGTATTGGAAGGTTCTTTTTCTAAATAGGACTTAACGAGAAAAAAACAGGTGGAGGAGCAGAGAATACGAGCGATCGGATGTAAGTTTTTTATAAAACTTAAACTTTTTTAATCCAAAATAATTTATTAATATCTTTTTTACTTTATAGGCGGCGTTGAGGGACATTCTTGAAACCCGAGTGCGGGAATCCCAGACTCAGAGTGGAGATTGTTCGTCTACCCCAAGCTTATCAGAGCAAGAGCATGTTGACGCTGTGTTGGAGGCGGCGAGTATAGGATTAGGAAGCGGGACCCGTAATTGGATCCCGGGAGTTGGACACCCACCATCGCAGAGGACGACGAGTTCGAATACTTCCGATCCAGTCAGCGAAAAGATGTTGAGGGACTACTAGTGGATAGTGCGGTCGCTGAATGAGTTCCTTGTCTCTATCGGCAAGGAACCTATGCAAGATAACGCCTCTCGATCATCTACCTCTACAGCGAGTACCCGCCCCTCTAGGGATGCGATCCAGGAGCATATGGCTAACGCCATCGAGATGATTAATCGATGCAGGAGGGAATATAGACAGGAGCAGCTTGATCCCCCTGTCTCTCCCTCGAGCCGCGCCGTCTACTGCTAATCCTCCATGACACACTACTTCGGCCGATCCGACATCTGATTCCGATGAAGACATATACCTTAGTTTTACGTGTTTTTATCTATGTTTTGACGTTATCTAACTATATTTGAGTGTTTTGTATTTTGACTATGACTTTTGGTTTGTTGTTTTTATGTTTTTTTGGATGTTTATGTTTGACCGAGATGGTTCGGGTTTATATTACATTCTCGGTTTTCTTTAAATTTATTCATTTATTTAATTAGTTTCTAAAATAAAATACAAAAAATGAACAAAAAAAGATGAAAAAAAATTAAAAAAAGGCTTTAACGAGGAACTTTTTGTCGTAAAAGAGATCCTCGTTAAAAACCATCCATCAGTAGCGACTGAACAGTCGTCGCGGTTGATAGCTCTTTCGCGAGAAACATGCCCGTCGCAAAAGACATATATCTTGCGACAACCGTGTGTCATCGTAAAAGAGTGTGGCCTTACGCGACGGCCGGCCACGTCGTCGCAACAACGTGTAACTCGCGACGAATGTTTAGCGAGAAACCTTTCACGATGACATGTCCTCGCGAAAGGCTTCTCGTATCTTTAGCGACGACTTTTACGTTCTTTTGTAACGACAAATGTCCTCGCGAAAGAGATTACGTGTAGTAGTGTTTAGGGTATTAATTAATGCACTGCAAATTAATATGCATATGCTGAGATATGATTATAAAGAAATCTACAAAACTTCAAATCTATCTATCAAATTTCAACTGAGTTCAACAAACACTTAGCTATGAAATTATCTATATCCTCTCTCCTCTCAAACAAACACCAATCCTAATTTTCCAAACCATCCTAACACCTAAAATCCCTACATTTTAGGTGTTTCCTCCCTTGATCTAGTGTTATTTATTATTACAACAATCCATGCACTACATCACTCTTCCTCTCCTCGTGTTTTTTCAACCTTTCAGCTTCTTTTTCTCTCCCTCCCGTCCTGCATTCAAATCCTCTTGCCATGGATTTCTATGCTCCTTCTCACCCCTAGCAAAAAACAAAGCTCTTGTTATCACACCAGATAATAACTTAGTGTACAAACATGCTAAAGAATTCAAAATTACTGCTAAGCTACTAGCAATGGAAAAGGTAAACCACATTTTTATCAAAAATCAAATCAACAAGTATTGGTCTCTTACTGAACATGTTGAACCTGAGAGATGTGCTGCTAATGTCTTCACCATCAAATTCAAAAATGAGAAAGATATAAGGAAAGTCTGGAATCAGAGGCCCTGGACAATACAAGGAAAACATTTTGCAATCAGAGAATACAACAGTCTCGAAAAAAATGAGGCCAACCAAACTACTGTATGGATTCAACTCATGGGAATCCCAACAAATTTATCAAAAAAAATACTGTATTGAAAAGATGATGAGCTATTTTGGAAAAGTCCACTTTATTATATTACCAGAAGATCTGAACATAGATGAAAAATCTATTACTAAAGTCCAAATCGACTGGAACTTATCAACCCCACTCCTTTCAGGCATCAACTATTGGGAAACAGAAGCTACAACGGCTTGGATCAAATTCACCTATGAAGTATTTGCCAAGTCTACTATGGGTGTGGTCTATTTGGTCATTAATAGAACAATAAGAATTACAAATGTCAAAACCCCAAGTTCACGCCTAAATTAGGAGCTTGGATAAAGACATCATCAAGGGGTCCTACTTATATGACTTCACAAGATATGAACACAAACAAAAGTAAAATTGCTAATTACAAAATTTCTACAAGAATTGCACCTACCCTTAATCGCAATCGAAACAACTCGGTGGTTGAAGATAACTCAGAACTCAGCAATCAACTCACTAACAGGACCACTAACGATAACGGTGCTTCAGGTACTACGAATGTTTTCAAATTTGGTACGAATTTAGTTAACGACAAAACAAAGGACTGGTAGTGGGAAGGAAGATAGAGAAGCGTAAGGAAGGTAATGGTGAGGGTTTGTCTTTGTCTGATACGAAAATGAAGGAAAAAGAAAAAAATTCAACTTTTTATTCTGAGAAGGAAAAGAAGTTAGCCACGTTGGCTGATTCCTTTCTCAAAAAATTAAACAAAAGTCCAGCCCAAAGAACAACTTAACCTTTGGCACTTATGTCAGCCCACCAAATTTTAGTAAAAGCCCAAATGTCATACTACCCAACAATCTTTTAACTTCTCACAACCCAAACCCCAACTCAGAGACAAAAAAACCCAAACCACTCTACTCAATTGGATAAAACAATTAACCCTAAATCCCCAATCTCTACCATCTCGACTTCTCTCAACACTTCATCTCCTACCCAAAACCCTCAAATTTCCTATGTGTTCACCACACCCAAACCAAACATATCACTCAACTTCACTTCATCTCAATCAGCCACCTCCATTTTCAGAGATAGTGTGAGTATTGAGGGCTCTCAATTATCTATTATGAAAAAGAAATTATTTGGAGAGTTTAACACCAGATTATCAATCAAATCCAAGAGTTTAAAGGTTAAGAAGAACAACACTACTCAATCAAATAATAAGCGACAAAAATCACTTTGGGCAGCTAGAAAAGGAGAGTTGATTGAAAGTGTTAACATGGATAAAGAAGAACAAGAGACTGAAGCTACAAAGGAAAGAGACATTGGTATTGACGAAGCTAGTAGCTCGGGTTCGAAGAAGGATAATTCAAGTGCTGACAAGGTTTGCGGGGTTGACCTAGATCAACCCCTTCACCCTCAATGATACACTTATCCTGGAACTGTCAGGGTATTGGCAACACCTTGACAGTCCAGACCCTAGCTGATATGGTTGCTAAATATCGGCCTCATGTACTATTTCTTTCGGAAACAAAAAAATTATATAAATCTGTTAAAAAACTCGAAAAAATTACTAATATGACTCTCCTTGAGATCGTAGTACCTATAGGATTTAGCGGAGGACTTGCAATTTTTATTAAAAATAATTATGAAGTTACGGTGGTTAGTAAATCTATAAATCATATGCATTGCAAAATTAAAAACGATGGTATAGAAACTCAATCTACCTTTGTTTATGGAGCCCCTTTAGATAAAAATAAAGAGGATTGTCTCAAACTTTATGCAAACTGTAAACCTATTAATGATGCCCCTTGGATGCTTATTGGTGACTTTAACAACATAAGATACACCTCTGATAAAAAAGGGGGAAATAGTAAAGTCAATAAATACATGAATATGTTTAATGGATTTATAAAACATCACAAGCTTGATGAAATTGTCACCAGAGGGTGTAAATTCTCTTGGACAAACAAAAGAAATAATGAGGAAATGATAAAATCCCTCATTGATAGAGCCTTTTGTAATAAAACTTGGAACGATCTATACCCTTCAGCTCAGATTGCACTTTTACCAGCTCTAGGGTTAGATCATGCCCCACAAATTCTCATATTAAATGAAAACCATATTAAGAAAGATATGCCCTTTTATTTTGAAAATAGTTGGATTGAGGAATCTGAATGCCTTGATATTATCAAAAAAGTCTGGAAAATAAAAAATTGCCCCAATGGACTTCTTAGAAATGCCCTCTCATATAAGCTTGAGAAATGTAAATCTTTACTTACTAAATGGAGTAAGATCAAATTTGACAATAACAAGAAAATCATTAATAAACATATAAAAAAGTTAGAAATGATTTACAATGATCCCCTAACAAAAGATTGGACTGAGTATAATAATACTATAAAATTAGTGGAAGAAATTTTGAAAAAAGAGGAGGACTTTTGGGCCTCAAGGTCTAGAAACTTATGGCTTAAAAGGGTGATAGAAATACCTTTTTTTTCCATGCTTCCACGAAATAAAAAAGAAAAATAAACACGATTACTATATTAAATACGAAAGATGGTAATTGGGTGGAAACTTTCTCGGATATAAATGTTGAAATAAAAAATTACTTTAATAACATTTTTAAGACAGTGGGGGAGAGATACTATGATCCTATTTTGGATAATATAGTCCTACCATCACTGATCATATGAATACTAATCTTAACGAAAAACTTGAGATTGAAGAAATTGAAAGGGAAATAAATGAACTCGGGGCTAATAAAGCCCCTTGCCCTGACGGCTACCCTGGTTTCTTATATAGAAAATATTGGAACATTATCAAACTGGATGTCATTAGAGTTATCAATGATTTTTGGTACAATGAAGGCTCCTTAGATGATCTAAACCAGACCTTTATCTCGCTTATACCAAAAATTCCGAAACCTAACTCTATTAAACATTTTCTCCCTATAAGTTGTTCCAACTTTATTTATAAAATCTTGGTGAAAATTATCGTGAATAGAATGCAACCGGTTTTAAACATTTTGATTGATGAAAATCAATCAGCGTTTATACCTGGAAGGCATATTCAGGAGAATACAATGATAACACACGAGGTAATACATTTTATTAAAAATAAACGAGATACTAAGAAGTATTATATGACGATAAAAACAGATATACAAAAGGCCTAAGAAAACATGGAATGGTATTGCCTTAAGTATATTATGATTAGAATGGGTTTTGATAACAAATGGATTAGCAAAATTATGAGATGTGTTAACTCAGTAACTTATTCTATTCTGATCAATGGTTACCCTGTTAAAATTGATAAACCCCAAAGGGGCTTGCTACAAGAGGACCCCCTTTCTCCTTTACTTTTTTGTATAACCACTCAATTACTTTCAACACTTGTTAAAAAAAAGATGGATAGCAACAATATGAAAGGTATTAAAATAGAAAAAGCTACCCCACCTATTTCTCATTTACTTTTCGCTGATGATAGTATTTTCTTTATGAATGCTACCAATTTAGAAATTGAAAGTTTTAAAGATGTTATAAATAGGTACAACTATTCAACTGGTATGAAACTTAATTTAAATAAATGTGGAATTAAATTTAGTCCAAATACACCTATCTTTTTACAAAATATTTTTGCTAAAAGATTGAATATGCCAATTACAAATAATTTAGGGAAGTATCTTCGTCTACCCACGGAATGGAGTAGGTCCAAAGTAAAAGACCATAACTTTTTAGTAGAAAAAACTTTACAAAAAACCAAAAATTTGAAAAACCTATTTCTCTCAGCTGCAGGTAAGGAGATACTTATTAAAGTTGTCTTACAAAGTTTACTAAATTATTATATGTCTTCTTTACTTATCCCAAAAAAGATTTATGACCTTATCTCCTCGCAAATCTCTAATTTTTAGTGGGGCTGCAATGGTAAGAAAAAGGTTCATTGGAAAAAATGGGACAAGTTAACAAAAAGTAATACTCAGGAGGGTTAGGGTTTAGAGATTTACATCTCATGAACCTAGCACTCTTGGGAAAACAATCTTGAAACATTCTTAATAAACAAGACTCTATGCTTTTTAAATTACTTAAAGGTAAGAACTTCCCCAATGATTCTTTTCTAGAAGCTCAACTAGGACACTCACCCTCATGGGGTTGGAGAAGTCTAGTGAGTGGAATAAAAACTATTAAAGATAACATTAGATGAAAATTTGGTAATGGTACTACTATTAATATCCATAAGGAAATATGGCTTCATGGTAAATCCAATATTATTAAACCTAATAAAGGTATAGCTATTAATGTTATTGTTTTTATGAAAAAGGATGATAGAAAATGGAACGAAACTATTGTAAAACAGGAGTTTAACCCTGAGATAGCTGAGATTATTCTCAATACCTTTATCCTTTATTCAGGTGGTGAAGATATTCCCTTTTGGAATATAGATCAGGATGGCTCATATATAGTTAAGAAATGTTATCAAGTACTAAAAGAGAATCATGATAAAATGAGTCAGAACAAAGGTGAATTAAAACCTTCATCATCTCATATTATTAGTACAGATTTATGGAAAATTAGGTGGAATTTAAATTTAATTCCTAAAGTAAAAAATTTCATGTGGAGAGCTCTTAAAAATATCTTACCCACAAATGAGAATGTATACAACAAGAAAGCTATAAAAACACCTACATGTGATATATGTAACAAAGAGATTGAATCCACTGAACACTTACTACTTAATTGTGAATGGGCTAGAGCTATATGGCTAGCTTCTGAGTTCAATATACATACTTGCAACCAGAATTCTAGAATGGACTCTTGGATGGAAAGTATCTGTAGGAATATGAAAAAAAAAAGGTTAGAAAATAACTTTACTATGGAAAGAATATGTTTTCTACTTTGGCATATCTGGAAAGCTAGAAATGATAATAAATACAAATTTATCAAGCTAGACTCTAGTACTACTGTCGGTAATGCGAAAAGAGATTGGGATGCCTATAATAATATTAATATACCTAATGATGTTATCACAAAACTGAAGGATATAAAAGACAAAGAAAGTGAAGGTAAAAACCATCCAGCTCTTCTGGATAATGGAAGAAATAATAAAGTCAATAACAAAGTGAATTGCAATAACAAATGGATTCCCCCTACTAAAGACTTTATTAAAATAAATTGTGATGCAGCATTTTATAATAATAAAGCTGATATTGCGTGTGTTAACAGGGACTGTAATGGCAAGGTACTGGAAAGCAAAGCTTGGGAAGTGAATATGGAGTCTCCAATTGAAGCAGCAGCCCTTGGTATACTTAAAACTTGTGTAATTGCTCGTGATTTGAAGGAATCAAAAGCAATTATAGAGAGTGACTGCCAAAGGATTATGCTTCCTTTAGAGATGAACAAATTTATTCATATTCCTAAGATTTGTAATATTATTAAGAGTATTTATTTTATATCGGAAACTTGTAAACCTATCTTTAAATGGACTGGTAGGGATGGGAATGTCTTAGCTGATGGATTAGCCAAACGAAAGCTACTTAGCAACTCGAACGGCTCACATTCTAATGTGATACCAATTAGGCTAGATTACTTTAACAACTCTGATGCCTTATCTTCAGGAATTGGCTAATTTTGTAATCGGTTTTTATTAGTTTTAATATATTATGTTTGGAACCAAAAAATGTCTATCAAATTCAAATTATTAGGGATTAATATATAAATCCCAGTAGGACAGTTATGAGAATGAAAACGCAAGGACTAAAAATGACCTTAGTATATGAAATATGTTATACATTACATTTTCATTTTTCCCCAATAACACAAACTTTAAATGTGTTTTTAAGCTTTTCGAACCGTACTTTACGATTAGGCTTGTCTTCACCTTCCTTGTTAGTCTCCTTTAAGAAGGCCACGAGACAGATATAACACGTTTGAGGGACTTTGAGGGTAATCTGGAGGTAAAAGAACATCAAAGAAGAAGAGACCATCGTGATAAGGAGAACCCGGATCACCAACAATTACAGCGCTCAGCAAATCCATTCATATTTCAAACACTAGGTAGATCGAATCTAGAAGACTTTTCTCAAGTATCTTCCATTTCTTGGTGATGTATCTGCTGCATTTAGATGAAATTGGTTGCCCGAAGTTTAGATATGTATGACCGGTTACATCATCACTTACAATGTCAAAATTGTAGACCCTGTTCAGACAACATAACTAAGTTAAGTTATAATCTTACAGGTTTCCTTAGCAACTTCTTTAATAATCACAATTTTATATCTCCAACATAGCTTGTGTCCTTTTCGGTTCTCTGGAAATTAATCAGTTACAAAAAAGCAAAAATACTGATCATAAAAATATTACATATTAGTAAACTTTAACTTTAAATTATCATTTCTTTATATATTTCATGTTCAAGTAAATTTCAAGAGCCATTCATTTATTGAACTACAAAAAAAGGAACCATAAATGAATCAAATCATCTTAAAGAAAAATCACAACTTTTAAAAGAGATATCAGTTGAGCTAATGAAATTACTCTTAAATTAATAATACCAAGATAATCAATCATTTTCAAAATATAAAAAATATCTCACGGTCAAGAATAATGATGACTTACAGAATTGTTATTTTGAATTAGATAACAAATAAAAAAAGAACATATAATATCTATAAAAATAACTTTTATATAGATACTATATAATTTTTTGACAAAGAACATACAAGAAGAACTACAAGTAATTAAATAAAATGGAACTATTAAAATTTACCTTTCTACGAATACATGATTGAAATATAATAACCAATGATCTGAGATATAAAAGAATCAGAAAAGAATAGAAATAATTAAACTCAAGGAGAAACACTAGGAGAAGAGATGGAGAAGAGATGAAGTAGAAAAAGATTATAGGTGACTATGAGAAGAAAATTATATAAATAACGGCTATTGTGAATGTATAGCTTGATGGGAACGGCCGGTTAGGGTTTAATTATAACAATCAGAGGATAACCACATCATTTATATAGAGAATAAGTAACCTTAATTTTAGTCTTGGGATTGTCTACAAGTCATGGGTTGAATTGAATATCCACATACGGGTTACTAACACTCTCGCTTAGTCCCTAAGAATATGCCTTGTTAAAACCATTCTAAAAAAACCTAGTAGGAAAAAAAATTTGCTGAATAAAACATTTCTATATATGCATTAAAAAACTACCTCATTATAAACCTTTATCGAGAAAACCTAAAAGAAAAAACCGTGATGAAGAAAAAGAGTGTAGTGCGTATTTGTCTCCCCCTCTTATCATTATCTCAGGGAAGGTCTTGATGTCGGCGCATGTCAATCGTGTGTCTCAATTTCTTGAATGTAGATATAGGTAACACCTTTATGAATAAATCAGCCAAATTGTCAATTGAGCAAACTTGATGAAAAACTTTGGTGAGATGTTCTTGGTTTGGTCACCTTTGATGAAACCTCCTTTGACTTTAGCGATACAAGGCACATTATCTTCGTATAAAGGTTGCATTGTCCTTGAATATGCTGTGTCAATGATCTTAACCACACACATTCTCGACTTATTTCGTGAAGTGAAAGTATCCCAACATGATTTGAAGATGTGGTGTCAATGGTTTGCTTTGTAGAGGGCCATGAGATAGAAGTGCCCCCAAAGGTGAATAGATATCCAGTTTGTGATCTTCCTTTACGTGGGTCAGATAAACATCAAGCATCTGCATAACCAATCAATTTTGATTTGTGATGTTTTGAATATAGCAATCCCATATCGTGAGTTCCACAAATATAACGAATTATGTGTTTAATGTCATTTCAGTGTCTCATTATTGGTGTTGAACTGTATCTTGATAGAAAATTTACACTATATGAAATGTTTGAAGAGTGTTGTTAGAAAGATACATCAATGCACCAATTGCATTAAGATATGATACTTATGGGCATAGAATTTCTTTGTTATCTTCACGTAGACGAATTTTTTCTTTTGTAGATCGAGTCAACGTACAACAATAGGTGAACTCAATGGATGGGATTTATCCATATTGAATCGCTTAATGATGTTTTTGACATATGTTGATTGTTGGACAAAAGTTCTATCTGTCAAATGTTTGATTTGCAAGCTAAGGCAGAATTTTGTTTTACCAAGACGTTACATCTCAAAATCCTTGCATAAATAAATTTTTGCTATTGTGAGCTCATGAAGAGACCCTATTAGACTAAGATCATCAACGTAGACCTCAATAATAACAAATCCAAAATTAGTTTTTTAATGAAAACACATGGACTAATGGGATTGTAAATGTGGCCTTCTTTGACATGGTATGTACTAAGACAATTATACCACATTCGTCCAGATTGATTTAATTCATACAAAACTCTTTATAATTTTATTGAGTATTTTCCTGTGGGTATGCGCTATATGCTCCATGCATTTTTAATCCTTGTGGTATTTTAATGAAAATATCACTATCGAGTGATCCATAGAGGTAAGTTTTACCACATCTATCAGATGCACATGAATTCCTTCAGTAAATGCCAAACCAAGCAAAAATCTAAGAATAATCACATCCATTATATGAGAATATGTTTCTTCATAATCGATCCCACTTCTTTGTGAAAAACCTTGTGATACAAGTCATGCCCTGTATCTTACAAACTCATTGTTTTCATTACGTTTTTGTATGAATACCCACTTGTAGCCTACATGGCTTACATTTTCAAGGGTCTGGACTCTAAGAGTTGACTAAATACCCCAAACCACTACATTTGACTCTAATAATTGACCAAATACCCCAAAGCCCTACATTTGACTCTAATAGTTGACTAAATACCCCAAACCACTATATTTGACTCTAGTAGTTGACCAAATACCCCAAATCACTACATTTGACTCTAAGAGTTGACCAAATACCCTAAATCACTACATTTGAGTCTAAGAGTTGACTAAATACCCCAAATCACTACATTTGACTCTAAGAGTTGACTAAATACCCCCAAATCACTACATTTGACTCTAATAGTTGACCAAATATCCCAAATTGCTGCATTGACTCTAAGAGTTGACTAAATACCCCAAATCATTTTATTTGACTCTAATAGTTGACTAAATACCCCAAATCATTACATTTGACTCCAGTAGGAAGGTGACAATAGTAAATATTAATATTGGAATAAAAAAGAAATAAAGGAAAAAAGGAAAAAAATTAAAAAAAATTACCGACGAGTTCTCGTTTATGCGTAGAGTTCAATTAAATAAAATATGAATTAAAAAGAAAAAAAGAATAAAAATTAAAAACAAAATATATATTGATGAGTTCTTCATATGAAGGTCTTCGCTATGTCAATTAGCGAAGATCTTCAAACGAATAACTCGTCTGTAAAATTTCACCATAATTCGATTGGCCAGTTTGGACGGTCAAATTTCCCTCTCTTTTCATTTAGCGACGAAACCCAAAATTTCCGACGATACGTGTCTCGCTAGGGGAGGCCAAGCAACAGTTGTGGGTACAGAATTTGACGCGTGTCATTATTTGCCGACGACAAGCGTGTCGTCAGTAAATAATTATTCTATAAAACCCTATACCGAGCTCATTTCTGAAAAACAAAACCCTCAAATTTTCCAAAAAAAAAAATCGCAAAATCCTTCATTCTCAGGCAATTCTGAGCCATTACAAAATCTAACCTAACGAAAATGTAAATGAAATCATGCCAATAAAATCTTTTAATTAATTGTTTTTTGGTTTTTATTTTCAATTTTTTTAATAAATTTTTTTTTTTGTTTGTGATTTTTGATTCCTACTAATTAATTGTTTTGTGATTTTTTTTTCAATTCTTTGCTGCAATCTTCACCATTCCCACGTAAAAGGTATGAATTTTTGGTTTTAAATTCCATTTTATTTAATGCAAAATTTGTGATTTGTAATTAAGATATGATTATTCCGAATTTGGGAGGTGTTATTTTAGGTTGATTAATAGTTTTATTGGGTTAAAAACATTATAATTTTGGAATTTATGTGAAATTATAGCTAAAAAATAGTTTTTTTTAATTCTTGGATGAAAAATTGTGATTTGTAATTCATATATGATGATTTCCGAATCTAGCTGATGTTATTTAGGTTTTTTTTTGGACATAGATTTTATTTAGGTTTGATTAGTAGTTTTATTGGGTTAAAAACATCTTAATTTTCGAATTTATGGAAAATTAGATCTAAAAAATTGTTTTTAAATTTTTGGGATGAAAATTTAATTGTGATTTAATTTTATATTGATTAGTTCTAGATTAGTTGTGACAAAAATTATTGCTAAAAAATTATATAGGGTTATTATTATGTTTTTTTAAAGTATAAGGACTTAGTTGCAATTTTAAAAATATTTAAAGTACTTATAAGGACTAATATGTAATTTTTGATTAATTTAGTGTTAGGATTATTAAAAAAATTAAAAGGACTAAATTATAATTTTTTTAAAGTATAATGATTTTTTTGCAATTAAAAAAAGTATTTAGGGATATTATTATGTTTCTAGAACAGAGCGTACAATCCTTAAATTCAAAATGGTATCAGTGGAAACTAGTTTCTTATCATTCAATGAGCATCTTGTATTTCATAAAAATTGGGAGCAATATAATCCTTGCGTAGGGGCCATCCTATCCAACTTTCATGCATTATGATACGTTTCAACCTGGATGATTATCGTAAAAGATTCCCAACATATCATAAGATTCTCTTTCTTGAAAATCGATAATTTTCCAAACCCAGAAAACAGACGGAATTCTCGGATTCCTCCTTGAGGCAAATGCTTTTATGCATACCTCTTCTGGTTGATCCACTTTTATGCATACCTCTTCTGGTTGATCCATGCTATACTCTATTCTTTTAAGATGAGAGACACTAGCTAACAATCCGTCGGGTGCTACATCATAGGCAACGTAGATAGTTGTAACCACATACATATAAAATGACAGCAATGGAGTGCCAATCCTCGTGCTTTATTTGTAAAGTCTCTATTCCTTGGTAATAAAAGCCCAAAGATCTATGAATTAGACCATGCTTGACTAGCCAAGCAGACAAACGACCTTGCGTGTTTTTTATCTCTCCCTCATTTTAATTTGTATAAGTAATTTAATACGAAATTTATGAAGATTGACCTGAGACTTATTATTCTGTACAAAGGAATTCTGTTTAGGGTAAGACTTCCATCCAATATTGGATGGTCCAATATTTATATAGCAGCCATGGATTATTATAAAAAAAACACATGTCATTAGATTAAACATTTGCATTATTTATAGTCTAAATATTTCGAACTCTGCTTTTACATGCTAATTTAGGAAGCAGTTTCTGGAAAATGCAACATTGTTTGCATCTCAAAGGATAGAAGAAATCCATAGCCTTCAAAGGAAGAGATTGAAGCAGCTGATTATGTATTTTATCGTACTTTCCGTGTTGACACCTGTACTATCTCTGATCAGATAGGGGATAAAGTTGGTGACTTGGATGGTATGCATTACTTTCAAACCTTTTCAAATCTCTTAGTATGTTTGTTTGTATTGTTATGTAGTTAAAATGAAGTCTTAAACATATATCTTGTTTGTCCATTACAGTGAAAGTTGTATTCAACAGAAAGACTCTACCTGTACATAACAAAAAAAAGGAACATTAATGAATCAAATCATCTTAAAGAAAAATCACAACCTTTAAAAGAGATATCAGTTGAGCTAATGAAATTACTCTTAAATTGTTAATATCAAGATAATCAATCATTTTCAAAATATAATAAAGATCTCACTATCATAAATAATAATGGTTTTTTTAAATTAGATAACAAGTAAAAAAAGAGCATATAATATCTAAAAGAATAACTTTTTTATGGATACTATATAATTTTTTGACAAAGAACATACAAGAAAAACTACAAGTAATTAAATAAAATAAAATTATTAAAATTTACCTTTCCACAAATACATGATTGAAATATCATGACCAACGATCTGAGATATAAAAGAATTAAGTGGAAAAGAATAGAAATAATCAAATTCAAGGAGAAACACAGTACAGGGAGAAGAAATGGAGAAGAGATGAAGTAGAAAAAGATTATAGATGGCCATGAGAAGAAAATTATATAAATGACGGCTATTGTAAATGTATATTTTGATAGGAGCGGGGTTAGGGTTTGATTATAACAATGAGAGGTTAACCATGTTAAAACCATTTAAAAAACCTAGTAGGAAAAAAAATTTACTGAATAAAACATTTCTATATAGGCATTCTAAAACTACCTCATTATAAACCTTTATCGAGAAAACCTATAAGAAAAAACTGTGATGAAAAAAAAAAGTGTAGTGCGTATTTGTCTCCTCCTCTTATCATCATCTCAGGGAAGGTCTTGATGTCGGCGCATGTCAATCGTGTGTCTCAATAAATTGAATGTAGATATAGGTACCACCTTTATGAATAAATCAGCCAAATTGCTACTTGATCAAACTTCATGAAAAACTTTGGTGAGATGTTCTTGGTTTGGTAAAAGGTATGAATTTTTGGTTTTAAATTCCATTTTATTTAATGCAAAATTTGTGATTTGTAATTAAGATATGATTATTCCTAATTTGGAGGTGTTATTTTAGGTTGATTAATAGTTTTATTTGGTCAAAAACATTATAATTGTGGAATTTATGCGAAATTATAGCTAAAAAATGGTTTTTTTAATTCTTGGATGAAAAATTATGATTTGTAATTCATATATGATGATTTCCGAATCTAGGTGATGTTATTTAGGTTTTTTTTGGACATAGATTTTATTTACGTTTGATTAGTAGTTTTATTGGGTTAAAAACATCTTAATTTTGGAATTTATGGAAAATTAGATCTAAAAAATTGTTTTTAAATTTTTGGGATGAAAATTTAATTGTGATTTAATTTTATATTGATTAGTTCTAGATTAGTTGTGACGAAAATTATTGCTCAAAAATTGTATAGGGTTATTATTATGTTTTTTAAAAGTATAAGGACTTAGTTGCAATTTTAAAAATATTTAAAGTACTTATAAGGATTAATATGTAATTTTTGATTAATTTAGTGTTAGGAATATGAAAAAAATTAAAAGGACTAAATTATATTTTTTTAAAAGTATAATGATTTTTTTGCAATTAAAAAAAGTATTTAGGGTTATTATTATGTTTCTAGAATAGAGCGTACAATCCTTAAATTCAAAATTGTTTCAGTGGAAACTAGTTTCTTATAATTCAAAGAGCATCTTGTATTTCATAAAAATTGGGAGCAATATAATCCTTGCTTAGGGGCCATCCTATCCAACTTTCAGGCATTATGATACGTTTCAACCGTGGATGATTATCGTAAAAGATTCCCAACATATCATAAGATTCTCGTTCTTGAAAATCGATAATTTTCCAAACCTAGAAAACAGACGGAATTCTCGGATTCCTCCTTGAGGCAAACACATTTATGCATACCTCTGCTGGTTGATCCACTTTTATGCATACCTCTTCTGGTTGATCCACGCTATACTCTATTCTCGTAAGATGATAGACACTAGCTAACAATCCGTCGGGTGCTACATCATAGGCAACGTAGATAGTTGTAACCACATACATATAAAATGATAGCAATGGAGTGCCATTAATCCTCGTGCTTCATTTGTAAAGTCTCTATTCCTTGTTAATCAAAGCCCAAAGATCTATGAATTAGACCATGCTTGACTAGCCAAGCAGACAAACGACCTTGCGTGTTTTTTATCTCTACCTCATTTTGATTTGTATAAGTAACGTTTTCTGTTTAGGGTAAGACTTCCATCCAATATTGGATGGTCCAATATTTATATAGCATCCATGGATTATTATAACAAAACACATGTCATTAGATTAATAAATAAGTTAGTTTTGTAAGTTTAAAACATGGGGTATGTGTATGAAGATAATTGGTGTAAGCTCATCCAATATTGGATGGAAGAATTTTCCTTCGGTTTAATCCACTAATTCGTGCGAAGATGTTGAACTTTTGTATTTGGAAAAAAGTTTCCGTAAGAATCTCTGAAGTAGATGACGGTTGATAAAGGAATGTTTGATCATAATTTCCAGTCTGAGTAATTAAATGGGGATAATTCTTCCATCCAATATTGGATGATCCTACACCAATCATATAAATACACATACCCCATGTTTTAAACTTGTAAAGGTAACTAAATTATTAATCTAATGACATGTGTCTTGTTATAATAATCAAGGGTAGTGATATGAATATAGGACCATTCAATATTGGATGGAAGTCTTACCCATTAAATGGGCGTTGTCAAAGTATTAAAATATAGGAAAATTCTTCCATCCGATATTGGATGAACCCCATGTTTTAAACTTACAAAATAACTAGCTAATTTATCTAAAGACATGTTTTTTCTCATAATAATCGAACGTGATGTGAATATTGGACCATTCAATATTGGATGGAACTCTTACCCTAAAATATATTAACTTCAAGAAAAAAAATTAATATCTGAATTGAATACATCCCTCTTAATATATATTACTCTACTTTTCATAATCTTTATTTCCAAATTCCCCGTCCTTTCCGAATTTCCAAATTTAGTAATACAAAGTTCAGTAAAAGTTTAGTAACCTGTTATTAAGATTTAACACTACTCTACTTCTCATAGTCTTACCGAATTTCCAAATCTAGTAAACATAAAGTGCAGTAATTTGTTGTCAAATTACTGAAGTTTTTAGTAAACTGTTAACATTAACACTATACTTTCGATCCATAATCTTTATCTCCATATTCTCTTGTCTTTCAGAATTTCCAATTGCAAGCAAAGAAACAACCACATTTTGAAAAAACCCTTACAGATCTGCATAAATTGGATGGTCATCTTGGCAAATTGTACAGCATAGCCTTACGGATAGGATAATTAATGCATTATCTCAATATATAACACATAATATAGGTTCATGACCGAACATGCCATCAATTTGCTATTTTCAAGTAGCACATAAAATAAGGACTAACAACGCAATTAATCAAAAAAGATATGATATTAAAATAGACATGAACTATAGGGTATTAATTAATGCACTGCAAATTAATATGCTGAGATATGATTATGAAATAATCTGTATATCAAATTCTCTATAGGTAATAGAAAGTAAAACAGCTGGTATCAAATTATTAGGGATTAATATATAATCCCGCTAGGACAGCTATGAGAATGAAAAAGCAAAGACTAAATGTGACCTTAGTATATGAAATATGTTATACTTTACTTTACATTTTCATTTTTTCCCAGTAACACAAACTTTAAATGCATTTTTAAGCTTTTCGAAAGGTCCTTTACGATTAGGCTTGTCTTCACCTTCCTTGTTTGTCTCCTTTACGAATTGCGAAGGCCACGAGACAGACAGAGCACATTTGGGGGACTTTGAGGGTAATCTGGAGGGAAAAGAACGTCAAAGAAGAAGAGACCATCGTGATAAGGAGTACCTGGGGCACCAACAATTACAGCGCTCAGCAAATCCATTCTTGTTTCAAACACTCGGTAGATCGCATCTGGAAGATTTTTCTCAAGTATCTCTCAAGTATCTCCCATTCCTTGGTGATGTATCTGCTGCATTCAGATGAAATTGGTTACCCGAAGTCTAGATATGTATGACCGGTTGCTTCATCACTTACAATGTCAAAATTCTAGACCCTGTCCAGACAACATAACTAAGTTAATTATAATCTTACATGTTTCCTTAGAAATTTCCTTAATAATCACAATTTTATATCTCCAACATAGCTTGTGTCCTTTTCGGTTCTCTGGAAATTAATCAGTTACAGAAAAGCCAAAATACAGATTATAAAAATATTACATATTAGTAAATTTTAACTTTGAATTATCATTTATTTATATATTTCATGTTTCAAGTAATTTTCAAGAGCCATTCATTTATTGAACTACAAAAAAAGGGAACATTAATGAATCAAATCATCTTAAAGAAAAATCACAACCTTTAAAAGAGATATCAGTTGAGCTAATGAAATTACTCTTAAATTGTTAATATCAAGATAATCAATTATTTTCAAAATATAAAAAAAATCTCACTGTCACTGTCACGAATAATAATGGTTTTTTTTAAATTAGATAACAAGTTAAAGAAGAACATATAATACCTAAAAGATTAACTTTTTTATGGATACTATATAATTTTTGACAAAGAACATACAAGAAAAACTACAAGTAATTAAATAAAATAAAATTATTAAAATTTACCTTTCCACAAATACATGATTGAAATATCATGACCAACGATCTGAGATATAAAAGAATCAAGTGGAAAAGAATAGAAATAATTAAATTCAAGGAGAAACACAGTACGGGGAGAAGAAATGGAGAAGAGATGAAGTAGAAAAAGATTATAGATGACCATGAGAAGAAAATTATATAAATGACGGCTATTGTGAATGTATAGTTTGATAGGAGCGGCGGTTAGGGTTTGATTATAACAATGAGAGGATAACCACTATTTATATAGAATATAAGTAACCATAACCTTTGTCTTGGGCTGGACTGAATATTCACACAACTGGTTACTAACATTTTCCCTAAGAATATACTTTGTTAAAACCATTTTAAAAAAACCTAGTAGGAAAAAAAATTTACTGAATAAAACATTTCTATATAGGCATTCGAAAACTACCTCATTATAAACCTTTATCGAGAAAAAAACCGTGATGAAGAAAAGAGTGTAGTACGTATTTGTCTCCCCCTCTTATCATCATCTCAGGGAAGGTCTTGATGTCGGCGCATGTCAATCGTGTGTCTCAATTTCTTGAATGTAGATATAGGTACCACCTTTATGAATAAATCAGCCAAATTGCCACTTGATCAAACTTCATGAAGAACTTTGGTGAGATGTTCTTGATTTGGTAAACGGTATGAATTTTTGGTTTTAAATTCCATTTTACTTAATGCAAAATTTGTGATTTGTGATTTGTAATTAAGATATGATTATTCGGAATTTGGGAGGTGTTATTTTAGGTTGATTAATAGTTTTATTGGGTTAAAAACATTATAATTTTGGAATTTATGTGAAATTATAGCTAAAAAATGGTTTTTTTTAATTCTTGGATGAAAAATTATGATTTGTAATTCATATATGATGATTTCCGAATCTAGGTGATGTTATTTAGGTTTTTTTTTGACATAGATTTTATTTAGGTTTGATTAGAAGTTGTATTGGGTTAAAAACATCTTAATTTTGGAATTTATGGAAAATTAGATCTAAAAAATTGTTTTTAAATTTTTGGGATGAAAATTTAATTGTGATTTAATTTTATATTGATTAGTTCTAGATTAGTTGTGACGAAAATTATTGCTAAAAAATTATATAGGGTTATTATTATGTTTTTTAAAAGTATAAGGACTTAGTTGCTATTTTAAAAATATTTAAAGTACTTATAAGGACTAATATATAATTTTTGATTAATTTAGTGTTAGGAATATTAAAAAAATTAAAAGGACTAAATTATAATTTTTTTAAAGTATAATGATTTTTTCGCAATTAAAAAAAGTATTTAGGGTTATTATTATGTTTCTAGAACAGAGAGCGTACAATCCTTAAATTCAAAATTGTATCAGTGGAAACTAGTTTCTTATCATTCAATGAGCATCTTGTATTTCATAAAAATTGGGAGCAATATAATCCTTGCGTAGGGGCCATCCTATCCAACTTTCAGGCATTATGATACGTTTCAACCGTGGATGATTATCGTAAAAGATTCCTAACATATCATAAGATTCTCGTTCTTGAAAATCGATAATTTTCCAAACCCAGAAATCAGACGGAATTCTCGGATTCTTCCTTGAGGCAAATGCTTTTATGCATACCTCTTCTGGTTGATCCACTTTTATGCATACCTCTTCTGGTTGATCCACGCTATACTCTATTCTCGTAAGATGATAGGCACTAGCTAACAATCCGTCGGGTGCTACATCATAGGCAACGTAGATAGTTGTAACCACATACATATAAAATGACAGCAATGGAGTGCCAATCCTCGTGCTTTATTTGTAAAGTCTCTACTCCTTGGTAATCAAAGCCCAAAGATCTATGAATTGGACCATGCTTGACTAGCCAAGAATATAAACGACCTTGCGTGTTTTTTATCTCTCCCTCATTTTGATTTGTATAAGTAACGTTTACTACGAAATTTATGAAGATTGACCTGAGACTTATTATTCTGTACAGAGGAATTCTGTTTAGGGTAAGACTTCCATCCAATATTGGATGGTCCAATATTTATATAGCAGCCATGGATTATTATAACAAAACACATGTCATTAGATAAATTAGCATATCCAGTTCTATGAATCGTTCTTATACAATGGTGTTGAGTACAATCTTTACGATTGTGTGTACTTGTATAAGGAAGGTGAATAAGGGCCTTACATTGGAAAACTTGTAAAGATATGGGAACATATTGACAAGTGGAAGAGAGTTAAGGTTCATTGGTTTTTCAAACCTTCCAAGATATCATATTATCTCAAAGATCGTAAGGTGATGGATAAAGAATTATTTGTAGCTTCTGAGCAAGGTGTTGGACTTTCAAACGTCAATGCACTGGTAATTAAAATTATATTTCTTTCTTATTATCCTTAGACTTAATAAACCAGATTAAACATATGCATTATTTATAGTCTAAATATTTTGAACTCTGCTTTTACATGCTAATTTAGGAAGCAGTTTCTGGAAAATGCAACATTGTTTGCATCTCAAAGGATAGAAGAAATCCACAGCCTTCAAAGGAAGATATTGAAGCAGCTGATTATGTATTTTATCGTACTTTCCGTGTTGACACCTGTACTATCTCTGATCAGATAGGGGATAAAGTAGGTGACTTGGATGGTATGCATTACTTTCAAACCTTTTCAAATCTCTTAGTATGTTTGTTTGTATTGTTATGTAGTTAAAATGAAGTCTTAAACATATATCTTGTTTGTCCATTAGAGTGAAAGTTGTATTCAACAGAATGACTCTACCTGTACATAACAAAAAAAGGGAACATTAATGAATCAAATCATCTTAAAGAAAAATCACAACCTTTAAAAGAGATATCAGTTGAGCTAATGAAATTACTCTTAAATTGTTAATATCAAGATAATCAATCATTTTCAAAATATAAAAAAGATCTCACTATCATAAATAATAATGGTTTTTTTAAATTAGATAACAAGTAAAAAAAGAGCATATAATATCTAAAAGAATAACTGTTATGAATAGTAGTATTAATATCTATATTTAATTAGTTTATATTAATTATGTATATATATTAAGTATACAAATTATAGCCGTTGTATATTAAGTAAATATTAATTATGTATATATTATAAATATATAGATTATAGCCGTTATAGCAGTTGTGTAGCAGTTACTATGTATGTAGATCTATAAATTACCATGTACATGAAGAAAATAATCAAGCAATCAATAAAGTTTCATTCTATTCATGTCTTTTATGTTTCTGCATTTAAATTCCTTGTTTTATTTCTCTGTAAACTAGTTTATTCATTACAAATTGGTGCTTTCATTGACTGATCTCTGCCTCAACCATGGCCGAAGGTACACGTCTGAAAACCCTAGATGATATTGTGAAATATCTTCAAGAAAAAGTTTCTATTCATTCCACAAAACTCGACAAAATTGAAGAGATTGTTTCAATTCACTCTACCAAAATCGAACAAATTCAGGAAACAATCACAAATCATTCCACAATTTTATCAGATCTTGTCACTAAAATTGCTTCTCTTGAAAGCAAACTTGACAGCAAATTGGATCGCCTCCTGAAAGAAAAAAATACTGTTACCGGGCCTTCTGATTCACCACAAATTAATCCTCCACCTATAGTTCCAGTCGTAGCGATTCCACCACCACCTCCGCCAAGATTCTCAAACCCGTCTCCAATGGCTGTCCAGGCACGTCAGATGCGTTTAGATTTTCCGCGTTTTGAAGGTATTGATCCATCTGGTTGGATTTTCAAGGCTGAACGTTTCTTTGATTACCATCGAATTTCTAGTGATCAGCGTCTCCTCATATGTTCATTTCATATGGACGGTAAAGCACTTCCTTGGTTTCAATATATGACTCAAAACCGTCAAATTTCAACATGGGAGCAATTTTCTAGAGCCTTGGAAAGTCGATTTGGGCCTCCTGAATTTGAAGATCCACAAGGATCCTTGGCAAAATTAATGCAACATGGATCTGTGGATGAATATCAAACGCAATTTGAAGCACTTGCAAACAGAACAATTGGATTATCATCATCCTTTTTGGTTAGTTGCTTTGTTGCAGGACTAAAATCTGATATTAAAGCAGAAGTCCTGGCTTTTCGTCCTATGTCACTTTCACATGCTATGGGTTTAGCACGCCTACAAGAGTCAAAATTGATGGAACTAATGAAAATAAACTCTGCTTGGTCTGGTTCCCCTGGTCCTCCTACTAATTCAGTAATATCAAGTTCAGAAACCAGTATACCTTCTCCACAAGTGAAACACACGGACCGATATAACCTTCGTCGTTTATCTCCTATCGAAATGCAAGTACGCAGAGAAAAGGGTCTATGTTATAATTGCAATGAACGATATGTGGTTGGGCATCGTTGTAAATCAAAGCCTCAATTGTTTCTTTTAGATTCAGGAAGTGATAATAATTGTTCTACTTCGGCGGCCGAAACACTTCCAGATATGTCCTCTAGTTCTGTTTATACCAAAGTTTATCAAGTTTAGAACCTTGAGGACAAGGTTCAATTTAAAGAAGGGGGCAATGTTATGAATAGTAGTATTAATATCTATATTTAATTAGTTTATATTAATTATGTATATATATTAAGTATACAAATTATAGCCGTTGTATATTAAGTAAATATTAATTATGTATATATTATAAATATATAGATTATAGCCGTTATAGCAGTTGTGTAGCAGTTACTATGTATGTAGATCTATAAATTACCATGTACATGAAGAAAATAATCAAGCAATCAATAAAGTTTCATTCTATTCATGTCTTTTATGTTTCTGCATTTAAATTCCTTGTTTTATTTCTCTGTAAACTAGTTTATTCATTACAATAACTTTTTTATGGATACTATATAATTTTTTGACAAAGAACATACAAGAAAAACAACAAGTAATTAAATAAAATAAAATTATTAAAATTTACCTTTCCACAAATACATGATTGAAATATCATGACCAACGATCTGAGATATAAAAGAATTAAGTGGAAAAGAATAGAAATAATTAAATTCAAGGAGAACATACGGGGAGAAGAAACGGAGAAGAGATGAAGTAGAAAAAGATCATAGATGACCATGAGAAGAAAAATATATAAATGACGGCTATTGTAAATGTATAGTTTGATAGGAGCGGCAGTTAGGGTTTGATTATAACAATGAGAGGATAACCACTATTTAAACCTTAACCTTTGTCTTGGGCTTGACTACAAGTCATGGGCTGGACTGAATATTCACACAATGGGTTACTAACATTCTCCCTAGGAATATACTTTGTTAAATTCATTTAAAAAAAACGGAAAAAAATTTACTGAATAAAACATTTCTATATAGGCATTCTAAAACTACCTCATTATAAACCTTTATCGAGAAAACCTATAAGAAAAAACTGTGATGAAGAAAAAGAGTGTAGTGCGTATTTGTCTCCCCCTCTTATCATCATGGTATTGATGTCGGCGCATGTCAATCGTGTGTCTCAATTTCTTGAATGTAGATATAGGTACCACCTTTATGAATAAATCAGCCAAATTGCCACTTGATCAAACTTCATGAAAAACTTTGGTGAGATGTTCTTGGTTTGGTAAAAGGTATGAATTTTTGGTTTTAAATTCCATTTTATTTAATGCAAAATTTGTGATTCGTAATTAAGATATGATTATTTCGAATTTGAAGGTGTTATTTTAGGTTGATTAATAGTTTTATTGGGTTAAAAACATTATAATTGTGGAATTTATGTGAAATTATAGCTAAAAAATGGTTTTTTTAATTCTTGGATGAAAAATTATGATTTGTAATTCATATATGATGATTTCCGAATCTAGGTGATGTTATTTAGGTTTTTTTTTGACATAGATTTTATTTACGTTTGATTAGTAGTTTTATTGGGTTAAAAACATCTTAATTTTGGAATTTATGGAAAATTAGATCTAAAAAATTGTTTTTAAATTTTTGGGATGAAAATTTAATTGTGATTTAATTTTATATTGATTAGTTCTAGATTAGTTGTGACGAAAATTATTGCTAAAAAATTATATAGGGTTATTATTATGTTTTTTAAAAGTATAAGGACTTAGTTGCAATTTTAAAAATATTTAAAGTGCTCATAAGGACTAATATGTAATTTTTGATTAATTTAGTGTTAGGAATATTAAAAAAATTAAAAGGACTAAATTATAATTTTTTTAAATATAATGATTTTTTTGCAATTAAAAAAAGTATTTAGGGTTATTATTATGTTTCTAGAACAGAGCGTACAATCATTAAATTCAAAATTGTATCAGTGGAAACTAGTTTCTTATCATTCAATGAGCATCTTGTATTTCATAAAAATTGGGAGCAATATAATCCTTGCGTAGGGGCCATCCTATCCAACTTTCAGGCATTATGATACGTTTCAACCGTGGATGATTATCGTAAAAGATTCCCAACATATCATAAGATTCTCGTTCTTGAAAATCGATAATTTTCCAAACCCAGAAAACAGACGGAATTCTCGGATTCCTCCTTGAGGCAAATGCTTTTATGCATACCTCTTCCGGTTGATCCACTTTTATGCATACCTCTTTTGATTGATCCACGCTATACTCTATTCTCGTAAGATGATAGACACTAGCTAACAATCCGTCGGGTGCTACATCATAGGCAACGTAGATAGTTGTAACCACATACATATAGAATGACAGCAATGGAGTGCCATTAATCCTCGTGCTTTATTTGTAAAGTCTCTATTCCTTGGTAATCAAAGCCCAAAGATCTATGAATTAGACCATGCTTGACTAGCCAAGCAGACAAACGACCTTGCGTGTTTTTTATCTCTCCCTCATTTGATTTGTATAAGTAATGTTTACTACGAAATTTATGAAGATTGACCTGAGACTTATTATTCTGTACAAATGAATTCTGTTTAGGGTAAGACTTCCATCCAATATTGGATGGTCCAATATTTATATAGCAGCCATGGATTATTATAACAAAACACATGTCATTAGATTAATAAATAAGTTACTTTTGTAAGTTTAAAACATGGGGTATATATATAAAGATAATTGGTGTAGGATCATCCAATATTAGATGGAAGAATTTTCCTTCGGTTTAATCCACTAATTCGTGCGAAGATGTTGAACTTTTGTATTTTGAAAAAAGTTTCAGTTTGAATCTCTGAAGTAGATGACGGTTGATAAAGGAATGTTTGATCATAATTTCCAGTCTGAATAGTTAAATGGGCCTTGTCAAAGTATTAAAATATAAGAAAATTCTTCCATCCAATATTGGATGAACCCCATGTTTTAAACTTACAAAATAAATAGTTAATTTATCTAAAGACATGTGTTTTTTCATAATAATCGAACGTGATGTGAATATTGGACCATTCAATATTGGAAGGGTTTTTTCAAAATGTAGTTGTTTCTTTGCTTGGAATTGGAAATTCTGAAAGACAAGAGAATATGGAGATAAATATTATGGATGGAAAGTGTAGTGTTAATGTTAACAGTTTACTAAAAACTTCAGTATTTTGAGAACAAATTACTGCACTTTATGTTTACTAGATTTGGAAATTTGGTAAGACTATGAGAAGTAGAGTAGTGTTAAATGTTAATAACAGGTTACTAAACTTTTACTGAACTTTGTATTACTAAATTTGGAAATTCGGAAAGGACGGGGGAATTTGTAAATAAAGATTATGAAAAGTAGAGTAATATATATTAAGAGGGATGTATTCAATTCAGATATTAAATTGTTTTTATTGAAGTTAATATATTTTAGGGTATTCAATACATCACCAAGGAATGGGAGATACTTGAGAAAAATCTTCCAGATTCGATCTACCGAGTGTTTGAAACAAGAATGGATTTGCTGAGCGCTGTAATTGTTGGTGCCCCAGGTACTCCTTATCACGATGGTCTCTTCTTCTTTGACGTTCTTTTCCCTCCAGATTACCCTCAAAGTCCCCCAAATGTGTTCTGTCTGTCTCGTGGCCTTCGCAATTCGTAAAGGAGACAAACAAGGAAGGTGAAGACAAGCTGCATTCAGATGAAATTGGTTACCCGAAGTCTAGATATGTATGACCGGTTACTTCATCACTTACAATGTCAATATTCTACACCCTGTCCAGACAACATAACTAAGTTAATTATAATCTTACAGGTTTCCTTAGCAATTTCCTTAATAATCACAATTTTATATCTCCAACATAGCTTGTGTCCTTTTCGGTTCTCTAGAAATTAATTAATCAGTTACAGAAAAGCAAAAATACAGATCATAAAAATATTACATATTAGTAAACTTTAACTTTTAATTATCATTTATTTATATATTTCATGTTTCAAGTAATTTTCAAGAGCTATTCATTTATTGAACTACAAAAAAAAGGGAACATTAATGAATCAAATCATCTTAAAGAAAAATCACAACCTTTAAAAGAGATATCAGTTGAGCTAATGAAATTACTCTTAAATTGTTAATATCAAGATAATCAATTATTTTCAAAATATAAAAAAGATCTCACTGTCACGAATAATAATGGTGTTTTTTAAATTAGATAACAAGTAAAAGAAGAACATATAATATCTAAAAGATTAACTTTTTTATGGATACTATATAATTTTTTGACAAAGAACATACAAGAAAAACTACAAGTAATAAAATTAAATAAAATTATTAAAATTTACCTTTCCACAAATACATGATTGAAATATCATGACCAACTATCTGAGATATAAAAGAATCAATTGGAAAAGAATAGAAATAATTAAATTCAAGGAGAAACACAGTACGGGGAGAATAAATGGAGAAGAGATGAAGCAGAAAAAGATTATAGATGACCATGAGAAGAAAATTATATAAATGACGGCTATTGTAAATGGATAGTTTGATAGGAGCGGCGGTTAGGGTTTGATTATAACAATGAGAGGATAACCACTATTCATATAGAATATAAGTAACCTTAACCTTTGTCTTGGGCTTAACTACAAGTCATGGGCTGGACTGAATATTCACACAACGGGTTACTAACATTCTCCCTAAGAATATACTTTGTTAAAACCATTTTAAAAAAACCTAGTAGGAAAAAAAATGTACTAAATAAAACATTTATATATAGGCATTCTAAAACTACCTCATTATAAACCTTTATCGAGAAAACCTATAAGAAAAAACTGTGATGAAGAAAAAGAGTGTAGTGCGTATTTGTCTCCCCCCTCTTATCATCATCTCTAGGAAGGTCTTGATGTCGGCGCATGTCAATCGTGTGACTCAATTTCTTGAATGTAGATATACGTAACACCTTTATGAATAAATCAGCCAAATTGCCACTTGATCAAACTTCATGAAAAAATTTGGTGAGATGTTCTTGGTTTGGTAAAAGGTATGAATTTTTGGTTTTAAATTCCATTTTATTTAATGCAAAATTTGTGATTTGTAATTAAGATATGATTATTCCGAATTTGGAGGTGTTATTTTAGGTTGATTAATAGTTTTATTGGGTTACAAACATTATAATTGTGGAATTTATGTGAAATTATAGCTAAAAAATGGTTTTTTTAATTCTTGGATGAAAAATTATGATTTGTAATTCATATATGATGATTTCCGAATCTAGGTGATGTTATTTAGGTTTTTTTTTTGGACATAGATTTTATTTACGTTTGATTAGTAGTTTTATTGGGTTAAAAACATCTTAATTTTGGAATTTATGGAAAATTAGATCTAAAAAATTGTTTTTAAATTTTTGGGATGAAAATTTAATTGTGATTTAATTTTATATTGATTAGTTCTAGATTAGTTGTGACGAAAATTATTGCTAAAAAATTATATAGGGTTATTATTATGTTTTTTAAAAGTATAAGGACTTAGTTGCAATTTTAAAAATATTTAAAGTGCTCATAAGGACTAATATGTAATTTTTGATTAATTTAGTGTTAGGAATATTAAAAAAATTAAAAGGACTAAATTATAATTTTTTTAAATATAATGATTTTTTTGCAATTAAAAAAAGTATTTAGGGTTATTATTATGTTTCTAGAACAGAGCGTACAATCCTTAAATTCAAAATTGTATCAGTGGAAACTAGTTTCTTATCATTCAATGAGCATCTTGTATTTCATAAAAATTGGGAGCAATATAATCCTTGCGTAGGGGCCATCCTATCCAACTTTCAGGCATTATGATACGTTTCAACCGTGGATGATTATCGTAAAAGATTCCCAACATATCATAAGATTCTCGTTCTTGAAAATCGATAATTTTCCAAACCCAGAAAACAGACGGAATTCTCGGATTCCTCCTTGAGGCAAATGCTTTTATGCATACCTCTTCCGGTTGATCCACTTTTATGCATACCTCTTCTGGTTGATCCACGCTATACTCTATTCTCGTAAGATGATAGACACTAGCTAACAATCCGTCGGGTGCTACATCATAGGCAACGTAGATAGTTGTAACCACATACATATAGAATGACAGCAATGGAGTGCCATTAATCCTCGTGCTTTATTTGTAAAGTCTCTATTCCTTGGTAATCAAAGCACAAAGATCTATGAATTAGACCATGCTTGACTAGCCAAGCAGACAAACGACCTTGCGTGTTTTTTATCTCTCCCTCATTTGATTTGTATAAGTAATGTTTACTACGAAATTTATGAAGATTGACCTGAGACTTATTATTCTGTACAAATGAATTCTGTTTAGGGTAAGACTTCCATCCAATATTGGATGGTCCAATATTTATATAGCAGCCATGGATTATTATAACAAAACACATGTCATTAGATTAATAAATAAGTTACTTTTGTAAGTTTAAAACATGGGGTATATATATGAAGATAATTGGTGTAGGATCATCCAATATTAGATGGAAGAATTTTCCTTCGGTTTAATCCACTAATTCGCGCGAAGATGTTGAACTTTTGTATTTTGAAAAAAGTTTCAGTTTGAATCTCTGAAGTAGATGACGGTTGATAAAGGAATGTTTGATCATAATTTCCAGTCTGAATAGTTAAATGGGCCTTGTCAAAGTATTAAAATATAAGAAAATTCTTCCATCCAATATTGGATGAACCCCATGTTTTAAACTTACAAAATCAATAGTTAATTTATCTAAAGACATGTGTTTTTTCATAATAATCAAACGTGATGTGAATATTGGACCATTCAATATTGGAAGGGTTTTTTCAAAATGTAGTTGTTTCTTTGCTTGCAATTGGAAATTCTGAAAGACAAGAGAATATGGAGATAAATATTATGGATGGAAAGTGTAGTGTTAATGTTAACAGTTTACTAAAAACTTCAGTATTTTGAGAACAAATTACTGCACTTTATGTTTACTAGATTTGGAAATTTGGTAAGACTATGAGAAGTAGAGTAGTGTTAAATGTTAATAACAGGTTACTAAACTTTTACTGAACTTTGTATTACTAAATTTGGAAATTCGGAAAGGACGGGGGAATTTGTAAATAAAGATTATGAAAAGTAGAGTAATATATATTAAGAGGGATGTATTCAATTCAGATATTAAATTTTTTTTATTGAAGTTAATATATTTTAGGGTATTCAATACATCACCAAGGAATGGGAGATACTTGAGAAAAATCTTCCAGATTCGATCTACCTAGTGTTTGAAACAAGAATGGATTTGCTGAGCGCTGCCCCAGGTACTCCTTATCACGATGGTCTCTTCTTCTTTGACGTTCTTTTCCCTCCAGATTACCCTCAAAGTCCCCCAAATGTGTTCTGTCTGTCTCGTGGCCTTCGCAATTCGTAAAGGAGACAAACAAGGAAGGTGAAGACAAGCTGCATTCAGATGAAATTGGTTACCCGAAGTCTAGATATGTATGACCCGTTACTTCATCACTTACAATGTCAAAATTCTACACCCTGTCCAGACAACATAACTAAGTTAATTATAATCTTACACGTTTCCTTAGCAATTTCCTTATTAATCACAATTTTATATCTCCAACATAGCTTGTGTCCTTTTCGGTTCTCTGGAAATTAATTAATCAGTTACAGAAAAGCAAAAATACAGATCATAAAAATATTACATATTAGTAAACTTTAACTTTTAATTATCATTTATTTATATATTTCATGTTTCAAGTAATTTTCAAGAGCTATTCATTTATTGAACTACAAAAAAAGGGAACATTAATGAATCAAATCATCTTAAAGAAAAATCACAACCTTTAAAAGAGATATCAGTTGAGCTAATGAAATTACTCTTAAATTGTTAATATCAAGATAATCAATTATTTTCAAAATATAAAAAAGATCTCACTGTCACGAATAATAATGGTGTTTTTTAAATTAGATAACAAGTAAAAGAAGAACATATAACATCTAAAAGATTAACTTTTTTATGGATACTATATAATTTTTTGACAAAGAACATACAAGAAAAACTACAAGTAATAAAATTAAATAAAATTATTAAAATTTACCTTTCCACAAATACATGATTGAAATATCATGACCAACGATCTGAGATATAAAAGAATCAATTGGAAAAGAATAGAAATAATTAAATTCAAGGAGAAACACAGTACGGGGAGAATAAATGGAGAAGAGATGAAGCAGAAAAAGATTATAGATGACCATGTGAAGAAAATTATATAAATGACGGCTATTGTAAATGGATAGTTTGATAGGAGCGGCGGTTAGGGTTTGATTATAACAATGAGAGGATAACCACTATTTATATAGAATATAAGTAACCTTAACCTTTGTCTTGGGCTTAACTATAAGTCATGGGCTGGACTGAATATTCACACAACGGGTTACTAACATTCTCCCTAAGAATATACTTTGTTAAAACCATTTTAAAAAAACCTAGTAGGAAAAAAAAATGTACTAAATAAAACATTTATATATAGGCATTCTAAAACTACCTCATTATAAACCTTTATCGAGAAAACCTATAAGAAAAAACTGTGATGAAGAAAAAGAGTGTAGTGCGTATTTGTCTCCCCCCTCTTATCATCATCTCTGGGAAGGTCTGGGAAGGTCTTGATGTCGGCGCATGTCAATCGTGTGACTCAATTTCTTGAATGTAGATATAGGTAACACCTTTATGAATAAATCAGCCAAATTGCCACTTGATCAAACTTCATGAAAAAATTTGGTGAGATGTTCTTGGTTTGGTAAAAGGTATGAGTTTTTGGTTTTAAATTCCATTTTATTTAATGCAAAATTTGTGATTTGTAATTAAGATATGATTATTCCAAATTTGGAGGTGTTATTTTAGGTTGATTAATAGTTTTATTGGGTTAAAAACATTATAATTGTGGAATTTATGTGAAATTATAGCTAAAAAATGGTTTTTTTAATTCTTGGATGAAAAATTATGATTTGTAATTCATATATGATGATTTCCGAATCTAGGTGATGTTATTTAGGTTTTTTTTTTTGGACATAGATTTTATTTACGTTTGATTAGTAGTTTTATTGGGTTAAAAACATCTTAATTTTGGAATTTATGGAAAATTAGATCTAAAAAATTGTTTTTAAATTTTTGGGATGAAAATTTAATTGTGATTTAATTTTATATTGATTAGTTCTAGATTAGTTGTTACAAAAATTATTGCTAAAAAGTTATATAGGGTTATTATTACGTTTTTTAAAAGTATGACTTAGTTGCAATTTTAAAAATATTTAAAGTACTTATAAGGACTAATATGTAATTTTTGATTAATTTAGTTTTAGGAATATTAAAAAAATTAAAAGGACTAAATTATAATTTTTCTAAAGTATAATGATTTTTTTGCAATTAAACAGAAAGTATTTAGGGTTATTATTATGTTTCTAGAACAGAGCGTACAATCCTTAAATTCAAAATTGTATCAGTGGAAACTAGTTTCTTATCATTCAATGAGCATCTTGTATTTCATAAAAATTGGGAGCAATATAATCCTTGCGTAGGGGCCATCCTATCCAATTTTCAGGCATTATGATACGTTTCAACCGTGGATGATTATCGTAAAAGATTCCCAACATATCATAAGATTCTCGTTCTTGAAAATCGATAATTTTCCAAACCCAGAAAATAGACGGAATTCTCGGATTCCTCCTTGAGGCAAATGCTTTTATGCATACCTCTTCTTGTTGATCCACTTTTATGCTTACCTCTTCTGGTTGATCCACGCTATACTCTATTCTCGTAAGATGATAGACATTAGCTAACAATCCGTCGGGTGCTACATTATAGGCAACGTAGATAGTTGTAACCACATACATATAAAATGACAGCAATGGAGTGCCATTAATCCTCGCGCTTTATTTGTAAAGTCTCTATTCCTTGGTAATCAAAGCCCAAAGATCTATGAATTAGACCATGCTTGACTAGCCAAGCAGACAAACGACCTTGCGTGTTTTTTATCTCTCCTTCATTTGATTTGTATAAGTAATGTTTACTACGAAATTTATGAAGATTGACCTGAGACTTATTATTCTGTACAAAGGAATTCTGTTTAGGGTAAGACTTTCATCCAATATTGGATGGTCCAATATTTATATAGCAGCCATGGATTATTATAACACAACACATGTCATTAGATTAATAAATAAGTTACTTTTGTATGTTTAAAACATGGGGTATGTGTATGAAGATAATTGGTGTAGGATCATCCAATATTGGATGGAAGAATTTTCCTTCGGTTTAATCCACTAATTCGTGCGAAGATGTTGAACTTTTGTATTTGGAAAAAAGTTTCAGTAAGAATCTCTGAAGTAGATGACGGTTGATAAAGGAATGTTTGATCATAATTTCAAGTCTGAGTAGTTAAATGGGCGTTGTCAAAGTATTAAAATATAGGAAAATTCTTCCATCCAATATTGGATGAACCCCATGTTTTAAACTTACAAAATAAATAGCTAATTTATCTAAAGACATGTGTTTTCTCATAATAATCGAACGTGATGTGAATATTGAACCATTCAATATTGGAAGGGTTTTTTCAAAATGTAGTTGTTTCTTTGCTTGTAATTGGAAATTCTGAAAGACAAGAGAATATGGAGATAAAGATTATGGATGGAAAGTGTAGTGTTAATGTTAACAGTTTACTAAAAAACTTCAGTATTTTGAGAACAAATTACTGCACTTTATGTTTACTAGATTTGGAAATTCGGTAAGACTATGAGAAGTAGAGTAGTGTTAAATGTTAATAACAGGTTACTAAACTTTTACTGAACTTTGTATTACTAAATTTGGAAATTCGGAAAGGACGGGGAATTTGTAAATAAAGATTATGAAAAGTAGAGTAATATATATTAAGAGGGATGTATTCAATTCAGATATTAAATTTTTTTTATTGAAGTTAATATATTTTAGGGTATTCAATACATCACCAAGGAATGGGAGATACTTGAGAAAAATCTTCCAGATTCGATCTACCGAGTGTTTGAAACAAGAATGGATTTGCGCTGTAATTGTTGGTGCCCCAGGTACTCCTTATCACGATGGTCTCTTCTTCTTTGACGTTCTTTTTCCTCCAGATTACCCTCAAAGTCCCCCAAATGTGTTCTGTCTGTCTCGTGGCCTTCGCAATTCGTAAAGGAGACAAACAAGGAAGGTGAAGACAAGCTGCATTCAGATGAAATTGGTTACCCGAAGTCTAGATATGTATGACCGGTTACTTCATCACTTACAATGTCAAAATTCTACACCCTGTCCAGACAACATAACTAATTTAATTATAATCTTACATGTTTCCTTAGCAATTTCCTTAATAATCACAATTTTATATCTCCAACATAGCTTGTGTCCTTTTCGGTTCTCTGGAAATTAATTAATCAGTTACAGAAAAGCAAAAATACATATCATAAAAATATTACATATTAGTAAACTTTAACTTTTAATTATCATTTATTTATATATTTCATGTTTCAAGTAATTTTCAAGAGCCATTCATTTATTGAACTACAAAAAAAGGGAACATTAATGAATCAAATCATCTTAAAGAAAATTCACAACCTTTAAAAGAGATATCAGTTGAGCTAATGAAATTACTCTTAAATTGTTAATATCAAGATAATCAATTATTTTCAAAATATAAAAAAGATCTCACTGTCACGAATAATAATGGTGTTTTTTAAATTAGATAACAAGTAAAAGAAGAACATATAATATCTAAAAGATTAACTTTTTTATGGATACTATATAATTTTTTGACAAAGAACATACAAGAAAAACTACAAGTAATAAAATTAAATAAAATTATTAAAATTTACCTTTCCACAAATACATGATTGAAATATCATGACCAACGATCTGAGATATAAAAGAATCAATTGGAAAAGAATAGAAATAATTAAATTCAAGGAGAAACACAGTACGGGGAGAATAAATGGAGAAGAGATGAAGCAGAAAAAGATTATAGATGACCATGAGAAGAAAATTATATAAATGACGGCTATTGTAAATGGATAGTTTGATAGGAGCGGCGGTTAGGGTTTGATTATAACAATGAGAGGATAACTACTATTTATATAGAATATAAGTAACCTTAACCTTTGTCTTGGGCTTAACTACAATTCATGGGCTGGACTGAATATTCACACAACGGTACTTTGTTAAAACCATCTTAAAAAAACCTAGTAGGAAAAAAAATGTACTAAATAAAACATTTATATATAGGCATTCTAAAACTACCTCATTATAAACCATTATCGAGAAAACCTATAAGAAAAAACTGTGATGAAGAAAAAGAGTGTAGTGCGTATTTGTCTCCCCCCTCTTATCATCATCTCAGGGAAGGTCTTGATGTCGGCGCATGTCAATCGTGTGACTCAATTTCTTGAATGTAGATATAGGTAACACTTTTATGAATAAATCAGCCAAATTGCCACTTGATCAAACTTCATGAAAAAATTTGGTGAGATGTTCTTGGTTTGGTAAAAGGTATGAATTTTTGGTTTTAAATTCCATTTTATTTAATGCAAAATTTGTGATTTGTAATTAAGATATGATTATTCCGAATTGGAGGTGTTATTTTAGGTTGATTAATAGTTTTATTGGGCTAAAAACATTATAATTGTGGAATTTATGTGAAATTATAGCTAAAAAATGGTTTTTTTAATTCTTGGATGAAAAATTATGATTTGTAATTCATATATGATGATTTCCGAATCTAGGTGATGTTATTTAGGTTTTTTTTTGGACATAGATTTTATTTACGTTTGATTAGTAGTTTTATTGGGTTAAAAACATCTTAATTTTGGAATTTATGGAAAATTAGATCTAAAAAATTGTTTTTAAATTTTTGGGATGAAAATTTAATTGTGATTTAATTTTATATTGATTAGTTCTAGATTAGTTGTTACGAAAATTATTGCTAAAAAATTATATAGGGTTATTATTATGTTTTTTAAAAGAGTAAGGACTTAGTTGCAATTTTAAAAATATTTAAAGTACTTATAAGGACTAATATGTAATTTTTGATTAATTTAGTGTTAGGAATATTAAAAAAATTAAAAGGACTAAATTATAATTTTTCTAAAGTATAATGATTTTTTTGCAATTAAAAAAAGTATTTAGGGTTATTATTATGTTTCTAGAACAGAGCATACAATCCTTAAATTCAAAATTGTATCAGTGGAAACTAGTTTCTTATCATTCAATGAGCATCTTGTATTTCATAAAAATTGGGAGCAATATAATCCTTGCGTAGGGGCCATCCTATCCAACTTTCAGGCATTATGATACGTTTCAACCGTGGATGATTATCGTAAAAGATTCCCAACATATCATAAGATTCTCGTTCTTGAAAATCGATAATTTTCCTAACCCAGAAAACAGACGGAATTCTCGGATTCCTCCTTCAGGCAAATGCTTTTATGCATACCTCTTCTTGTTGATCCACTTTTATGCTTACCTCTTCTGGTTGATCCACGCTATACTCTATTCTCGTAAGATGATAGACATTAGCTAACAATCCGTCGGGTGCTACATCGTAGGCAACGTAGAGAGTTGTAACCACATACATATAAAATGACAGCAATGGAGTGCCATTAATCCTCGTGCTTTATTTGTAAAGTCTCTATTCCTTGGTAATCAAAGCCCAAAGATCTATGAATTAGACTATGCTTGACTAGCCAAGCAGACAAACGACCTTCCGTGTTTTTTATCTCTCCCTCATTTGATTTGTATAAGTAATGTTTACTACGAAATTTATGAAGATTGACCTGAGACTTATTATTCTGTACAAAGGAATTCTGTTTAGGGTAAGACTTTCATCCAATATTGGATGGTCCAATATTTATATAGCAGGCATGGATTATTAAAATACAACACATGTCATTAGATTAATAAATAAGTTACTTTTGTATGTTTAAAACATGGGGTATGTGTATGAAGATAATTGGTGTAGGATCATCCATTATTGGATGGAAGAATTTTCCTTCGGTTTAATCCACTAATTCGTGCGAAGATGTTGAACTTTTGTATTTGGAAAAAAGTTTCAGTAAGAATCTCTGAAGTAGATGACGGTTGATAAAGGAATGTTTGATCATAATTTCCAGTCTGAGTAGTTAAATGGGCGTTGTCAAAGTATTAAAATATAGGAAAATTCTTCCATCCAATATTGGATGAACCCCATGTTTTAAACTTACAAAATAACTAGCTAATTTATCTAAAGACATGTGTTTTCTCATAATAATCGAACGTGATGTGAATATTGAACCATTCAATATTGGAAGGGTTTTTTCAAAATGTAGTTGTTTCTTTGCTTGCAATTGAAAATTATGAAAGACAAGAGAACATGGAGATAAAGATTATGGATGGAAAGTGTAGTGTTAATGTTAATAGTTTACTAAAAACTTCAGTAATTTGACAACAAATTACTGCACTTTATGTTTACTAGATTTGGAAATTGGGTAAGACTATGAGAAGTAGAGTAGTGTTAAATGTTAATAATAGGTTACTAAACTTTTACTGAACTTTGTTTTACTAAATTTGGAAATTCGGAAAGGACGGAGAATTTGTAAATAAAGATTATGAAAAGTAGAGTAATATATATTAAGAGGGATGTATTCAATTCAGATATTAAATTTTTTTTATTGAAATTAATATATTTTAGGGTATTCAATACATCACCAAGGAATGGGAGATACTTGAGAAAAATCTTCCAGATTCGATCTACCGAGTGTTTGAAACAAGAATGGATTTGCTGAGCGCTGTAATTGTTGTGCCCCAGGTACTCCTTATCACGATGGTCTCTTCTTCTTTGACGTTCTTTTCCCTCCAGATTACCCTCAAAGTCCTCCAAATGTGTTCTGTCTGTCTCGTGGCCTTCGCAATTCGTAAAGGAGACAAACAAGGAAGGTGAAGACAAGCTGCATTCAGATGAAATTGGTTACCCGAAGTCTAGATATGTATGACCGGTTACTTCATCACTTACAATGTCAAAATTCTACACCCTGTCCAGACAACATAACTAATTTAATTATAATCTTACATGTTTCCTTAGCAATTTCCTTAATAATCACAATTTTATATCTCCAACATAGCTTGTGTCCTTTTCGGTTCTCTGGAAATTAATTAATCAGTTACAGAAAAGCAAAAATACATATCATAAAAATATTACATATTAGTAAACTTTAACTTTTAATTATCATTTATTTATATATTTCATGTTTCAAGTAATTTTCAAGAGCCATTCATTTATTGAACTACAAAAAAAGGGAACATTAATGAATCAAATCATCTTAAAGAAAATTCACAACCTTTAAAAGAGATATCAGTTGAGCTAATGAAATTACTCTTAAATTGTTAATATCAAGATAATCAATTATTTTCAAAATATAAAAAAGATCTCACTGTCACGAATAATAATGGTGTTTTTTAAATTAGATAACAAGTAAAAGAAGAACATATAATATCTAAAAGATTAACTTTTTTATGGATACTATATAATTTTTTGACAAAGAACATACAAGAAAAACTACAAGTAATAAAATTAAATAAAATTATTAAAATTTACCTTTCCACAAATACATGATTGAAATATCATGACCAACTATCTGAGATATAAAAGAATCAATTGGAAAAGAATAGAAATAATTAAATTCAAGGAGAAACACAGTACGGGGAGAATAAATGGAGAAGAGATGAAGCAGAAAAAGATTATAGATGACCATGAGAAGAAAATTATATAAATGACGGCGGTTAGGGTTTGATTATAACAATGAGAGGATAACTACTATTTATATAGAATATAAGTAACCTTAACCTTTGTCTTGGGCTTAACTACAAGTCATGGGCTGAACTGAATATTCACACAACGGTACTTTGTTAAAACCATCTTAAAAAAACCTAGTAGGAAAAAAAATGTACTAAATAAAACATTTATATATAGGCATTCTAAAACTACCTCATTATAAACCATTATCGAGAAAACCTATAAGAAAAAACTGTGATGAAGAAAAAGAGTGTAGTGCGTATTTGTCTCCCCCCTCTTATCATCATCTCAGGGAAGGTCTTGATGTCGGCGCATGTCAATCGTGTGACTCAATTTCTTGAATGTAGATATAGGTTACACCTTTATGAATAAATCAGCCAAATTGCCACTTGATCAAACTTCATGAAAAAATTTGGTGAGATGTTCTTGGTTTGGTAAAAGGTATGAATTTTTGGTTTTAAATTCCATTTTATTTAATGCAAAATTTGTGATTTGTAATTAAGATATGATTATTCCGAATTTGGAGGTGTTATTTTAGGTTGATTAATAGTTTTATTGGGTTAAAAACATTATAATTGTGGAATTTATGTGAAATTATAGCTAAAAAATGGTTTTTTTAATTCTTGGATGAAAAATTATGATTTGTAATTCATATATGATGATTTCCGAATCTAGGTGATGTTATTTAGGTTTTTTTTTTTGACATAGATTTTATTTACGTTTGATTAGTAGTTTTATTGGGTTAAAAACATCTTAATTTTGGAATTTATGGAAAATTAGATCTAAAAAATTGTTTTTAAATTTTTGGGATGAAAATTTAATTGTGATTTAATTTTATATTGATTAGTTCTAGATTAGTTGTTACGAAAATTATTGCTAAAAAATTATATAGGGTTATTATTATGTTTTTTAAAAGGATAAGGACTTAGTTGCAATTTTAAAAATATTTAAAGTACTTATAAGGACTAATATGTAATTTTTGATTAATTTAGTGTTAGGAATATTAAAAAAATTAAAAGGACTAAATTATAATTTTTCTAAAGTATAATGATTTTTTTGCAATTAAAAAAAGTATTTAGGGTTATTATTATGTTTCTAGAACAGAGCATACAATCCTTAAATTCAAAATTGTATCAGTGGAAACTAGTTTCTTATCATTCAATGAGCATCTTGTATTTCATAAAAATTGGGAGCAATATAATCCTTGCGTAGGGGCCATCCTATCCAACTTTCAGGCATTATGATACGTTTCAACCGTGGATGATTATCGTAAAAGATTCCCAACATATCATAAGATTCTCGTTCTTGAAAATCGATAATTTTCCAAACCCAGAAAACAGACGGAATTCTCGGATTCCTCCTTGAGGCAAATGCTTTTATGCATACCTCTTCTTGTTGATCCACTTTTATGCTTACCTCTTCTGGTTGATCCACGCTATACTCTATTCTCGTAAGATGATACACATTAGCTAACAATCCGTCGGGTGCTACATCATAGGCAACGTAGAGAGTTGTAACCACATACATATAAAATGACAGCAATGGAGTGCCATTAATACTCGTGCTTTATTTGTAAAGTCTCTATTCCTTGGTAATCAAAGCCCAAAGATCTATGAATTAGACTATGCTTGACTAGCCAAGCAGACAAACGACCTTGCGTGTTTTTTATCTCTCCCTCATTTTATTTGTATAAGTAATGTTTACTACGAAATTTATGAAGATTGACCTGAGACTTATTATTCTGTACAAAGGAATTCTGTTTAGGGTAAGACTTTCATCCAATATTGGATGGTCCAATATTTATATAGCAGGCATGGATTATTAAAACACAACACATGTCATTAGATTAATAAATAAGTTACTTTTGTATGTTTAAAACATGGGGTATGTGTATGAAGATAATTGGTGTAGGATCATCCCATATTGGATGGAAGAATTTTCCTTCGGTTTAATCCACTAATTCGTGCGAATATGTTGAACTTTTGTATTTGGAAAAAAGTTTCAGTAAGAATCTCTGAAGTAGATGACGGTTGATAAAGGAATGTTTGATCATAATTTCCAGTCTGAGTAGTTAAATGGGCGTTGTCAAAGTATTAAAATATAGGAAAATTCTTCCATCCAATATTGGATGAACCCCATGTTTTAAACTTACAAAATAACTAGCTAATTTATCTAAAGACATGTGTTTTCTCATAATAATCGAACGTGATGTGAATATTGAACCATTCAATATTGGAAGGGTTTTTTCAAAATGTAGTTGTTTCTTTGCTTGCAATTGAAAATTATGAAAGACAAGAGAACATGGAGATAAAGATTATGGATGGAAAGTGTAGTGTTAATGTTAATAGTTTACTAAAAACTTCAGTAATTTGACAACAAATTACTGCACTTTATGTTTACTAGATTTGGAAATTGGGTAAGACTATGAGAAGTAGAGTAGTGTTAAATGTTAATAATAGGTTACTAAACTTTTACTGAACTTTGTATTACTAAATTTGGAAATTCGGAAAGGACGGAGAATTTGTAAATAAAGATTATGAAAAGTAGAGTAATATATATTAAGAGGGATGTATTCAATTCAGATATTAAATTTTTTTTATTGAAATTAATATATTTTAGGGTATTCAATACATCACCAAGGAATGGGAGATACTTGAGAAAAATCTTCCAGATTCGATCTACCGAGTGTTTGAAACAAGAATGGATTTGCTGAGCGCTGTAATTGTTGTGCCCCAGGTACTCCTTATCACGATGGTCTCTTCTTCTTTGACGTTCTTTTCCCTCCAGATTACCCTCAAAGTCCTCCAAATGTGTTCTGTCTGTCTCGTGGCCTTCGCAATTCGTAAAGGAGACAAACAAGGAAGGTGAAGACAAGCTGCATTCAGATGAAATTGGTTACCCGAAGTCTATATATGTATGACCGGTTACTTCATCACTTACAATGTCAAAATTCTAGACCCTGTCCAGACAACATAACTAAGTTAATTATAATCTTACAGGTTTCCTTAGCAATTTCCTTAATAATCACAATTTTATTTCTCCAACATAGCTTGTGTCCTTTTCGGTTCTCTGGAAATTAATCAGTTACAGAAAAGCAAAACTACAGATCATAAAAATATTAAATATTAGTAAACTTTAACTTTTAATTATCATTTATTTATATATTTTATGTTTCAAGTAATTTTCAAGAGCCATTCATTTATTGAACTACAAAAAAAGGAAACATTAATGAATCAAATCATCTTAAAGAAAAATCACAACCTTTAAAAGAGATATCAGTTGAGCTAATGAAATTACTCTTAAATTGTTAATATCAAGATAATCAATTATTTTCAAAATATAAAATAGATATCACTGTCACGAATAATAATGGTTTTTTTTTAAATTAGATAATAAGTAAAATAAGAACATATAATATCTAAAATATTAACTTTTTATGGATACTATATAATTTTTTGACAAATAACATACAAGAAAAACTACAAGTAATTAAATAAAATAAAATTATTAAAATTTACCTTTCCACAAATACATGATTGAAATATCATGACCAACGATCTGAGACATAAAAGAATCAAGTGGAAAAGAATAGAAATAATTAAATTCAAGGAGAAGAAATGGAGAAGAGATGAAGCAGAAAAAGATTATAGATGACTATGAGAAGAAAATTATATAAATGACGGCTATTGTAAATGGATAGTTTGATAGGAGCGGCGGTTAGGGTTTGATTATAACAATGAGAGGATAACCACTATTCATATAGAATATAAGTAACCTTAACCTTTGTCTTGGGCTTAACTACAAGTCATGGGCTGGACTGAATATTCACACAACGGGTTACTAACATTCTCCCTAAGAATATACTTTGTTAAAACTATTTTAAAAAAACCTAGTAGAAAAAAAATTTACTAAATAAAACATTTCTATATTGGCATTCTAAAACTACCTCATTATAAACCTTTATCGAGAAAACCTATAAGAAAAAACTGTGATGATGAAAAACAGTGTAGTGCGTATTTGTCTCCCCCTCTTATCATCATCTCAGGGAAGGTCTTGATGTCGGCGCATGTCAATCGTGTGACTCAATTTCTTGAATGTAGATATAGGTAACACCTTTATGAATAAATCAGCCAAATTGCCACTTGATCAAACTTCATGAAAAAATTTGGTGAGATGTTCTTGGTTTGGTCACCTTTTATGAAACGTCCTTTGACTTGAGCGATACAAGCCGCACTATCTTCGTATAAAGGTCGCATTCTCCTTGAATATGTTGAGTCAATGATCTTAACCACACACATTCTCGACTTGTTTCTTGACGTGAAAGTATCGCAACATGATTTGAAGATGTAGTGTCAATGGTTTGCTTTAATTTGTAGAGGGCTATGAAATAGAAGTGCCCCCAAAGGTGAATAGATATCCAGTTTTCGATCTTCCTTTATGTGGGTCAGATAAACATCCAGCATCTGCATAACCAATCAATTTGGATTTGTGATGTTTTGATCCATATCGTGACTTTTGCAAATATAACGAATTATGTGTTTAATGCCATTTCAATGTCTCATTATTGGTGTTGAACTGTATCATGATAGAAAATTTACACTATACGAAATGTTTGAGAGTGTTGTTAGAAAGATAAATCAATGCACCAATTGCACTAAGTATGATACTTATGGGCAAATAATTTATTTGTTATCTTCGCGAAGACGATTTTTTTCTTTTGTGGATCGAGTCAACGTACAACAATAGGTGAACTCAATGGATGAGATTTATCCATATTGAATCGCTTAATGATTTTTTCGACATATGTTGATTGTCGGACAAAAGTTCTATCTATCGAATGTTCGATTTGCAAGCCAAGACTAAATTTTATTTTTACCTAGACCTTTCATCTCAAAATCCTTGCATAAATAAGTTTTTTCTATTGTGAGCTCATGAAGAGACCCTATTAGACTTAGATCATCAACGTAGACCTCAATAATAACAAATCCAAAATCAGTTTTTTTTTAATGAAAACACATAGACTAATGGGATTGCAGCCTTCTTTGACATGGTATGTACTAAGACGATTATACCACATTCGTCCAGAATGTTTTAACTCATAAAAGGATGTTTGTAATTTTATTGAGTAATTTTCCTATGGGTATGCGCTATATGCTTCAGGCATTTTTAATCATTGTAGGATTTTAATAAAAATGTCACTATCGAGTGATCGATAGAGGTAAGTTGTTACTACATCGATCAGATGCATATGAAGTCCTTCAATAAATGCCAAACCAAGCAATAATCTAGGAATAATCACATCCATTATATGAGAATATGTTTCTTCATAATCGATCCCACTTCTTTGTGAAAAACCTTGTGATACAAGTCATGCCTTGTATCTTACAAACTCAATGTTTTCATTACAATTTTGTATGAAAACCCACTTGTAGCCTACATGGCTTACATTTTCAAGGGTCTGGACTATATGTCCAAAAACCTTTTGTTATGCGAGTGAGTCTAATTTGGCCTGAAGTTCGTCTTTCCATTTTGGCCAATCATTTCTATATTGACTTCTTGAACTGATTTTGGTTCAATGTCTTCTTTTTCATACATCAAATGAATAGCAACTTTATATGAGAATATTTGATCAATATGGATTTTGTTTTGGTTTCATCTTATTCCCGTAGCGACATAGTTCAACGAGATCTCTTCATAATCAATATTTAAATTTTCAAGTGTTTGAGTCTCAGATGAAGTTTCCATTTCAGCTATTTCATAAATTGCGTTATTTACAGGATTGTTAACGATCTCCCAGTTGACATCCCTCTTATTTTGTTATTTTTTTTTCATAGAATTTTGCCTTTGGAACTAATAGTTCTACCACGCTTTATGTGTGCGTTCAAATAATTTTCTCATCCGCTAGTTAATTGCTCTTTTGGAATATCAATTCGAGTAGGAGCATTTTTAGCTCGTATATGTGACTTAGTCACTCATCTTGTATCAGTGAATACATCTGGAAGTTGACTAGCAATATACTAAAAATGTATAATTTTCTGAACTTCTTGTTCAGATTACTTTGTGCAAGGATCGAAACAAGATAGAGATGATACATTCTATGAGATTTGAGTTTTTTATAACTTTTTCTTTTCTCCTCCTAAGATTGGGAATTGAGTATCATCAAATTGGAAATCAGCAAAACATGTTGTAAATAGATCTCCAGTTAAAGGTCAACATATTTTATAATTGATTGAGATTCGAATCCGATATGAATTCCAAATCTTCTTTGTGGTGTCATTTTTTTCGTTGTGGTGGATCGATAGGTACATATACCACGCAACCGAGGATTCTTAAGTAGGACATAATTGGTTCATGTCCAAGCAAAAGTTTAGATGGCGAGTATTTATGATAAGATGTTGGTGTAACTCAAACCAGAGTTGCAACATGTAATATGACATGTCCCGAAGCAGAACTAGGGAACTTAGTTCTCATAAGTAATGGTATAGGAATCAACTGCAGTCATTTAATAAAAGATCTGCTAAACCATTTTGTGTATGTACATGTGCCACATGATGCTCAACGGTTATACTAATACATACACAGTAGTCATTAAAAGTTTGGGATGTAAATTCTCCTTCATTATCAAGACGGATTTTCTTGATTGTAAAATCCTGAAACTGTGAACGTATTCGAATCATCTTTGCAAGAAGTTTTGAAAACGCAGTATTACGACTTGATAACAAACTCACATGTGACCAACGTGTTGAAGTATCAATTAAAACCATAAAGTATTGAAATGGTCCGCAAGATGAAAAAATAGGCCCACATTTCCTAGAATTTTCTCCGAGAAAGAGGGAGTTTCAGTTATAATATTAGTAGGGAATGTCCTAAATATTAGTTTTCTTTAGGCATAAGCAGTACACGATAATTTGATAGTTAGGATAATTTTTTGTTCTTTAAAGGGTGTCCATTAGAATTTTGAATAATTTTCCTCATCATTGTGTTACCCGGATGACCTGGGCGATCATGCCACAAAATCCCTGGGTTAGGTAATCTATGGGTGACCACATTTTTGGATTCATATTTCTGTAATATAATTCTAAAGATAATACTGGTAATTTTTCCAACGATTTCTTTTTACCAGAATTAAACGATGTAACATAGAGATATTCTTAATTATTTTTGTACATGGTTTCGATGTGATACCTATTTTCTCGAATATTCTTAAAGCCTAGAAGATTTTTTTTTATCTACTAAAATATAGGGCATTTCTTATTAAAATATTTGTACCATCAGAAACCACAATACAAGTTTTTCGAAATCCTTCCATTAGGTTGGATGTACCAGATATGGTATTGAAATTTGCTTTAGAAAAACTTGAATAATAGAGAAATATATTTTATTTCTTAAAATTGTATGCGTTCTTGCACTATCTGTTAAACAAATTTCTCCATTGTTTTTATCAAGTAAATCCATATATCTTACCAAATAATAGAAAAATATTGAAATAAGAAAATATTGAAATAAATAACTTTTTAATAAGTAAAATAAACAAAACTAAAGTTCAACGAAATAAATAAACACAATGTTCTCGCTAAAGAATAGGTCTTTTGAGAGGACACTCTTTAGCGAGAACAAAGTCGCCGTTAATGTCTCGCGTCCGTTATAAGCTACGAAAAATAATTAAAAAATAAAATAGCCTTTAGATGTCGTCTCAAAAGGTTCCACCTTTTGCGATAACGTGATTGTCGTCACTAGTGTTTAGGTTTTTGCGATGACTTGTCATAGCTTTTTCGAGGAACTCATGTTCTCGCTAAAGCTCTTGCCGTATTAAATACGGACATATGACCATTAATGCGAACACAAAGTTTCAAAAACCCCAAAAATTCCCAAAAAAAAACCCAAAATTATCCCAAATTTTTTGTTTAAACCAAAAATTAATCTTGGGCATCTCAATTACATAGCTTCAACAACACATATAGCTCCATTGGATCACATTTGCAATCAAAAAGTTTCCACAAAAGGTATTTTTTTCATATTTTGTATAAACGTTGTTATATTTTGTATGATTTCGGTTCAATTAATAGTATTGCGTGTTTTGTATGTGATATATTGTTGATTTCTTGATATATAAATGTTTTTATTTGAAATTTTTGTTTTTATTGTAATTTTATTATTGTTAATTTATAATGTTAGGTGCTTTAATATGTAACAAAAATTAATGTGGATAACTTTGTGAATTATTTGGAAATTCTTGTGGCATTTGTGTAAGTGATTATGATTTTAGGGACTATATTGTTATTTGAATAATTAATCAGGGGCCTTTATGAAATATTGTGATAACTTAGGTGCATTTTTATTAATGTGTTATAATCTTATAATTTGAAATAATAACTAGTGGTTTATTGAATTTTAGATAATGAACCCTCAAATAGACAAGAGTTGGATTAAATTAACAAATAAGGTTTGATCAAATACATCAATGGTATATTAGGAATTATTGAATTTGCAAGGAAAGTAGGGGATCGAGTCGGTAAAGTTTCTGTCATGTAATCATTGCTACAATAATCGAATTTTTTTAATCGATGACGTTCAAGCTCATTTTTTTCAATGGGGTATGGATTCAACGTATGATGTGCGGACGAAACACGGTAAAGTAATTGTTATTCCCGATGACGAACGAATTGAAGTGAACATAATGGGTAAGGTAATATTCATGATTTGGGCCCCAAGTTTGAAACTGGCAGGTATTCCGGTGACACCGAGATGCGTGACGTGAATGTTAGTGGTACTGGTCGTGGGTCTTTTAACGCGTTGTTCAAGGAAATGGAGATTTGTACCTTGGTTGTACTAAGATGAGTTCTTTGAATTTCATTGCAAAGTTAATGCATGTGAAACTGAAGAATAAGTGGACGAACACCTCGTTTACCGAGCTTCTTCAATTGTTGGGTCGTGTTTTGCCTGAACCTGATAACTTACCCGAGTCATATGCGGATTGCAACAAGAAGTTGAAAAGTTTAGGCATGGGATACACCTACATTTGACTTTGGTAGTTGACCAAATACACTAAACACCTACATTTGACTCTAATAGTGGCCAAATACACTAAACAACTACATTTGACTCTAATTGTTGACCAGATACACTAAACACCTACATTTGACTCTAATAGTTGACCAAATACACTAAACAACCATATTTGACTCTAATAGTTGACCAAATACACTAAACACCTACATTTGACTCTAATAGTTGACCAAATACACTAAACACCTACATTTGACTCAAATAGTTGACCAAATACACTACACACCTACACTTGACTCTAATAGTTGACCAAATACACTAAACAACCATATTTGACTCTAATAGTTGACCAAATACACTAAACACCTACATTTGACTGTTGTTTTATTAGATACAATAGTAATAATAATAAAGCTAATATCCAATTAGAAACAACGTTGGTATTGAACACTTACTAGCACTTTTTAACTGTCCAAAAGTTGCAAGTATAGAAGTAGGTATTTATAAAATATATATCATAAATAAAAATGTAGTGTTAGAAAAAAAACTGTTAAAGAGCTTTCGCGAGAAAAAGTTACTCGCTAAAGACTTATAGTCTTTCGCGAGGGGTTCCTCATGAAGAACCCGTCGCAAAAGATAAATTCCCAAAAGTTTTACACGTTTGAGGCGGTTTTCCCGCCTTTAATTTTGACCAACACATTTGCGAAGAAAAGAGCCTTTAGCTAGAACCTTGTCCTCGCTAAAGCTCTTTCTGGAATATACAAAACCCTGCCGGGGCCCTTTTCTTCCCCACTCCAACATCACACCATTAAAACACCTCCACACACCCACCTTATTTCCGGATCTAAAACACCAACCAAAACACCGCCGATCATAGTAGAGCATCAACAACAACTCAAATACCATTATCAAGGTAAGATTCAACACGTTTTTTCAAAAAAAAATTCCTTCAATTTTTTTTTCAATTTTCGAAACTACCACAATGTTTCTGGTATTGTGCAAGCTTTGTAGTGATTATACACCATCTCAAACACCCAATTTCTCGGAAATAAAGGTATGTTATCCAACTTTTAAACTATCTTTCAATTTTTTTTAATATTAAAATTCTTCCGTATATGGTGTAGTTCTTAGATTCCGAATATAATAGTTGATTTTAGATTATTATTGACTTTATTAAATAGGTGAAAACAACTACTTTAGGCAAAAAACTTGAAATTGTATGAAATTATTTTTTGGAGAATTTTGTAAATTAAATTGGAGTGTTTTGGAATTTAGGATATTGTGTTTTGTTTGTGAATTTATGGAATTGTTTGAATTATTGGGATTTTTAATTTGTTGTAATTGTTTCAATTTTATGAATTTAGGGGTATTTTAGTCATTTTAAATAATGTAGGGGTAAATTATGACTTTTAGAAAAAGTCAGGTGCCTAAAAGTAATTTTAGATAGTTTAGTTAATAAAAAAATAATAAATAAATACTTAGGGGTATTTTAGTAATTTTAATTAATGTAGGGGTAAATTTGTACTTTACAGATGAGAGAGGTAGCACGGGGTCATGCTGGAGATGGTAATTGTCAAGACCCCACTACGAATCCTAATATTCCTACCGGGGGATGTAATGCTCAATGTTATTATTTTTTTAAACTTCAAATAGAAAAATTGCTAATTCAATCGTATTTTAAAACATGCAACAGAAAAAAAAAAGGGGCAAGATTACTCTCGCCTCAATCACTAAGGCGAGGGATAGAAACGGAGGACGACTTCCCATGGAGTTCTCCTCATCGGACACGACTTGGAACCCGGTGGGTCCCTATCCCCACCACATGACTCATGTGATGAACCTGACCATTCGAGAGAAGGTTCCCTTATATTACAAAAACTGGAGTAAAGTTCCCGGCGATAACCACCGTCCGATATGGCGGCGCCTTAGGGTAATTAACTTAAACTTTTTTTTTTTTTTAATTCATGAACTAAATATACACTTATATTTTATTTATTGAAATTGTTAATAGGACTTCTTTTTAGTCGAGGAGTGGGAGGCTCGTCCTGATTGGCCGCACATCCAACGTATGATAAACAACAACTGCAGAATAGGATATAGCGACCACAAAAACTGTACGATGACCGAGTATTATGAGAGTCGGGTGATTCCAGATGACCAGACACCCGAGATATTCATTAATAGCTCCAGAGGTACTATCTTTATTTGAACAATTCATATCATGTTATTTGATTGTTTGACTAATTGACTTATTGACTGAAACATGGGGAGGGGAGTACTAGTAGGACCCGTCGTTTGACACCGGGGGAGGAATCTGTGCCACCTACTAATGAGACTTTTCCACTACCACGTATTGGAAGGTTCTTTTTCTAAATAGGACTTAACGAGAAAAAAACAGGTGGAGAAGCAGAGAATACGAGCGATCGGATGTAAGTTTTTTATAAAACTTAAACTTTTTTAATCCAAAATAATTTATTAATATCTTTTTTACTTTATAGGCGGCGTTGGGGGACATTCTTGAAACCCGAGTGCGGGAATCCCAGGCTTAGAGTAGAGATTGTTCGTTTACCCCAAGCTTATCAGAGCAAGAGCATGTTGAGGCTGTGTTGGAGGCGGCGAGTATAGGATTAGGAAGCGGGACATGTAATTGGATCCCGGGAGTTGGACACCCACCATCGCAGAGGAAGACGAGTTCGAATACTTCCGATCCAGTCAGCGAAAAGATGTTGAGGGACTACTAGTGGATAGTGCGGTCGCTGAATGAGTTCCTTGTCTCTATCGGCAAGGAACCTATGCAAGATAACACCTCTCGATCATCTACCTCTACAGCGAGTACCCGCCCCTCTAGGGATGCGATCCAGGAGCAGATGGCTAACGCCATCGAGATGATTAATCGATGCAGGAGGGAATATAGACAGGAGCAGCTTGATCCCCTGTCTCCCCCTCGAGCCGCGCCGTCTTCTGCTAATCCTCCATGACACACTACTTCGGCCGATCCGACTTCTGATTCCGATGAAGACATATACCTTAGTTTTACGTGTTTTTATCTATCTTTTGACGTTATCTAACTATATTTGAGTGTTTGGTATTTTGACTATGACTTTTGGTTTGTTGTTTTTATGTTTTTTTGGATGTTTATGTTTGACCGAAATGGTTCGGGTTTATATTACATTCTCGGTTTTCTTTAAATTATCGGTTTTCTTAAATTTAGTCATTTATTTAATTAGTTTCTAAAATAAAATACAAAAAAAGAACAAAAAAGATGAAAAAAAAATAAAAAAAGGCTTTAACGAGGAACTTTTTGTCGTAAAAGAATTCCTCGTTAAAAACCATCCATCGGTAGCGACAGAACAGTCGTCGCGGTTGATAGGTCTTTCGCGAGAAAGTCGCAAAAGACATATATCTTGCGACAACCGTGTGTCATCGTAAAAGAGTGTGGCCTTACGCGACGGCCGGCCACGTCGTCGCAACAACGTGTAACTCGCGACGAATATTTAGCGAGAAACCTTTCACGATGACATGTCCTCGCGAAAGGCTTCTCGTATCTTTAGCGACGACTTTTACGTTCTTTCGTGACGACAAATGTCCTCGCGAAAGAGATTACGTGTAGTAGTGTTTAGGGTATTAATTAATGCACTGCAAATTAATATGCATATGCTGAGATATGATTATGAAGAAATCTACAAAACTTCAAATCTATCTATCAAATTTCAACTGAGTTCAACAAACACTTAGCTATGAAATTCTCTATATCCTCTCTCCTCTCAAACAAACACCAATCCTAATTTTCCAAACCATCCTAACACCTAAAATCCCTACATTTTAGGTGTTTCCTCCCTTGATCTAGTGTTATTTATTATTACAACAATCCATACACTACATCACTCTTCCTCTCCTCGTGTTTTTTCAACCTTTCAGCTTCTTTTTCTCTCCCTCCCGTCCTGCATTCAAATCCTCTTGCCATGGATTTCTGTGCTCCTTCTCACCCCCTAGCAAAAAACAAAGATCTTGTTATCACACCAGATAACAACTTAGTGTACAAACATGCTAAAGAATTCAAAATTACTGCTAAGCTACTAGCAATGGAAAAGGTAAACCACATTTTTATCAAAAATCACATCAACAAGTACTGGTCTCTTACTGAACATGTTGAACCTGAGAGATGTGCTGCTAATGTCTTCACCATCAAATTCAAAAATGAGAAAGATATAAGGAAAGTCTGGAATCAGAGGCCCTGGACAATACAAGGAAAACATTTTGCAATCAAAGAATACAATAGTCTTGAAAAAAATGAGGCCAACCAAACTATTGTATGGATTCAACTCATGGGAATCCCAACAAATTTATTAAAAAAATACTGTATTGAAAAGATGATGAGCTATTTTGGAAAAGTTCACTTTATTATATTACCAGAAGATCTCAACATAGATGAGAAATCTATTGCTAAAGTCCAAATCAACTGGAACTTATCAACCCCACTCCTTTCAGGCATCAACTATTGGGAAACAGAAGCTACAACGGCTTGGATCAAATTCACCTATGAAGTATTTACCAAGTCTACTATAGGTGTGGTCTATTTGGTCATGAATAGAACAATAAGAATTACAAATGTCAAAACCCCAAGGTCACGCCTAAATTGGGAGCTTGGATAAAGACATTATCAAGGGGTCCTCCTCATATGACTTCACAAGCTATGAACACAAACAAAAGGAAAATTGCTAATTACAAAATTTCTACAAGAATTGCACCTACCCTTAATCGCAATCGAAACAACTCGGTGGTTGAAGATAACTCAGAACTCAGCAATCAACTCACTAACAGGACCACTAACGATAACGGTGCTTCAGGTACTACGAATGTTTTCAAATTTGGTATGAATTTAGTTAACGACAAAACAAAGGACTGGTAGTGGGAAGGAAGATAGAGAAGCGTAAGGAAGGTAATGGTGAGGGTTTTTCTTTGTCTGATACGAAAATGAAGGAAAAAGAAATAATTTCAACTTTTTATTCTGAGAAGGAAAAGAAGTTAGCCACGTTGGCTGATTCCTTTCTCAAAAAATTAAACAAAAGTCCAGCCCAAAGAACAACTTAACCTTTGGCACTTATGTCAGCCCACCAAATTTTAGTAAAAGCCCAAATGTCATACTACCCAACAATCTTTTAACTTCTCACAACCCAAACCCCAACTCAGAGACAAAAAAACCCAAACCACTCTACTTAATTGGATAAAACAATTAACCTTAAATCCCCAATCTCTACCATCTCGACTTCTCTCAACACTTCATCTCCTACCCAAAACCCTCAAATTTCCGATGTGTTCACCACACCCAAACCAAACATATCTCTCAACTTCACTTCATCTCAATCAGCCACCTCCATTTTCAAAGATAGTGTGAGTATTGAGGGCTCTCAATTATCTATTATGAAAAAGAAATTATTTGGAGAGTTTAACACCAGATTATCAATCAAATCCAAGAGTTTAAAGGTTAAGAAGAACAACACTACTCAATCAAATAATAAGCGACAAAAATCGCTTTGGGCAGCTAGAAAATGAGAGTTGATTGAAAGTGTTAACATGGATAAAGAAGAACAAGAGACTGAAGCTACGAAGGAAAGAGACATTGGTATTGATGTAGTTAGTAGCTCGGGTTCGAAGAAGGATAATTCAAGTGCTGACAAGGTTTGCGGGGTTGACCTAGATCAACCCCTTCACCCTCAATAATACACTTATCCTGGAACTGTCAGGGTATTGGCAACACCTTGACAGTCCAGACCCTAGCTGATACGGTTGCTAAATATCAGCCTCATGTACTATTTCTTTCGGAAACAAAAAAATTATATAAATCTGTTAAAAAACTCGAAAACATTATTAATATGACTCTCCTTGAGATCGTAGAACCTATAGGATTTAGCGGAGGACTTGCAATTTTTATTAAAAATAATTATGAAGTTACGGTGGTTAGTAAATCTATAAATCATATGCATTGCAAAATTAAAAACGATGGGATAGAAACTCAATCTACCTTTGTTTATGGAGCCCCTTTAGATAAAAATAAAGAGGATTGTCTCAAACTTTATGCAAACTGTAAACCTATTAATGATGCCCCTTGGATGCTTATTGGTCACTTTAACAACATAAGATACACCTCTGATAAAAAAGGAGGAAATAGTAAAGTCAATAAATACATGAAAATGTTTAATGGATTTATGAAACATCACAAGCTTGATGAAATTGTCACTAGAGGGTGTAAATTCTATTGGAAAAACAAAAGAAATAATGAGGAAATGATAAAATCCCTCATTGATAGAGCCTTTTGTAATAAAACTTGGAATGATCTATACCCTTCAGCTTAGATTGCACTTTTACCAGCTCTAGGGTCAGATCATTCCCCACAAATTCTCATATTAAATGAAAACCATATTAAGAAAGATATGCGCTTTTATTTTGAAAATAGTTGGATTGAGGAATCTGAATGCCTTGATATTATCAAAAAAGTCTGAGAAATACAAAATTGCCCCAATGGACTTCTTAGAAATGCCCTCTCATATAAGCTTGAGAAATGTAAATCTTTACTTACTAAATGGAGTAAGATCAAATTTAACAATAACAAGAAAATCATTAATAAACATATAAAAAAGTTAGAAATGATTTACAATGATCCCCTAACAAAAGATTGGACTGAGTATAATAATACTATAAAACTAGTGGAAGAAATTTTGAAAAAAGAGGAGGACTTTTGGGCCTCAAGGTCTAGAAACTTATGGCTTAAAAGGGAGATAGAAATACCTCTTTTTTCCATGCTTCCACGAAATAAAGAAGAAAAATAAACACGATTACTAGATTAAATACGAAAGATGGTAATTGGGTGGAAACTTTCTCGGATATAAATGTTGAAATAAAAAATTACTTTAATAACATTTTTAAGACAGTGGGGGAGAGAAATTATGATCCTATTTTGGATAATATAGTCCCTACCATCACTGTTCATATGAATACTAATCTTAACGAAAAACTTGAGATTGAAGAAATTGAAAGGGAAATAAATGAACTCGGGGCTAATAAAGCCCCTTGCCCTGACGGCTACCCTGGTTTCTTTTATAGAAAATATTGGAACATTATCAAACTGGATGTCATTAGAGTTATCAATGATTTTTGGTACAATGAAGGCTCCTTAGATGATCTAAACCAGACCTTTATCTCGCTTATACCAAAAATTTCGAAACCTACCTCTATTAAACATTTTCTCCCTATAAGTTGTTCCAACTTTATTTATAAAATCTTGGCGAAAATTATCGTGAATAGAATGCAACCGGTTTTAAACATTTTGATTGATGAAAATCAATCAGCGTTTATACCTGGAAGGCATATTCAGGAGAATACAATAATAACACACGAGGTAATACATTTTATTAAAAATAAACGAGATACTAAGAAGTATTATATGACGACAAAAACAGATATACAAAAGGCCTAAGAAAACGTGGAATGGTATTGCCTTAAGTATATTATGATTAGAATGGGTTTTGATAACAAATGGATTAGCAAAATTATGAGATGTGTTAACTCAGTAACTTATTCTATTCTGATCAATGGTTACCCTGTTAAAATTGATAAACCCCAAAGGGGCTTGCTCCAAGAGGACCCCCTTTCTCCTTTACTTTTTTGTATAACCACTCAATTACTTTCAACACTTGTTAAAAATAAGATGGATAATAACAGTATGAAAGGTATTAAAATAGAAAAAGCTACCCCACCTATTTCTCATTTACTTTTCGCTGATGATAGTATTTTATTTATGAATGCTACCAATTTAGAAATTCAAAGTTTTAAAGATGTTATAAATAGGTACAACTATGCAACTGGTATGAAACTTAATTTAAATAAATGTGGAATTAAATTTAGTCCAAATACACCTATCTTTTTACAAAATATTTTTGCTAAAAGATTGAATATGCCAATTACAAATAATTTAGGGAAGTATCTTCGTCTACCCACGGAATGGAGTAGGTCCAAAGTAAAAGACCTTAACTTTTTAGTAGAAAAAACTTTACAAAAAACCAAAAATTTGAAAAACCTATTTCTCTCAGCTGCAGGTAAGGAGATACTTATTAAAGTTGTCCTACAAAGTTTACCAAATTATTATATGTCTTCTTTACTTATCCCAAAAAAGATTTATGACCTTATCTCCTCGCAAATCTCTAATTTTTAGTGGGGCTGCAATGGTAAGAAAAAGGTTCATTGGGAAAAATGGGACAAGTTAACAAAAAGTAAATACTTAGGAGGGTTAGGGTTTAAAGATTTACATCTCATGAACCTAGCACTCTTGGGAAAACAATCTTGAAACATTCTTAATAAACAAGACTCTATGCTTTTTAAATTACTTAAAGGTAAGAACTTCCCCAATGATTCTTTTCTAGAAGCTCAACTAGGACACTCACCGTCATGGGGTTGGAGAAGTCTAGTGAGTGGAATAAAAACTATTAAAGATAACATTAGATGAAAATTTGGTAATGGTACTACTATTAATATCCATAAGGAAATATGGCTTCATGGTAAACCAATATTATTAAACCTAATAAAGGTATAGCTATTAATGTTATTGTTTTTATGAAAAAGGATGATAGAAAATGGAATGAAACTATTGTAAAACAGGAGTTTAACCCTGAGATAGCTGAGATTATTCTCAATACCTTTATCCTTTGTTCAGGTGGTGAAGATATTCCCTTTTGGAATATAGATCAGGATGGCTCATATATAGTTAAGAAATGTTATCAAGTACTAAAAGAGAATCATGATAAAATGAGCCAGAACAAAGGTGAATTAAAACCTTCATCATCTCATATTATTAGTACAGATTTATGGAAAATTATGTGGAATTTAAATTTAATTCCTAAAGTAAAAATTTCATGTGGAGAGCTCTTAAAAATATCTTACCCACAAATGAGAATGTATACAACAAGAAAGCTATAAAAGCACCTACATGTGATATATGTAACAAAGAGATTGAATCCACTGAACACTTACTACTTAATTGTGAATGGGCTAGAGCTATATGGCTAGCTTCTGAGTTTAATATACACTTGCAACCAGAATTCTAGAATGGACTCTTGGATGGAAAGTATCTGTAGGAATATGAAAAAAAAAAGTTAGAAAATAACTTTACTATGGAAAGAATATGTTTTCTACTTTGGCATATCTTGAAAGCTATAAATGATAATAAATACAAATTTATTAAGCTAGACTCTAGTACTACTGTCGGTAATGCGAAAAGAGATTAGGATGCCTACAATAATATTAATATACCTAATGATGTTATCACAAAACTGAAGGATATAAAAGACAAAGAAAGTGAAGGTAAAAACTAATGGAAGAAATAATAAAGTTAATAACAAAGTGAATTGCAATAACAAATGGATTCCCCCTCCTAAAGACTTTATTAAAATAAATTGTGATGCAGCATTTTATAATAATAGAGTTGATATTGCGTGTGTCAACAGGGACTGTAATGGCAAGGTACTGGAAAGCAAAGCTTGGGAAGTGAATATGGAGTCTCCAATTGAAGCAGCAGCCCTTGGTATACTTAAAACTTGTGTAATTGCTCGTGATTTGAAGGAATCAAAAGAAATTATAGAGAGTGACTGCCAAAGGATTATGCTTCCTTTAGAGACGAACAAATTTATTCATATTCCTAAGATTTGTAATATTATTAAGAGTATTTATTTTATATCGGAAACTTGTAAACCTATCTTTAAATGGAGTGGTAAGGATGGGAATGTCTTAGCTGATGGATTAGCCAAACGAAAGCTACTTAGCAACTCGAATGGCTCACATTCTAATGTGATACCAAATAGGCTAGATTACTTTAACAACTCTGATGCCTTATCTTCAGGAATTGGCTAATTTTGTAATCGGTTTTTATAAGTTTTAATATATTATGTTTGGAACAAAAAAACGTCTATCAAATTCAAATTATTAGGGATTAATATATAAATCCCAGTAGGACAGTTATGAGAATGAAAACGCAAGGACTAAAAATGACCTTAGTATATGAAATATGTTATACATTACATTTTCATTTTTCCCCAATAACACAAACTTTAAATGTGTTTTTAAGCTTTTCGAACGGTCCTTTACGATTAGGCTTGTCTTCACCTTCCTTGTTAGTCTCCTTTAAGAAGGCCACGAGACAGATATAACACGTTTGGGGGACTTTGAGGGTAGACTGGAGGTAAAAGAACGTCAAAGAAGAAGAGACCATCGTGATAAGGAGAACCCGGGGCACCAACAATTACAGCGCTCAGCAAATCCATTCATATTTCAAACACTAGGTAGATCGAATCTAGAAGATTTTTCTCAAGTATCTTCCATTTCTTGGTGATGTATCTGCTGCATTTAGATGAAATTGGTTGCCCGAAGTTTAGATATGTATGACCGGTTACATCATCACTTACAATGTCAAAATTCTAGACCCTTTTCATACAACATAACTAAGTTAAGTTATAATCTTATAGGTTTCCTTAGCAATTTCCTTAATAATCACAATTTTATATCTCCAATATAGCTTGTGTCTTTTTCGGTTCTCTGGAAATTAATCAGTTACAAAAAAGCAAAAATACTGATCATAAAAATATTACATATTAGTAAACTTTAACTTTAAATTATCATTTCTTTATATATTTCATGTTCAAGTAAATTTCAAGAGCCATTCATTTATTGAACTACAAAAAAAGGGACCTTAAATGAATCAAATCATCTTACAGAAAAATCACAACTTTTAAAAGAGATATCAGTTGAGCTAATGAAATTACTCTTAAATTAATAATACCAAGATAATCAATCATTTTCAAAATATAAAAAATATCTCACGGTCAAGAATAATGATGACTTACAGAATTGTTATTTTGAATTAGATAACAAATAAAAAAAGAACATATAATATCTAAAAAATAACTTTTATATAGATACTATATAATTTTTTGACAAAGAACATACAAGAAGAACTACAAGTAATTAAATAAAATGGAACTATTAAAATTTACCTTTCTACGAACACATGATTGAAATATAATAACCAACGATGTGAGATATAAAAGAATCAGAAAAGAATAGAAATAATTAAACTCAAGGAGAAACACTAGGAGAAGAGATGGAGAAGAGATGAAGTAGAAAAAGATTATAGGTGACTATGAGAAGAAAATTATATAAATAACGGCTATTGTGAATGTATAGCTTGATGGGCACGGCCGGTTAGGGTTTTATTATAACAATAAGAGGATAACCACATAATTTATATAGAGAATAAGTAACCTTAATTTTAGTCTTGGGATTGTCTACAAGTCATGGGTTGAATTGAATATCCACATACGGGTTACTAACACTCTCGCTTAGTCCCTAAGAATATGCCTATTTAAAACCATTCTAAAAAAACCTAGTAGGAAAAAAAATTTGATGAATAAAACATTTCTATATATGCATTCAAAAACTACCTCATTATAAACCTTTATCGAGAAAACCTAAAAGAAAAAACCGTGATGAAGAAAAAGAGTGTAGTGCGTATTTGTCTCCCCCTCTTATCATTATCTCAGGGAAGGTTTTGATGTCGGCGCATGTCAATCGTGTGTCTCAATTTCTTGAATGTAGATATAGGTAACACCTTTATGAATAAATCAGCCAAATTGTTACTTGAGCAAACTTGATGAAAAACTTTGGTGAGATGTTCTTGGTTTGGTCACCTTTGATGAAACCTCCTTTGACTTTAGCGATACAAGCCACATTATCTTCGTATAAAGGTTGCATTGTCCTTGAATATGTTGAGTCAATGATCTTAACCACACACATTCTCGACTTATTTCGTGAAGTGAAAGTATCCCAACATGATTTGAAGATGTGGTGTCAATGGTTTGCTTTGTAGAGGGCCATGAGATAGAAGTGCCCCCAAAGGTGAATAGATATCCAGTTTGTGATCTTCCTTTACGTGGGTCAGATAAACATCAAGCATCTGCATAACCAATCAATTTGGATTTGTGATGTTTTGAATATAGAAATCCCTTATCGTGAGTTCCACAAATATAACGAATTATGTGTTTAATGTCATTTCAGTGTCTCATTATTGGTGTTGAACTGTATCTTGATAGAAAATTTACACTATACGAAATTTTTGAAGAGTGTTGTTAGAAAGATACATCAATGCACCAATTGCACTAAGATATGATACTTATGGGCATAGAATTTCTTTGTTATTTTCACGTGGACGAATTTTTTCTTTTTTAGATCGAGTCAACGTACAACAATAGGTGAACTCAATGGATGGGATTTATCCATATTGAATCGCTTAATGATGTTTTCGACATATGCTGATTGTTGGACAAAAGTTCTATCTGTCAAATGTTTGATTTGCAAGCTAAGGCAGAATTTTGTTTTACCAAGACGTTACATCTCAAAATCCTTGCATAAATAAGGTTTTGCTATTGTGAGCTCATGAAGAGACCCTATTAGACTTAGATCATTAACGTAGACCTCAATAATAACAAATCCAAAATTAGTTTTATTAATGAAAAGACATGGACTAATGGGATTGTAAATGTGGCCTTCTTTGACATGGTATGTACTAAGACAATTATACTACATTCGTCCAGATTGATTTAATTCATACAAAACTCTTTATAATTTTATTGAGTAATTTTCCTGTGGGTATGCGCTATATGCTTCATGCATTTTTAATCCTTGTGGGATTTTAATGAAAATATCACTATCGAGTGATCCATAGAGGTAAGTTTTACCACATCTATCAGATGCACATGAAATCCTTCAGTAAATGCCAAACCAAGCAAAAATCTAAGAATTATCACATCCATTATATGAGAATATGTTTCTTCATAATCGATCCCACTTCTTTGTGAAAAACCTTGTGATACAAGTCATGCCTTGTATCTTACAAACTCATTGTTTTCATTACGTTTTTGTATGAATACCCACTTGTAGCCTACATGGCTTACATTTTCAAGGGTCTGGACTCTAAGAGTTGACTAAATATCCCAAACCACTACATTTGACTCTAATAATTGACCAAATACCCCAAACCCCTACATTTGACTCTAATAGTTGACTAAATACCCCAAACCACTACATTTGACTCTAGTAGTTGACCAAATACCCCAAATCACTACATTTGACTCTAAGAGTGGACCAAATACCCCAAATCACTACATTTGAGTCTAAGAGTTGACTAAATACCCCAAATCACTACATTTGACTCTAATAGTTGACTAAATACCCCCAAATAACTACATTTGACTCTAATAGTTGACCAAATATCCCAAATTGCTACAGTTGACTCTAAGAGTTGACTAAATACCCCAAATCATTTCATTTGACGCTAATAGTTGACCAAATACCCCAAATCATTACATTTGACTCCAATAGGAAGGTGACAATAGTAAATATTAATATTGGAATAAAAAAGAAATAAAGGAAAAAAGGAAAAAAAATTTAAAAAATTACCAACGAGTTCTCGTTTCAATGCGTAGAGTTCAATTAAATAAAATATGAATTAAAAATAAAAAAAGAAAAAAAATTAAAAACAAAATAAATATTGACGAGTTCTTCATATGAAGGTCGTCGCTATGTCAATTAGCGAAGATCTTTAAACGAATAACTCGTCTGTAAAATTTCACCAAAATTCGATTGGCCAGTTTGGACGGTCAACTTTCCCTCTCTTTTCATTTAGCGACGAAACCCAAAATTTGCGACGATACGTGTCGTCGCTCGGGAGGCCAAACAACAGTCGTGGGTACAGAATTTGACGCGTGTCATTATTTACCGACGACAAGCGTGTCGTCAGTAAATAATTATTCTATAAAACCCTATACCGAGCTCATTTCTGAAAAACAAAACCCTCAAATTTTCCAAAAAAAAAATCGCAAAATCCTCCATTCTCAGGCAATTCTGAGCCATTACAAAATCTAACCTAACAAAAATGTAAATGAAATCATGCTAAAAAAAATCTTCTAATTAATTGTTTTTTGGTTTTTATTTTCAATTTCTAATAAAAAAAATTTTGATTCCTACTACTTGGCATGAATTCTTTGCTGCAACTTCACCATTCCCACGTAAAAGGTATGAATTTTTGGTTTTAAATTCCATTTTATTTAATGCAAAATTTGTGATTTGGAATTAAGATATGATTATTCCGAATTTGGGAGGTGTTATTTTAGGTTGATTAATAGTTTTATTGGGTCAAAAACATTATAATTTTGGAATTTATGTGAAATTATAGCTAAAAATGGTTTTTTAAATTCTTGGATGAAAAATTATGATTTGTAATTCATATATGATGATTTCCGAATCTAGGTGATGTTATTTAGGTTTTTTTTTGGACATAGATGTTATTTAGGTTTGATTGGTAGTTTTATTGGGTTAAAAACATCTTAATTTTGGAGTTTATGGAAAATTAGATCTAAAAAAATTGTTTTTTAATTTTTGGGATGAAAATTTAATTGTGATTTAATTTTATATTGATTAGTTCTAGATTAGTTGTGACGAAAATTATTGCTAAAAAATTATATAGGGTTATTATTATGTTTTTTAAAAGTATAAGGACTTAGTTGCAATTTTAAAAATATTTAAAGTACTTATAAGGACTAATATGTAATTTTTGATTAATTTAGTGTTAGGAATATTAAAAAAATTAAAAGGACTAAATTATAATTTTTTTAAAGTATAATGATTTTTTTGCAATTAAAAAAAGTATTTAGGGTTATTATTATGTTTCTAGAAAAGAGCGTACAATCCTTAAATTCAAAATTGTATCAATGGAAACTAGTTTCTTATCATTCAATGAGCATCTTGTATTTCATAAAATTGGGAGCAATATAATCCTTGCGTAGGGGCCATCCTATCCAACTTTCAGGCATTATGATACGTTTCAACCGTGGATCATTATCGTAAAAGATTCCCAACATATCATAAGATTCTCGTTCTTGAAAATCGATAATTTTCCAAACCCAGAAAACAGACGGAATTCTCGGATTCCTCCTTGAGGCAAATGCTTTTATGCATACCTCTTCTGGTTGATCAACGCTATACTCTATTCTCGTAAGATGATAGACACTAGCTAACAATCTGTCGGGTGCTACATCATAGGCAACGTAGATAGTTGTAAACACATACATATAAAATGACAGCGCGTGTTTTTTATCTCTCCCTCATTTTGATTTGTATAAGTAACGTTTACTACGAAATTTATGAAGATTGACCTGAGACTTATTATTCTGTACAAATGAATTCTGTTTAGGGTAAGACTTCCATCCAATATTGGATGGTCCAATATTTATATAGCAGCCATAGATTATTATAACAAAACACATGTCATTAGATTAATAAATAAGTTACTTTTGTAAGTTTAAAACATGAGGTATGTGTATGAAGATAATTGGTGTAGGATCATCCAATATTGGATGGAAGAATTTTCCTTCGGTTAATCCACTAATTCGTGCGAAGATGTTGAACTTTTGTATTTGGAAAAAAGTTTCAGTAAGAATCTCTGAGTAGTTAAATGGGCGTTGTCAAAGTATTAAAATATAGGAAAATTCTTCCATCCAATATTGGATCAACCCCATGTTTTAAACTTACAAAATAACTAGCTAATTTATCTAAAGACATGTGTTTTCTCATAATAATCGAACGTGATGTGAATATTGAACCATTCAGAATTTCCAATTGCAAGCAAAGAAACAACTACATTTTAAAAAAAAACTTACAGATCTACATAAATTGGATGGTCATCTTTGCAAATTGTACAGCATAGCCTTACGGATAGGATAATTAATGCATTATCTCTATATATAACACATAATATAGGTTCATGACGGAACATGCTATCAATTTTCTATTTTCATGTAGCACATAAAATAAGGACTAACAATGCAATTAATCAAAAAAGATATGATATTAAAATAGACTTGAACTATAGGGTATTAATTAATGTACTGCAAATTAATAATCTGCAGATATGATTATGAAATAATCTGCAAAACTGCAAATCTGGCTATCAAATTCTCTATAGGTAACAGAAAGTAAAAAAGCTGGTATCAAATTATTAGGGATTAATATATAATCCCGCTAGGACAGCTATGAGAATGAAAAAGCAAAGACTAAATGTGACCTTAGTATATGAAATATGTTATACTTTACTTTACATTTTCATTTTTTCCCAGTAACACAAACTTTAAATGCATTTTTAAGCTTTTCGAAAGGTCCTTTACGATTAGGCTTGTCTTCACCTTCCTTGTTTGTCTCCTTTACGAATTACGAAGGCCACGAGACAGACAGAACACATTTGGGGGACTTTGAGGGTAATCTGGAGGGAAAAGAATGTCAAAGAAGAAGAGACCATCGTGATAAGGAGTACCTGGGGCACCAACAATTACAGCGCTCAGCAAATCCATTCTTGTTTCAAACACTCTGTAGATCGAATCTGGAAGATTTTTCTCAAGTATCTCCCATTCCTTGGTGATGTATTTGCTGCATTCAGATGAAATTGGTTACCCGAAATCTAGATATGTATGACCCGTTACTTCATCACTTACAATGTCAAAATTCTAGACCCTGTCCAGACAACATAACTAAGTTAATTATAATCTTACACGTTTCCTTAGCAATTTCCTTAATAATCACAATTTTATATCTCCAACATAGCTTGTGTCCTTTTCGGTTCTCTGGAAATTAATCAGTTACAGAAAAGCAAAAATACAGATCATAAAAATATCACATATTAGTAAACTTTAACTTTGAATTATCATTTATTTATATATTTCATGTTTCAAGTAATTTTCAAGAGCCATTCATTTATTGAACTAAAAAAAAGGGAACATTAATTAATCAAATCATCTTAAAGAAAAATCACAACCTTTAAAAGAGATATCAGTTGAGCTAATGACATTACTCATAAATTGTTAATATCAAGATAATCAATTATTTTCAAAATATAAAAAAGATCTCACTGTCACGAATAATAATGGTTTTTTTAAATTAGATAACAAGTAAAAGAAGAACATATAATATCTAAAAGATTAACTTTTTTATGGATACTATATAATTTTTTGACAAAGAACATACAAGAAAAACTACAAGTAATTAAATAAAATAAAATTATTAAAATTTACCTTTCCACAAATATATGATTGAAATATCATGACCAACGATCTGAGATATAAAAGAATCAAGTGGAAAAGAATAGAAATAATTAAATTCAAGGAGAAGCACAGTACGGGGAGAAGAAATGGAGAAGAGATGACGCAGAAAAAGATTATAGATGACCATGAGAAGAAAATTATATAAATGACGGCTATTGTAAATGGATAGTTTGATAGGAGCGGCGGTTAGGGTTTGATTATAACAATGAGAAGATAACCAGTATTTATATAGAATATAAGTATATATAGAATATAAGTAACCTTAACTTTTGTCTTGGGCTTGACTACAAGTCATGGGCTGGACTGAATATTCACACAACGGGTTACTAACATTCTCCCTAAGAATATACTTTGTTAAAACCATTTTAAAAAAACCTAGTAGGAAAAAAAATTTACTGAATAAAACATTTCTATATAGGCATTCTAAAACTACCTCATTATAAACCTTTATCGAGAAAACCTATAAGAAAAAACAGTGATGAAGAAAAAGAGTGTAGTGTGTATTTGTCTCCCCCTCTTATCATCATCTCAAGAAAGGTCTTGATGTCGGCGCATGTCAATCGTGTGTCTCAATTTCTTGAATGTAGATATAGGTAACACATTTATGAATAAATCGGCCAAATTGCCACTTGATCAAACTTCATGGAAAACTTTGGTGAGATGTTCTTGGGTTGGTCATCTTTGATGAAACCTCCTTTGACTTGAGCGATACAAGTCGCACTATCTTCGTATAAAGGTTGCATTCTCCTTGAATATGTTGAGTCAATGATCGTAACCACACACATTCTCGACTTGTTTCTTGACGTGAAAGTATCCCAACATGATTTGAAGATGTAGTGTTAATGGTTTGCTTTAATTTGTAGAGGGCTATGAGATAGAAGTGCCCCCAAAGGTGAATATAAATCCAGTTTGCGATCTTCCTTTATGTGGGTCAGATAAACATCCAGCATCTGCATAACCAATCAATTTGGATTTGTGATGTTTTGAATATAGCAATCTCATATCGTGAGTTTCACAAATATAACGAATTATGTGTTTAATGCCATTTCAATGTCTCATTATTGGTGTTGAACTGTATCATGATAGAAATTTACACTATACGAAATGTTGGAGAGTGTTGTTAGAAAGATAAATCAATGCACCAATTGTCGGACAAAAGTTCTATCTATCGAATGTTCGATTTGCAAGCCAAGAATAAATTTTATTTTACCATGACCTTTCATCTCAAAATCCTTGCATAAATAAGTTTTTGCTATTGTGAGCTCATGAAGAGACCCTATTAGACTTAGATCATCAACGTAGACCTCAATAATAACAAATCCAAAATCAGTTGTTTTTAAATGAAAACACATAGACTAATGGGATTGCAGCCTTCTTTGACATGGAATGTACTAAGACGATTATACCACATTCGTCCAGAATGTTTTAATTCATAAAAGGATCTTTTTAATTTTATTGAGTAATTTTCCAATGGGTATGCGCTATATGCTTCAGGCATTTTTAATCCTTGTAGGATTTTAATAAAAATGTCACTATCGAGTGATCCAAGAGGTAAGTTGTTACTACATCGATCAGATGCATATGAAGTCCTTCAATAAATGCCAAACCAAGCAATAACCTAGGAATAATCACATTCATTATATGAGAATATGTTTCTTCATAATCGATCCCACTTCTTTGTGAAAAACCTTGTGATACAAGTCATGCCTTGTATCTTACAAACTCATTCTTTTCATTACGTTTTTGTTGAATACCCACTTGTAGCCTACATGGCTTACATTTTCAAGGGTCTGGACTATATGTCCAAAAACCTTTTGTTACGCGAGTGAGTCTAATTTGGCCTGAATTTCGTCTTTCCATTTTGGCCAATCATTTCTATATTGACTTCTTGAACTGATTTTGGTTCAATGTCTTCTTTTTCATACATCAAATGAATAGCAACTTTATATGAGAACATTTGATCAATATGGATTTTGTTTTGGTTTCATCTTATTCTCGTAGCGACATAGTTCAACGAGATCTCTTCATAATCAATATTTAAATTTCAAGTGTTTGAGTCTCAGATGAAGTTTCTATTTCAGCAATTTCATAAATTGCGTTATTTACAGGATTGTTAACGATCTCCGAGTTGACATCCCTCTTATTTTGTTATTTTTTTCATAGAATTTTGTCTTTGGAACTGATAGTTCTACCACGCTTTATGTGTGCGTTCGAATCATTTTCTCATCCGCTAGTTAATTGCTCTTTTGGAATATCAATTCGAGTAGGAGCATTTTCAACTCGTATATGTGACTTAGTCACTCTCCTTGTATCAGTGAATAAATCTGGAAGTTGACTAGCAATATTCTAAAAATGTATAATTTTATGAACTTCTTGTTCAGATTACTTTGTGCAAGGATCGAAACAAGATAGAGATGATACATTCTATGATATTTGAGTTTTTTCTAAGTTTTTCTTTTTGTCCTCCTAAGATTGGGAATTGAGTATCATCAAATTGGAAATCAGCAAAACATGTTGTAAATAGATCTTCAGTTTAAGGTCAACATATTTTATAATTGATTAAGATTCAAATCCGATATGAATTCCAAATCTTCTTTGTGGTATCAATTTTGTTCGTTGTGGTGGATCGATAGGTACATATACCGCGCAACCGAGGATTCTTAAGTAGGACATAATTGGTTCATGTCCAAGGAAAAGTTTAGATGGAGAGTATTTATGATAAGATGTTGGTGTAACTCAAACCAGAGTTGCAACATGTAATATGACATGTCCCCAAGCAGAACTCGGGAACTTAGTTCTCATAAGTAATGGTCTAGGAATCAACTGCAGTCATTTAATAAAATATCTGCTAAACCATTTTGTGTATGTACATGTGCCACATGATGCTCAGTGGTTATACTAATACATACACAGTAGTCATTAAAAGTTTGGGATGTAAATTCTCCTTCATTATCAAGACGGATTTTCTTGATTGTAAAATCCTGAACCTGTGCACGTATTCGAATCATCTTTGCAAGAAGTTTTGAAAGCGCAGTATTACTAATTGATAACAAACTCACATGTGACCAACGTGTTCAAGTATCAATTAAAACCATAAAGTATCGAAATGGTCCACAAGATGGAAAAATAGGCCCACATTTCCTTGAATTTTCTCTGAGAAAGAGGGAGTTTCAGTTATAATTTTAGTAGGGAATGTCCTAAATATTAGTTTTCCTTCGGCATAAGCAGTACACGATAATTCGATAGTAAGGATAATTTTTTGTTCTTTAAAGGGTGTCCATGAGAATTTTGAATCATTTTCCTCATCATTGTGTTACCCGGATGACCTAGGCGATCATGCCACAAAATCCTTGGGTTAGGTAATCTATGGGTGACCATATTTTTGGATTCATATTTATGTAATATAATTCTAAAGATAATACTGGTAATTTTTCCAACGATTTCTTTTTAACTGAATTAAACGATATAACATAGAGATATTCTTAATTATTTTCGTACATGGTTTCGATGTGATACCTATTTTCTCGAATATTCTTAAAGCTTAGTAGATTTTTTTATCCACTAAAATATAGGGCATTACTTATTAAAATATTTGTACCATCAGAAACCACAATACAAGTTTTTCGAAATCCTTCCATTAGGTTGGATGTACCAGATATGGTATTGAAATTTGCTTTAGAAACTTGAATAATAGAGAAATATATTTTATTTCTTAAAATTGTATGCGTTCTTGCACTATCTGTTAAACATAATTCTCCACTGTTTTTATCAAGTAAATCCATATATCTTACCAAATAATAAAAAAATATTGAATTAAGAAAATATTGAAATAAATAACTTTTTAATAAGTAAAATAAACAAAATTAAAGTTCAACGAAATAAAATTAACACAATGTTCTCGCTAAAGAATAGGTCTTTTGAGAGGACACTCTTTAGCGAGAACAAAGTCGTCGTTAATGTCTCGCGTCCGTTATAAGGTACGAAAAATAATAAAAAATAAAATAGCCTTTAGATGTCGTCTCAAAAGGTTCCACCTTTTGCGATAACGTTATTGTCGTCACTAGTGTTTAGGTTTTTGCGATGACTTGTCATAGCTTTTGCGAGGAACTCATGTTCTCGCTAAAGCTCTTGCCGTATTAAATACCGAAATATGACCATTAATGCGAACACAAAGTTTCAAAAACCCCAAAAATTCCCAAAACAAAACCCAAAATTATCCCAATTTTTTTGTTTAAACCAAAAATTAATCTTGGGCATCTCAATTACATATATTCAACAACACATATAGCTCCATTGGATAACATTTGCAATCAAAAAGTTTCCACAAAAGGTATTTTTTTCATATTTTGTATAAACGTTGTTATATTTTGTATGATTTCAGTTCAATTAATAGTATTGAGTGTTTTGTATGTGATATATTGTTGTTTTCTTGATATATAAATGTTTTTTTTTTGAAATTTTTGTTTTTATTGTATTTTTATTATTGTTAATTTAAATGTTAGGTGCTTTAATATGAAACGAAAATTATTGTGGATAACTTTGTGAATTATTTGGAAATTCTTGTGGCATTTGTATAAGTGATTATGATTTTAGGGACTATATTGTTATTTGAATAATTAATCAGGAACCTTTATGAAATATTGTGATAACTTAGGTGCATTTTTATTAATTTCTTATAAGCTTATTATTTGAAATAATAACTAGTGGTTTATTGAATTTTAGATAATGAACTCTCAAATAGACAAGAGTTGGATTAAATTAACGAATAAGGTTTGATCAAATACATCAATGGTATATTAGGAATTATTGAATTTGCGAGGAAAGTAGGGAATCGAGTCGGTTAAAGTTTCTGTCATGTAATCATTGCTATAATAATCGAATTTTTTTAATCGATGACGTTCAAGCTCATTTTTTTCAATGGGGTATGGATTCATCGTATGATGTGCGGACGAAACACGGTAAAGTAATTGTTATTCCCGACGACGAACCAATTGAATTGAACATAATGGGTAATGTAATTCATGATTTGGGCCCCAAGTTTGAAACTGGCAGGTATTCTGGTGACAGCGAGATGCGTGACGTGAATGTTAGTGGTACTGGTCGTGGGTCTTTCAACGCGTTGTTCAAGGAAATGGAGATTTGTACCTTGGTTGTACTAAGATGAGTTCTTTGAATTTCATTGCAAAGTTAATGCATGTGAAACTGAAGAATAAGTGGACGAGACACCTCGTTTACCGAGCTTCTTCAATTGTTGGGTCGTGTTTTGCCTGAACCTGATAACTTACCCGAGTCATATGCGGAAGAAGTTGAAAAGTTTAGGCATGGGATACACCTACATTTCACTTTAGTAGTTGACCAGATACACTAAACACCTACATTTGACTCTAATAGTTGACCAAATACACTAAACAACTACATTTGACTCTAATTGTTGACCAGATACACTAAACACCTACATTTGACTCTAATAGTTGACCAAATACACTAAACAACCATATTTGACTCTAATAGTTGACCAAATACACTAAACACCTACATTTGACTCTAATAGTTGACCAAATACACTAAAAACCTACATTTGACTCAAATAGTTGACCAAATACACTAAATACCTACATTTGACTCTAATAGTTGACCAAATACACTAAACAACCATATTTGACTCTAATAGTTGACCAAATACACTAAACACCTACATTTGAATGTTGTTTTATTAGATACAATAGTAATAATAATAAAGCTAATATCCAATTAGAAACAACGTTGGTATTGAACACTTACTAGCACTTTTTAACTGTCCAAAAGTTGCAAGTATAGAAGTAGGTATTTATAAAATATATATCATAAATAAAATGTAGTGTTAGAAAAAAACTGTTAAAGAGCTTTCGCGAGAACAAGTTTCTCGCTAAAGACTTATAGTCTTTCGCGAGGGGTTCTTCATGAAGAACCCCTCGCAAAAGACCATAAATCTTTAGCGAGAAACTTGTTATCGCGAAAGATAAATTCCCAAAAGTTTTACACGTTTCAGGCGGTTCATATTCCCGCCTGAAATTTTGACCAACACATTTGCGACGAAAAGATCCTTTAGCGAGAACCTTGTCTTCGCTAAAGCTCTTTCTGGAATATACAAAACCCCGCCGATCCCCCTTTCTTCCCCACTCCAACATCACACCATTAAAACACCTCCACACACCCACCTAATTTCCGGATCTAAAACACCAACCAAAACTCCACCGATCATTGTAGAGCATCAACAACAACTCAAATATCATTATCAAGGTAAGATTCAACACGTTTTTCCAAAAAAAATTTCCTTCAATTTTTTTTTTTCTATTTTTGAAACTACCACAATGTGTATGGTATTGTGCAAGCTTTGTAATGATTATACACCATCTCAAACACCCAATTTCTCGGAAATAAAGGTATGTTATTCAACTTTTAAATTATCTTTCAATTTTTTTAATATTAAAATTCTTCCATATATGGTGTAGTTCTTAGATTCCGAATATAATAGTTGATTTTAGATGATTATTGACTTTATTAAATAGGTGAAAACAACAACTTTAGGCAAAAAACTTGAAATGGTATGAAATTAATTTTTGGAGAATTTTGTAAATTAAATTAGAGTGTTTTGGAATTTAGGATATTTTGCTTTGTTTGTGAATTTATGGAATTTGTTGAATTATTGGGATTTTTAATTTGTTGTAATTGTTTCAATTTTATGAATTTAGGGGTATTTTAGTCATTTTAAATAATGTAGGGGTAAATTTTGACTTTTAGAAAAAGTCAGGTGCCTAAAAGTAATTTTAGATAGTTTAGTTAATAAAAAAATTAATAAATACTTAGGGGTAATTTAGTCTTTTTCAATAATGTAGGGGTAAATTTGGACTTTTACAAAAAGATAGGTGCCTAAAAGTAATTTTAGATGGTTTAGTTAATAAAAAATTTAAAAAATAAATACTTAGGGGTATTTTAGTCATTTTAAATAATGTAGGGGTAAATTTGGACTTTACAGATGACAGAGGTAGCACGGGTCATGCTGGAGATGGTAATTGTCAAGACCCCACTAGGAATCCGAATATTCCTACCGGGGGATGTAATGCTTAATGTTATTATTTTTTAAACTTCAAATAGAAAAATTGCAAATTTATTCGTATTTTAAAACAGGCAACAAAAAGAAAAGGGGCAAGACTACTCTCGCGTCAATCACTAAGGCGAGGGATAGAAACGGAGGACGACTTCCCATGGAGTTCTCCTCATCGGACAGGACTTGGAACCCTGTGGGTCCCTATCCCCACCACATGACTCATGTGATGAACCTGACCATTCGAGAGAAGGTTCCCTTATATTACAAAAACTGGAGTAAAGTTCCCGGCGATAACCACCGTCCGATATGGCGGCGCCTTAGGGTAATTAACTTAAGCTTTTATTTTTTTTAATTCATGAACTAAATATACACTTATATTTTATTTATTAAAAATGTTAATAGGACTTATTTTTAGTCGAGGAGTGGGAGGCTCGTCCTGATTGGCCGCACATCCAGCGTATGATAAACAACAACTGCAGAATAGGATATAGAGAGTCGGGTGATTCCAGATGACCAGACACCCGAGAATTGGGAGTTGACTTTGAAGATGTGGGACGCTGTGGAAGCTCAGGTACTTATTTAAATTTACAATGTTATATAAAATGTTCTTTGTGTTAACTAACTTGTTTTCTTTTCTATATGTTTTTTTAAAACAAGAATCAAGCTAAAAAGAATAAGGAGAATAGGGAGCTTTTGAGGAACTAGAGAGGGGCAGGTTCGAGGACACACTCGAGGTCGAGATATTCATTGATAGCTCCACAGGTAGTATATTTATTTGAACAATTCGTATCATGTTATTTGATTGTTTGACTAATTGACTTATTGACTGAAACATGGGGATGGGAGTACTAGTAGGACCCGTCGTTTGACACCGGGGGAGGAATCTGTGCCACGTACTAATGAGACTTTTCCACTACCATGTATTGGAAGGTTCTTTTTCTAATTAGGACTTAACGAGAAAAAAAATCGGGTGGAGGAGCAGAGAATACGAGCGATCGGATGTAAGTTTTTTATAAAACTTAAACTTTTTTAATCCAAAATAATTTATTAATATCTTTTTTACTTTACAGTCGGCGTTGAGGGGCATTCTTGAAACCCGAGTGCGGGAATCCCAGACTCAGAGTGGAGATTGTTCGTCTACCCCAAGCTTATCGGAGCAAGAGCATGTTGACGCTGTGTTGGAGGCGGCGAGTATAGGATTAGGAAGCAGGACCCGTAATTGGATCCCGAGAGTTGGACACCCACCATCGCAGAGGACGACGAGTTCGAATACTTCCGATCCAGTCAGCGAAAAGATGTTGAGGGACTACTAGTGGATAGTGCGGTCGCTGAATGAGTTCCTTGTCTCTATCGGCAAGGAACCTATGCAAGATAAAGCCTCTCGATCATCTACCTCTACAGCGAGTACCTGCCCCTCTAGGGATGCGATCCAGGAGCAGATGGCTAACGCCATCGAGATGATTAATCGATGCAGGAGGGAATATAGACAGGAGCAGCTTGATCCCCTGTCTCCCCCTCGAGCCGCGCCGTCTACTGCTAATCCTCCATGACATACTACTTCGGCCGATCCGACTTCTGATTCTGATGAAGACATATACCTTAGTTTTACGTGTTTTTATCTATCTTTTGACGTTATCTAACTATATTTGAGTGTTTTGTATTTTGACTATGACTTTTGGTTTGTTGTTTTTGTGTTTTTTTGGATGTTTATGTTTGACCGAGATGGTTCGGGTTTATATTACATTCTCGGTTTTCTTTAAATTTAGTCATTTATTTAATTATTTTCTAAAATAAAATACAAAAAAAGAACAAAAAAAATGGAAAAAAACGAAAAAAAATGAAAAAAAAGGCTTTAACGAGGAACTTTTTGTCGCAAAATAGTTCCTCGTTAAAAACCATCCATCAGTAGCGACAGAACAGTCGTCGCGGTTTATAGGTCTTTCGCGAGAAACATGCCCGTCGCAAAAGACATATATCTTGCGACAACCCCGTGTCATCGTAAAAGAGTGTGGCCTTACGCAACGGCCGGCCACGTCGTCGCAACAACGTCTAAATCGCGACGAATGTTTAGCGAGAAACCTTTCACGATGACATGTCCTCGCGAAAGGCTTCTCGTATCTTTAGCGACGACTTTTACGTTCTTTCGTAACGACAAATGTCCTCGCGAAAGAGATTACGTGTAGTAGTGTTTAGGGTATTAATTAATGCACTGCAAATTAATATGCATATGCTGAGATATGATTATGAAGAAAATTTACAAAACTTCAAATCTATCTATCAAAATTCAACTGAGTTCAACAAACACTTAGCTATGAAATTCTCTATATCCTCTCTCCTCTTAAACAAACACCAATCCTAATTTTCCTAACCATCCTAACACCTAAAATCCCTACATTTTAGGTGTTTCCTCCCTTGATCTAGTGTTATTCATTATTACAACAATCCATACACTACATCACTCTTCCTATCCTCGTGTTTTTTCAACCTCTTCGCTTCTTTTTCTCTCCCTCCCGTCCGGCATTCAAATCCTCTTGCCATGGATTTCTATGCTCTTTCTCACCCCCTAGAAAAAAACAAAGCTCTTGTTATCACACCAGATAATAACTTAGTGTACAAACATGCTAAAGAATTCAAAATTACTGCTAAGCTACTAGCAATGGAGAAGGTAAACCACATTTTTATCAAAAATCACATCAACAAGTACTGGTCTCCTACTGAACATGTTGAACCTGAGAGATGTGATGCTAATGTCTTCACCATGAAATTCAAAAATGAGAAAGATATAAGGAAAGTCTGGAATCAGAGGCCCTGGACAATAAAAGGAAAATATTTTGCAATCAAAGAATACAATAGTCTCGAAAAAAATGAGGCCAACCAAACTACTGTATGGATTCAACTCATGGGAATCCCAACAAATTTATTAAAAAAATACTGTATTGAAAAGATGATGAGCTATTTTGGAAAAGTTCACTCTATTATATTACCAGAAGATCTCAACATAGATGAGAAATCTATTACTAAAGTCCAAATCGACTGGAACTTATCAACCCCACTCCTTTCAGGCATCAACTATTGGGAAACAGAAGCTACATGGGCTTGGATCAAATTCACCTATGAAGATATTTGCCAAGTCTACTATGGGTGTGGTCTATTTGGTCATGAATAGAACAATAAGAATTACAAATGTCAAAACCCCAAGGTCACGCCTAAATTGGGAGCTTGGATAAAGACATCAACAAGGGGTCCTACTCCTATGACTTCACAAGCTATGATCACAAACAAAAGGAAAATTGCTAATTACAAAATTTCTACAAGAATTGCACCTACCCTTAATCGCAATAAAAACAACTCGCTGGTTAAAGATAACTCAGAACTCAACAATCAACTCACTAACAGGACCACTAACGATAACGGTGCTTCAGGTACTACGAATGTTTTCAAATTTGGTACGAATTTAGTTAACGACAAAAGAAAGGACTGGTAGTGGGAAGGAAGATAGAGAAGCGTAAGGAAGGTAATGGTGAGGGTTTGTCTTTGTCTGATACGAAAATGAAGGAAAAAGAAATAATTTCAACTTTTTATTCTGAGAAGGAAAAGAAGTTAGCCACGTTAGCTGATTCCTTTCTCAAAAAATTAAACAAAAGTCCAGCCCAAAGAACAACTTAACCTTTGGCACTTATGTCAGCCCACCAAATTTTAGTAAAAGCACAAATGTCATAATACCCAACACTCTTTTAACTTCTCACAACCCAAAACCCCAACTCAGACACAAATAACCCAAACCACTCTACTCAATCGGATAAAACAATTAACCCTAAATCCCCAATCTCTACCATCTCGACTTCTCTCAACACTTCATCTCCTACCCAAAACCCTCAAATTTCCGATGTGTTCACCACACCCAAACCAAACATATCTCTCAACTTCACTTCATCTCAATCAGCCACCTCCATTTTCAGAGATAGTGTGAGTATTGAGGGCTCTCAATTATCTATTATGAAAAAGAAATTATTTGGAGAGTTTAACACCAGATTATCAATCAAATCCAAGAGTTTAAAGGTTAAGAAGAACAACACTACTCAATCAAATAATAAGCGACAAAAATCACTTTGGGCAGCTAGAAAAGGAGAGTTGATTGAAAGTGTTAACATGGATAAAGAAGAACAAGAGACTGAAGCTACGAAGGAAAGAGACATTGGTATTGATGAAGCTAGTAGCTCGGGTTCGAAGAAGGATAATTCAAGTGCTGACAAGGTTTGCGGGGTTGACCTAGATCAACCCCTTCACCCTCAATGATACACTTATCCTGGAACTGTCAGGGTATTGGCAACACCTTGACAGTCCAGACCCTAGCTGATATGGTTGCTAAATATCGGCCTCATGTACTATTTCTTTCGGAAACAAAAAATTTATATAAATCTGTTAAAAAACTAGAAAAAATTATTAATATGACTCTCCTTGAGATCGTAGAACCTATAGGATTTAGCGGAGGACTTGCAATTTTTATGAAAAATAATTATGAAGTTACGGTGGTTAGTAAATCTATAATTCATATGCATTGCAAAATTAAAAACGATGGGATAGAAACTCAATCTACCTTTGTTTATTGAGCCCCTTTAGATAAAAATAAAGAGGATTGTCTCAAACTTAATGCAAACTGTAAACCTATTAATGATGCCCCTTGGATGCTTATTGGTGACTTTAACAACATAAGATACACCTCTGATAAAAAAGGAGGAAATAGTAAAGTCAACAAATACATGAATATGTTTAATGGATTTATAAAACATCACAAGCTTGATGAAATTGTCACTAGAGGGTGTAAATTCTCTTGGACAAACAAAAGAAACAATGAGGAAATGATAAAATCCCTCAATGATAGAGCCTTTTGTAATAAAACTTGGAATGATCTATACCCTTCAGCTTGGATTGCACTTTTACCAGCTCTAGGGTCAAATCATTCCCCACAAATTCTCATATTAAATGAAAACCATATTAAGAAAGATAGGAGCTTTTATTTTGAAAATAGTTGGATTGAGGAATCTGAATGCCTTGATATTATCAAAAAAGTCTGGAAAATAAAAAATTGCCTCAATGGACTTCTTAGAAATGCCCTCTCATATAAGCTTGAGAAATGTAAATCTTTACTTACTAAATGCAGTTAGATCAAATTTAAAAATAACAAGAAAATCATTAATAAACATATAAAAAAAGTTAGAAATGATTTACAGTGATCCCCTAACAAAAGATTGGACTTAGTATAATAATACTATAAAACTGGTGGAAGAAATTTGGAAAAAAAGGCCTCAAGGTCTTGAAACTTATGGCTTAAAAAGGGTGATAGAAATACCTCTTTTTTCCATGCTTCCACGAAATAAAGAAGAAAAATAAACACGATTATTAGATTAAATACGAAAGATGGTAATTGGGTGGAAACTTTCTCGGATATAAATGTTGAAATAAAAAATTACTTTAGTAACATTTTTAAGACAGTGGGGGAGAGAAATTATGATCCTATTTTGGATAATATAGTCCCTACCATCACTGATCATATGAATACTAATCTTAACAAAAAACTTGAGATTGAAGAAATTGAAAGGGCAATAAATGAACTTGGGGCTAATAAAGCCCCTGGCCCTGAGGGCTACCCTGGTTTCTTTTATAGAAAATATTGGAACATTATCAAACTGGATGTCATTAGAGTTATCAATGATTTTTGGTACAATGAAGGCTCCTTAGATGATCTAAACCAGACCTTTATCTCGCTTATACCAAAAATTTCGAAACCTACCTCTACTAAACATTTTCTCCCTATAAGTTGTTCCAACTTCATTTATAAAATCTTGGCGAAAAATATCGTGAATAGAATGCAACCGGTTTTAAACATTTTGATTGATGAACATCAATCAACGTTTATACCTGGAAGGCATATTCAGGAGAATACAATGATAACACACGAGGTAATACGTTTTATTAAAAATAAACGAGATACTAAGAAGTTTATATGACGATAGAAACATATATACAAAAGGCCTAAGAAAACGTGACTGGTATTGCCTTAAGTATATTATGATTAGAATGGGTTTTGATAACAAATGGATTAGCAAGATTATGAGATGTGTTAACTCATTAACTTATTCTATTCTGATCAATGGTTACCCTGTTAAAATTGATTAACCCCAAAGGGGCTTGCGCCAAGGGGACCCCCTTTCTCCTTTACTTTTTTGTATAACCACTCAATTACTTTCAACATTTATTAAAAATAAGATGGATAGCAACAGTATGAAAGGTATTAAAATAGCAAAAGCTACCCCACCTATTTCTCATTTACTTTTCGCTGATGATAGTATTTTTTTTATGAATGCTACAAATTTATAAATTGAAAATTTTAAAGATGTTATAAATAGGTACAACTATGCAACTGGTATGAAACTTAATTTAAATAAATGTGGAATTAAATTTAGTCCAAATACACCTATCTTTTTACAAAATATTTTTGCTAAAAGATTGAATATGCCAATTACAAATAATTTAGGGAAGTATCTTCGTCTACCCACGGAATGGAGTAGGTCCAAAGTAAAAGACCTTAACTTTTTAGTAGAAAAAACTTTACAAAAAACCAAAAATTTGAAAAACCTATTTCTCTCAGCTGCAGGTAAGGAGATACTTATTAAAGTTGTCCTACAAAGTTTACCAAATTATTATATGTCTTCTTTACTTATCCCAAAAAAGATTTATGACCTTATCTCCTCGCAAATCTCTAATTTTTAGTGGGGCTGCAATGGTAAGAAAAAGGTTCATTGGAAAAAATGGGACAAGTTAACAAAAAGTAAATACTCAGGAGGGTTAGGGTTTAGAGATTTACATCTCATGAACCTAGCACTCTTGGGAAAACAATCTTGGAACATTCTTAATAAACAAGACTCTATGCTTTTTAAATTACTTAAAGGTAAGAACTTCCCCAATGATTCTTTTCTAGAAGCTCAACTATGACACTCACCCTCATGGGGTTGGAGAAGTTTAGTGAGTGGAATAAAAACTATTAAAGATAACATTAGATGAAAATTTGGTAATGGTACTACTATTAATATCCATAAGGATATATGGCTTCATGGTAAATCCAATATTATTAAAGCTAATAAAGGTATAGCTATTAATGTTATTGTTTTTATGAAAAAGGATAATAGAAAATGGAATGAAACTATTGTAAAACGGGAGTTTAACCCTGAGATAGCTGAGAATATTCTCAATACCTTTATCCTTTATTCAGGTGGTGAAGATATTCCCTTTTGGAATATAGATCAGGATGGCTCATATATAGTTAAGAAATGTTATCAAGTACTAAAAGAGAATCATGATAAAATGAGTCTGAACAAAGGTGAATTAAAACCTTCATCATCTCATATTATTAGTACAGATTTATGGAAAATTATGTGGAATTTAAATTTAATTCCTAAAGTAAAAAATTTCATGTGGAGAGCTCTTAAAAATATCTTACCCACAAATGAGAATGTATACAACAAGAAAGCTATAAAAACACCTACATGTGATAAATGTAACAAAGAGATTGACTCAACTGAACACTTACTACTTAATTGTGAATGGGCTAGAGCTATATGGCTAGCTTCTGAGTTTAATATACATACTTGCAACCAGAATTCTAGAATGGACTCTTGGATGGCAAGTATCTGTAGGAATATGAAAAAACAAATGTGAGAAAATAACTTTACTATGGAAAGAATATGTTTTCTACTTTGGCATATCTGGAAAGCTAGAAATGATAATAAATACAAATTTATTAAGCTAGACCCTAGTACTACTGTCGGTAATGCGAAAAGAGATTGGGATGCCTATAATAATATTAATATACCTAATGATGTTATCACAAAACTGAAGGATATAAAAGACAAAGAAAGTGAAGGTAAAAACCATCCAGCTCTTCTGGATAATGGAAGAAATAAAAAGTTAATAACAAAGTGAATTGCAATAACAAATGAATTCCCCCTCCTAAAGACTTTATTAAAATAAATTGTGATGCAGCATTTAATAATAATAGAGCTGATATTGCGTGTGTTAACCGGGACTGTAATGGCAAGGTACTAGAAAGCAAAGCTTGGGAAGTGAATATGGAGTCTCCAATTGAAGTAGAAGCCCTTGGTATATTTAAAGCTTGTGTAATTGCTCGTGATTTGAAGGAATCAAAAGCAATTATAGAGAGTGACTGCCAAAGGAGTATGCTTCCTTTAGAGATGAACAAATTTATTCATATTCCAAAGATTTGTAATATTATTAAGAATATTTATTATATTTCGGAAACTTGTAAACCTATCTTTAAATGGACTGGTAGGGATGGGAATGTCTTAGCTGTTGGATTAGCCAAACGAAATCTACTTAGCAACTCGAATGGCTCACATTCTAATGTGATACCAATTAGGCTAGATTACTTTAACAACTCTGATGCCTTTCTTCAGGAATTGGCTAATTTGGTAATTGGTTTTTATTAGTTTTAATATATTATGTTTGGAACAAAAAAAAGTCTATCAAATTCAAATTATTAGGGATTAATATATAAATCCCACTAGGACATTTATGAGAATGAAAACGCAAAGACTAAAAATGACCTTAGTATATGAAATATGTTATACATTACATTTTCATTTTTTCCCAATAACACAAACTTTAAATGTGTTTTTAAGCTTTTCGAACGGTCCTTTACGATTAGGCTTGTCTTCACCTTCCTTGTTTGTCTCCTTTAAGAAGGCCACGAGACAGATATAACACGTTTGGAGGACTTTGAGGGTAATTTGGAAGGAAAAGAACGTTAAAGAAGAAGAGACCATCGCGATAAGGAGTACCCGAGGCACCAACAATTACAGCGCTCAGCAAATCCATTCATATTTCAAACACTAGGTAGATCGAATCTAGAAGATTTTTCTCAAGTATCTTCCATTCCGTGGTGATGTATCTGCTGCATTTAGATGAAATTGGTTGCCCGAAGTTTAGATATGTATGACCGGTTACATCATCACTTAGAATGTAAAAATTCTAGACCCTGTTCAGACAACATAACTAAGTTAAGTTATAATCTTATAGGTTTCCTTAGCAATTTCCTTAATAATCACAATTTTATATCTCCAACATAGCTTGTGTCCTTTTCGGTTCTCTGGAAATTAATCAGTTACAAAAAAGCAAAAATACAGATCATAAAAATATTACATATTAGTAAACTTTAACTTTAAATTATTATTTCTTTATATATTTTATGTTCAAGTAAATTTCAAGAGCCATTCATTTATTGAACTAAAAAAAAGGGACCATTAATGAATCAAATCATCTTAAAGAAAAATTACAACCTTTAAAAGAGATATCAGTTGAGCTAATGAAATTACTCTTAAATTGTTAATACCAAGATAATCAATCATTTTGAAAATATAAAAAATATCTCACGGTCACGAATAATGATGACTTACAGAATTGTTATTATGAATTAGATAACAAATAAAAAAAGAACATATAATATCTAAAAAATAACTTTTATATAGATACTATATAATTTTTTGACAAAGAGCATACAAGAAGAACTACAAGTAATTAAATAAAATGGAATTATTAAAATTTACCTTTCTACGAATACATGATTGAAATATAACAACCAACTATCTAAGAGAAAAGAATAGAAATAATTAAACTCAAGGAGAAACACTAGGAGAAGAGATGGAGAAGAGATGAAGTAGAAAAAGATTATAGGTGACTATGAGAAGAAAATTATATAAATGACGGCTATTGTGAACGTATAGCTTGATGGGAACGGCCGGTTAGGGTTTAATTATAACAATCAGAGGATAATTACATCATTTATATAGAGAATAAGTAACCTTAACCTTAGTCTTGGGATTGTCTACAAGTCATGGGTTGAATTGAATATCCACATACGGGTTACTAACACTCTCGCTTAGTCCCTAAGAATATGCCTTGTTAAAACCATTCTAAAAAAACCTAGTAGGAAAAAAAATTTGCTGAATAAAACATTTCTATATATGCATTCTAAAACTACCTCATTATAAACCTTTATCGAGAAAACCTAAAAGAAAAAACCATGATGAAGAAAAAGAGTGTAGTGCGTATTTGTCTCCCCCTCTTATCATTATCTCAGGGAAGGTCTTGATGTCGGCGCATGTCAATCGTGTGTCTCAATTTCTTGAATGTAGATATAGGTAACACCCTTATGAATAAATCAGCCAAATTGTCACTTGAGCAAACTTAATGAAACTTTGGTGAGATGTTCTTGGTTTGGTCACCGTTGATGAAACCTCCTTTGACTTTAGCGATACAAGCCACATTATCTTCGTATGAAGGTTGCATTGTCCTTGAATATGTTGAGTCAATGATCTTAACCACACACATTCTCGACTTATTTCGTGAAGTGAAAGTATCCCAACATGATTTGAAGATGTGGTGTCAATGGTTTGCTTTGTAGAGGGCCATGAGATAGAAGTGCCCCCAAAGGTGAATAGATATCCATTTTGTGATCTTCCTTTACGTGGGTCAGATAAACATCAAGCATCTGCATAACCAATCAATTTGGATTTGTGATGCTTTGAATATAGCAATCCCATATCGTAAGTTCCACAAATATAACGAATTATATGTTTAATGTTATTTCAGTGTCTCATTATTGGTGTTGAACTGTATCTTGATAGAAAATTTACACTATACGAAATGTTTGAAGAGTGTTGTTAGAAAGATACATCAGTGTACCAATTGCACTAAGATATGATACTTATGGGCATAGAATTTCTTTGTTATCTTCACGTGGATGAATTTTTTCTTTTGTAGATCGAGTCAACGTACAACAATAGGTGAACTAAATGGATGGGATTTATCCGTATTGAATTGCTTAATGATGTTTTCGACATATGCTGATTGTTGGACAAAAGTTCTATCTGTCAAATGTTTGATTTGCAAGCTAAGGCAGAATTTTGTTTTACCAGGACGTTCCATCTCAAAATCCTTGCATAAATAAGTTTTTGCTATTGTGAGCTCATGAAGAGACCCTATTAGACTTAGATCATCAACGTAGACCTCAATAATAACAAATCCAAAATTAGTTTTTTAATGAAAACACATGGACTAATGGGATTGTAAATGTGGCCTTCTTTGACATGGTATGTACTAAGACAATTATACCACATTCGTCCAGATTGATTTAATTCATACAAAACTCTTTATAATTTTATTGAGTAATTTTCCTGTGGGTATGCGCTATATGCTTCATGCATTTTTAATCCTTGTGGGATTTTAATGAAAATATCACTATCAAGTGACCTATAGAGGTAAGTTTTACCACATCTATCAGATGCACATGAAGTCCTTCAGTAAATGCCAAACCAAGCAAAAATCTAAGAATAATCGCATCCACCCCAGGAGAATATGTTTCTTCATAATCGAACCCACTTCTTTGTGAAAAACCTTGTGGAACAAGTCGTGCCTTGTATCTTACAAACTCATTATTTTCATTACACTTTTGTATGAATACCCACTTGTAGCCTACATGGCTTACATTTTTAAGGGTCTGGACTATATGTCCAAAAAAAATTGTTATGCGAGTGAGTCTAATTCGGCCTGAATTGCGTCTTTCCATTTTGGCCAATCATTTCTATAGTGACTTCTTGAACTAATTTTGGTTCAACGTTTTCTTTTTCATACATTAAATGAATAGCAACTTTATATGAGAATATTTGATCAATATGGATTTTGTTTTGCTTCCATCTTATTCCCGTAGCGACATAGTTCATCGAGATCTCTTCATAATCAATATTTAAATTTTCAAGTGTTTGAGTCTCAGGTGAAGTTTTCATTTCAGCTATTTCATAAATTGCGTTATTTACAGGATTGTTAACGATCTCCGAGTTGACATCCCTTTTATTTTATTCTTGTTTCTTTCACAGAATTTTGTCTCTGGAACTGATAGTTTACCACTCTTTATGCGTGCATTCGAATCATTTCCTCATCCGCTAGTTAATTGTTTTTTTTTGGAATATCAATTCGAGTAGGAGCATTTTCAGCTCATATATGTGACTTAGTCACTGTCCTTGTATCAGTGAATGCATCTGGAAGTTGACTAGCAATATTCTGAAAATGTATAATTTTTGAACTTCTTGTTCAGATTACTTTGTGCAAGGCTCGAAATAAGATAGAGTGTTGGAATTATGCCCTAGCCCCGATCGTCTTGTAATGAATTGAACACAAGTGTTTACTGTACACGATAATAGTTATCCCTACAGTTTTGATTAAAGAAATTGTTTCCTTGAATCTATGGCAAGCCTTTATGATTATGGTATTAATCTACATAATATAAAGGCAAATCCTTGATTAAGTTACGAACTAGATATCATAAGGTGTTATGATAATGAGAATCTAGCTTAGAGGACTTAATCTAAACTTGTTCTTAATCGTAGGATCATCGAGTTTGGACCTCGATAATCCGGTTAGATTAATATGTAGCTAACAAGTATTTATTGGATAAATATCGGTAGTTCTCGTTTACCGAGTTAGGTGCATAGGTAATGCACATAGAGATGTGATTATCGAACCGACTAAAACTAGAGATTCCTAATGGTTAATTACCTTGAACTGACAAGTAGGTTAATCTCTATAAGGATTTTTATACTTGTAATCCTTTGACCTGAGATCATCACTATAGTTGTGTATGTGCTTGTTATGTTTTGATACTGGACTACTAGTGTGTCATAATACTAGTCGAAAGGATATTGGACGTAGCTAAGTATATATGCTCCTAGGGATGAGTCAAGATGGAATCTATCAACTCTAGGTAAAGAGTTTGAGCTCTACGATGTCATAAGATTATAACGATTGTATCGAATCCTTGGCCAAGGTGATAGAATGAATGAAGAAATGAGTTTCTTAGGTCATTCGTCAATTGTTGATAATCGACGTGTAACGTAGTTGATTTTCTAATGGGATTTGACAGTTGTACCATATCACAGGATGATCCGGAGCTGTAAAGATAGAGGGAATACATGTATGATTCATTACCGGGTTCTTTGTATAGAGTTACTTCACGTTATTCGGTCGTTGGGGAGTGTTGTTAGACGCCAACCTCGATTAGTAGTTAATTAAGTTAAATACTACCGGTTTAACGATGAACCCACGTAGTCGCACACTAACGAGTGTATTGATCTTGCTTCATGTCGTTAATTAATTTTATTATTAGATAATAAATATTAATTAAATATATACTTGGAATATTGGTATATTAATTTGCTAGCACATTTTAATATTCTAATATAAGACCGAACTAAGACAAAAAGGAAAAGGAAAAAATTGACAAGTTTGTGGATCGAACCACAGACCTCTAGTAGTGTGAAATGTGTCACTAACCACTAGGCCAGTCAATTGTTTTTGTATAATGTAGAAGGTCCAAATCTATTCCTTCAAGTGGTAATGGACTAGATTATTAAGATAATCAATTTCATTATACGTTCCTGACTTTTCCTATTCTTGTCTTTTCATTTTCTTTTGTTGGGGTTTAATAAGATAATGAAAGTCATTATTCAAGTAGAACTCCTCCATCAGCTTTCTTCCAAGAAAAAAAACCCACAAGGAAAATAAAAGGTCTTTTGTCTCCAAGTCAGAATTTGTTTCTGAAAGCAAGGCTCAAATCCTCGGTGTGCAAAGCGTGGAGGCTTCAAGAATTTTGAAGCTCGGTCACAAGTCAATTCGATTCTCATACAAAGGCTTAAGGTATGTAATCGATTTTTGTTTATGTTTAAATTCTTAAATTGCAACTAGATTGGTTTAGGATTGCAATTTCTATTTTCCGCTGTATTATATGTGATATAATCGTTATTGGATTCCTACATAGAGATGATACATTCTATGATTTTTGAGTTTTTTCTAACTATCTATTTTCTCCTCCTAAGATTGGGAATTCAGTATCATCAAATTGGAAATCAGCAAAACATGTTGTAAATAGATCTCCAGTTAAAGGTTCAACATATTTTATAATTGACTGAGATTCAAATCCGATATGAATTCCAAATTTTCTTTGTGGTATCATTTTTGTTCGTTGTGGTGGATCGATAAGTACATATACCGCGCAACCGAAGATTCTTAAGTAGGAAATAATTGATTCATGTCCAAGCAAAAGTTTAGATGGGGAGTATTTATGATAAGATGTTGGTCTAACTCAAACCAGAGTTGCAACATGTAAGATGACATGTCCCCAAGCAGAACTAGGGAACTTAGATCTCATAAATAATGGTCTAGCAATCAACTGCAGTCATTTAATAAAAGATTTTGCTAAACCATTTTTTGTATGTACATGTGTCACAGGATGCTCAGCGGTTATACCAATACATACAAAGTAGTCATTAAAAGTTTGGGATGTAAATTCTCCTGAATTATCAAGATGGATATTCTTGATTGTAAAATCCTGAAACTGTGCACAGTATTACGAGTTGATAACAAATTCACACGTGACCAACATGTTGAAGTACCAATTAAAACCATAAAGTATCGAAATGGTACACAAGATTGAAAAATAGGCCCACATCCCCTTAAATTCTCTCTGAGAAAGAAGGAGTTTCAGTTATAATTTTAGTAAGGGATGTCCTAAATATTAGTTTTCCTTAGGCATAAGCAGCACACGATAATTCGATAGTTAGGATAATTTTTTGTTCTTTAAAGGGTGTCCATGAGAATTTTGAATCATTTTCCTCATCATTGTGTTACTCGGATGACCTAGGCGATCATGCCACAAAATCCTTGGGTTAGGTAATCTATGGGTCACCACATTATTGTATTCATTTTTCTGTAATATAATTCTAAAGATAATACTAGTAATTTTCCAACGATTTCTTTTTACCAGATTTAAACGATGTAACATAGAGATATTCTCAATTATTTTCGTACATGGTTTCAATGTGATACCTATTTTCTCGAATATTCTTAAAGCTTAGTAGATTTTTTTATCTACTATTGCGTATTATAATATTTGTACCATCAGAAACCACAATACAAGTTTTTCGAAATCCTTCCATTAGGTTGGATGTACCAGATATGGTTTTGAAATTTACTTTAGAAACATGAATATCAGTGAAATACATTTTATTTCTTAAAATTGTATGCGTTCTCGCACTGTCTATTAAACATATTTCTCCATTGTTTTTATCAAGTAAATCCATGTATCTTACCAAATAATAAAAAAATAATGAAATAAGATAGTATTGAAATAAATAACTTTTTAATAAGTAAAATAAACAAAATTAAAGTTCAACGAAATAAAATAAGCACAATGTTCTCGCTAAAGAGTATGTCTTTTGCGAGGACACTCTTTAGAGAGAACAAAGTCGTCGTTAATGTCTCGTGTCCGTTATAAGCTACGGAAAATAATTAAAAAATAAAATAGTTGTTAGATGTCTTCGCTAATATTCCACCTTTTGCGACGACTTGTCATAGCTTTTGCGAGGAACTCATGTTCTCACTAAAGCTCTTGCCGTATTAAATACAGACAGATTGCTTCAAAAAACCAAATAAAAAATCCCAAAATTATCCCAATTTTTTTGTTTTGGAATTAATTTTGATTACTACAGAATTATACAAACTTACAGACTTAAAACCCTTGCAATCATAGGTGGAACCCATTATAACGAGCTTTAGGAAGTATCACTGTTTTGCGTTGGTCAAATCGGTCTTTCAAATTTTGTCAAGGCTCACGCGGATCTTTTACCGTTAGGTATTAAGTTTTCAAATCTTCGTGGAGACGGCGGCGAATGAAAATCATTACCTTAGCATGATCCTGAACGGTGGTTGTATTTTCTTCCTTAACGGTATCTTCAAGATTCTTAGCATCCACGTGAGTTTCAATATCCAAGTACCATGATAAGTAGTTGTCTCCCGAAAGGTCTAGAGTAACAAATTCGAGTTTCGTGAGATTTGACATTCTATCAGGTAAAAAAATATATTTATTAGTATGTGTGAAAGAAATATCAAAAGTTCTGAATAAGTTTAAAGGATCTAGATATATTAATTAAGTCATATAATTTATACAAAAAAATATGAATCATCTCATATTATGACCTCGTGGAGGATTATTCCATTCATATGCAAGAACTTGGTATTTTTACTATAAGTTATGCTATATCTGCATATATGCATAAAGAATATATACAACTTGTGTATATGTTCCATTTTAGCTTACATGTCAGGGTATATAAACATAAAATACATATATCATATATTTCATATATAATGAATCCATTAAAATTGGTAATTGTTTTTTAAGAAATAAATTATCGTAAATAAAAAAAAACATTTAAATAATAAAGCAACAAAAAAACAAAAAAATTGAAACGACGGCTGTTACGTCAAAATGTGTTAATTAATAAAATGTCAGTCATAACATGTTCCATTAAATATACAATACAAATCATGCAAGTTTGCTTATTCATGTAGAAAAGGTGCATGATTTTTTTTTATTAGTCAAAGCTATGGCTTGTTCCACAGTAGTGAAAAAAATTAATGAATTTTAGTAATAAAAAAAAGAAAAAAAAACAACATGAAATTTATATCATAAAGCATACCACGTGATACATTTAATAAAGCCTATGTTCACTACTACACGCGGTGTCTTTAGCAAGGAAACCTTTTGTGACGACCCGTAGGTCCTCGCTAAAGACGCCCCCCTTTAGCGACGACACCCTTTTGCGACGACTAAATCGTCGCGTATAAGTCGCGCAAAATTTACCCAATTAAAAATAATAAAATAAAAAAGTAGCCGTTACAAGTCGTCGCAAAAGGGGGTCTTTTGCGACGACTCTTAAGTCCTCGCTAAAGGAGGTCTTTTGCGACGACGTTTTAAGTCTTTAGCGAGGTATTGTGGTCCTAGCTAAAGAGATTGTCGTATTAAATACAGCCACTCAGCAGTTAGCCATTAATTGCGAACAAAAACTTTTAAAAAATCCAAAAAAAACCAGAATTCTCCCAATTTTTTTCCCTAATCTCCAAAAAAAATCCGGATTAACCAATAACGAAGCTTCTACGATTCATCTAACAATTTTTGGTCTCATTTTCAAGCAATTATTTTTCATCAATTCCTCCAAAAAAGGTATTTTCTATTGATTTTTTTATATTTATTTATATTGTAAAATTATTGTATTATATAAGGAAAAATAGTTATGTTTATTGGTTTATATGTGATATATTGTTCATGTTTTGTTATATAGTAATTATATTATAATTATGTTTTTCCATTTTAATTTGGTTATTGATTTATAATAATTTTGGGTGATTTTTGTTTAATTGAAAATTAATCTAAGGATGTTTGTGAACTTCTTAGATTTTTTAGGGGTATCTTTATAATTGTTTATGATTGTAGATAATTTGATGACAATTTAATATACTTTATTGGCCTTTTTATAACTTTAAAAAACCTTAGGGATAAAATTGTAATTTTATTAAAGTTTAGGTGTATTAGTATATTTTTCATTAAATATAGGGGTTTAAAGTATAATAATAATAAACTTTAGTAGTCTTATTGTATTATTTAAACATTAGTGGTAAAATTGGATATTTATTGAACTTTAGGTGCCTTATATAAAACTAATAAACTTTAGTGGTAAAAGTGGATATTTATTGAACTTTAAGTTCCTTATAGAAAATTAATAAACTTAAGTGGTAAAAATGGATAATTATTGAACTTTTGGTGCCTTATAGAAAATTAATGAACTTTAATGGTAAAAGTGGATATTTATTGAACTTTAGCTGCCTTATAGAAAATTAATAAACTTTATTGGTAAAATTGAATATTTATTGAACTTTAGGTGCCTTATAGAAAATTAATAAACTTTAGTGGTAAAATTGGATAATTATTGAACTTTAGGTGCCTTAGTGAAATTTATTAAATTGAAGGTGTCTTGGTGACATTTTTAAACTTTAGGTGCCTTAGTGACATTTAAAGAAGTTTAGGGGTATAAGTGCCAATTTGATAAATTTTAGGGGATGTAATTACTTTTCCATAATATATTGAGATTGATGCAAATCTTTATAATCGTATGATTTAAGTAGTATTTAAATTAAACCATTTGAAATAATAGTTAGTGTTTACATTTACTTTAGAGAATGGAGAAGAGTTGGATTAAATCAAAGAATAAGATTGTGATGGAATATATAAATGGTATAATACAGTTTATTGAGTTTGCCTCCAATAATTTTGATCACATTGGTAAAATATATTGTCCGTGTAGTCATTGTTATAATAATCTAAAGTTTACACTAACCGATGTTCAAGGAATCTATATAAGTGGGGCATTTGGCCGGAGTATGAGGTTTGGACGAAACACGGGTAAGTAGTGATTCATGTGGATAAACCAAATGAAGATAATGTAATAGGTAATGTAATTCATGATTTCGGACCCACGTTTGAAACTGGTGGGAATTCCGGTGACACCGAGATGCGTGACGAGAATGTCAATGAAAGTGATCGTGGGTCTTTCGACGCGTTGTTCAAGGAAATGGAGACAGCTTTGTACCCCAGTTGTACTAAGACGAGTTCTTTGGATTTCATAGCAAAGCCAATGCATGTGAAAGTGAAGAACACGTGGACAAACACCTCGTTTACCGAACTTCTTCAATTTTTGGGTCGTGTTTTTTCTGAACCTCATAACTTACCATATTCTCATGCGGACTGTAACTAAAAGTTGAAAAGTTTGGGCATGGGATACACCACAATTGACGTGTGTTTGAATGATTGTGCATTGTTTTACAAAGAGAATGAGAATCTTGAGAAATGCCCAGTTTGTGGAGAATCAAGGTGGGACCCGAAGAAGGGGAAAAAGGTGTCGCATAAGAAGATGTGTTATTTTCCGATTACGCCTAGGTTACAGAGAATGTATGCTTCGAGGCACACCACGAAAGATATGATTTGGCACCATATCGTAAAGAGTACCGACGAAGACGTGTTGCGTCATCCTGTTGATGGTCATAGTTGGAAAACATTTGACGGGAGGAATCCCGAGTTTGCTAGTGAACCACGTAACGTACTCCTTGGTTTGGGTACCGATGGGTTTTGTCCTTTTCCATGCAAAACAACTTGTACGCCATGTGGCCGGTTATATTGATGATAGACAACTTGCCGCCTTGGTTATGCATTAAAGAATCCACATTTATGCTTACCCTCTTGATTCCAGGTCCTCGTTCACCTGGAAAAGATATGGATGTATTTCTCCGTCCGGCTATAGATGAGGTGGAAACGTTGTGGGGTACGGGGATAGTTACATGGGATGCACATATGGAGGAGGAATCTGTGATGAAGGTTGGTTTGTTGTTCACGACGAATGATTATCCGGCTAGATCGTACACTTCAGGATGGTCTGGTCAAGGATACTTAGCTTGTCCCAAATGCATGGAATATACCCCTTTGTGCGGGTTAATAAAGGAGTTGTTTATTTTGATCACAGATGTTGGTTGCCTCTGAACCATCGGTTTTGGATAGACGATACTGCGTACATCAAAGCTAATAATAGCCCCCCCTCCCCGAAAAATTACTCCTGCAGATATTCAGACGCAGTTAGATGGGTTGCCGATTGTGTTTCCTGGAAAATACAAGGACTTTGGTGGCAAAGTGGTAAAGTAAACAGGGGCTCGCGAGTCAAACTGGAAGAAAAAGAGTATATTCTACCGTTTACCGTAGTGGTCGGAAAACTTGTTGATACATAACATAGATGTAATGCATTGTGAGAAGAATGTTTGTGATGCTCTTCTAGGCAGATTTGTGGATTTAGATGGGAAAATTAACAAAGATAACGTGAAGTCGAGGAAAGATCTGCAAGCCATGAACATCAGGTTTGGTTTGTGGTTAATTGTCGATTCACGTTGTAGGACGATTATGCCACGTGCAAAGTATGAAATGACACCCGATAAGTGACGCGAGTTTCTAGAGTGGTTGAAGGTGCAAAAGTTTCCAGATGGTTTCGCTTCTAGCTTGCGAAACAACATTCAGAGTGACACGGGGAATATTATCGGTATGAAATCCCATGTCTGTCATATTCTCATGCAGTTTCTATTTGTGGCTAGTATTCCAGGGTTAATAGACAACAAATCCATTAGCGATCCGATTATTGGGTTGTGCAACGTGTTCAGAAATGTTTGTGAGAAGAACCTGAGTAAAAAGGAATTGCAGCCCGAAAAGTCTAAAGTGGTCGAGCTTATGTGTAAGTTGGAGATGATTTTTCCTCCACCTTTTTTTGATATTATGATACACCTTGTTTTGCACTTGTACGAGGAAGCTCGGTTAGGAGGTCCAGTTCAGATACGTTGGATGTACCCATTTGAGATATACTTGAAGAAACTAAAAGAGTATATTCAGAATTCGGCGAGGCCAGAGGGTTCAATCGCCGAGGGACAAGCTGTAGAGGAAACTTTGACTTTTATATCTCGATACTTTCGAGAGGAAAGTACAAAGTTCAACGACCTGGGAAGATACGGTGAGACGATTACTGAAAACAAGGAAATATCAGTTCTTAACAGCCAGTGCAAGACGATTGGTAAGAAAAAGTATGGATATATACCAATCGCAGTGAAGGACCACATCGATTGGTACATCCTTCATAATTGTGACGAGATCCATCACTATATGATGTAAGAATTTTAATTAAAATCTTATTTACCATTTATTTAAATACTTTATTATCGATTATTAACACTATGTATTGATATTAGGGAACACAAGACCTCACTTCCAGTCCGTGATAGAAAGGCAAAACAACGAGAGCATTTTCGTCGATGGTACAAGAGAAAGGTATACAATTCAACAAACTAAGTTGAATTTATTTCAACTAATAACCGACCACGTGTGCATGTGTTCAAAATGGATCAAGAAGTTAACCCATTTGTTACGAAAGAGTTTCTCTCGTTGTCATGAATGTCGAATAGCGTCGTATATCAATATGATTCTTGCGTTGTGATCGAGGTCAAAAGGATAACGTGTGAAAAGGGCAAAAAGAGAGTTACTCAAGACTACGGAGTTTGTACAATCACAAGGTGGCTTTTTTTTAGCCGGGTGTTTGTATATAAAATATTTGGTTTGTAATTTCATAGAAGAAGATCATTTTTAGGGTGACTTGGTCAAAATCGTCGAGGTTGAATTCTCTGGTGGTTGTTCAGTTGTGTTGTTTAAGTGTAAGTGGTATAACAGAGATGTAAAAAGAATCTGCGAAAGACAGAACAAGGAGCAACAATTATCAACACTAGTACTTTTTGGTGGTCTGAAGAACCCTACATCTTAGCTACTCAACCAAAAAAGGATTTTTACGTTGATCAAATTAACGTAAGGAAGACGGAAAAGGGTTGGAAAGTAGTTTGGGAAGTGAACGACCGTCACGGATGGAGTCCAGAGTTATTTGGCGCAAAATCGATTTCCACTGCCACATAATCGAGTGACATTCCATTGGCTAATTCTACATTGGAATCGCAATACCCGGTGATTGAATTGGGTACTAGACAAGGGATAGAGATCGAGTTTTTGATTTTTAACCTTGTACTGGAACCCGCTGAGCCCGTCGATGATGAAGATTATGATGAAACCTTAGGAGAGTATCAGACTGATGAGGAAACTATATATATTGACAGTGATGACGAACCAATAATAGTTGATGATATGGACGAGTCTGATTAGTTGTGTATTTCTTTTTTATGATTTCTTTTGTAATGTATTACATTTAACACTTAAACCTTTAATCTTTTTCATTATTTTTTTGATTATAATGTGAATTGTATTTGTGTTATATATGGTATTTACTACAATAAATTTTATTATAAAAAAAGTAAAAAAAATGAAGTATAATATACAAATAAAATAGTTATTGAATTATTTTATTATAAATAAAAAATAAGGTATATTATATAAGAAAAGTATTTATTGAACTATTCGTAAGTTTAATTAAAAAAATTAGATTAAAAAATGAATTATTGAATTATTTTTAAGATTAAAAAAAATTAGATTAAAATATGAAATATTGAATTAATTTTTAGCTTAAATAAATTAGATTAAAATATGAAATATTGTATTATTTTTAAGCTTAAAAAATATAAGAAAATTAGATTAAAAAAATGAAATGTGTATAATTATTGTTAAGATAAAAAAAACTTAGGGTTTTTAGCGAGGAATTCATACTGATGAACTCCTCGCTAAAGGGTATAGGACTTTAGCGAGGACCATGTCTTCGCAAAAGAGAGGGCAGAAAAATTAAAACACGCGTTATGGCGGTGAATTGCGTATCTTCCCAAAAAATTTGGGCTTTTGCGAGGTACCTAATCTTTAGCGACGACTAGGTCCTCGCTAAAGGGGGGACATATTAATTAAAAACCTGCCGAACCCCTTCTCCTTCCCATATTCTATCATCACAGCCTCCAAACCCTCCATTAATCTCCACTCCAAACCTTCATTTTTAGCAACACCAAGCTCCTGCAAATAAAGGGAATGCCTCTATATTATCAAAAACAACATTTAATCAAGCTTTTAGGTATGATTTCTTTGATTTTTTCCAATTTTTTTTCAATCTTTTTTTATTGTTTATTCACGAATATAATACATGTTTTTGGTTTGTTTATAGCTTCCCTACCATCATTTAACACCTTTTCCTCGAATTTTAAGGTATGTAATCCAATTTTAGTTTTTTTTAATTTTTTTTTTCCATTTTTAGAGATATTAGTTTTTGCTCTATACAATGAATACCGAATTTAATTAGTTGTTTAAGATTGCTATTTAGTGTATAATTTTCTACAAATTAGCATGTTTAGTTGTATTTTTTTGGGGAATTTAGTTGCAAAATTTTGAAATTTAGAAAGAAATTTATTAGAATTTAGGTGCTAGATCTTGGATTTTTTTGTTGAATATTAAAATTATGTTAAATTTGCATATTTATAAAATTTTAGGGGTTAATTTGCTTTTTTATAAAATATTAGGGCCTTTAGAGTAATTTATAAAATTTTAGGTGCCTTACAAATAATTTTAGATTTTAGGGGTAAATTGTTAATTTTATAAAATATTAGAGGTTAATTTGCATATTTATAAAATTTTAGTGGCCTTAGAGTAATTTATACAATATTAGGCACCTTAAAAATATTTTTAGATATTAGGGGTAAATTTGTAATTTTATAAAATATATAGGGGTTAATTTACATATTTATAAAATTTTGGTGGCCTTAGAGTAATTTATAAAATTTTAGGTGCCTTAAAAATAATTTTAGATGTTAGGGGTAAAATGTTAATTTTTTATAACATGTTAGGGGTTAATTTGTATATTTATAAAATTTTAGTGGCCTTAGAGTAATTTATAATTTTTTAGGTGCTTAAAAATAATTTTAGATGTTAGGGGTAAATTGTTAATTTTATAAAATATTAGGGGTTAATTTGCATATTTATAAAATTTTGGTGGCCTTAGAGTAATTTATAAATTTTTAGGTGTCTTAGAAATAATTTTAGATATCAAGGGTAAATTTGTAATTTTATAAAATATTAGGGATTAATTTGCATTTTTATAAAATATTGGGGCCTTAAGAGGAATATTTAAATTTTTAGGTGCCTTAGAAATAATTTATATATTAGGAGTAAATTTGTGATTTTATAAAATATTAAGGGTTAATTTGCATTTTAATAAAATATTAGGGCCTTTAGAGGAATATTTAAATTTTTAGGTGCCTTAAAAATAATTTTAGATATTAGGGGTAAATTTGTAATTTTATAAAATATTAGGGGTTAATTTGCATTTTTATAAAATATCAGGGCCTTTAGAGGAATATTTAAATTTGTAGGTGCCTTAAAAATAATTTTTAAATAATATTAGGGTTTAAATTATTAATTTTAAAAATATTAGATGGGCGATGTTATGCCGAGAGGTCATGACAGAGATTGGGATGGACGCGACGCCACACAAAATCCAAGCAATCCCGTAAGGGGTTGCAACGCACCGGGTAATATCTAATTTTACACCTACTTTTGACTTAATTATTATTTTAATCGTAAAATTAAATAGGTAATAATTCGAGAAACCCGAGAGGCAAGACGACTCTTGCCACGGTGCAGGAGAGGCGGAAGCACGGAGGTAGTTCCAATGGTGTTTTGCTCGTACGATTATACTTGGAATCCGTTGGGAAAATACGTCCACCACGTGACTCAGGTAATTAATCACACCATTAGAGAGAATGTTCCACTTTACCACAGGTTCTGACAGATGTCCCTCAAGAAGAGCATGCGAATGTTTTGACTCGATTAGGAGTAAGTCGGCTAAATATTTTTTTTATTTGTTTATCTTTATCTACAAAAATATATTTAACTTCATTTATTTGAAACCAGGAATATTTAGAGGTGGAGAGGTGGAGAGGTGGCCTACCCACATTGGGGGGATATCCAACAGATGAGTACCAACAAATGTGGTAAGGGGTATAACGACCATAAGAATCGGGTGAAGCGTAAGTATTACAAGTCCCGGCAAAAACCGGATGACCTGACACCCGAGAACTGGGAGCTCACCTTGAAGATGTGGGACTCGGAGCGAGCTTAGGTAATTTAACTATTTTAAGTTGAATTAATTAAATATTATCTTAACTGTCTAACATTTTTTTCATTAATTGTTTTATAAATAGCATCAAGCTCAAGTGAATAAGATAATAGGGAGCTGCTTCAAAACCAGAGCGGGGCCGGAGTTAGGAGCTATACCAGGTGGAGGGATAATTTGATGGAGGTAATAAAAAAATTTAAATTTTTTATTTATATAACTTTTTTTGACTGTTTGCCTTTTTACATGGAAAGGAGAGTAGTTAACCCCCTCAAGTGGCCAGGGATGACGTGGAATCGGTTCCTCTACCAAAAATAAACAAATTCTTCTTAAAGACCGGGTGGACCCGTAAAAAGAATGGGTAGAGGTGCCCCGAGTACGAGAGAGCAGACGTAAGTTTATTTACTTAATATATCTTACAATTTATTATATTTTAATATATTTATTTTATTGTATGTGTTGAGGGAGATTCTCAAGAATGGACTTTGGGAATCACAAAGCCAACGTGGAGACTTATCTTGTACACCTCCCATGACGCAACGGGAGAAGGTAGACGCCGTGATGAAGGAGACCCAACTAGGGTTAGGAGACGGGACCCGCTACTTGATCCTGAGAGTTGGCCACCCACTTCCGGAAAGTCTTCTAATGCTTGGGATCCGGTAAGCGAGAGCATGCTTCGGGACTACGACTGGATGATGAAGTTCCTGAACGAGTTCCTTGTCTCCATAGGCAAGGACCCGGTGCCAGACAATATTTCCTGATCCTCGGCTTCCACTACTAGTACGCGACTAACGAAGGAGGCGATGGACTCACGGATGAGTACAACCATCACCTTGCTCAACAGGTCCAGAGAAGAACGTGGTCACGAGGAAGCACTTGTCCCTCCATCCGGCAATCCATCTGCTGACCCCGAGCCCGACCCACTATCTCTACTCCGTCATGCTCACGCCTACATCTTATGGACGAAGGTGAAGAAGAAGATGAAGATGAAGATGATGATATATCTATTTCTTAGTTGGTGTGTTATTTGGTTGACTTTTTATTTACACTTTATGTTGACTTTTTATGACTTTTACTATTTCCGGCTTATGGTTTGTAATTATCGACTTTTTATGACTTTGACTTTCGTATGTATGACCTTTGACCATCGGTTAATTTAGTTTTGGTATTGTATTATTTTGTCTATTTTCATATATACAAATACAAAAATAAAATTCAAATTTAAATTAAAAAAAAATAATAAATAAATTATATAATTGAAAAAAAATTAAATTAAAAAAGTCTTTAGCGATGACTTTGTCGTCGCAAAATTAAAGTCAAAGTCCTCGCAAAAGAGTTGACCAGCAAACGCGACGACTAAGGCGTCTCAAATGACCAAGTCTTTAGCAAGGACACTTTCGTCGCAAAAGACCTTATCATTAGCAATAACGGGTAGTCCTCACTAAGATAGGTGGTTCATGCGACGACACGGGAAGTCGTCGCGATTGGGGGGTCTTTTGCGACAAAACTTTAGCGATGACCCTTTAGTAAGGACTGGTCTTCGTAAAAGACCAATCTAGTGTTTAGCGAGAACTTATCCGGTCTTTAGCGACGGAGGCGGTCCTCGCTAAAGGCCTCCCTTGCTGTAGTGGGTGTTTTTTTCCTTTCGTAAGGGTGAAACCTTGCTTTTGCCTTTTTTTGTTTTTTTTTTAAATTCATAATGATGCGGATGCTACAGCGTTCCTTGATGACAAAAGTTACAAACAAATATGTTGCATGATTAAAGAAAGTTTTAAGATTAAAATATTAACAATAATAAAAGAATATTGCCATGGAAGAAAAAATTAAATAGATAGTTTACACCAGTGATATGCACAATACATGACATAATATATAATTGTCCAAAGTAATAATAAATAAAAATCAACATTATTTTATGGATAGCTTCACTGTGGTGAAGTTTTTTGAATTTTGTAAAAAAAATCTATTTGACTTTTTTTCTAAACACTTCACCATGGTGAAGTTTATTCAACAAGTCATAACTAAAAATTGATAAATAGTATACTATCTTTATAAGAAAATCAAAATAAAAAATTAAAGTAATAAATTGCCTAGTATTTGAAAGGTAGAAACTATCTTGCTGATAACGTATTACGAATTGTACAAAGAAAGAAAGAATAATGTTTTACTGACGCTAGAAGTTTGTCCCAATTACAGAGTATTAGAATCCTATATATAAAGAATAAGTAACCCTAACCCTAGTCTCAAGTCTATGAGTTGGATTGAATATCCACATACGGGTTTATAACATTTTTAAATAAATTTTTAGTTACTCGTACATGATTTAGTATATTAGATAATTAGAAAAATTGTAATTATTATTATATTTAATTTTTATAAATATTATATATAATTTATCTTATTTCGTATTCTTCGTATACATATCATAAATTAGATAAAATTATGACCAATTTCTTATATATACTCATGTTATACATAATTTTTCATCTTGACTCACTATACTGATCATAATTTTCTTTGATAATATTTTTACTTGACTAGTTATTAGATTTGTAGAATGTTGATAATAAGAATGTATTTTTTTTTTAATATATTTTTGGATATATATTTTGGATTTGTGAAATATAATTATTTTGCACTAGGCATCCATGTACAAATTATCATTATTTCATTAATCGAGGTTTGGGCCATGTTTACTAGCTATTTCTATTTTGTGATTCACACCAATAAAAATTTATGTTGTGATTAATAGATTCAGGTCCCTTTGTTGTCCATGAGTCTAAAATTATATTATATATCTGTTTAACTAGTTATATAGCTAATCAAATAGATTTTTTGATGATTAGTTAATCTCCGTTTCCATTCTTTAGTAACTAGAAAATAATGTTTACATCCTGACACGATCGCTCTATGAAAATTGGATAAATTTTAGTTTTAGAATTAAATTATGAATAAACCCCCCCCCCCCCCCCCCCCCCCTATCCATCTCCTTCCAATCCACTAGAATCCTTTCAATGTTATAACATCCACAAAATAAGTTTTCTAAGCTTACCCTAATTCACTGTGAAATTGTTTCACAAGGAACTAATTACGGTTTCTATGCTAAAATTACACAATAAAAATAAAATGCTGGGTTAAAGCGGATATAAAATAGTTTTCCAAGTTAGGTTCCCTTAGGATTATCCTTTAACTTTTACATACCCACTTGCAACTAAATAAATAAGTTTTTGTATAATCAGAGTTCACAACCACTTACATTAATGCATATGTACTATATATATATATATATATATATATATATATATATATATATATATATATATATATATATATATATATATATATATATATATATATATATATATATATATATATATATATATATATGTGTGTGTGTACGCGTGTATGTGTGTATGTGTGTGTAGATAGATATTACCAATTGGAAAAGTGGTTGAAGCCTTCTAAACATCTTGGTAGTAAGATAACTTTGCGAACCTTTAGGGAGAATTAAATTGTTATCCTTAATAAAAATAATCAAACACGTTAGTGATAAATCGTATTAATACATCAAAAGATTAAAAACACCAATTAATAATTTTTTTCTTGATGGTAACAAGGAAGGACCAAAATTAATATAGTAAAAAATAGTTAATGAAACACAAAATCAAATAATACCTAATACGAATTTTAGGTTAAAAATCAGATCTCATGAATCAAAAATATAAATTAACTTACAGTGTTATCATGAGAATGAAGAATCACTGTGTGCGTTGGAAATGAAGAGAAAAAGTTTTTAAGTGTAGTTGACTGGTTTTTTATATAGGGTGAGTGAGCTTATCATTAGGAATTTAGAGGATTCTAAAATGGATTTTTTATCTTACGTGAAACGCAAATGTGAGTCGGGTTCTTGTATTTATGAAGGACAGTGTTCGAAACTAGATTAAATATTTTCTTTACCTGTGTGAAATTTTAACACGCCCCTTTACCTCCCTTCATAATTTTTTACTTTATAATTTTATACTTCATTAACTTTGGCTAAAAAATGTTGGCAGAACTCTTGCTCAATTAAACGATTTTGTTTAAAGTGCGAAGATATCTGGTTGATTCATGATTATAAGGTAATTTTCTAACTATATAACTGTAGATATAATGTAATGTGATTATATGACCTTTACTCTAGCTTTGCGATTCTATTTTCAAGTTCATGCAACAGCGAAGGAATGAATTTTTCCATGACAGAGACTCCCATATCGAAAATTTTAATCAATTTTATATGGTTTATAATATTTCACTTAACACTCTCATATCTGAAGCTACTCACATGCTAGTGATAACTTTTAGGGTTTATTCCTACATGCATGATTCAAACCCAACATTGCAATCACTATTCTCAATCGCATTCACTTCATTTCTTGTACCTTGGTTCAATTATAGTGGAAAATCGTGTTGAATCTTGTCAAGATGTGAGGCTATTTAGTGACTTGATTCCCAAATATCTTCAATGTAACAGATTGCTTATTGAATCTTTCATTATTCCCTCACATATTCTCTTGTGTCAACGCCCAGAAAGATTGCATCGTCTATTGAAGATCGGTGATGGAGCATTCTTGAGGATACTGTGGCAAAACATTTTTGGGTAAGATTCTCAATATAAGAATCTTAGGTTGGTTGCGGTGGTGGAGCTGGTTGAACATAAACTTGTATTCCTTGATAAGAAACTTAATATCTCTACTGAAAATTGTTTTTTTGAGGTTGTGGTTAGTAAGAACTACCTTTATTCATGGCCCCAGAATTAGACCACTGAAGGCACATGTTATTGTGACTCCCTTGTTGAATCCTAGTATATCGCAATTCATAATTTCCACAATTCGAAACGAAAAACAAAGATTTTTGATTCCCTTGACTCTCTTCCTAAACATGATCATTGACCCCACGACGCAGATAATCTTGTGCTTCATACATTACTTTCAGCTCGATCTATATCACTTGGAAACCTTATTTTATTGTAATTAAAATCTACTTCATTTGATTTATAATGATGAAAATTTAGCCTTCAAAGAAGTTTCACTACCTAATTGCAATGCACCTTTTGTATTCGTAATAAAATCGCGCGACTGTGGCAATCTCCTCTTCGTATCTACTATCTTCTCCATACCAAATGCGGCCTCGGTTGGATCTATGGACACAAAATCTACCCTTCCAAGGTTATCTACCCTCAAACGTGACTCAAAGTTGAGTCCTTCAAAGAACATCGCAAGTTGAAGTGCTGGGGTATATCCATGGAGAGGAAACTCAGCTAACCTCTGTTGAGACCTCGTACATGTCTCTTGATGTCTCCCTATTTGTCATGAATTAATCCTAGTTGGAGACATCATTTTAGGTGTATTTATTAGTGTATAGGTCAATTTTCTCATGATTTAGTACATTCTCCTATATTGTATCTTGAATTAATTATTTATTATTTTTAGAGAATATTGATATTAATTATTTATTTAGTGTGAAGCTTTAAAGATATATGGTAATTAATTAGAGTCCAATTCAATTCTAAGAGCTAAAGGAAAGAGGACAAACATGGAAATTGAAGATAAGGAAACAAAAGCTAAAATATGAAAAAGGAAAAGCTGCCATAAATCTGAATTTCACCATCCACGACCACAAATTAGCTTATATCTCAAAATCGGTAAGGAATTTGGAAGAACTGTCAAGAGAAAAGTTAAAGATCATTCCGAGACAATGAATTTCGACTACTCATACGCGTTAAACGGATAAGAATTAAAGATGTTAGGACCAAAAGAAATACGGGATTGATTCCATATTTTAGGGTTACGAATTTGAGTTGAGCTAGGAGTCCATTACTTACCTTCTCCTTCAAGAAAACGAATTAGTTGTTCTTATACACTATAAATACAGCCTCTTATAATTATAAAATCATCCTTGGCTAAACCTTAAGTCAGGAAGAAGCTTACAACAAGAGGAGAAGTCTGGAAGGAGCTGAACATCATATCATGTTTTCTCCAACCTTAAAATTTGTAATTTCTCTCTTTTCTTTCTTTTCTTTCTTTAGTATGAACTAATTTACTTTTATCTTGAGATTTAGCATATATGTATGAACCCTAGTTTTTCTATTTGATTTGGGATACCACGGTATTTAATTGGAATTCATGTTTTATGTTCTATTTATATGTTTTGATTTGATGACTGTTTTCCTTGCTAGTGCACGAGTATAGGATTACCTTAATAGTAGTTAGATGATCACCTTAGCTGGGGGTCTAACTATTGAAACACCACATAACGTCTAGAATAAGATTTAGACTTGACAAATCAACCTAACTAGATAATCATTAGGGTATGTTTTCACCACTATCATCATGTTTGGAATTGAATTGCTTAGGATCATTGTGGCGCTTGATAACCCTAGGTTTAGGCTGTCTCATGATGTGTTCGCAACCCCCTTAGTTGCTCTCAAGGTCTAAGAGAGGGAATTAGAATCCTGATTATCTCATATTACTTGATTCACCCTTAGACGATAGAATAACAAAAACTAGTGGGGATTACTTGCTAACATCTCGAGCTAAACTCTCATACTACTTGCTTCATTTCTTTTATTTGATTTTCTGTTTTTAATTTAGTAGTTTTAATTTTCTCTTTATAAAACCAAAGAAAAATATATTTTCCCTTTCTTTATTTGCGTATTACCTGTTCTATCTTTTATATCGGCACTTGATAAATTGCATAAGTTCTTCCTAACTTTCGTAGTCTCTGAGGAACGAATCTTCTTATCATTAAAACGGGCATACGTCATGCAATACTTGTAGAACCGTGCTCAGCCTAGGGTGTATATTTGCACTTATTTATCTATTATTTTATAACACCTTAGGCGACACAAAGTTTTTGGCACCGCTGCCGTGGACTACATCGTTAGTCCTTGTGCAATTATCTAGTGCTTATATTTTAGTTAGTTCTATTTTACGCTTTTTCTTTTAGTTTTTGTTTTACAGATCTATAGGCGAGAGCAGATTTGTTAGGGAAGGAAAGTTTCGTATTACTAGATCATGCAGAAGCTAATACAATTATGAAGAATATTCTTGACATCATGTTAGACCAACAACTAGATGAATGACGCAAACTCGCGCGAGAAATAGCTCAGGGAAATCTAGTACATACTTTACCTTCATGTCCTAGTTGTGGAGAAAGAGATCACTCGTGGGAGAATTGCATGAATAATCCAGCTTCGATTTCCTTCATACCTTATTAAAGAAACCATTATTATAATTGTTATTATCAATCTCAAGGAAATTACGCTAATTAGCAGCCCCCATAGAATCATAATTGGGTCGGAAATCAACAGACATATTATCAACCGCGCCCACAATCTTATTATCCTCCACAACCTATCTATCAAGAAGAGCCGATTTATAATGAAGTTTATCAAGAACCACCTATTTATTCAATGCAACAAACCATACAAGAGCAACCTTCGAGTTTGAATTCAAGCATGGCTAAGATGATGAACTTAGTTAAAATAAATATGAAGATTAGCCAGCAAAGATTCCAAAACCAATCCAAGGTGCTTAAGAATCTTGATAATACCATGTCACAAATGGTGAGTAAACTTCAAAACATGCCAAAAGGGCAGCTCCCAAGTGGTACTATTGCTCCCGAAAATGGTGTTTGTCATGCAGTTGAATTAAGAAATAGAAAACAATTACCTCCACCGAGTGTAGGACCAGAACCAACCTCTGCTCCTGAAAAAGTGGTTGAAGAAACAACTAAAGACAAGGTGGAAGAGGTAATTGAATAAAAGAGTGTCCCAGAGAAGACACATGAAAAGAAAGAGAGGACGGTGGTAACCAATACACCTCCTCCTCCACCATTCCCATCACGTGTCAAAACCAAGAACAATGAAAAAGATTTCCAAAAGTTCCTTGACATGGTGAACAAGAGAGGAGAAGCTTACAACAAAAGGAGAAGTCTGGAAAACTTGCATACGTCCTGTAATACTTGCAGAATCGTGCTCAGCCTAGGGTGTCTATTTTCACTTATTTATCTATTATTTTATAACACCTACCCTTCCAAGGTAATCTACCCTCAAACGTGACTCAAAGTTGAGTCCTTCAAAGAACATCGAAAGTTGAAGTGCTGGGGTATATCCATGGAGAGGAAATCTAGCTAACCTCTGTTGAGACCTCGTACATGTCTCTCCTAAACTCTCACCACGATTTTGACAGAAATCAAAAAGCTCAATTTCATCTTTCATTCACATGCTTTGTGGATAGTAGCGATCAAAGAATTTGAGTTGCAACTCGTCACATGACATAATTGAATCAGATGGTTGACAATCCAACCGTTCACTTGCACCTCCTGTCAAGAAAAACATAGCATTACGTAATATAGCTGCTCGCGTGTAATACCTTAAGTAATGTAGATGTCACAATCATAGACTTCGGAATCGACCTCACCGTATCTTGAAATTCAGCACCACTGTAGTTTCCATAACTCATGAATTGATCCAAAGTACCCAGATTGGGGTTGAATCTAGCTACTTGGATCACTGAAGGCCTTATCCCTAACAGTTGAACACGAAATTGTCCTCCTTGACCAAGAAGACCTTGTTCACTGTGTTGATCAATCGATGGATCTTTCCATTGCCTCCTACTTACGGTTTACTCCTGTTGTATTGGGTTTTGATGATTAAGATTATCCACAGGTGGTACATCTTCTACTTGTGAGTCCAGATTCCTACCGACCTCTATATTAATTGGTACAACTATATTCGCCATCACTTGTTCCTCTTTCACTGTCTTGCTCGCCTTTTCTTAGTCTGAAGTAATTTTTTGGGGTCTGAGAGCATACACCAAACTTAAAGAAGCTGAAGAGAGAAACAAGAAAAACATGTGTAAAGCTGAAAACGTATGCACTAAGCTAAGGAAGATAACTAATTATAAAATCCCCTACAGCGGCTCCAAAAACTTGGACGACATGTGGATGTGATAAAATAAAGATGGAAAACACACACACCTCAAGAACCACTGATAACTCTAGATAAGTGTACGAATTGTTACAAGTAATAAGTAAGTAAAACGAGTGTCATTGATAGGAATTTAGGTAGTTAGCTTCAAGCTCATGGCTAAAGATAGCGTAGATGATGTTTATATTACAATATAGAAATTAAGATGAATATTATGTTTTGGTTTTCAATTAGAACTAAGAATGAAATAACGAAATTATATTAAAAATTAAAATAAATAAGATTAATAAGAATGGGAGGGAATATAGATTAGGTTCACAAGTACTCATCAATCCTACAAACACATTATTCTAAGTATAATGGTGAATCGAGTTAATACAAGAAGTCGCGACTATAATTCTTCTAGCTCCCGTCAAGGTAACTTAGAAGGGAACCTCAACACTACTATGGGACTTGGGTAAGTGAACCCTACGCAATGATCGATGATTAAATCTAGCCCTACTGGATATCTTGTTAGGCAAGCCCACCAGGACTACAACCACACACTAGACGATTTGAACCATTTCCGAACCTAAACCCCCCAACTAAGGTAATATTTTATGGAATTAGGTAAATCTATAGGTTTATAGGCTCTAGAAATCATAAATTAGAATAATTCATAACACAATTATAATTAACATACTCAACTCAGTAAAAAATGATCTCTCAAATAACATATAATAGCAAAATAGTAGTCACAGAATATACACATTGCAAACCCAAAATATGTGAATTTTAGTGCATGATTACAAAATGAAACTAAAAATAAAGACACTATAAATTTGGTTAAGCAAATGAACTAAGACAATTTACCGTAATGGTAGAGGTGGAATGATGCAGAGTGATGGTGTGATGCTCCAGATTTTGTTGCTTCTTCCTTTGTCGAATTTCTCTTCTCTCTAGACAAAATTCTTAATAAAAACTTAAAAAGGACTTGTTCCTAATGTAAATTCTGAGACTTATAGGTTGAGAATCATTTTATGGGTCATGGGAAAGGCGATAGTTATTCGTAAGACCGACGTAGCCTCAACTATTAAAGTTATTCGCAAGACTGGCGTAGCTCAACAATAAGAGTTATGTGCAAGACCAACGTAGCCTCGACGAAAAAAGTTATTCACAAGACCGAAGTAGTCTCGATAATCAAAGCTGTTTTCAATTTCAATGAAGCCTCGGTAATCTGATTCATTTGTAGGATCGACATATCCTTGATGATTAGATTTATTCGCAAGACCGACGTAGCCTCGGTGATCAGAGTTATTCGTAAGATGGAATGTAGCCTCGTCAATTAGAACTATTAGCAAGACCGACGTAGTCTTGAAGACCCGAGTTATTCGTAAGACCGGGGTATCCTCGATAATCAGGGTTATTCTTAAGACCGAACTTAGCCTCGACAATCATATTCATTTGTAAGATCTAAAGTCAAGACGACAACTAGAATTATTTGCAAGTCCAATGTAGCCTCAGCAATCAGAGGTATTCATGAGTCCGCTGTAGCCTTGACAATCTATGTTATTTGTAAGTCCGACGTAGCTTCAACAATCTAAGTTATTTGTAAGTCTGGCATAGCCTCTACAACCTAGGGAGCGAGAAAGGTTTAAAATTTAATAAACCTTCAACAATCAGGTTATCATTCCAAAGATTGAAATAATTGGAACATGTATATACATCCTCCACAATAATACTTGTGTACCATCAAATCCCTACTTTAGACACCTTCTAGAGGTGTGATCCTAAAATATTGTGTCAGACGTTAGAGGATACAATCCATAATTTGATGTAATCTTGTTTATTATTCTCACCAATACGATACCAAAGAAGTCACGGGTGAGATGTACCTTGGAAAAACTCAACATAAAAGTTCAACCTTGCATCTGGGCTAGAAAGACCAAAGTGATGAATTTTTTTGATCACATCCAAGGATAAGATCTTGATATAATAAATTCAAAGGGGTATCGATAAGTCAATATATACTTGATCCCTCCAAATGGAGACCTTGACAATCTGAATTGACAATATACATGCATAATCAGAAAAAAGTAAATAGTTGATCGAGGGAAAAAGCGTGAAACTCTTCTAATGGTAGATCGCTCGAGCTACCTAAAGTCTAGGACATAACAATGTATATAATATCACTTTAAGATAGTGGGTTTCCGTTCAAGCTTAACATGCACATATCATTCGAGTTATGCTACACCCAACAGTAGCATTATGTGTGCTTACTCGACATCTATAAATACTCCTCTCTAAGACAGATGCGACCAACTATAAATAATCTCTCAAAATTATCTCGTTATCTCTCTAAAATGGGTGTGGTTATTATACACACAGTTTAAGTCTACATATATGCTCGGGTTAGTTAATCCATGATCGTACAAATGATAATATTGATCATTAGAGTTCCATTGGAAGCACACATCCCTGTGGTCCTGACTAACTATCTTGTTCTAGGATGGTTTGGAGTAGAGAAAAAAACCTTGGACCTTCAACCAGATCCTTTAGAGTAAATATAAATTATTTTGATTGTAATTGAGAGTATGCTACGCTGCTAACAATACTCTTGAACAATTCAGTATTATACTCCTAGATCTTCTACTGTTCTGCCTATACATACACATCTTTGTTATGGTATTATTAGTTATTTACTTAATAATTGAGTTAAGTGTGCTCCTGAGTGTAAGAAGACGTGATTTTCATGCTATATCGAGGGGTAAATACTATTTTTTATTCTAGTAATACCCCCAAGTATGCGATTACAGTGTGGATAACATTGATGAAAAGAATAACACAAAGGATAAGATGATATATATGGAGTTTGATCTGATTTGCCAAATATGTAGAGAATACTTTAAAACAAATGACCATCTATTTTTTGAGTGCTCATTTGTGATAGATATTTGGAAAGATTTGAAGCATTGGTTGGGTATTAACAAAAAGATGGACATTTTTTTGAGTTTCATTAAATTGCTCAAGAAGCTGAAGGACGAACATAATAGATGAGAAACACTCGTCAAATTTCTTTTGTGTCAACATGTTAACTAATTTGAAATGCAAGGAATAAACTAGAAATAGTAAATGTTACCTCGTCTCGAGATACTATATTCAAATAGGTACAATTATCCATATTTAGCATTCTATTCTCATTGTACCCTCATCTCTTCCTTATAGGTGATAACATGTTTCTCAGAGATGTGCACTAATATGTGCTAGTTGTTTAGCTAGTTGACTACTTTATAATTTTATGTTAAATATGTACAACACCTTGTAAAGTGTAACCTTTTTCTATATCTTAACAATTGTGTTTCCAACAAAAAAAACTTCTGGGGTTTTAAGAAAAAAAATAAGGCAGTTTGAGTCAAATGAAAATGACTTTTGGAAAGGGGTCATCAAATAAATTTTAAGATCATATTATAATAGTTTAATATGAATAAGCTATTCCCTTACAAAGATAGTTGCAAATAATTGTAACTGTATGTTTTGTTTTTTGCAATTTTTGTTTTCTTTTAGATTCTACATAAACTGTAATAAGTGTTGATCTTTATGGAATAAAATCTTGCTTACTTTAATAGTGTTCAATGTATAAGGATAAGCTACATTGATCCGTGGAGCCCTTTCACTTTGAAAAATTAAAAATGCAAAGTGAAAAAAACATGGATTTACTAAATTGAAGCAATATATAAAAGAATTATCTTAGCACCCTAAAGTGCAGCGTGCATTTCGTTCCAGATATCACAAAGGCCATCATAAGGTATTTCTAGATCATCTTTCACGTGCAGGTCATCCTTTACATCAACATATTCTCCTTTATGAATGCTACTTTCAGTTTCCACAACTATAATTCCACTCCCTATTAAGTTTTACTTAGATTAACCTCCCAATCCTAGTTATCATAAAACAGTACTATTAATCAGTAGAGAAGAAAATTTTGTATAATTAACACGAATAAAAAATATAGATAAGTACCACATATTCCTTGAATGGAGAATTCTTGAGGGGTTTCTCTAACATGTATTGACTCATATCTTCATCATCTGAATCAATGATTACTATAGGGCATGGGATAGATTTGTTCTTTTAAACTGAGACATTGTAAAGATAAATGTTATATGTAGTAGCAACTTGCTTTCCCTTTAAATCTCCATTGTAAGGGTCATCTTCTATGTCCAAGTTCTTAGATGAAACTTTAGGATCATGTGCATACTAGATGTGCATACAGCGTGTTCTGAGAGCAATCGCTTCCTCCACTTTTTTTGTAAAACTTCCGGATTTTCCACATTCGAATTCATTGATATCTGCGACTAGATTGTATGGATAATTTGAGTTTTCCATGAATTTGGAATAAGTTTTGTTATTTTTTTGCGTCACTTCATATCTCTAGGATCTCTATGACACAAATCAACTACAAAAAAGCATATTTACCAATAATTAAAATATTAAACAGTAATAAAGTCTCAAATTTACTATCTCAGACAAAAATAAGCCTCAAAGTTGGAGTATCATTTTCCATATTTTACCTTCTTCAGGTAATTTTCACGAGTCATTCATTTTTTAAAGAAAGGTCACAACTGAGTCTACACAAAGAAAGACCATCAATGAACCATCAATAGTGTATGTGATATGTAGATATATCACCTACACGAACCCATTTTTTTTTTTAAAAAAAGTTAGGCATGCCTTTTTTGATGAAGATCTATTGTTATCCCATCTACTCTTGTTAACCCATATAAAAAAATGAACCAGAAAAACAAGTAGGTAATATGTAAATGCATCAACATCGACCACATAGTTCTTTTATTCTGTACCAGGGACAAACCTTCATTGGGCCAGGGGGGCACTTTTTCAAGAATAAAATTTTATCATATATATTAATAACTTGCTACTAAAGATTTTTTTTTTTTTTTGTAAACCTAGAAATGTTTTACCCATACTTAATACATTTTTCTTTATAAATTACACAACATTATCTCTACAAACATCACTTTAATCATATTTACAAATAGTTTTGGATCCATTCCTTATCAGCAATCCACTTCTTTAAAAAAGCTAAAAAATTCGATTAGTTTTTTTATTTGAGTGTTTTTATAAGATTTGGATAATTGTATGTGAACTATTAAATTTTTTATACGAATTTAAAATTTATTAATAAAATTATTGGATAGAAATTTAATATTTTTCATTTGAATAAAATAGTTATTGTCCTTCTCAAATTTTGGTTCTTTTAGTTTAATACATCGCCGAACATCTCTAAAAGTCTATGCTACATAGTGTTTTTTTCTTTTTGTTCTAATCGTTTTTTATGCTACATAGTACATAGGAAGTAATTAGTATTATTGTATTAGTAACCTAATAATTTGTTCTAAATAAAAAAAACTTCAAAGCATGTGCATGCATCACATGATCAAGCGTACAAATTAGATTTTTTTTTACTATAACAACTAATTGGAACTTAAAACTGAAAAAAGTATATTTATTGATTTAATTATTTTAATTTTAACAGAATATAATTTATTAAACAAAAGTTATCTCATAGAATTGGAGAATTGTTGATTATGTACCGGTGAACTGAACATAGAAAATAGTGTAACCATGGAAATTTTTTAAATAATGAAAACTCAAAAAGGTCAATTGTAATTTGGTTATCATTTTTATAATGTAATATATATTATTTTCATTGATTACATGAAACGTATTTTAATATTGGTATATACGTAAATATTGTAGAAGTATTTAAAAAAAAGATGTACCCAAGTCACTATACATCCCAAAAAAAAATAAAAAAAACGATCAATTGAACTCAGGATGTTTGAGTCCGGTAGGAAATGAGTGGTATATGGATTAGACACCATTGCCTAATTTCAGGCATAGAAGAGTTATATGATCATAATAAGCTTTACGTCATAACTCTTGCATTCTCGTTAAATTTTCAAATTGAACATATATTTTTAATAACCTATGATTGATATTATTCCCTTTGTTTTGGTTGAGACAGATCTATAAGGTATTTACATACAACGGAAGAAGCTCAATATGTGGCTGAAGAGTATGGATGTTGTTAGTATATTGATCAAGCAAGTTGCACATAATTTATATGGATAAATTGAATCAGCGACATTAGAAATTTTCATGTTCTAATAGTTATTGTTTTACCATGACTAGAGCTACTTTTTCATAATACAAACTCTTGTAATTGTGTAGAAACCTATTTACCATTTACACGTATATATGGCTTTATGAAACTATAAGAACCCAAATTCAGCCGATATACAAAATCTAATGTTTTGAAACTTGTAAGCCATTTTTTTGTGATGTAGTCTACACTATGATAAACATGTAATTTTTAATTGCAAGAATATTTTGCAATGGATTCTTTTCTAAACCACATCCTGTAATCTTCCTCCTCTGATGATTCAGATGTAACCAATCTATACAAAAAAACCTTGTAGACCTGACAAGGCTGGAATGCACGTCCATTGGCTTGACGAGTAACTTAAGGGTTCAGTATACATCCAATATTACTTATGATACTGGTGTCGCCTAAGGTGTGATAAAATAATGAATAAAATAAGTGCAAATAAACACCCTGGGCTGAGCACGGTTCTGCAAGTATTACAGGACGTATGCAAGTTTTAATGATAAGATTATTCGTTCCTCAGAGACTACGAAAGTTAGGAAGAACTTATGCAAATTATCAAGTGCAGATATGAGAGCTAGAGATAATAATACGCAAGTAGAAAGAAAACAAAGATAGATTTTTATTTGGTTTTTAATAAAGGAAATTTAAACTACTAAACTAAAGACAGAAAAATAGATAAAAGAAAAGAAGATAGTATGATAGTTTAGCCTGAGTAATTAGCAAGTAATCCCCACTAGTTTTTCCGTTCTAAACATGTAAGGGTGAATCATGTAGTATTTCAATAGTCGGTTTCAATTGCGTTACGTAGACAATTTTAGGGTTTACCTGTGTCAATAAGAACCTAATAAACTTTTCCTGCAATTGATTAAATATCATTACACTAAACCATAATGACTATCTAGTTAGGCTGTATTGTCAGGCGAAACCTTATTCTAGACGCTACTTATTGTTTCCATAATTAAATATGACTTAGCTAATGACTTATTTGACTACTATGAAGGTAATTCTATACGGCTTGCAATCCGCAAAGAAACAGATTATAATTCAAACACATAGACAGAGAAATAAAACATGAATTCAATTTAAAACATATAATTCCAATATTAGATAGATGTCAATCAAAACTATGGTTCATACATATATGCTAAAACTCAAGCTAAATTTATTTAATTCATACTAAAGAAATAAAAGAAAAGAATTACAGAATTAAAGGTTGAAGAAGACATAATTGATGCACATCTCCTTCTAGACTTCTCTTCTTGTGTTGTAGCTTCTTCCTGACATTAAGGTTTGGCCAAGGATGACTTTCTAATGTTAAGAGGCTGTATGTATAGGGTATAGGAAGACCTAGTTCGTTTTCTTGAAGGAGAAAGTAAGTAATGGACTCCTAGCCCAACTCAAATTCGTAAAGGATAATTACTGCTGACTTATTTTTATCATATCTTCTTCGTTATTGGACCATTTTTACGCATAAGATGTCAAAAGAATCCTCACGGAATTATCTACCTCCTAATAAAAGGGATCTTCCAGAATTGGCTCGGTTTTGGAGTTATCATCACTTCTTTAGACATAGCTGCAGAAATTCAGATTTATTTGACAACTTTTCCTTTTCCTAATTGAACTCTGTTTCCTTCTATCTCCTGATTTCTTCAAGATCTTCTTTCCTTATTTCCTTAGAATTGACTTGCCATCTAATATATTTCCATATTATCTTTAAAGCTTCACGCTAAATAAATATTTAAACCCAATATGCTTTAAAAATAATAAATCATTAAATCAAGACTAAAAATAGGAAAGTGTACTAAATCATGATTAAATCGACCTATACTCTAATAAATACACCTAAAATGATGTCTCCAACTACTAATAAATCATCACAAATGGGGAGACATCAAGACCCCCAGCTCAAAGTTGTATCGTCCCGATACAATAAAAATAAATAATAGTATGGAAGTCAAGAAGAAGAAGTAGGAGGAGCATAAGAACAGAACACAATGAATGATCCTAGAGCATAAATATCCAAAAAGTCTCATGTAGTAATGCTAAAGAAATAATGCACAAGTATGCTTAATATACACATAATCAACAATCCATGAATTCAAGTCAAGATTAATTTCGCAATGCTAGAAGGAGAGGTCTTAACTTAGTTCGTGCTAATGGCTATAGGTTGTTCATAGGTTCTAATATAGCATCCAATGGTCCACTTACCTACTACCTAATAGCTAAATTGTTTCTCCACCAAGTAGTTAGAAATCCTAAGGTATTTGGTTATAACGTGGCTTAGGGACGGTGTGGTATATTTGAATAATGAAAAGTGAGCTTTTGGCTCTCTCCTTATATTCCATCAACGAATCGCCCTAGAGCTTGAGTTTTCACTCGAAGATGTTCTCACTCAACCCAATTTTTGATGCTTTTGATGTGCATCCCCAATAATCCCAAATAAAACCTTTTTCATGATGATATACAATTTCCACTTGCCAGTCCGAATATATTATTCTTTTCATATCAATTTCTTCTTTTGTATAGCTATGACTCTCTTTTTGATGTTGAGATAACATGCTATTTTCCATAAAGTATGCCTATTCATAAATTTAGCTCGTAGCTTCTTTTTCATTCACTATTACACCGGCAAAGGGTTACAATAATAACTTTTTCATCAATAATAAAATTACAATTACAATTCCCAAACCCAATGTTCCCTAATGATGAAACCCACCACCCCAAACTCAAGCTCTAAAAACGACTTGTCTCAAGTTTTGCGATTCGAGTGCGGGTCATATAGATAAGTCCTATAAACTAAGGGTATGGATTATAATGTGGTTAAATAAAAGGCTTTAGAAAGGCTCAGAGGGGCTAAGACGGATAAATAATAACAATAATCAATATAAAAATGGTGAGAAGGTATAAAAGGCTTCAAGTGGCTTCAATATGAAAGAACTGCCTTATTCATTTTTCTAACAATCGGATTTTGTTACTTTTTCACTACTAATTCATAGACAAGTGGGTTTTCAACTAATTTCAAACCTCACGTTCTACACACCAAATAACTCTCCCTAAGTTTCAACGTAACTTCTTAGCATTGCTCATTAACTTTTCTATCTTTTATTTCCTGTTTTCATACATGCATGTTAAACGTATTTGTGACATCTTTCAAAACCATACTACCTACTATCATTAGCCTAATAAAATCATGCTCAATAGGTACATTCAACATATTCTATGCCTATTTCAACCTAAAAAATGTAAATATTTATGTAAAAAAACAAAAAGGAAGATGAGGACAACGAATCCCCACCCCCAACTCAAAAGTGAGCCGTGTTCCCACGACTCGAAAAAGACCTAATAAAAATAAAATTTAAAATTAGCATACATATTGCACATAAAGAAATGGCAGGGAAGAAAGAAAACATACTCTTCGAGGCTATTACCTCGCCTTATCGACATCCAAGATTGGATTTGCTGGATTTTCTTTAATTGCTCAAGGAGTTTATGACGTACTCCTTTTCTTTTTTTCAAAGTTGTGTAATTACTCTCAAAACTTTAATGATCCAAGCACTGTCAATATTGTTATTCATCTTAAACTCACGTGTGTCTTCCTCACCCAACTTCTTATTCGCTTTCCGATCAAGACACGTGATCATAGTAGGAAATTGCATTAAATAATTACATGGGAGAGACCGAAAATCGCATCACCTCCTCATAGATCAACTATTCCACATCCTCTTCTTCTCCTCACAAAATACAATTACACAAAAAGAACATCTTTCAGAACGTCTTACCAAGAACATAGACCAACCCCATCTTTCCAAATCTCCATGAATCTTCTTGTATTCTCCTTTATCAACTTCTTCTTCAAATATTTTCTCATAAGCAAAAGGTAGTTCCTTTAATTGTTTCTTTGGAGAAGCTGTCGTGGCCATTGAAGCTTTCTCTTACTCTTCGGGTGTAAGACCTTTGATTTGTAGAGGTTGTGTTGTTTTCTTTACGAAAGTTGGACCCTTTTTGCCCATTGAATCAAACACAGCTAGCTGACCTCCCTTCTCTTGACCTATTTCACCCTTTGAATTGGAACTAGAACTTTTCTTACTTGATTTATCGTCAATTAAATCCAATACCTTGCTTTTATATATCTCCCTTACAGTAGATAATGTTTATGTTCTCTTAATCATCTCAGTTGACCCCCAACTCAAAGCTTTAAACACCCTGGGCTGAGCACGGTTCTGCAAGTATTACAGGACGTATACAAGTTTTAAGGATAAGATTATTTGTTCCTCAGAGACTACGAAAGTTAGGAAGAACTTATGCAAATTATCAAGTGTAGATATGAGAGCTAGAGATAATAATACGCAAGTAAAAAGAAAAGAAAGATAGATTTTTATTTGGTTTTAATAAAGAAATTTAAACTACTAAACTAAAGACAGAAAAATAGATAAAAGAAAAGAAGATAGTATGATAGTTTAGCCTGAGTAATTAGCACGTAATCCCCACTAGTTTTGCCGTTCTAAACATATAAGGGTGAATCATGTAGTATTATAATAGTCGGTTTCAATTGCATTAGGTAGACAATTTTAGGGTTTACCTGTGTCAATAAGAACCTAATGATCTTTTTCTGCAATTGATTAAATAGCAATACACTAACCCATAACGACTATCTAGTTAGGCTAAATTGTCAGATGAAACCTTATTCTAGACGCTATGTGTTGTTCCCATAATTAAATATGCCTTAGCTAATGACTTATCTAACTACTATGAAGGTAATCCTATACGGCTTGCAATCCTTAAAGAAACAGATTATAATTCAAACACATAGACAGAGAAATAAAACATGAATTCAATTTAAAACATATAATTCCCAAATTAGATAGATTTCAATCAAAACTAGGGTTCATACATATATGCTAAAACTCAATATAAATTTATTTAATTCAAACTAAAGAAAGAAAAGAAAAGAATTACAGAATTAAAGGTTGAAGAAGACATAATTGATGCACAGCTCCTTCCAGACTTCTCTTCTTGTGTTGTAGCTTCTTCCTGACCTTAAGGTTTGGCCAAGGATGATTTTCTAATGTTAAGAGGCTTTATTTATAGGGTATATGAATACCTAATTCGTTTTCTTGAAGGAGAAGGTAAGAAATGGACTCCTAGCCCAACTCAAATTCGTATGTAGATAAGGATAATTAATGTTGACTTGTTTTTACCATATCTTTTTCGTTATTTGACCGTTTTTTACCCATAAAATGTCAAAAGAATCCTCACGGAATTATCTACCTCCCTATGAAAGGGATCTTCCAGAATCGGCTTGGTTTTGGAGTTATCGTCACTTCTTTAGACGTAGCTGCAGAAATTCAGATTTATTTGGCAGTTTTTCCTTTTTCTAATTGAACTCTGTTTCCTTCTATCTCCAGATTTCTCCAAGATCTTCTTTCCTTATTTCCTTATAATTGACTTGGCATCTCATTTATTTCCATATTATCTTTAAAACTTTACACTAAATAAATAATTAAACCCAATATGCTCAAAAAATAATAAATCATTAAATCAAGACTAGAAATAGGAAAGTGTACTAAATCATTATAAAATCGACCTATACTCTAATAGATACACCTAAAATGATGTCTCCAACTACTAATAAATCATCAAAAATGGGGATACAGCAGATACGAGATGCACCCACAAGTGAAATTCCTTCACCACATGCTTCGATCGATCCAAAGAAGTCTCGAGCATCTGGAGAATTATCAAACTGTTCCATTGATGCCTCTCGAAAATCAGCATTAGAGTTCCTTGTGATAAAAAATATAATCCTTTATTGTATCGATATAACATATAGTGGACAAAAATTTCTTGTATCCTTAGAAGATAGTGCTCTGGTTTTGTGCACATACCTTCAAAACCTCTAGTTGTTGGGCTCGATTATCTGCTTTCACCGAATAGAAGTCATAAAGGGGAGATCTTCAACTTTCCACCTCATATATTCCTTTTTCCATGTTTCCAATATCCCTCTTGGTATCTTCTTTGATGCTCTCAGGATTATTTCTCCTTGGTAGTGTCAGGGTTTTACTGGTTTTGTTTCATACATCGGTCATTTGAACATCCTTTGACCTCTATTTCTCATACAAGGAGATGAGGATTACTTCTGCTTCCTTAGGTATTAAATCCTCCACTATCATCCCGAATAGTATCATATATTTTTGCATTGTACCTTTATGTACACTATTCATTTTATATTTGTACCTAGTCCAGTTCAATCTCCTTTGTCATCGGTCCCAATACGAATTTGACCATCGTAGTGCTATTCGTTGACACGCCTCCATGTGCTCCTGACCTTTATATAGTTTCCCATCTCTAAGCTCGGCTAAACACAAACTATTCACTCAACATCACGCATTACTTCACTTGGAGATTCACCTTTACTGCCTTTCTATTGATCAGGCATCCATGATCTATCATTTGCAGGATCCTCTCACAAAAATAGGTTTTGGTTAAATGAAGGTGACGACGATGGCGTGGTGGTGGTTTCTAGGAGGATAGAGCTAAGGTTTGAATGGAAACAATTGAGGAGGATTCGGGTCCGAATGAAGGAGCTAGGGTTCTCTAGCCATAATAGATTTGGTGGTTGGTGGTTTCCTGGCAAGGAGGTCAGTCGAGGATCTAGGGATTTAGACCATAGCTCAGACTAGTTAATACGTGATTGTATCAGATCAGTGATCGTATTTGATCGGCGGTGCAAGGAAGAAACATAGGTAGAGGTGCAGCGTGGCACCGAGGTTCGTGCATATGGTAGCTCAAAGATGAAGGAGATGTAGTTTTAGGCAAAGTGGCGATGTTGTTTGAGGTGATGGTGGAGATTTGGTTTAAAATCGAAATAGTGTTTCAGTCCCAAATCTTAGGAAACTACCCATATGCTATTATGAGACAATTTTGATATCAACAATGAACATTTACCTATTTTGAAGTGTAGATTCCTTTTCTTTATTTTTCTTCCATTATCTGTGCTAAAGTTGAAAAATATCAAAAAAATTCTTAATTAATCAAAATTTTGAATTACTTTGAATAGTGAAAGTATTTCATATAAACCTATGTTATTTTTAAATTTAGTTAAGGTTTGAACATGAGCATATTCAATAAAAGATGAAAGTCATATAATGAGAATAATCAATAACAAAATACGCTCCAAATATATTACTAAATATGTTCAAATAGTTTTTGAAATTACTCAGATAAATATTTTAAGTGGATTCACATGTTTTTTTTAGCAGGATCAATGTCCACCGACTAGGAGTTTGTGGTGACCTTCAGAATATACTCAATATTCATTTTGTCACTTATTTTTTACCATAACATGAATATTTTATTTTTTTTTGATAGTATTTACTAATGGACAAATATATAATCCCTAGTAAAAAAACGAATATTTCTTTTCTTTTTATTGTATATTGAATCAGTTTGTAAGAAATTTTAGTAAAAACACTATACTCATAGTACGCTATTCATGATAACTCTAGCACGGTCTTTAACTTTTTAAACTTAACACATCCTATATTTTATAACCTAATTAATAATATCCCTTTATCCTGGTTGAAACACGCCTATAGGAGGTGTTAATTATATGAAAGCTTAAAATGTTTCCGAGTACATAAATAGTAAGACTAATGTCCCAATAGTTGCATAGGTGTGTATTAATCTTATTTCTATTTATAGTACTTTTAGAAAATATGTGAAGAAGGAGATCTGCGTATATTATGAATATTTTGATCAAGCAAGTTGCACATACTCCAAGATCTAGCTTGCTTATAATTCGTATAAATGAAAATAATTAATAAAATTCAAAGAACTCACCATGAGCTAATTGAGGTAGATATTGACAAATGAACCCTCCACCTAAAACTCTCTCAGGCACATTTTCCAAAAAACCCTCCTCTTCGCCCAAAACCCGATCCTCCGCCTAGTCTTTACTTCTCTTCGTCGTATCCCCTCCCCCTCTACCCTCATTTACCACGAAGTTTTCTTTAAGATATGTAATAAATCTATGAAACTGAGTGTGTTCTTTGTTCAGATTTCTAATTTTTGTTATCTTAAAGCCACTTTTAAGTGCTTTATAGAAATTTCTTTTTCTTTCATCTTCTAGCTTATCGGTATGGCATTTATTGGGGGTAATAAAGCCGATAAGAAAGAGGAATTTGATGAAGATTTCCGTCTCTCTCCTAACAAAGAAGCTATCTACTCTAAGTTTGACTAACCGAAACTTCTGATTCGTATTATTGCTTCAGGTATCATTATTCTAATTTATCTTAATAAAATCATTACTCAATATTGGGGGATTACTGGTCGGATCTCTATTGAAAAACGAGGAGTTAATATGTGTACTGTACAATTTGATAAAGAGAAAGATCTTGAAACTATCTGGGTTAATAGACCATATCATATCTTTGGTTTTCATGTTTTAGTTCAGAAATATGATGAAACAATTAAAAATCTATCTCTTCTGGATGAAACATCTTATTGGATGCGAATTTCTGGTATCTAACCACTCTATATTAAAAAGGCTAATTTTTCCAAAATTGCTTCGAAAGTAGGAAAAGTTATTGAAGTTGCTCTTCCCGACCCACTAAAATTTAAAGAGAACTCATCAATTAAAGCTCGGGTAGAATGCTTAGTGCTTAAGCCTCTTATTGCAGGGTTTTCAATTTTAAAATATCTCATGGACGATCAGTTTGGATTTCATTTAAGTATGAGAAGTTGTTTGATTTCTGTTTCAAATGTGGAATTGTTTCTCATGAAGAAAGGAATTATGATAACCCCAACAAACTCACTATAAGATTGGGTAACTGGATCAAATTCTCTTAGCAAGAGAAAATAGAAAAGGACTTTTGTTCAAAGTTGTCATACATAATAATCAATCTCAAAAATTGAAGAAACCTTTAAAAAATAAGTATAAAAGAAGGATAATTATCTGGAAGAAGGTGAAACTGAAGTTTCAGACAAGAGTAAAGGTTAAATTGGCAATCAGAAAGTCAATAAGGTACAAAAATCATTGCTAGTTCCTACAGTCAAATTGGGTCAAACTTTAGTTGGAGGAGTCTCGTTTAAATCAGATTTAAGGCCTCTTGACTCTGATGAAGTTTTTAAACTTTGTGGCCCAAATGAGGAAAACCCAAAGCTGAGCCCAATAATTGAAGTGGACCCAAAAATTACTATTGACTAAGCTATTACACAAAACTCAGACCACAACATGACAAAACAAGTAAGAGAGGACCTAGATCTTCCTCTGGATGATGACTTAACTTCTCAAGTTCCAGCAACTCTTGTTGACTCCATTTATGGAGAAGATGATGAGATGGCTGAACCTCTTGAGATTGACAAAATTGAAAATGAAGAAGGAATTGAGAAGTGGTATGAAAAAAGGTCTTCTTGAAGGGTTGGATGCTGAAAAGATTTGCCAGGTTGACCCAAATCAACCCCAATATCCTCAATGATACAAGCCTGGTACTGTCAAGGCATTGTCACAACCTTGACAGAGGTGAGCTTGATTAACATGATCAAGACTCACCATATTGAGGTATTATTTCTTTCTGAAACTAAGCTCAAATTTAATTATTTACTTTCTTTAATTTCTAAATTTAATATGACTTTAGTAGCTCAAATGGACCCTGAAGGTCTATCGGGTGGTTTAACAGTCTTTGTTAAGGATGCTAATAATTTTAATCTTATAAGTTCTAGTAAGAACTTAATACAATGCACTTATGTTTGATCTTTCTTTGAGTTCTGTGAGATTAACTTTGTGTATGGTCCTACTGCAGATGAGGATAAAGAGGAATTCATAAAAAAGTTACATGATTTACCTCATGTTTCTGATAAATGGTGTATTCTGGTGATTTCAATCTGATTAGATTCCCCTCTTATAAACTAGGAGTTGAAATCAATTGAATGCAAAAGAAAAATATGATTATTTTTAATACCTTTATTGAGTCCAATTCTCTGTTTGATCTCCCTTATAAAGGATGTAATTTTTCTTGGTCAAACAAGATAAATGGCAACCAGCTAATCAAACAAAGGTTGGATAGGATATTGGTAAATCAAGAATGCATGAATAAATATGTTCACTCTTGGACTAAGGTTTTACCCCCTACTGGGTCTGACCACTATCCAATTATTTTAAATTTGGGTATATTCTCAAATAAGCATAAAAAGAGATTCATTTTGGAAAAAGGGTGGATTTTTGAAAACTCTTTGTGTAAGATTATACTCGAGAAATGGAAAAACATATCTTTTATGGATTTGAGAGGTATTTCTAAGTTTAAATACAAATTATCTCAAATACAAAGGCATATTACAAGTTGGGCAAGGAAAAGGATTCTCAATAACAGAATCTTAATTAACAAAAACCTGGCTCAATTAGAAAAGTTGTTTAATGAGCCCCACTTGGAAGAGAATCAAATTTAATTTAACTCTTTGTGTTTGGAACTTGAGGAGTTTTTGAAGAGAGAGGAACTATATTGGTCCCTAAGATCAAAGAATAATTAATTAAGGCTGGGAGATAGAAATAGTAAGTATTTCCATGCTGTTACCAAAGTAAAGAGAACTAGAAATAGAATCTCTAAATTGAAAAATGAGAATGGTTTTTGGCTTTCAGAAAAGACAGAAATTAATGGGGAGATTATTAGATACTACAATGATATATTCAAATCAGATGGTAATAGAAATTATCAACCTATTTTGGGTAAAGTTAAAAAATTTGTTACAACTGAAATGAATGATTCATTTCCTAAACCAGTGACTTGTGATGAAGTTAAAAATGTGGTTTGTCCTTGGGTGGTGACAAATCACCATGTTCTGATGGTTTTGGAGGTTTTTTCTTTAAAAATTTATGGGATACAATTAAACAGGAGCTTGTTGAATAGTGATATTCTATATGCGTCCTAGAAGGGGGGTTGAATAGGACAATGGAAATTAATCGGCTAATTTTATTTCAAGTAAATAAAATTAAAAGCTAATTTGAATCCTATTGTTTTAGCAAACTAAATAGTTAAGAACTAGATAATCCTAAAAGACAATACTATCAAACTATTCATGTAAGCATTTTATCAAGCATATAGAGTGCGAAAATGTAAAGAGTGACGGGATAGAAAACGATACACAACGATGTATAGTGGTTCGGTTACCCTACATCCACTACCTAAGGAAGCCTCCTTAGGATTTGCAAGATTCTCAACTAATCTTCGTAACTCTTAAACCGGGTGAGATTACAAACCCTTTACAACCACTTCAAAACCTTGAAGGAAATACACTTGTGTTATCACCAACACAAGGAACCAAGCATAAAACCTATGCTCACACTACTCTCTTAATCTATTACAAGAACTAAGAGGAAAGGAAAAGTGTTTAGGGGTGCTTATAAAAAGCTTTGTAACTAAACTCCTAAATGACTGAATATGAACTATGTAGCTTGAGAATGAATATGACTTGAATGCTCCTTTGAAACCTTCTTGAATGATAATATTAATTGCTCTAAAGATTGGTAGATGGAAGGCTTGAGTTGTGTCTTGAATGATCTTCAATATATAGCTGAAAATATCTTCCAACGGTCAAAAGGCTTCTATCTAACGGATCTATTTTATCTCCAACGGATATAAGCTTTGTCCTCTAGTAATAGTGCAGAAACCCTCTCTTACGGTGTACCGCGGGTATGGTCCGGTGCACCGCGAAATCGCTCGTCTTAACTTCAAGCTTACTGATCGGACTAGCCTGTGCACCGTGCCCCTGGTCCGTGCCTCAGTCCGGTGTACCGCGCCTCAGTCCGGTGTACCGCACATTTTCTTAGCTTACTGGTCGGACTAGCCTGTGCACCGCGCCTCTGGTCCGTGGTACTGCGGTGTACCGCATGTCTCGTCCGGTGTACCACGACACTGTTCTTTTGAAGCTCAAGCTTAAGATCAAGAAATTAAACACAACTAATCTAATGAGGGGTTTTGGAAAACCTTTAAAAGTGATACCAAATGAATTTTAGTTTAAATGATGATTTGTCGAATATTAAAACGGGAATAAAAACAAGGTGAGGCTAACAATCTCCCCCTTTTTGATGATTGACAAATCATAAACTTTTGAAGATGCCTTAGATAAAATTTTAATCAAAAACTCCCCCTCAACCTAATCACTAGAGTTTTTATAAAAACTCCCCCTCACAAAATGCATTTGAAAAAGTTTAACTAAAATTTCTCCCCCTTTGTCAACAACAAAAAGAACCAATGATACGATTTTTGAAAATTTTAAGGGGTCAAAATACATTTTGAGTAAAAACAAAGGCTAAAGAAATAAATGGATAACAATTAGAAGTGTCAAGGACCCTATAACATCAAGAAAATATTAGCAACAAGATAATATACACAAAAAGCACTAAACAATAAAGGCATGAAAGGATGGTTAGAGAATTTGCATGCCAATCTCACAACGAATTTTCTCAAAAAGATCTTGGGGTAGAGGTTTAGTAAAGATATCGGCTAGTTGATTTTCCGAAGTGACAAATTCAAGTACAATATCCCCTTTTTGAGTGTGATCACGGATAAAGTGATGACGGATTTCTATGTGTTTCGTTCTAGAGTGTTGGATAGGATTTTTGGTAAGGTTGATAGCACTAGTGTTATCACAACACATAGGAACACAATCATACTCTAGGCCAAAATCTAGTAAGGTTTGTTTCATCCAAAGAATTTGAGTCACACAATTTCCGGCCGCAACATATTCGGCTTCGACCGTGGATAAAGCAACACTATTTCGTTTTCTACTAGACCAAGAAACAAGGGATTGACCTAAGAATTGGCAACTTCCACTAGTACTCTTCCTATCAAGTCTACAACCGGCATAATCGGCATCCGAATAACCTATTAGTTCAAAAGAGGTAAATTTTGGGTACCAAAGTCCTAGACTTAGGGTTCCTTTCAAATACCTAAAAATACGCTTAACGACACTAAGATGAGATTCCTTAGGAGAGGATTGAAATCTAGCACAAAGACACACGGGGAACATAATAACGGGCCTAGAAGCGGTTAAATAAAGTAGGCTACCAATCATACCTCGATATGCTTTCTCATCAACATCCTTACCATTTTCATCTTTGTCTAATTTTGTGGATGTGCTCATTGGAGTTCCGATTTCCTTTGCATCTTCAAGTCCAAATATTTTGATCAATTCTTTTGTGTATTTGGCTTGATTTACAAAGATGCCATCCTTCATTTGCTTGATTTGAAGTCCAAGAAAGTAATTTAATTCTCCCATCATGCTCATCTCAAATTTTCTTATGCATGCTTTTAGAAAAATTCTCACAAAGATTTTCATTAGTAGCACCAAATATTATATCATCCACATAAATTTGAACAAGAAGGATATCTTTTGAAGACCTTTTTATAAATAAAGTGGAGTCAATATTTCCTCTTTTAAAACCATCATCTAACAAAAATTTGCTTAAACGTTCATACCAAGAACGAGGTGCTTGTTTTAAACCATATAAAGCCTTTGAAAGTTTAAAAACATGATTTGGAAATTTTGGATCCTCAAAACCCGGTGGTTGTTTAACAAAGACTTCCTCATCTATAAAACCATTTAAAAAATCACTTTTGACATCCATTTGGTAAAGTTTAAAGTTCATATAACAAGCAAAAGCAAGTAGCATACGAATAGATTCAAGTCTAGCTACCGGAGCAAAAGTTTCATCGAAATCAATACCTTCTTCTTGATTGTATCCTTGAGCAACTAACCTTGCTTTATTTCTAGTGATAATACCGGTGTCATCTAGCTTGTTGCGAAATACCCACTTAGTGCCAATAATAGTAGGGCCAATTGGTTTCTCAATTAATGTCCAAACTTTACTACGGTCAAATTGATTTAATTCCTCATGCATAGCGTTTATCCAATGATCATCTAGCAAGGCTTCTTTAATATTCTTGGGCTCAATTTGAGATAAGAATGCTTGATGAGCACATAGAGAAATAATACGAGAACGAGTGGTAACACCTTCTTTTGGATCACCTAGAATTAATTCACTTGGGTGATCTTTGATATTTTTCCAACACTTTGGTAAATCTGTACTAGCTTCATTTGAGAGTTGACCATTTTCCTTAGGAGGTTCATCATGAGAATTTAATTCTTGAGTAGGAGATTCTAAGGGTTGATCTTGTGGAGTATCTTCACGTAAATCAACATCTACTACTTTCTTGATACAAAAAGGATTAGTCTCATCAAAGTCAACATGCATGGATTCCTCAATGGTATGAGTACGTTTATTGAAAATGCGATAGGCTTTTCCCTTAGTGGAATAACCAAGAAAAATACCTTCATCCGATTTAGCATCAAATTTTCCCAAATAGTCCCTAGTGTTTAAGATAAAACATTTGCACCCAAAAACACGAAAATAAGCAATAGTTGGTGGTCTACCATTCCAAAGCTCATAAGGGGTTTTCTTAATAAGGGGTCTAATTAGAACTCTATTTAACACATAACAAGCCGTATGAACGGCTTCACCCCAAAAGTATGTAGGCAAGCTATGTTCTTTTAGCATTGTTCTAGCCATTTCTTGTAGAGTTCGGTTTTTCCTTTCCACTACACCATTTTGTTGGGGAGTTCTAGGAGCCGAAAAATTATGCTCAATCCCAAATTCATCACAAAAATGCCCAAAAAGAGAATTCACATATTCACTACCATTATCACTACGAATGCATGTAATAGAGTAGCCTTTCTCATTTTGCACCTTTCTACAAAGTTTTGCAAATTCATTGAAGGCATGACTTTTTAAAGCAAGGAACATCACCCATGTATATCTAGTGTAATCATCAACAACAACAAAGACATATCTAGATCCTCCTAGACTAGTGACATCAACGGGACCAAAAAGATCCATATGCAATAATTGAAGTGGCCTAACGGTGATGACCTTATTTATGGATTTAAAAGATGAACGATGTTGTTTACCAAGTTGACATGCATCACATAATTTATCTTTATCAAACTTATATATAGGCAAACCAACAACAAGATTTTTTATAGACAATTTTGAAATCAAATCCATACTAGCATGTCCTAAACGTCTATGCCAAAGCCAACTATCATTTACCACGGATAAGCATTTAATACGTTGACACATAATACTCTCAAGATCAACTACAAAGACATTATCCGATCTTTTTGCAATAAACATAGTATCTAACTCATCATTTTTGAAAACAATGCATCTAGATGCTTCAAATTTAACACTATAACCAACATCACAAAGTTGACTTATACTAAGCAAGTTAAAAGATAGACCCTCAACAAGTAAAACATTAGAGATAAGTAAAGAATTCATATTACCGATGTTACCTTTACCCAAAACGTGTTTTTTAGTATTGTCGGCAAAAGTAACTCTATCACCTTTTGTTTTATATAAACGTGTAAATAATGATGGGTTCCCGGTCATATGTCTTGAGCATCCACTATCAAGGAGCCATATATTTTGCTTCTTGATGCTCAATCCCTACACACAAAATTAATTTAGGCTTTAGGTACCCAATTTGGTTTGGGTCCATGAGGGTTAGTGGATTTTCTTTTTATAGCCCATATAGGCCTTTTCCAAAGTGGCACAAGAGATCCCAAATCCAATAATTTACGATAATAACAATGAGATGCATCATGACCAAGTTTTTCACAATAGGTGCAAGTGATAGAAGATTTTGAAGAGGATGGAATTGCATTTGAAATTTTTGATTTTACAAAAACATTTTTCAAGGGTTTTTGTTTAGTGAATGGATCATATCCAACACCACTTTTTTCAAAAGCCATTTTTTGAGAACCTAAAATTAAATCCAAGTTTTCTTGCCCACTTGTAAATTTTAAAATAATAGCATTTTGATCAATAATCTTTTTCTCCAACAAAGATTTTTCTTCCAAAAGATTTTTCTCAATAAGATGAAGTTTCTCATTTTCATCTATACATTCATCACAAAGATTTTGACAATCTTCCAAAGCTTTCAAAACCTCTTTAGTTCTATTTTTCTCAAATTCTAAATCTTTTGTTAAAACTTTGTTTGTTTCAATAGAGTTTAAAAAATCATTGTAGAGAGAATCAAATGCCTCATGAATATCTTGTTCACTAGCATCATCATTAGATAAAGAGAGTTTAGATTTAGGAGTTACCTCATCATGATTTGCCATAAAGGCAAAGTGAGTTGAACCGGTATCATCATCCGACGAAGCATCTTCATCATTTTCAAGTTCTCCCATAAAAGCAACAAGATTAACATTTTCATTATCACTTTCTTCTTCATCCGAATTTTGAGTATCCCAAGTGATATTAGCATGCATTGCTCTCTTAGGTTTCTCCTTTTGAAGAAGAGGGCAATAAGTTCTGATGTGACCAACTTTCTTGCAATGATAGCAAGTGAGTTCATCTTGTTTGATAGCTCTAACATTCTTCTTATAGGGTGAGGAAGAACTTCCTTTCTTGGAAAATCGTTTGTATCTCATGAATTTTTTCATATCTCTTGCCAACATAGCTACTCCTTCATCTTCACTAGTTTCTTCTTCATGTGAGTTCTCTTCTTCTTCACTTTCCTTCCTTTCTTTTCGTTCTTTCAACTTGGTACTCAAGGCATGGAAGGCAATGGATTTCTTAATCTTCTTCTCCTCATCATCACTTATCTTTTCTTCTTCAAGCACAAGCTCTTCCGTCATGAGGTTGCAAATGAGTTCATGAACCGTCATTTTTGAAAGATCTTTAGTGTCTCTTATAGAGTTGATCTTTGATTTGTATTTCTTTGGAAGAGCAAATAAGATTTTTCGGCATTGTTCTTTGTTGGTGTACTCTTGACCAAGAGTCTTCAAGGTGTTGACAATGTTAGAAAATCTTTGATGCATAGCATTTAAGGCTTCATCGGGTTCCATACGAAATATCTCATACTTGGTGATAAAAAGACCAATCTTAGTTTCTTTGATATCTTCCGTTCCTTGATATGATAGCTCTAAGAGTTGCCACATTTCATGAGCCGAATTGCATTCACTTACTCTAGCATATTCCGTGACACTTAACCCATTTATGAGTATGTTCATAGCTTTGTTGTTTTTGGTGAGTTTAGCTATGTCTTGATCATTGTAATCATCTTCATCTTTCACCTCCGTTTTACTACCATTAACATAAGGAATGTAAGGACCCTTCTTGATAGCAAGCCACAAAAAGTAATCAATTCCTTTGACATGAATCTCCATTTTCTTTTTTCCATCCAAAGTAGTCTTTTCCTACAAAAAGCGGAGGTCTAGTAGAACATGAACCTTCCGGTTGATTAGAATCCATATCGTATTAACTCTAGAAACGATTAAGTACAATAGAGCTAGGCTCTGATACCAATTGATATTCTATATGCGTCCTAGAAGGGGGGTTGAATAGGACAATGGAAATTAATCGGCTAATTTTATTTCAAGTAAATAAAATAAAAAGCTAATTTGAATCCTATTGTTTTAGCAAACTAAATAGTTAAGAACTAGATAATCCTAAAAGACAATATTATCAAACTATTCATGTAAGCATTTTATCAAGCATATAGAGTGCGGAAATGTAAAGAGTGAAGGGATAGAAAACGATACACAACGATGTATAGTGGTTCGGTTTCCCTACATCCACTACCTAAGGAAGCCTCCTTAGGATTTGCAAGATTCTAATCTTCGTAACTCTTAAACCGGGTGAGATTACAAACCCTTTACAACCACTTCAAAACCTTGAAGGAAATACACTTGTGTTATCACCAACACAAGGAACCAAGCATAAAACCTATGCTCACACTACTCTCTTAATCTATTACAAGAACTAAGAGGAAAGGAAAAGTGTTTAGGGGTGCTAATAAAAAGCTTTGTAACTAAACTCCTAAATGAGTGAATATGAACTATGTAGCTTGAGAATGAATATGACTTGAATGCTCCTTTGAAACCTTCTTGAATGATAATATTAATTGCTCTAAAGATTGGTAGATGGAAGGCTTGAGTTGTGTCTTGAATGATCTTCAATATATAGATGAAAATATCTTCCAACGGTCAAAAGGCTTCTATCTAACGGATCTATTTTATCTCCAACGGATATAAGCTTTGTCCTCTAGTAATAGTGCAGAAACCCTCTCTTACGGTGTACCGCGGGTATGGTCCGGTGCACCGCGAAATTGCTCGTCTTAACTTCAAGCTTACTGATCGGACTAGCCTGTGCACCGTGTCCCTGGTCCGTGCCTCAGTCCGGTGTACCGCGCCTCAGTCTGGTGTACCGCACATTTTCTTAGCTTACTGGTCGGACTAGCCTGTGCACCGCGCCTCTGGTCCGTGGTACTACGGTGTACCGCATGTCTCTTCCGGTGTACCGCGACACTGTTCTTTTGAAGCTCAAGCTTAAGATCAAGGAATTTAACACAACTAATCTAATGAGGGGTTTTGGAAAACCTTTAAAAGTGATACCAAATGAATTTTAGTTTAAATGATGATTTGTCGAATATTAAAACGGGAATAAAAACAAGGTGAGGCTAACAAATAGGTTTCTGATTTTATTGAAAATAATGCCTCTTTAGAAATAATTAACTACACTATCATTGAACTCATACCAAAGTTTTCTAATCCTGATTTGGTTGCTTCATTTAGGCCTATCAGTTGCGGAAATTTTGTGTACAAAATCATTTCTAAAATCCTAACTCTGCGATTACAAGAGTTGATTGGTAGTTTGGTTTCTGAAACTCTAACATCATTTATTCCTGGCCTATTTTTGAAAATATACTTACAACCCAAGAGGTAACTCATTATCTCAATAATAAGAGAAGCTCGAAAAATTACAGTTAGGCTATCAAAGCAGACATGAGCAAGGAATATGAGAATATTGAGTGGGATTTTCTAATTTATATTCTTCATGCAATGGGTTTTCACCCAAAATGGGTAGGTTAGATTAAAACTTGTATTTCAACAGTCACTTATAAAGTTCAAGTGAATGGTGAATATAGAGAATCCACAAAAAGGCTTAAGGCAAGGAGACCCTTTATCTCCTTATCTGTTTTGTTTAGTAACTCAAGTTCTTTCTCATCTGATTGAACATTTTCTTGGTATGGGGTTATTACAAGGTATTAGAGTTACAAGAGCATCTCCTATGATAACTCATGTATTATTTGCTGATGACAGCTTGCTTTTTCTTGAAGCATTTGAATACAATATTGATATTTTTAATAATCTTATTAGCTGGTATACTTTTTCTACAGGTAAAAAATTAACCTAAATAAGAGTGGCATCTTATTTAGCAAGAATACTCATATGGAAGTTAAAAATATTTTATCATCTCAACTGAGGATGAGGAAGCTAGAACACCTTGTAAAATATCTTGGTATCCCATATTCTTGGGGTAAATCCAAGGTGAAATCTCTTGAGTGACTTATTGAGATGATTCTATAAAAAATGGACAATTAGGACACTAAAATGCTCTCCAAAAGTGGAAAAGAAATCTTAGTCAAGGCATTTATTGGAGCAATTCCCAACTTTATCATGTCAGTGTTTTTAATTCCAAAAAGAGTTACTTCTCATCTCATTTCTTTGGTTTCAAATTTTTACTGGAATAACCAAGGTGAGGTCAGATGTCACTGGATGAAGTGGCAAACACTTATGAATTCAAAAGACGATGGGGGTCTTGGTTTTAGAGACTTCCCCTGTCAAAATTTAGCATTACTTGCCTCTAATGCGTGGAAACTCTTTAACAAAAAGAATTATTTTCTTAATAAATTTTTTAAAGGGATATATTTTCCTAAAAATGAGTTTATTAATGCAACACTTTTGAGTTATTGTTCATGGGGCTAGAAAAGCCTTATTGAGGGAAAGAATTGTTTTATAAACTCTCTCAAATGGAGTATGGAAAATGGTAAAGATATCAGGATTTGAGAAGATGTTTGGATGCCTGATAATAAAGACTTTATCAAAACCAACTGATTGTAACTTGATATTTGTTTCAGAACTTATTGTTTCTGAAAAAAGAGAGTGGAATCTAAATTTGTTGAACAATATGATTTATCCATCTATTGTAACAACCATCTCAAGTATATTTCTTCCTTCAGACTTCTGTCTTGACTCATCCTTCTGGATTCACTCTTTTAATGGGGCAGTTACTGTGAGAGAAATGTACTAGAGAATTTGGAAGGCTCAATAAGGAGGAGAAAAATTGAGAAATATAAAGAAGAGTGATTCTTCATTCAAAGTACAGTCTAAAGATTGGAAATTAGTATGAAATATGAAAACACTTCCTAAAGTTAAAAAATTTATTTGGAAGTGTTGTGAAAATGGCCTATCAACAAATGAGAATAGAATGATGGGAAATCTTCTAATAACTCTATTTGTTCTTTATGTAGGATTGAGATAGAAAATGTTGAACATTTACTCTTTCATTGTTTTTGGGTTAGAGTAGTTTGGATAGCTAGTCCAATTTGCTTTAACTCTATGTCTGAACATTCTTTCAATTTCAAGAAATGGTTAATTTCATTAGGCTTAGTCTGAAAGATACTGAGTTTAAAGTAAAAGTACTTGGTGAAATTGCATTTTATATAGCTTGGTTCATATGGAAAGGCAGGAATGAAAGTATATTTAGAGGGATTACACCTGCGCCTTTGAAAACTTTGCAGGAACCACTAAAAGCCTATGAGGAGTTTAATCTTGCCTCAAGATCAACTACTGAGGCTAATAAAATGAAAATAAATAGTAGACTACAATGTTCTACTTCTGGAATTGAAAACTTTGCAGGAAGCAGTAGAAGCCTATGAGGAGTTTAATCTTGCCTCAGATCAACTACTGAGGCTTATAAAATTAAATCAAATAGTAGACTACAATGTTCTACTTCAGGAATTTGAAGTAATACTAATTTAACTGAGGTTTACAACCTTAGTGATGACAGGAATAGAGGGTTGACTCCTCCTCTACCTGGTTGCTATAAAGTCAATTGTGATACTTCATTTGATTATCAAACTAACCAAGCTACATTTGCTTGTATTGTTAGGGATTCAACAGGATGCTTGGTAGATGGTTTTGAACAAAAGATGGTGGTCTACTCCCCTATTGAAGCTGAAGCAAGAGGCCTGCTAGGAGCTTGTGACCTTGCTTCTAAGTACCCAACTAGTTCAGTATAGATAGAAAATGACTGTCTCAACCTATATAACCATACTAAGAAAGGAGAGAAGATTTTTTGTAATATTTCTTTATTGGTTAAAAACATTATTAGATGTAAATTTTTATATAATTTGAAAATCTCCTTTTACAGGAGATCCAAAAACTTGTGTGCTAATTGTGGCTAAACACAAGCTTAAAGGCTCATTGTTTAGTCTTTGGAGTTATAACCCTACCCCCAATTAGCTAATTTCCTTGCTAGATATTTTAATCCTATATAAATAGACTAGGTGTGAATTGAAGTTTTTAATGTTTACTTCTTTCGACCAAAAAAATTTGAGGTTGAAATTCATACTTGTCCTCAAACACACATGTTGTACGCATATTCTCGAAAAATTATTGTGTTAGCATAATCAAATCTACTATTGTATAATACAAACTATTATCAACGTGTAGAAACCATATAAAAAACTTACATGTGAATATGTCTTTGTTAAATCATAAAAACTCTAATTAAAGAAAAATGAAGTCGAATCCATTGGTGCCCCACCAGGTCACTCATTTATCCTTAATCTAGCTAATTTAATGAACATCAAATCAATAGTGAGCAAGAAGGACAAATATAACTATAATTATCACACGAAAACACCAAATCTGCTGCAACTAATAGAATGTAAACCAACCAGGAAACACCTTTAGAATGGAATAACAGCCTAAGAGAAATCCGAGAAACAGAAAGCTAGAAAAAGAGTTCAATACCATATAAACACAACACACTCATATAATGTGTGTTTTATAGTGAATAATACCGGCTACATTGAAAAACGGCCTATAATATAACAAAGTACAAACAAATTATCTTTAGTTTACTATATTAGACAATCTTGTAAGTTATGTGAGATTTGGCCTTCCTTAGCTTTGCAGTCGAGAGAGATACCAAGTTGCTTACAAGAAAGTTGAATCCTTCAACTTGGCGAGGCAAGGAGTGTCTACTTGTTAGCAAACTACTCATAATTGTGGTAGGCATGCCAAATATTATCTTATGATTTTGGTTGTACTTCTGGTACTTTAAGACTTGAACTTTGATGAGAGTCAGATTTAAATTTGTAACCGAAGATAGACACTAAAACGAAAACGGGGTGGTCCCTCAACCAAGAATAGGCGACCAGGAGATAAAGCCTCAGCCTCATCCTTGGCCTCCATCTCAGTCTCTACTGTTTTGGTGGCTTATTAAGTGTAAAATTATTAGAGGAAAAAAATGGTAAACTGAAGAATATATATATGTGGGTATATATATTATGTGAAGTGTTATGTTCTAATAGGCTGTTTACTTATTGACGTGGCATATACGTGGCTTAATCTCGTGCGCTTGATCTTATTACCATCCAATGGCTCCCATTCGCTCGTGGTCTTTGTCTCATATATAAGGGAAAAAGGGTTGACCGAAGTCATAACCCTTACTCTCTCAACTTCCGCGTTCTCTCTCGCCTCTCTCATACACTAACCCTAGTTTTGTAGAAGATCAACCTCTGATTCTTCTTGTAATCGATTAGATAGCTTCTTGATTGTAATATCTCGTGTAATTTGTGATAATCATCTTGATTAATCACTAGATATCCTTATTCATCTGTTTAGGGTTCGAGAGTTAGATTAGAAGTGGTATTCATTCGATTGTGTGGTTTTGTATTGTAAGGTGAACTGAAATATTGTATCTCTTGTGATTTCTAGTAGCCGAGCACCTCTCATCGGAGCTCAACGTGGATGTAGGTCTGATTTGGACTGAACCACGATAAATCTGTGTTCTTACTTTCTTGCTTTATTTTCTTGTGTTTGTGGTTATTGAGTAGTGTGATTTGAAGATATTCTTGATAGAAAATTACAACAATGGTATCAAAGCTTGAGTATTAATCTTGGGCTATCAGATTAAGGTTTTCAAATCGGTGTTCTTGAAAAATTAGGGTTTCGCCTAATTTCATCTCGTGGGTTTTATTTCGATTTCTCTCCGTTCTTGTTTCAATCATACGATGACTACCTCTACACGTATCGATATGTCCGTGTTCGATGGTAAGATGGACTTCGGTGTTTGGCAGAAAAAGATGAGGGTTCTACTCTCTCATCATAAAGTGGGAAGTGCTCTTATTGAGGACATTAAAGAGTGGCGTGAAGGAGAACTTGACAAAGAAGCACAAATCAAAGAAGAAGCATATAATATCCTCTTCTTGAATCTTTCTGACTCTGTCATTCGACAAGTTGATGGTGCTGATACAGCTCTTGAGCTGTGGGGTAAACTCGAAACTCTCTATGCCTCTAAATCTGTTCCTAATCTTGCTTTCTTGAAAGGTTCTTTGTTTAATTATAAAATGGATGTTTCTAAATCTATTGATGAGAATTTAGATGAATTTACTAAGATGTCCCTTGTTCTGAATGGAACCACTATGGCCTTAGATGACACTAGTAAATGTATGATTCTTTTGAATGCTATAACTGAATCTTTTCAAGTTGTGAAAGATGTGTTTCAATATGCTAGTACTGTCCCTACTTATGATCAAGTTGTTACTGCACTTAAGACCCGAGAAAATGAATTGAAGTCCCTTAAAAGAACTGGTATTAACATGTATGTTAACCCTAGAACAGATACTACTCAATCACTTAACTTAGCTAAGAATAAGAAAGGTAAGAAAACCACTAGTTCTAAGAATAAAGAAACTAGGAAGTGTTTTCATTGTGGGAAAGCTGGACATTTAAAGAAAATTTGCTATAAGTTGAAAAACAAGTTGAACAATAATGAATCTAATATTGCTAGTATGCCTAAGACTACTGATGATGTATTTGAAGTCCTGAATGTGAGCAATTTGTCTGAGCATGCTAGTTGGATACTTGATTCTGGTTGTACCTTTCACATGTGTCCCATACTTGAACTATTTCATGACTTGTCCTATGTGAACAATGAAACTGTATATATGGGAAATAACAACACTTGTGAGGTTAAAGGTATTGGGAAGATTAAATTGAGAATGGGTTCTGGGAAATGTATTGAATTAACTAATGTTAGATATATTCCTGATTTGAAAAGAAATTTAATTTCTTTGGGTGCTTTAGATGATCTTGGTTGTGTTTCCAATGTGTCTAAAGGTGTTATTCATGTTTATAAGAATGGTAAATTGCTTTTATCTGGTGTTAAACATGCTGGCCTATATGTCCTTGATGGTACTCATATAGTTGGTTCTGTGAATTCTGTTACTAATGCTTCATCTCAGGCAATCACTGAAAAGTGGCACTTAAGGCTTGGGCATATGAGTCAACAAGGACTCAGTGTCCTTAGCAAACAAGGTATGCTTGGAAAAGATACAGTTGGGGACCTCCCTTTCTGTGAGACTTGTGTGTTGGGTAAACAACATAGGGTAAGTTTCAAGCCTGGAACTCATAATTCCAAGGCTTGTCTTGAATATGTTCATGCAGACCTTTGGGGTCCTGAGAGTTAGGCATACACCACAACAAAATGGTGTAGCTGAGAGGATGAACAGGACTCTTCTTGAGAAAGTCAGATGTATGCTTTTCACCTCAGGCCTACCCAAAGAATTTTGGGGAGAAACTCTTTATACAGCCACATATCTTGTTAATAGGAGTCCAAACAGATCAATAGGCCTTAAGACTCCTACGGAAATTTGGAAGGGGCAGAAACCAAACTTGTCTTTTCTTAAACCCTTTGGGTGTGCAGCCTATGCACACACAAAGAAGGGTACAGGTGATGATGCTTTGCCTGAACCTGCACAACCTCAACAGGTGGTGGGAATTGAGAAAGAGGTGGAGCCTGAGTCTTCCAGTCCAGTTGATGATCATGGAGATGAACCAAGCCCTCCCCATGATGAAGCTGAAGCTACTGAGGACAATGAGGGTGAGGAACATCCTCCTGAGTCTTCAACAGGGAAACTTCAGAACTATCAACTCACCAGAGATAGGACTAGAAGGGAAACCAGAGCTCCTTCAAGATACTCATATGCAGATCTAGTATATACAGCTTTGAATGCTTCAATTGAGGTCACAAACTCTGAACCAACATCCTACATGGATGCTATGGAGGCAGAGGATAACATACAGTGGGAAAAAGCTATGAAGGAAGAGATTAAATCATTACATGATAATAACACCTGGATTCTCACTGAACTACCCCATAAACAAAAGGTGGTGGAGTGTAGGTGGTTGTTTAAGCTCAAAGAGGGCATCTCTGAGACTGACCCTCCAAGGTATAAAGCTAGGTTGGTGGCAAAAGGCTATACTCAAAGGGAAGGTATTGATTTCAATGAAATTTTCTCTCCTGTGGTTAAGTTTAAGACTATTAGGGCTATGTTAGCTTTTGCTGCTTGTTATAACCTAGAAATTGAGCAATTAGATGTTAAGACTGCTTTTTTGCATGGTGACCTAGATGAAACAATTTTCATGAGACAACCTGAGGGTTTTATTGACCCTAAATTGCCTGATCATGTATGCTTACTGAAAAAATCTCTTTATGGCTTAAAACAGTCCCCTAGACAATGGTATAAGAAGTTTGATTCTTTTATGCTTAACTGTGACTATGTGAGATCTGATTATGATGCCTGCTTGTATCTATCTGTTAAAACTGATCATCATGTATATGTTTTACTCTATGTTGATGATATGCTCATTATTTCTAAGTCCCTTAAGTATATATCTGAGTTAAAGAGGAAACTTAGTAAGGAATTTGATATGAAAGACCTTGGAAATGCTAAGAAAATCTTAGGGATGATGATTGATAGAGATAGAGATAAATGCATGATTAAGCTTCACCAGGAACCTTATTTGAGAAAAGTAATTTCAAAATTTGGTAGCTTGAATTGCAAAACTGTTATGACTCCTTTGGCTGGTCATTTTGTTTTATCTAAACATTTGTGCCCCAAGTCTCAGTCTGATATTATTAAGATGGATACTGTCCCATATGCAAATGTTATAGGGTCCCTCATGTATGCTATGATTAGTACTAGACCAGATTTGTCCTTTGCTATATCTCTATTGAGCAGGTACATGTCAAATCCTGGTTGGGATCATTGGTGTGCTTTAAAACATGTTCTTGCATATGTTGGAAGTACTTTGGGTGTTGGACTGTGTTATGGAAACCATAATATACCTTTTGAGTTAGTTGGATATGTAGATTCAGATTTTGCTGGAGATAGAGACTCAAGAAAGTCTACTACCTCTTACTGCTTCACTCTTGGAGGTAATTGTATTTCTTGGAAGTCTCAACTTCAACCCTTAGTGGCTTTGTCCACTACTGAGGCTGAATATGTGGCTATAACTGATGCTTCTAAAGAAGCAATTTGGCTTCAAAATCTGCTATCTGAGGCTTGTATAGTGAAAGGTAAAGCTACTATATTCTCTGACAGTCAAAGTGCAATTCAACTGAGTAAAAACCCAGTATATCATGAAAGGACCAAACATATTGATGTTAAGTATCATTATATAAGAGATATACTGGCTAGTGGTGAAGTTAAGTTGTTAAAGGTTGCTACTGAGGATAATCCTGCTAATTTTGGTACTAAAATTGTTACTAATGTCAAGTTCAAGCATTGCTTGGATTTACTTTCTATTGGTTGAAATTTTGCAGGTGTTTTGGGCTGAGATGATGATGGAGATGGCTTAGGCTGACTAGAAATCCTTGAGGTGCAGTTTCAGGTGGAGGTGGAGGTGGAGGTTTAACACTTCAAGGTGGAGATTGAAGAATATATATATGTGGGTATATATATTATGTGAAGTGTTATGTTCTAATAGGCTGTTTACTTATTGACGTGGCATATACGTGGCTTAATCTCGTGCGCTTGATCTTATTACCATCCAATGTCTCCCATTCGCTCGTGGTCTTTGTCTCATATATAAGGGAAAAAGGGTTGACCGAAGTCATAACCCTTACTCTCTCAACTTCCGCGTTCTCTCTCGCCTCTCTCATACACTAACCCTAGTTTTGTAGAAGATCAACCTCTGATTCTTCTTGTAATCGATTAGATAGCTTCTTGATTGTAATATCTCGTGTAATTTGTGATAATCATCTTGATTAATCACTAGATAGCCTTATTCATCTGTTTAGGGTTCGAGAGTTAGATTAGAAGTGGTATTCATTCGATTGTGTGGTTTGTATTGTAAGGTGAACTGAAATATTGTATCTCTTGTGATTTCTAGTAGCCGAGCACCTCTCATCGGAGCTCAACGTGGATGTAGGTCTGATTTGGACTGAACCACGATAAATCTGTGTTCTTACTTTCTTGCTTTATTTTCTTGTGTTTGTGGTTATTAAGTAGTGTGATTTGAAGATATTCTTGATAAAAAATTACAACATAAACTGTACGGATGAAGAAGATATAAAGATAAAGAAGGGGAAGATAACGAGAGAAGGCATAGTGTGTGGCTGTTGTGACCAAGTCTTGACCGCATCTGAGTTTTATAGTCATTGAGAAGATAGAACAGAAGAACCTTGGGTAATCATCTCCGTTTTCTGGCGCCTCTCCATCAAAAGAAGCCTCCACTTAGAACCTGCTCAGACAACATAACTACGTTAAGTTATAATCTTACAGGTTTCCTTAGCAAATTTTTTAATAATCACAATTTCATATCTCCAACATAGCCTTGTGTCTTTTTCTGATATCTGGAAACTAGTCCGTTAAAGAAAAGAAAATGTACCAATCATAAAAATATTATACATTAGTAAACTTTAACTTTGAATTATCAATATATTTCATGTTTCAAGTAATTTTCACCCTCCATTCATTTTTTCAACTATAAAAAAAGGGACCATCAATGAATCAAATCATCTTAAAGATAAATCACAACCACTAAAAGAGATATCATACTTTTAAATTATTAATATCATGATAATTAATATTTTTAAAATATAAAAAAATATCTCAATCACGAATACTGATTAAATTAAATTACAGAATTGTTATTTTGAATTAGATAACAAAGTGAAGAACATATAATATCTAGAAAATTAATTTTTATGAATACTATATAAATTTTTGACAAAGAACTTATAAGAAGAACTATAAGTAATTAAACAAAATGAAATTATTAAAATTTACCTTTTTACTTGTACTTGATTGATATATCATAACCAACGATCTAAGACATAAAAAAATCAGGTAGAAAAGAATAGAAATAATTAAACTCAAGGAAAAACAAGAAGAGAAGATAACGTTGATGATATGAAAATATGTATGAGGAGAAAGTCTTAAGAGAAAATGAAAAGATGAAGTAGTAAAAAATTATAGATGGCCATGAGAAGAAGATTATATAAATGACGGCTATTGTGAATGTATAGCTTAATGGGAGCGGCCGTTAGGGTTTAATTATAAAAGTCAGTCATTTATATAGAGAATAAGTAATCTAACCCTAATTTTCATGGGTTTGACTACAAGTCATGGACTGGATTGAATATCCGTGAGTTAATAATACTCCATATTCAATCCGAATTTTCTAAAAAAAAAACTAGTAGGGAAATTTTTTAGTGAAGGAAACATTTCTAAATATACCTCATTAAAAACCTCTTTTCGGAAAACCTATTAAGAAAAAACCGTAAAACCGTGATGAAGAAAAAGAGTGTAGTGCGTATTTGTCTTCCCCACTTATCAGCATCTCAGCATTTCAGGGAAGGTCTTTTAGTTGATGCATGTCAATCTTGTGTCTGAATTTCTTGAATGTAGATCTATGTAACACCTTTATGAATAAATGAGCCAAATTGTCACTTGAACAAACTTGATGAAAAACTTTGGTGAGATGTGATTGATTCGGTCACCTTTGATGATACCTCCTTTGACTTGAGCGATACAAGCCACATTATCTTCGTATAGTATTGTCAGAATTTGTTTGTTTGTTGAAATGTTGCATTCTCTTTGAATATGTTGAGTCAATGATCTTAACCAAACATATTCTCGACGTGAAAGTATCTCAGCATGATTTGAAGATGTACTATCAATGGTTTGTTTTGTAGAGCGCCATGAGATAGAAGTGCACCAATGGTGAATAGATATCCAGTATGCGATCATCCATTACGTAGGTCAGATAAATATCCAACATCTACATAACCAATAAATTTGATTTTTGATGTTTTGATAATAGAAATCCCATATCGTGAGTACCACGAATATAACGAAGTATATGTTTAAAGCCATTCTAGTATCTCATTGTTGGTGATGAACTGTATCTTGATAGGAAATTTACACTACAGGAAATGTTTGGACGAGTTTAGTTAGAAAGATACATCAATGCACCAATTGCACTAATATATGATACTTATTGGAAAATAATTTATTTGTTATCTTCACGTGGACGATTTTTTTTCTTTGAAAATAATTTATTTGTTATCTTCACGTGGACGATTTTTTTTTCTTTTGTGGATCGAGTGAACATACAACCATTGGTGAACTCAATGGATGAAATTTATCCATATGAATTGGTTAAGAATTTTTTCGACATATGCTGATTGGTGGACAAAATTCCATCTATCAAATCTTTAATTTGTAAGCCAATGCAAAATTTTGTTTTACCAAGATATTTCATCTCAAAATCCTTGTATAAATAAGTTGTTGTTGTGAGCTCAATAAGAGACCCTATTAGACTTAGATCATCAACGTAGACCTCAATAATAACAAATTTAAAATCAGATTTTGTAATGGAAACACAAGGACTAATGAGGTTGTTAATGAAGCCTTCTCTGACAAGGTATGTAATTAGACGATTATACCACATTCGTCTAGATTTTTTTTAATTCATACAAGGATCTTTGTAATTTTATTGAGTACTTTCCCGTCGGTACGCGCTATATGCTTCAGCCATTTTTAATCCTTATGGGATTTTCATGAAAATGTCACTATCATGTGATCCATAGATGTAAACTGTTACGACATCCATAAAATTCATATGAAGTCCGTTAGAGAATGCGAAGCTAAGCAAAAATTTAAGAGTAATCGCATCCACAACGACATAGTATGTTTCTTCATAATCGATCTCACTTCTTTGTGAAAAACTTTTTGCTACAAGTCGTGCCTTGTATCTTACAATCCATTATTTTCATTACGATTTTGTATGAATACCCACTTGTAGCCTACATGACTTACATTTTCAATGGTATAGAGTATATGTCCAAAAACTTTTTGTTATGCGAGTGAGTCTAATTCGGCCAGAATTACGTCTTTCCGTTTTCGCCAATCATTTCTATATTAAGATTCTTGAACTGATTTTGGTTCAAGGTCCTCTTTCATGCATTAAATCAACACTAACTTCATATGGGAATATTTGATCAATATGAATTTTGTTTCGGTTCAAGCTTATTCCTGTAGTGACATAGTTCATCGAGATCTCTTCAATACTAATATTTATATTTTCAAGTGTTCGAGTATCAGATGAAGTTTCCATTTCTGCTACTCATAAATTGTGTTATTTACAGGATTGTTAACGATCTCCGAGTTGCCATCCCTCATGTTGTTCTTTTTTCTTTCGTGGATTTTTGTATTTGAAAACCGATAGTTCTACCATGCTTTATGCGTGTGTTCAACTCATTTCCTAATCCGCTAATTAATTTCTCTTTTGGAATATCAATTTGAGCAGGAGCATTTTCAGCTGCTATATGTGACTTAGTCACTCTCCTTGTATCAATGAATGCATCTAGATGTTGACTAGCAATATTCTGCGAATGTATAATTTTATGAAGTTCTTGTTCAGATTGCTTTGTGCGAGGATCGAAATGAGATAGAGATGATACATTCCATGATATTTGAATTTTTATAACTTTTTATTTTCTTCTCCTAAGAATGGGAATTGAGTTTCATCAAATTGGAAATCATTAAATCATGTTGTAAATAGATCTCCAGTTAAAGGTTCAACATATTTTATAATCGATTGAGATTCAAAGCCGATATGAATTCTGGATCTTCTTTGTGGTATCATTTTTGTTCGTTGTGGTGGATCGGTAGGTATATATACGGCGCAACCGAAGATTCTTAAGTAGGACAAGATTTGTTCATGTCCAAGCACGAGTTGAGATTAGGAGTATTTATGATAAGATGTTGGTCTAACTCGAACCAGAGCTGCAACATGTAATAAGACACGTCCCCAAGCATAACTAGGGAAATTAGTCCTCATAAGTAATGATCTAGCAATCAACTGCATTCATTTAATAAAATATTTTGCAAAACCATTTTGTGTATGTACATGTGCCACAGAATGCTCAACGGTCATCCCAATAAATACACATTAGTCATTAAAACTTTGGGATGTAAATTCTCCTGCATTATCAAGACGGATTTTCTTGATTATAAAATCCAAAAATTATGCACGTATTCGAATTATCTTTGCAAGAAGTTTTGAAAATGCAGTATTACGAGTTGATAACAAACTCACATGTGACCGACGTGTTGAAGAATCAATTAAACCCATAAAGTATCGAAATGGTCCACAAGATGAAAAAATAGGCCCACAAATATCCCCATGAATTCTATCCAAGAAAGGGAGAGTTTCAATTATAATTTCAGTAGGGGATGTCCTAATAATTACTTTTCCTTAGACACAAGCAGCACATGATAATTCGCTAGGTAGGATAATTTTTTGTTCTTTAAAAGGTGTCCATAAGAATTTTAAATAATTTTCCTCATCACTGTGGCACTAGGATGACCTAGGCAATCATGCCACAAAATAAAAATTATTGGGTTAGATAATTTATGGTGACCATATTATTGGATTTATATATGTGTAATATAATTCTAACGATAATACTTGTGATTTTTCCATTGTTTTCCTTTAACCAAAAATAAACGAGGTAACATAAAGATATTCTCAATTACTTTTGTTCATGGTTTTAATGTGATACCTATTTTCTCGAATTTTCTTAAAATTTAGTAAATTTTTTTATATCTACAAAAATATAGGGCACTGCTTATTAAAATATTTGTACCATCAGGAACCATAATACAAGTTTTACTAAATCCTTCTATTAGGTTGCATGTAACAGATATGGTATTGAAATTTGTTTTAGAAACTTGAAGATCAAAAAAAAATTATTTCTTAAAATTGTATGCATTCTCGCACTGTCTGTTAAACATATTTCTCCATTGTTTTTATCAAGTAAATCCATATATCATACCAAATAATAAAAAATATATCAATAAGACAATATTGAAATAAATAACTTTTTAATAAGTAAAATAAACGAAATTAAAGTTAAACAAAATAAAATAAACAATCAAACCAACGATAGTCCAAATTTCAAATTACAAGGACTTTAAATAAATAAAATAAAATAAAATAAATAAATAAAACCATCAATCATGATGCACAGTTCCATCAACAATCAAGTGGATATATCGCCACTTGGATCCTAAAAAAACCAGAGCAATCATTGCCAGTAATGTCTAATGGAGGTAAATTGGCATGTTCAATATTGTTTATTTTCATTTTCTTGTCTTAGTGAGGTTTGATAAATATTAACGAGGTATTCAGGCTTACGACAGACATGATCCGAATGATTATTCATCACACATTTGGTACAAACTTGACTTGAATTTTTTACGAAGCCATTGTGAAGGTTCCTTTTCCCTTCAAATTGTGGCTTTTTTACTTTAAAATTTTGATATCCACCATTGAACCAAGAGTTATTTTGACCTCGACCACGACCACGACCACAATTATTTCTACGTCCACGTGCATAGACACAACCACGACTGCGACCATAGTTATGAGCTGACATGACATTCACTTCAACATATATTTCTAAACCAGTGGGTCGTGATTGATGATTTTTCATCAAAAGCTCGTTATTTTGTTCTGCCGCAAGAAGACATGAAATTAGCTTATGTTATTTTCTGAAATCTCCCTCTCGATATTGTTGTTGTAAAAGAATATTCGAGGCGAGAAAGGTAGTTAATATTTTCTCTAACATATATTCGTCAGAAATCTTATGTCCACATAAATTCAGTTTGGAACTAATTTTAAATACTGCAGAATTATACTCACTTAAAGATTAGAACCCTTGCAATCAGAGGTGGGACCCGTTATAACGGGCTTTAGAAAGTTTCACTGTTTTGTGGTGGTCAAATCGGTCTTTCAAATTTTTTCTAAAGCCCACGCGGGTCTTTGACCGTTTGGTACTCAATTTTCAAACCTTCGTGGAGATTGTGGTGAATGAAAATCAATGCCTTACCATGATCCTGAATGGTGGCTGTATTTTCATCCTTAATAGTAACTCCAAGATTCTTAGAATATTTTGGTGATGATACAATTAAATATGACATATTTTGACGTTATTTTGGTGATGGATTGGTTGGCGGCTTATCATGGTCATGTTGATTGCTTTGCTAAGAGGGTAGTATTCAGATTCCCTGATGAGTCCGAGTTTGAATTTCAAGGCAGAGATTTACATTCGCCGCATATCATATCGACACTAAAAACACAAAAGCTACTAAAAAAGGGTTGCATGGGTTATTTGCTATACATAGTGGAGCGTGAACATAAAGTAAATGATGTAAGAGACATTTTAGTAGTTCAAGACTTCCCCGATGTTTTCCCAGAAGACATCAAAAGCTTGCCCCCAGCACTCGACATTGATTTTGAGAATGAATTGATTCCAAGCACTCAGCCAATATCTAAAGCACCTTACAGAATGGCCCCAGCTGAACTCAAGGAACTCAAAATACAATTACAAGAATTACTCGATAAGGGTCATATCCGCCCAAATGTATCCCCATGGGGTGCGCCAGTACTATTTGTGAAAAAGAAAGATGGGAGTTTAAGGTTGTGCATCGACTACCGGGAATTAAATAAAGTCACGGTGAAAAATAGATATTCGTTGCCTCGTATTGATGATTTGTTTGACCAACTTCTGGGGGCAGAAATATTTTCTAAGATAGATTTGAGGCCTGGTTATCACCAATTGAAAATTCGGACTGAAGACATTTCGAAGACTACTTCTCGGACAAGATACGAACATTATGAATTCGTAGTTATGTCGTTCGGATTAACAAACGCCCCAGCAGCCTTCATGAACTTAATGAATCAAGTATTTAAACCTTATTTAGATCTTTTTGTGGTGGTTTTTATAGACGGTGTTTTAATTTATTCGCGAAGCCGAGAGGAGCACGAGATACATTGGAGATTAGTTTTACAAACTCTCAGGGTGAAATTTTTTTATGCCAAACTTACAAAATGTGAATTTTGGATGAGTAGTGTGGGATTCTTGGGTCATATTATAACAAAGGAAGGAATCTCGGTTGATCCACAGAAAATAGAAGCCGTAAGTAGTTGGCCAACGCCAACTTCAGTAAGTAAAATTCGCAACTTCCTTGGGTTGGCAGGATATTATCGAAAGTTTGTAGATGAATTCGCAAGAATGGCCTCTCCCCTGACTCAACTCACGCAAATGAATGCCAAGCTTGAATGGACAGACAAGTGTGAAGATGGATTCCAAGAATTGAAAAATCGTTTAATTTTGGCTCTAGTCTTGGCTCTCCCTTCTGGAACTGATGGGTTTACGATATTTAGTGACGCTTGTCATAATGGCCTATGTTGTGTGTTGATGTAACATGGAAGAGTAATTGCATGTGCTTCCCGACAATTAAATAATTTTGAGTGTAATTATCCAACACACGATCTTGAATTAGCGGCGGTAGTATTTGCACTCAAGATATGGCGTCACTACTTATATGGGGTGACTTGTGATGTGTATACAGATCATCAAAGTCTCAAATATATATTCACATAGAAAGAACTTAATCTTATACAAAGAAGATGGCTAGAACTTCTAAAGGATTATGATTTAAATATTCATTATCACCCTGGTAAAGCTAACAAAGTGGCAGATGCATTAAGTCGGCGACCCCGAGCAACAGTGGCAGCTTTATGGACGTCACAACAAGAATTATTAGAAGAGTTTGAAAAATTACGGCTTGAGATGATCACTAGTGATGAGAAAAGGATTTTGGCCCATTTAACTTTGCGACCTACACTAGTGGATCGAGTAAGCACAGCGCAGAAAAGTGATTATTTTCTTACAAAAAAACGAATGGAGATAGGAATGGGAAAAGGAAAATGAAAAGATGTAGGGTTCCAAATTCATGAAGATGATACTCTTCGTTATAACAACAGATTGTGCGTACCAAATGACTTAAGTTTGAAGAACGAGAGTTTGGTTGAAGCACACAAGTCCAACTTTGCAATACATCCGGGAGGAACTAAGATGTACAGGGATCTTAGAAAATGTTTATGGTGGAATAACATGAAGTGTGACATTGGAGATTTTGTAACTAGATGTCTAACCTGTCCGAAGATAAAGGCTGAACACCAAAAACCCTCTGGACTATTACAGCCTCTTGAGATACCAGAATGGAAATGGGATGGTGTGTCCATGGATTTTGTAACTGGTCTTCCGAAAACTACAGAAAAGCATGACGCGATTTGGGTAATCATGGATAGGCAAACAAAATCTGCCCACTTCTTACCAATTCGAGTGGATGACGCAAGGGAAAAGCTAGCTAAACTTTACATGAAGGAGATAGTACGCTTACATGGAGTTTCGAATGAAAGTGTATCCGACAGAGATCCGAGATTCACGTCTAAATTTTAACAGGGGATGCAACGAGCCCTTGGTACTGAGTTAAAATTAAGCACTTCATTCCACCCCCAATCGGATGGACAAACTGAGAGAACAATTCAAATTTTAGAGGATATGCTTCAATCATGTGTTATGGATTTGGGAGGCAACTGGGATTCCCATCTACCTTATGTAGAATTTTCTTATAATAATAGCTATCAATCTACTATTAAAATGGCTCCATATGAAGCATTATATGGCCGAAAGTGTCGAACCCCATTATATTGGTGATGTCTCCCTAAATGTTCTAATTATATACCCTTGAAAGACATCAATTTTGGTGTTTAGTCGACTATTTAGAAAGACTTTTGGTGTTAATATGCAATAAATCGATTTTCCTCTTTTAATCTTTTATATTTCATTTATTAAACTTTTGCGCGTAATATGGTTTGTTTTGAGTGAAAAGTTATAGGTTTTGAATACTATCTAGGAGAGGAATCCAAGAATAAAGTCAAAGATCGTGTAATGAAGTCAAAGCAAGAAGAAATATCCCGAAAGAATTGATAATATCAAGCTGCAAATCTGAAAAGTTGATAAATATTGCTGATTTCGAGCCATCTAAGAGTGGATTTAGCCTCGGACGTGTGAATATAATTTATTTCCCTTTGAGTTACAGAAATTTAGCAACTGGAATGGGGTCAATCCGAGTTGAAACGAACCGGTTAGAGCTGATTTAGTGAAGGTGGTGCAGCATTTACGGGATTTGGGCTAAATTAATGGACGTGGAATTTTCTAATTTTCATTTAATCTTTAAAGAAAAGCCCTAATCCGATTTTCATAGTATAAATAGGCTTTAGACTCTTATTTTTACACAAAATTCATTATTCACAAAGTCAGACAACGAGAGAAGAAGCAGAAGCAAGGAAGAAAAGCAAGAGCTGGAGAAATTCAACTTCTCCAATTCGCAGCCGAATCGACTCCTCAATTGGGTTTCTTATATTTATTTCTGTAAAAAAATTATGAATTCCTTTCAATTTATTTTCTTAGTTTTTATGATTATGAGCTAATTTCATTTGGTACTTGAGAACGCATAATGGGTTGAACCCCAATCTTTTTCATTCTATGTCTTTGGATTTGGGATTATTTTAATTGAAATCGAATTGGGTAATTAATATATTTCTTTAATTTACTCTTATTGACTATTATTGAATTAGCTAATAAATATTAGGACCTAGTACTTAGGCTATTCCAATTAGTGGCAATTGGATCACCATGACGGGGGGTTTAGGTATGGAACTAGCTAACGAATGTGGGATAGAAATCATTTGAACTTGACAAGCTTAATTAATCCTATGGCCAATTGGGTAGTGAGACTTTAATCATTCAAAGGTGGACTATATTCTCCCTGACAGGGTTTGTAGCACCTGAGAAGAGCTCCTTAGTCCACCCTGACGGGGGTAAGGAGATAATTGAATCCCGACCAATATTATTTACCGAATTCGTCCCTTAAACAATACATGGAATGAATAGATTTAGGTGAAATCCTAGCGTTTCTCAAGTACTACCTCTCATACCTTGCGTCCAACTATTTTATTTACTTGCGTCTAGTTAATTATTTGCATTAATTTAGTCTTTTGATTATTTATCTTATATAAAGAGAAACAAACAAACACTCTCAAACCATTTACCGGTTTTACGTGCAATTAACTACTATCTGATAAGCATTAGAGTCAACCAATCCGTCCCTGAGAACGAATCTGTTTTATCACATATATTACTTGGGACAACTGTACACCTGCAGTTGTGGTTCTCTTTCCAAATTTATTTTAGAACACACAAAGGACCATTAGTCAGTTTTATCCTTTAGTATTAGTTACATTTTTATTTTTCAGTTTTACACTTTGTTTTTTCATCTTCTTCAGGTTTTTAGGTTTGGTGTATGCGAAGGAGACTCTTTAAGGATCTTGAGACATTACCTCCGATCCTTGATAATCCTAAATCATTAGTCAGACTTGCTAACAGGAAAAGAAAAGAACAAGAAGCACAAGAGTTAGAAGAGAGATTAGCTAGAGAGATGGCTGAACTTCCGGTTGATAACAATGGTCAGAATGGTCAAAATGGCTTAGTCCCACCTCTAAATCCTCCTAATCCTCTAGTTCAAGCCCAAGTAGTTGATCCATGGTTCATTGATGGTCCAGCACAAGAACCGTTCCATGCAACCCCTCTCGGGATTGGCCCAGCCGATATAGATGTTCCGAGATTCCGTCCAGATTCGGGTATGTTAGCTCAATTTCAGAATTTCGGAAATTTTCGTGGCAAGCCCGGAGAAGATCCTATTCGCGCAGTACAAAAATTTATGCAAATCTGCGATTCGTACATCACTCAAGGAGTAACAAAAGAGCAAATGTATTTTGCTATATTCAGATTTTTCGTGATAGATGGAGCGAGTGACTGGCATGATTCACAAGAGCCTGGAAAGATTACGAATTGGGAACAATTACAGAATGCGTTTTTCGACAGATACTATCCATCCAACATGAGATTAGATGCTCAACTCGAGTTAACACATTTCCGACAAGAATATGATGAAGGTTTGGGTAAAAGTTGGTCGAGATTTCAACAGTTTTTACGAGGAGTACCTGATCATGACCTTTTAGAACAACAACAAATGAAAATATTTTACAAAGGTCTTGATAGGAAGTCAAGAAAAGATTTAGATTTATTATGTGGTGGATTTTTGCAGGTTCCACCCGTTTACGCGAAGATTATCTTGGATAGAACGGTAACTAATGAAGTGGGTGGAATATTGTGAGAACACCTGTTAAAGAGGGAGTCAACAACGTTAATATCGAAGAAAAGTTCACCTCCTTAAAGAACAAAATACAAACCACATTGGAACAGCAATTGAAACAACTTACGTTAGCCGTGAAAGAGGGTTTTTCGAGTAAAAAGGTTGAAATGAATGCTACGCAAGAAGTGTATGGGTGTTCGAATTGTGGTGTTCAAGACCATGATTGGGATCATTGTGAGTATAATACCGAAGCCGTGATGTTCGTTTCTAATAGGAGAAATTACAATTTGAGTGGACAAGGATATCAGCCCAACAGAAACCATCCGGGTTTTCAATACTCGAATCCTAATGGGGCAGCTAATCCCGCTTACGCGTATCAACCGCGTTCCCAAGGTAACACTTACCAACCTAGACCACAAAATAACTATCAAGGGGGACAAAATTATGGAATCATACTCAAAGGCAACCTCCTCAAAATAGTTATAATGACACGATGAATCAAAAAGCCTTACTTTCTCAACCTCAAGAAGGAACGGAAAATCTTCGGGTGACGGTAGATAGATTAATGGCAATGCAAGCACAATCCATTCAGAGCCAGCAAGCTAGCGAAGCCGCACTTAAATTATTGGGGAATCAAGTATCTCAGATGACAAAGCAGTTAAATCAGCGTCCACAAGGACGGTTACCCACCGATACTGAAACTCCTACCCAATACGAAGATTGTAATGCTATCTCACTCAGAAGTGGTAAGAATCTCCCTCCACCTCCTTTTCCAGTTATGAAAGAAAAAGAAGTTATCAGAAAAGAAAAACCAGTTGAGGATGTGGTAGAGAAAGATAGTGAAGTTGAGGTAGAAGAAGTGGAGAAGAGTACAGAAATTCCTAAAAAGAAAGATGTTGTAGAAACTCGTCCTTCTCCACCTTTTCCATCTAGAGTATAGAAAAAAGGAGATATGACCGAATATCAAAGATTCTTAAACATGGTAAGAGGTCTTAACATTAACATACCGTTGTTAGAAGCTATTAAAGATATACCAAAGTATGTGAAGTTCTGGAAACGAGCCCTCACCAACAAAAGACCATATTGTGATAATGAGATGATAGGACTTCCAAAAGAATGTAGCGCGATTTGTCAAAGTAAGTTACCTCCTAAGCTACTTGATCCAGGAAGTTTTACTATTCCAATTTCTATTGGTAATGAGTGGAAAGAAAAATCTTTGTGTGATTTGGGTGCGAGTATTAATCTCATGCCTAGATAAAATTTTGAGAAGTTGAAGATAGGTAATACGAAACAGACCTCTATGGTCCTACAGATGGCTGATAGATCCCTCGTACATCCAGAGGGACGAATAGAAGATGTCCTCGTCAAGACAGGTACATTAATTTTTCCTATTGATTTTGTTATACTTGACTACGACGCGGATAGGAATGTCCCCATAATTTTGGGAAGACCATTCCTAGCCACGGGGCGTACTTTAATTGATGTAGAGAATGGACAAATGATTATGCGTATCCAAGACGAGGATGTGAAATTCAACGTGTTTAGGCCTATGAAATTTTCGGAGCCCAAGGAAGATTGCTTCCGCGTTGATGTAATTGGACAAGTAGAAAAAGAGCCAACTAAAGTGGTGGAGACTGTAGGTATGGAGGAAAGAGAGCTAAGAAAGAAACCACCTGATAAAGATCCTCCTTATCCTAAGAAAAAGCCACACCCTAATCATGATAAGAAGAAAGAAAAGGCACGAGAGATGAAGGTTCCAAAAGAACCTAAGAAAGAAAGAAAGAAAAATGGGTTCAGAATAGGCGAAGAAATAGCAATGAAAAAGCCTTACCCTTCTCCGAAGGCACGTGAATCCAAGAGCTCCTAGCTAGGACCATTCATGGTTACAAAGGTTATCTCGGATTAACTAGTTGGAATAAGAGCAAACGGATGCAAATTTCAAGTAGCAAATATTGACAACCTCACTCACTGTTGGGGAGGTTATGTTAAGGAGTGATGCACAAGGTAACCCGTCGAGCTTAACGATGTTAAACAATAGCCATTTCAATTGTATATTAGTTTATTGCTTTCATGTCTTTTAAATTTTTAGTGTAAATTAGAGTAATGGTTATCTATTTAGTGTTTAATTTTTAAGAAATGAGAAAGGTTGGTGTTTTTTATGATTATAGGAGTAAAGGTCTTGAGTTTGGGGTAGTTAGAACGAAAAAGAATGAAAATTTTGGGTTACAATACAGTAGAAACCGGGAACCCGTTTTTGGTGTTGTACCCCGGTTATCAGCAACTTCGGAAGATTATAACTTGACGCTCGGAGGTCGGAATTAACTTCTTCTTGAGCCTAAACCGCATAACTTTTTGAGCTCCATCCAATGGTGAAGTCAAAACGTTCTAATACATAGCCCAAAGTTTCTGACATGTGCGTAGGGGTGGAAATCGGAAAGAACGGACCGGAAAAAGGGTATTTCGGAAAAATTCCAATTTTTTTCGGAATATATTTTTTCTGGTCCATTTCCTGTCAAATTTTTCGGAACTGGGAAAAACAATTCCTAATTCGGAATTTCGAAATTTACTGGAAATTCAAAAATTTCGGCACGGAAATTTCGGAACTTTTGGTTCGGAAAATTCAGAACTTTGGGTTGGAATTTTGGAACTTTTGGTTCGGAAATTGCGGAACTAAGGGTTATAAATCGGAATAGTACTTTAAAGCTTACACGATGAGTAACAGTAATAAAAAACTAAACTTATAAAACTTACACGAAGAGTAACAATAGTTAAAAACTAAACTTAAAATTTACATGAAGTAACAAAAAAATAGTAGTTAAAAAACAATGCTAAACCGATGTTAGTTTTCCAATAACATGAAAAAACAAATATTGCAAAAATGTCTCAGAAAATGATCCTGCAATATTACATGTTTCAAGGACCAAAGAAACAGGCCATCGATTTTCATGTTTCAAATACTCCATCCAATATTATTTTGAAATATAATTTTTAATTCGGTAATATAATTCAGAAAATAAAGTCGGGTCGGAAATATAATTCGGAAATAAAATCGGATCGGAAAACCCAGAAATTTCGGAAATTTATATGTAGTTCCAATTCCTATTCAATTTTTTCGGAAAAATCCGAAATCGGAATTTCAGAATTTCGGAACCTTAAAAATCTATTCCGAAATCGGAATTTTCGGATCGAAAAAGTCAGAAATCAGAAATTTCGGATCCGATTTCCACCCCTACCTGTGCGTATAGAGAGACGCAACTCGTGGTGCAAAAATGAAGAAAACAGAATTCTGAGAAAAAATGGTAACTCCAATGGAAAATATGAGTAGTTCAATGGATCGGGAGTGCAATTTCCAATAAAAATGAGTATAAGGTTCGCAAAAATCCGAGGTGTAGGCAAGGAGAAATCGAAAAAACAAAATGGGAATTTTCTGCGCGAATACGCAACCCCTTGCGTCCAGCGAGTTGGCAATTCGCGCGCGAATAGCCGACTGGTTTCAAAAGCCAACTTTCTGACCATTGCGTAGCCATAGACACAAGGTCATTGCGTCCCAAAAAACAACGTCCGCAAAAGCCAACTCTCTGACCATTGTGTAGCCATAGACGCAAGGTCATTGCGTCCAACAAAAAAAAACTGTGTACCCGATTTCGAAAATGCGGGAAACCGGTTTCTATCGGCAAAAATTGACCTAAACCTTGAGAAAACCTTATTTTTCCCTTTCTTTTAGCCTCCCATACATGAAACACCATGGATGACGAATCTAAGCTCCAAAAACATCAAAATTCCATCATCAGAACACCAAAATATCACCCATCCATCTCTCTACACATCATCCAAACATACAATCATACTACAAATCTTCCCAAAACACCATAGAATTCACACTTTCATCCCAATTTTTCTTTCACCAAAGCTTAAAGTTTATCCATTAAACCTTGAAATAATATGACCCAGCTCGGAATACACCATAATTCATATCCATACACCTTCAAGAACACCAAAATCGCAATTATCATCCAAAACTTTTTAGAGTTCTTGAAGCTTTGAGTTTGGGGTCATCAGATATGACCATGAAGGTTGGAAAAGGTACGATGAACATGATGAAGAAAGAAAATTGGGTATTGAGGGAAGATTTTCGTAGAGGAGATGATGATTAGAGAGCTGGGAATAGCTGAAAACGTGGGAAATTTGACGAAAAGTTCGAGGTGATAAAAAACACTTTATTCAAGATTAACGCAAACATTAATTATCTTTACAACTAGATGAAGAAGAATTCAAAACCTCAACCTAGACGCAACAATGGTAACCAGCCTCGCGCTGGTTAAGATACGTTTTCTATCCCTTCTCATTAGTGTAGATTAGTTTCTTTGCTTTAAGTCTTTTCGCGTCATGGGAACACGACTCATTTTTGAGTTTGGGGTGGGGTTCGTTGCCTCATCCCAATTTTTATGTGTTATTTGTTTTAAATTGTTTTCAATAAAATAATTAGGAGTTGCGTTTGACTGTAGAATATTTCAAATGTTCCTTTTAAGCATACTTTTGATGAATCTATGAGAGTAAATAGTGGACTTTAGGGAATAACATAAAACGCGCTTAAATTGCATGCAAACATAGATAATGAATAGGAAAAATTAACAAACAATGCAAAAGAAGTAAGCTTGTACTTAAGGAAAATGTTTGGTTTGTAGAACGTGAGATCTAAATTAGTAGAGAACCCACTTAGATATAAACTAGAGACGAACCATGTAACTAGAAAAATGATAGGGGCAGTTCTTTGTTAGCCATTTGAAGCCTTTTAGCTTGTTATCCCTTATATTAATATTATCCGTCTTAGCCCAATTTTGTGCCTTAAGCCTTTTCTTTTGTAGCCACGATATAAGCCCATTATCCTTTAGATTATTAGGCATGACTAAATGACCTGCACTTAAATCACAATCCTGAGCCCTGTCTCGATCTTGAGTTTGGGGTGGAGGGTCCACATTTGGGAAATTACAATGGGAAGAGGATTATATGTGTTTGTATTGAGGCACAAAAATTTAGATGATATTATTATTTGTAACCCTTTGCTGAGATTGATTGAAAAAAAAAAGAGAAAAGAAATGAAAAAGAAAATAAAAAGAAAGAATAAAATAACCGGAAAAGTGGAATATTTTGAAAAATCATCTTAGATTAATTGGGTTAACTTGGGGACGCAACATTAGCACGTCAAATGGGTTGAGTGAGAACATTATATGAGTGTAAACTCAAGCTCGTGGACAGTTGTTGATGGTAAGTGAGGAGAGAGCCAAAAGCTCACTTCAAAGCAAGTAAGGATCGAGGAACAAACTATAGCCATCATATTGAGATAAGTACAAGTGTAACCTTCTAGCATTGCGAAGTTAATTTTATGATTGAAGTTGTTTGTGTTTGATGTTGCATGATTAGTGTATGTGTATGTTAGTTCTTAATGTTTGCTATATGATATTTATTTTAAGAATTGCTTTAGGGTGTATTTACTAGCTTCTATTTTCTCTTGCATCTAATTCATTCCCCTTGTTTTTAGTTTTGCATTGTCGGGACGACAAAGGTTTGAGTTGGGGGTCTTGATGTCTCCCTAAATGTTCTAATTATATGCCCTTGGGAGACATCATTTTTGGTGTTTAGTCGACTATTTAGATAGACTTTTGGTGTTAATATGCAATAAATCGATTTTCCTCATTTAATCTTAGTATTTTTCATTTATTAAACTTTTGCGCGTAATATGGTTTGTTTTGAGTGAAAAGTTATAGGTTTTGAATACTAGCTAGGAGAGGAATCCAAGAATAAAGTCAAATATCGTGTAATGAAGTCAAAGCAAGAAGAAATATCCCGAAAGAATTGATAATTTAAAGCTGCAAATCTGGAAAGTTGATAAAGATTGCTGATTTCAAGCCATCTAAGAGTGGATTTAGCCTCTGACGTTGAAGAGGATTTGTTCCTCTTTGATTTACGGAAATTTAGCAACTGGAATGGGGTCAATCCGAGTTGAAACGAACCGGTTAAAGCTGATTTAGTGAAGGTGGTGCAGTAGTTACGGGATTTGGGCTAAATTAATGGACGTGAGCTTTTCTAATTTTCATTTAATCTTTAAAGAAAAGCCCTAATCCGATTTTCATAGTATAAATAGGCTTTAGACTCTTATTTTTACACACAATTCATTATTCACAGAAGTAGAAACAAGGAAGAGAAGTAAGAGCTGGAGAAATCAACTTCTCCAATTCGCAGCCGAATCAACTCCTCAATTAGGTTTCTTATCTTTAGTTCTGTAAAACAATTATGAATTCCTTTCAATTTATTTTCTTAGTTTTTACAATTATGAGCTAATTTCATCTGGTACTTGAGAACGCATAATGGGTTGAACCCCAATCTTTTTCATTCTATGTCTTTGGATTTGGGATTATTTTAATTGAAATCGAATTGGGTATTTAATATTTTTCTTTAATTTACTCTTATTGACTATTATTGAAGTAGCTAATCAATATTAGGACCTAGTACTTAGGCTATTCCAATTAGTGGCAATTGGATCACCTTGACGGGGGGTCTAGGTACGGAACTAGCTAACGAATGTGGGATAGAAATTATTTGACCTTGACAGGCTTAATTAATCCTATGGCCAATTGGGTAGTGAGACTTTAATCATTCGAAGGTGGACTATATTCTCCCTGACGGGGTTTGTAGCACCTGAGAAGAGCTCCTTAGTCCACCATGCCGGGGGTAAGGAGATAACTGAATCCCGACCAATATTATTTACCGAATTCGTCCCTTAAACAATACATGGAATGAATAGATTTAGGTGAAATCCTAGCGTTTCTCAAGTACTACCTCTCATACCTTGCGTCCAGCTATTTTATTTACTTGCGTCTAGTTAATTATTTGCATTAATTTAGTCTTTTAATTATTTATCTTAGTTATAGAAAAACAAACAAACACTCTTAAATCATTTACCGGTTTTACGTGCAATTAACTACTATCTGATAAGCATTGGAGTCAACCAATCCGTCCATGAGAACGAATCTGTTTTATCACATATATTACTTGGGACAACTGTACACTTGCAGTTGTGGTTCTCTTTTCCTTATTGCATTTATTTTAGAACACACAAAAGACCACCAATTTGGGACTTAGGTGAGAGAAAGGTAATTTCCCCACAACTTCTAGAAGACACAGAGGACAAGGTAAAAACTATTAGAGCCAGAATTAAAAGAGCACAAGATAAACAAAAGAGTTGAGCAGATAGGAAAAGGAAGGAAATGATATTTCGAAAGGTAATTATGGAATTTATGAAAAATTATAGCTAAAAAGATTGTTTTTTTAATTATTGGATAAAAATTTATTTGTGTTTTGATTTTATATGATTAATTCTTGATTAGTTGAGGTGAAAGTTATAGGTAAAAAAGTAATTAGGATTATTTAGGTATAATTTTATGTTTTTTAAAAGTATAAAGGCTTAGTTGCAATTTTAAAAATATTTAATTTTTTTTAAGGATTAACATGTAATTTGTGAATTTAGTGTTAGGAATATTTAAAAAAATTATTAGAATTGTTTAGGATTAATTTTATGTTTTTTTAAAAGTATAAGGACTTAGTTACAATTTTAAAAATATTTAAAATAATAATAAGGACTAATATGAAATTTTTGATTACTTTAGTGTTAGGAATATCTAAAAAATTATAAGGACTAAATTTTAATATTTGTAAAATATAAGGACTAAATTGTAATATTTTTAAAATATAAGGACTAAATTGTAATATTTTTAATTAGGATAATATAGGGGCCTTTTTGTAATATTTATTTTATTTGTACTAATTTATTATTTTTTGTTACAGATTATATCCGGTAAGTTTATTATTTTGATTAAATGTCGTACTAATTAATTATTTATTTATTTGATTGTAATAATTATTTATTTATTTGATTTTAATACTTATTTATTTAATTATTCAATTAGTAATAATTTATATAGCTATTCATATTGTAATAATTTAGTTTTTAATTCGTAATGAATGTAATATTTGATTTTTTTTATTTCCTTTAAATTATAGATGGCAGATGTATTGTCCCGTAGCCATGGCCGAGATGGGAGCGGTTAGGATCCTCCGAGGGGTCCGAACCATCCATTAGCTGACTATGCCCAACCATCGGGTAATAAAAAAACCAAACAATTTCAATTAATATATGTAAATAATTATTAAATATTATTCAATTTAAAATCTTCTCGAAAAAGACGCCCCCGAGGCGTCATGTCCTTAAAATCGTCCCAAGACACGAAAGATACAGTTGGCTGGCCCATATCTGTTGAATTTTCCAGTTATCGATAATACTTGGAATTTCGTGGGTGAGTACGGCAAACATGTGGCTCAGGTGGTGGGTCTGCAATTTGAGAATCGGTGCCTTTGTGCTTCAAAACGTGGAAAGATGTCCCCGAACATTGTAAAGGGGAAATTTTAGTTCGACTGCAAGAGTTTTTTGACCTCGAGGAGTGGAGGCGACGAACGAATTGGGGTGAAATCGCGAAGAGATTGAACACGATGCAATCTACGAGCTACAGGCGATGGAAGGGGGATCTAAAGGCCGACTACTACAACACGAATACTACACCCCCGGATGTTCTTCCAGAGTTTTGGGGAAAAGCCAAAAGATGTGGGATGACGAGAATGTTCAGGTACAAAAGTTTAATTTTTTCTTAGCTAAAATAATATTTTATAAGTCTTTATTTATTAACTTTTCTGAAATAAAATTGAAACCGAGTCAGCCGGAGATAAATAAAACCAATCGGGAAAAGCAGACAGTTCCGAGTAAGACGGGGTCGAGGAACTTATCCCAGCCTCGGGAGGTTATTATAGAGGTATAATTTCTTATAATAAAAGTATAAGTTATTATTTTATTAATTAAATTTTTAATAAATTTTTATTTTTTATTGTATACTGTATAGTTGAAGCTGAAGACCCAAACTAAGGAGCCATTGACTTTTTTCGACGAGCAATCCCAGGAGGAGATGGAACTTCCACCTTTAGGTGGCTACTTCGATCACATTTCTTGCGATGCGGCTACAGATACCTGGCGGGGCGAGCGTTTACAAAAAGATAGCGTAAGTTTTTTTTTTATTGCTTTAAATTAATTAATTATTTTTAACTTTAATTTTTTATTATTCTAAATTTATTTTAAATTGAAATCTAATTACAGGGTGTTTATCGGGAGAAGTTAAAAAAGAGGGTTATCGAGGCCAGATCCGAGGCTGCTGATGTTCCCGTGCAGGAACAAATTGATGCCATGTTTGAGACTGTAATGGAGGTCATTGCCCCCACCGAAGACAAAATATTGGGTACCAACCATTGGTCTGGTCCGAAAAAGAGCTCAGACTTCTACAACAGGACCCTTCGGTTAGGCAGAACGAGCAACTACTCCAGGCAATGCTGGCGGGTATGAACGAGTTTCGCGCGACTCAAGGCCTTGACCCTATACCGGATTCGGCCACCACATCGACCCCCCACAACTTTTTCGAGTCAGCCGAGTCAGTTGCCGAGCATGGTGGGCACGCTCCTCGAAGCATTGAATAGTATAAGAACCGCTCAAGGTCTTTTCCCGATCGCCGTCCCCAAGGCCCCCACAGATAAAGAGAGAGAAGATGAAGAGAGAACAGATGAAGAGGAAGAAGAGAGGTTGAATGATCTGTGAGTGTTGTTTGTTTTGTTGGTGTTGATTTGACTTTTTGTTGGTTTATTTTGACTTTTATTATCGGATGTAAGAATTTAAGTTGACTTTTATATTTCTATGTTTGACTCGATTTTAATTTTATTATGGTATTTTTTATAAATTTGTTGATTTTTATTTATTTATGAATTTTATTTGCATTATATTTAAAATAAAAAGAAAAATAAAATCAAAAAAATTATAAACAAAAAAAATTAAAATATAATTAAAAATAAAATTATAAAAAATTTAACTAATTAATTAGCGACGAGGTCTGTCATCGCTAATATCATATACGAAAAATAAAATTAATCAATAACGCAGGATTAAAAAAAAGAAATATTCTATATTTAGCGATGAAAGTTCCGTCGCTAAGTTTCGACGCTAATAAATTATACGGAAAAAAAAAGAAAAAGTAAATCAATAATTCGGGAATTAAAAAAAAGATTAACTAAAATAATACCGACGAGCATAGTCGTCGCTAAATTTATAAATTAGCGACGAAGCGCGTTGTCGTTAAGCGCCTCTGGAATTAGGGGCGAATTCATTACCTTTTGTCGGTAAGGAGCCATTTACCGACGGATCTCTAGGGACGACGAATTACCGACGACTTGTCCTCGTTTAACCCGGATACCGACGAAAGCGCAGGATTTACCGACGAGACGCGTCGTCCCTAAACATGCAGAATGTTGTAGTGTTTGCGCATCTCTACAGGCCCTAAACGACCCTATAGTTGTGGTCTCTTAAGGAGCCCATAAATTTTCCCGGCCAACAATTTGAGGAACAAGTAATCACACTCATATATCACTCTCTATATATATTAAGATTGACACACTCACACATGAAAACACCATATACATCCAATCCTGTAGCTATATTTTCTCTCACTACTCATCAACGTTCCATTAAATTTTTACTCAACTAGAGGAAGACTGACAACCTAATATTCTATAATTATAAGACTCTTACCGTCAACCAAAATGTTCATGAAATCTTTACCCAAGTTATTGAAATCATACTCGTTGTTGGTATCTAATCGAAATGATCAGAACTCCGACCCTGGATCAATATAGTTTTTTTTCAAATTTATTCCTTCAGATTAAATAAAACATGAGCAAATTCCATTTTAGGCCATTACCTATGGCCTAAAAAAATTATTAGACCATAAGTAATGACCTAAAAATAGGTTTTTCTCATAAAACATCAACCGAACATAAGAACATAAGGTTTGCATATGATGCTATCTAGGGGAAAGCACGGGTCGATTTTACCCGATTTTGAAGTTAAAGTAAACCAATGGTATTATATTTCGGTTTAAGAAATTGCTTGGGTAACCCAAGGGTAGGGTAAAAAATTGTTTACCCTCGGGTTAGTCGGGTTACCCTTCGGTTTACGTACCCCCATTAGACAACGTTAGTCAAACTTTTTTAACTCATAAAAAGTTTTAAAAAATAACAAAATCTTAAAAATCGGTATTATTATACCTCCAAAGATCGAAGTTACATTTTGACATTACGAACCAAGAAGTCGTGAATCGAATATTTCAAAATCTTATGCATGTTTGGGATATCCAAGAAGTCAAATGAAAAGATTTCTCTAATATGCATGTTTTGTATTTTTTTATATTACACGGGTTTTCGGTTTAGGTAAACCTAACCCAATAGCTTGGGTAATATATAGGGAAAATACACGGACCCGTGAGATTATAAGGTAACCCAATAGGTAAGATTGACCTTGATAAAATTAACATATATTTTGGATCGGTTTGATTAAAATTAACTCGATTTTACGGTTTTGTTAAAATTCGGCTCTTCCTTAATGCTATCCCACACAAAAAGACCTAAAAACATAAGACTACTACTAAGAACATAAGAGACAAATAAAAATATGAAAATATAACAAACCAAAACAAAACCTAAATATTATCATCTCAAGACAATCGGAAACGGAATAAAATTTAAAACGAATAGGTAAAAAACACACGCATTTAATTCAATGATTGAATGAAAATTAGCCATAATAACCAGCATTTAACTATCACCTTTACTGCGGAGATAAATATCAAGCTTTTGACTTTGTCCGGGTTTTCACCTTTTTCGAAATATGCATACTCTCGCATTTGGTATCATCTAGCACCCCTTCTCATGTTTTGAAACCAAAACTTGCTACCCTTAACTATATATATACTAGCAATTATAGATAGATTATATACCCAGAAATCATTTATCAGTTTCAAGACCCTGTTTCTCTCTTTCTTGGAGCACGAAACTCTTTCTTGGAGCTCGAAACTCTTTCATCATTCTATTTCTAATTCTACATATTCATCTAAGTAAATCAAGATAGTCAAGCCAAAAGTTGTAAATCAAACTTGGTTTTCATCTTACAAATTCTGTTCAAAATTGTGCTTTCTTGATTCAATGGAGTTCAAGAAATTTGACATTGTAAGTGATGATGTAACCAATCATACATTTATAAATAAGGGGAAACCAATTTCATCTGAATGCAGCAGATACATCACCAAAGAATGGAAGATACTTGAGGAAAATCTTCCAGATTCGATGATTTACGTGCGAGTGTTCGAAAAAAGAATGGATTTGCTGAGAGCTGTAATTGTTGGTGCCCAAGGTACTCCTTATCACGATGGTCTCTTCTTCTTTGACGTTCTTTTCCCTCCAGATTACCCTCAAAGTCCACCAAACGTGTTCTATCTGTCTCGTGGTCTTCGTATAAATCCCAATCTTTTTACAGAAGGGGATGTTTGCTTGAGCCTCATCGACACTTGGCATGGTGCAGAATCAGAAGTTTGGATTCCTAATTCTTCTACGATTCTTCAGGTTTTGGTTTCCCTTCAAGCATTGATTTTGAATGCTGAGCCTTACTACAACGAGGATACTAACGATTCTTTAGGTAAAAGGGGTAATACAGTTTCAAACGCATCCAATGCTTATAACGAGGAAACTTTTATTAAATCTCTTAAGACTATGATTTACAATATTCAAGCTGAAACCCTTTATTTTGATAAGTTAGTTGTTGAACATTTTCGTTTGAAAGGATCAACTATATTGGCAGCTATTAAAGCTTACGAGAATGGTGATTGTTTAGTTGGAAAATATACTGTGGATGGCGCATCTTCTTCAAGGCGTATTAAGAGGTCCAAGACCTTTAAGTCTGATTTAGTAAGAGTTCATGCAGATCTTGTACGTGCTTTTGAAAATATAGGTGTTTCTATGCCTGAAATCGAGGAAAGTGCAGACAAGGAAGGTGAAGACAAGCCTAATCGTAAAGGACCATTCGGAAAGCTTAAAGACGCATTTAAATGTTGTGTTACTGGTAAACAATGAAAATGTAAAGTAGAGTACAACATTCTTCATAGACTAGGTCATTTCAGTCTTTGCATGTTCATTCTCGTAGCGGGATTTTATATTAATTCCCAATAATTATTTCCAGCTTTGTACTTTCTGTTACATATAGAAAATTTGATAGGCAGATTTGCAGATTTGTTCACAATCATATCTCAGCATATTAATTTGCGATGCATAATGCATTATTACCCTATAGTTCATATCTATTTCATATCTTTTTTCGTTAATTGTGTTGTTAGTTCTTATGTTACGTGCTACACGAAAATAGCAGATTGATGTCATGTTTGGTCATGAACCTATATATAAAATATGTGTCCTCGCTAAAGATAGTCTTTTGCGACGACTCTTGGGTCTTTTGCGAGGATTTCATGTCCTTGCTAAAGAGTTTGCAGTATTAAATACAGGCACTCGGCAGTTGACCATTAATGCGAGAAAAAACCTTTATAATCCAAAAAACCCTAAAATATCTCCCAATTTTTTTCCTAATTTTCAAAAAATTTCTGAATCCATCAATAATGAAACTTCTCCGATTCATCTAGCTCTTTTTGGTCCAATTTTCAAGCCATTTTTTTCATCACTTTTCCCACAAAAAAAGTATTTTCGAATTTTTTTTCCTTTTAATTGTTTATATTGTATAATTGTTGTTATATATTGTATTATATAAGTGCAAGTAGCAGTGTTTATTATTTTATGTGTGACATATTGTTCATTTTTCGCTATATAATAATTATTTTAGAATTTTGTGTTATAATTTTAATTAGGTTATTGATTTATAATAATTTTAGGTGATGTATTATTAATGGAAAATTAATGTATGGATCTTTTTGTTTATTTTTCTTAAAATTTATGGGTTAAAGTGAAAGTATAATAAACTTTAGGTGCCTTATTGTATTATTTAAATTGTAGGGGTAACATTGATATTTTAATAAACTTTAGTCACGTTTTTTTATTGTTTGAAAACTTTAAAGGCCTTAAACGGATTTTTATATAGTGTAGGGGTAAAAGTGTAATTTTTAAAAAATTAGGTGCCTTAGTGACATTTAATAAACTTTAGGGTTAAAAGGGATATTTTAATAAACTTTAGGGGCCATAGAATGAATTTTTAGAAAATTTAGAGGCCTTAGAGGCATTTTTATATAGTATAGTGGTAAAAGTGAAATTATATAAAACTTTCGGTATTTAGTGACTCTTAGGTAAAATGTAGGGGTAAATTGGAATTTTAATAAACTTTAGGTGCCTTAGTGACATTTAATAAACTTTAGGGGTAAAAGTGATATTTTAATAAATTTTAAGTGCCGTAGAATGAATTTTTAGAAAATTTAGAGGCCTTGGAGACATTTTAATACAATGTAGGGGTAAATGTGAAATTATATTAAACTTTAGGTGCCTTAATGACTTTTACGTAAAATGTAGGGGTAAAATTGGAATTTTAATAAACTTTAGGTGCCTTAGTGTCATTTAATAAACTTAAGGGGTCTTATAGTGACTTTTGCATAAAATATGGGAGTTGAAGTAATTCTTTATAATCGTATGATCTAAGTAGTATTTTTTTTTTGGACAAGTGAAGGTGCTGGTGTCGCCTAGGGTGTGATAAAAATAAGATCAAATTAAGTATGGAAAACTATGCACTCTCACCCTAGACAGGCACAGTACTGCAAGTATTACAGGACGTATGCAAGTTTTAATGATAAGTAGAGTTCGTTCTCAGGGACTTAAGTGTGTTAAACGCGTAGGAACAGATAACGAGTAAAAGTAAATAACTAGAAGACAGTAAATAAATATTTGGTTTTTCGAATTTATGAATTAAAACTAAATTAAAACTATGAAAATAAAGACAATAAAGTAAAAGATTAAGAATATGAGATGAGAAGTATAGCTTAGGTTTTGCTAGTATGCACTAATCCTTCTAATTCTATCTATAGATCTAGTTCATAAGGGAGAATATTAGCTCTTGGTAATACTTAGTCAGGATTCTAAATTCCACTACCTTAGACCTTGAGAGCGACTAAGGGGGCTACGTCACAACCAAGAAGTGATTTAAAATAGGGTTATCAAACGTCACTAAGGCCCTAAGCAAATACTGCAAGTCTTGGTGATACTGTGGTTAAAACAAACCTTAATGACTATCTAGTTAGAAGTATGTTTTGTCAGAACTGCTATCGACACTAGACATTATGTGGTGGTTCAATAGTTAAACACCCTGTCAAGGAGAACATCTAACTACTCTTAAAACAATCCTAAAGTGATCAATTCTAGGAAAGACATTAAATCAAAACACATAAGCAAATATAAAGTAAGTAGCTAATATCAGATTAAAACATATAATTCCCAAAGAAACTTAGATAGAAGAATTAGAATTCATAGATTATACATATGCAAAACCCAAGCTATGGGAGGTTTAGTTCATACCTGAAGGAAATAAACTAAAAGAAATAATAAAAGACATCATCTTGCTCTCTACAATAAATTGGAAGAATAAAACCTTAAGAACTAATTACTATGAGGCAAGGATGATTTACAAGTGATATAAGGGTGTATTTATAGGTGTTTAGAAGACCTAATTCGTTTTCTTGAGGAAGAGTTAAGGTAATGGACTTCTAGCCCAACTCAAATTCGTATGGAAATAAAGATAAACACTGCTGCGTTGTTTTGGTCATAACTTCTTTATTATTGGTCCGATTTTGCTCCACAAGATACCAAAAGAATCGCAACAGAATTTCCTACGCCCTTTAGGAGTAATCTACCAAATTCGGCCTCTTTATTAGGTAAAAACGCCTATCTTTGCAGAATCCCAGATTTAGGCAGCTTTTCCTTTTCCATCTTTTTAGCAATTCTTTCCTTATCTCCAATTACCATGCATATCTCCTTCCATAAGTTGTTGTCTTTGACTTGGACTCTAATTAAACTCCATAATTATCTTTAAAGCTACACACTAAATAAACAATTAAACCCAATATGCTCTAAAAACATTATTTCTACAAATCAAGACACAAATTAGGAAAGTGCACTAAAACTCAAGAAAATCGTCATTATTGACTTCTAAAACACTAAAAATGATGTCTCATCTTAACATAAATCTATCACAAATGAGGAGACATCAAGACCCCCAACTCAAAGTTGTATCGTCCCGATACAATAAAAGATCAAAACATAGGAAAGTCTAGAAATACACACTTATAAAATTCTCAACACAAGGGAAAAGCATAGTAGAATATATAGAATAAACTTAAAGCACATAACTCAGAAAATTTCATGCAATAATATTCATAAACTACATACCTGTGCACTTCTCATATCCACAGTCAACACGGCTTGATTTCAAGATCAGATTAGTTTCGCAATGTAAGAAGGATTGGGACTTTACTCAGTTCCCCAAGAGAGCTGTAGATTGTTCATCAAACCTCACTAGTATCCAAGAATCCACTTAACTAATCTCTAATGGCTCAATCACTTCTCAATTACATAACAAAGAATCACAAGGTCTTTTAAGGTTGTAATGTAGGCTTAGGGACGGTATGATCATATATTTGGATAATTTGGAGTGAGCTTTTGGCTCTCTCCTCACTAGCCATCAACGAATCGCCCTAGAGCTTGAGTTACTCTCATAAACGTTTCTCACTCAACCCAATGAATTCCTTGATGCACAATTTAGCATCCCCAATGACCCAATTAAAGCTTAAGATGTTCACATAAAAATCCACTTTGCCGGTCCGAATATATATACTTTCTTTTCTTTTCAAATCAATTTTCTTTTCTATAGCTATGACTCTCTTTTAATGTTGAGATATCACGCTAATTTTCTCATATATAAATTTTTTCTTTTAATGCCCTTGTTGGCAAAATTAGCTCGAAGCTTCTTTTTCATTCACTATTACCCCGGCAAAGGGTTACAATACAATTCTGTGAAACATCATTAATATAAAGCACAAAGCACAATTAATAAGCTCAAAATTCCTAACATACTAACAATTCCCATAATGGTGGACCCACCACCCCAAACTCAAGCTCTAAAACAACTGTCTAAGCATCGCGATTCGAGTGCGGGTCATATGGAAAAGTCCTAAAAATCTAAAGGATATGGCTTATAATGTGTTTCAAAAAAGGCTTTAGAAAGGCTAGAAGGGGCTAAGAAGGATATAACTTTTAAACTCAAAAATCACAAGGTGAGAAGGTATAAAAAGGCTTCAAAGGCTTAAAAATATGAAAGAACCGCCTTGATCACTTTCTACACTATGTAATTCAGAAAATTTCTTACCTTTAGCACTTTCATCAAATGGTTTTTCAACTAGCTTGGATCTCACGGCCTACACACTTCTCAAGGTTCCCTGAGATCGAACATACTTTCTATCGCATTGCTCACTAATCTTTTCTTTACTATCAACGTGTGTTTTCCTGCAAATACTCAAAGCATACACATACATAGCTCATAAACATATCACTTACTATCATTAATCTACTGAGCTCATGCTTTCAAGCTATTAAACACACTCTACATCTAATTCCCATGCATCAAAAATTTTAATTTCACTCAAAAACTGAAAAATGGAGATGAGAGACAACGAATCCCCACACCCCCAACTCAAAAATGAGCCGTGTCCCCACGACTCGAAAAAGGACTCGAAAACAGAAATTAAAATTAGCAGATAGGCATATTTACAGAAATGGTAAGGAAGAAAGAGAACATACTCTCGAGGCTTATCGCCTCGCATCATTGACATCCAAGATTGGAATTGCTGGACCTTTCGTTAATTGCTCAAGGAGTTTCATGATGTGCACTTGATTAGCATTGATTTGTGCCACATCATTGACTAAGGAAGTTTGAGCTGCTTCAAATTTCGTTAAACGCTCCTCCATCTTCTCTTGCCAAGATTGCTCCTTTTCTTCCTTCGAGACTTGAGTAGAACCCGCTCTTCGAAGGCTTTCTTTGATCCAAGCATTATCAATATAACTCGTCTTAAACTCGAGTTTCTCTTCTTCACCCAATACTACATTCGCTTTTCGCATAAGACACGTGATCATAGTTGGAAATTTAACGTTATAAACCGATTTAGGAGAGACCGAGAATCGTATCACCTCCTCATAGATCAACTGTGCCACATCAACTTCTTCTCCTCTCAAAATACAGTCCAACAGTAGCGCGTACTTCATGGTCACCTCCAAAGTTCGTGTGTTTCCAAAGACATTAGGGATAAGGAAATTATGCCAAATTCTAGCATCTGCTTGAAGATATTTGTAAGGCCAAGGTGCCTTCAATTCTCCCGTATGTAATTGCACTTTCTCCTTGTCTAAAACATGCTCAAAAAGTAATTCCTTATCAAAGATTTTTCGTTTAGCAACTGCTTCCTCAAATTTGCAAAAACTTTTCAGTTTCTTAAACTTGAAGTGGTTCCTAATCTCCTCAACTGTGAAAGGAACTAACTTTCCTCTAATCGGAACACAATCACTATCTCGGCTAAAGAGGCCTAGATAGAACTCCAAAACTAATTCATGACATAATTCAGAACGGCTTACCATGAACGTAGACCAACCCAACTTCTCACCAAGCTCAAAGAATCTCTTGTATTCTCCATCTCTAATTTCTTCCTTGAATACTTTCTCATAGGCAAAAGGTAGTTCTTTTAATTGTTTCTCTGCAGAAATCTTCAAGGCCTTTGAAGTATCCACTTTCTCTATAGGTATAGGATTTTGTTGAGGTTGTGTTCTTTCCTTTGCATAAAAATAAAGCTTTTTACCATTACTATCATACGAAGGTTTCCCACTTTTCAATTTATCTTTACCCTTTGATTTGGAACTAGCACCTTTGTCAATTGATTTCTTCTTGTTTAAATCCAATCCCTTGTTACTCGTCACCTCCCTCTTGCTAGATAAGATTGATGTTCTATTAGTCATCTCCAATTAACCCCCAACTCAAAGCTTTAGCAACCCTTTAAAATTAAACTCTTGAATTAATGGATGAACAAGCTTGATTTGTCCTAGGATGGGTGAATTGGTGATGAATCTCTATGTGGGTGAGGATGATTTATAATGGGAAGGCTTGGATTTTAGAAATTGTGTGATGAATTTGTGAAATTTGGCTCTTTGATTCTTCAATTTGAATGAATTTGGTGATGATTGGTAGCTTGGTTTTCTCTTGTAATGATGTGGAGAGAAGGTTTGATGTGTTTTACTTGATGATTGGGTAGTGTTTTGGTGATTGGTGAAGGTTTTGATGAGCTTCAATGGAGTTAGGAGAGTTGTGGAGTAGAAAGAGAGGGTTAAGGTTTAATAAATTCGGAATAATAGCTTCAATACCTCCTTTATAACTCAATCCCGTAACTTTCTCTCTCCTCTGGCGGCGCTGCGGACTACCCCTGCGGACCATGGGGTGCACCGCAGGGTAGTCCGTGACATCTGATGCTCGAAAATTTTTGCTCACTGACCTAAACCCGTGGTAGGACCCCGTGGTACGGGTTTTTTGGCTCGCGGACTAGGGTCCGGTGTACCGGAGGGTAGTCCGTGGAATTTTTTCGTGTTTCTGACCTAAACCCGCGGTAGCAACCCGTGGTACGGGTTTTGACCTCGCGGACCATTCCTGCGGACCATGGGGTAGTCCGTGAGGGTAGTCCGCGGGGTGCTTTCTTGCGCTCCAAAAATTTTCCTCGCGTTCCCTAACTCGGTCTCTCCGATTCCTACACACCAAAAACACTAATACCTTTCTCAAATATGCATTATCAACTAAAAAACATCTAAAATAAACTTAAACTAAGAATGTAAAAGACAGGAAAACATAAAAAACTTCGGGTTGTCTCCCGAACAGCACTTTTGTTTAACGTCTTTCAAAGTTAGACGTGTTACCTCTGTCAAGATTTGCGAATATAGCCTCCCCAACAACGAGTAAGGCTATGAACGTCAACTAATCTGCGCTTGACCCCTGTTTTGGGGCGAATTTCTATCACCGTGGCTGAAACAACCTTCGTGACAATGAATGGTCCCATCCACGAGTCTTTGAAACTTCGTGGCCTATTCTCGCGTTTGTGGGCTTTCCATAGGACTTCATGGCCAACCCCAAACTCAATGTTTGGCTCAGTATCCACAGGTTTTAAGTGGATTTCCTCAGGAGGGACTTTGTGATGTGAAAGGCTGTGGATGGTAGGCACGGTGGGATCCAACTTCTTCGGCTTCTTACCCAAGACATAGAAGGTCTCGGATACATTCTTTGCATGAAGGGTGATGGTCCCATCTTGGAAGTTGATCACACTTTGACTTGTGGCCATGAAGGGCCGTCCAAGTATGATTGGAACCTGCTTATCTGCATCAAACTCAAGAATAACAAAGTCAGTAGGGATGGCGATATTACCTGCTCGGACTAAGACGTCCTCCACTGTTCCCCATGTCCTCTTCACTGAGTTGTCAGCAAACTGCAACTTTACTGGAGTTTTCTCTGATTTTTGAAGTCCAAGTCTCTCGAACACGGACTTAGGCATAAGATTCACACCAGAACCCACATCGTACATTGCTTTCACTTTGAGCCTACCATGTAATTGAATAGGAAGGTTGAAACTTCCCGGATCTTTAAGCTTAGTAGGTAGCTCTTTCTCACTTCTTCTCGAAACCCTCAGGTTCTCTCTTGGGATCTCTACACTCGCTTCTTTCTCAGGAATACCCTGCGTATAAACTTGTTGCGGTGTAAGTCCTTTCTTTGTAATCTCAAGCATTTGGGCGTTGATATTTTCAGGTTGGTACGCCTCTACGAATGTCTTGAGAACAGTGTCATCTTTAGGATTTGTATCAGGAATATTTGATGATACTGGTTGAACACTAGGTGGCGATTCCACCTTCTCTTCTTCTTTCTCCTCTAGCACATCAGGTGCCACTTCATCTTTTGCTTCCTCCTTTGAGGCTTCTTCCTCTTTCTCCTTTGCTAACTCCGCTGCATACTCTACCATTGAACGAATCTCCTCTTGCACCTTTCTCAGTAACTCTATGAACTCGTCTCTCTCTTCATCGCTTTCCAAATGATAAATTTCTAGACAGTCGGACTCCTCGGGGTTAGACTCGGTTGGTTCTTCTTCAATAATGGGAACTTCCACGGCACTAATGGCAGCATGTGGTGCTTCCTCCTTTTCTTTTTCGATTTCAAGGCATATAGCCTTGCAAGCTTCGAACCCAACATTGTTTTCACCTCCTTCGATTGCCTTTACTTCCTTTTGTTCTGTTAGATGCTTGTTTATTTGGGCTAATTGAGTATTTAGCATCTGAAGTATGGCATCGTGTCCTCTGACCTTTTCTTCTTGAGCGTTTACAGTGGTGTTCAAACGGTCTAGAGCTTGTACTATCTGTGTATTGTCCATAGATCCTTCTTGCGGATACTGAGGTAAAGCTTTTTGGTCTAAAGTATCGGTATAGGCGTCTTGAGCAGGTTGTTGTGGAGGAGTAGGTCGATTCTGATATTGGTTTTGGTACTGACCTCTCTGTTGATAAGAGTTGTTCTGGGGTCGCGATTGATATTGACCAGGATTAGCGGCCCCTTGTGAATTTGAATACTGCATACCCGGATGGTTGCGGTTGCCCCATCGGTTGGATATAAAATAAACAGATTGCGGATTTGATTCGCACTCTTCCCATGAATGATCGTTCACTCCACATTGTTGACAACCTTGAGCTTCTTGAACTACCATTGTAGCAGCTAAATTCTTCTCCATCGCGATTTTCAGCTCCTTGATTTGATTTTCTAACGAGGATATTTGAGCTGAGTTCGCAGTTTCTGCATCTAAACGAAGCGTTCCTCGGGTCTTTGCTACAGAAGCTCGCGTTGAAGGCCAACTTCTTTCTTGTTCCATAATATTTTCTAACACCTCGGAAGCTTCATTGTGATTCATGGACACAAAATTACCCTTTCCAATGTTATCCACCTTGTCTCTACCCTTGTCATCAAGACCTTCATAGAATATAGCAAGTTGTAGAGCAGGTGTATAACCATGGAGCGGGCATCTAGCTAATTTTTGTTGAAACCTTGTCCATGCTTCTCCCACTGTTTCTCCATCTTCTTGAGAAAATCTTGCAAGCTCGGTTTGATCTTTAAGTCTCATGCTCTTCGGATAAAATCGGTTAAAGAATGCGGCTTGAAGCTCTCTCCAAGAGTGAATGGTTCCATGTGGTTGTCTTTCTAGCCAATCGCTAGCTCTTCCGGTCAAGAAAAACGAAAACATATGACAATACAGTTGCTCGCGTGTAATGCCTGGAGTAATGTAGGCATCACAAATCTGCATAAACTTCTGAATCGCTTTTACCGGATCTTGAATTGCAGTACCAGTATAGAGTCCGAAACTTTGAAATTGACTAAGCATACCCGGATCGGGTCTAAATTTGATATTCGGAATCTCAGGAGGGCGGTAACCGATGGGTTGAACATGGAATGGTATGTTAAGGCCAGGTAGATCTTGTTCAACTCGGTTTTGTTGATTATTCTGCCCATTACCTTCTCCTACTGGTAATTGTACACCAGGTGGAATGTATGCTGGAGGTCCTCCTGGTGCAAAGTAAACTAACTCCGGATCGTTATCATGTATGTCTGCCATAGTTCTTCTCAAGGCTCTTTCCTCACGAATTCGTTTGTTATAAGCTCTGAAGCTCCTCTCAGGCTCCGGTAAGGGAGGCCAAGAATTAAACACTGTGAAACCTGAAAAAGACTAAAGCAAACCACAAGCGTAAATCTGGAAAAATAAAAACTAAAACTAAACTAAAAGCTGAAAAGTAAAAACTAATTAAAAACTAAAACTCGAAATAGATAACCCACACACTAACGAGACACAAGTCCCCGGCAGCGGCGCCAAAAACTTGGTGTCGCCTAGGGTGTGATAAAAATAAGATCAAATTAAGTATGGAAAACTATGCACTCTCACCCTAGACAGGCACAGTACTGCAAGTATTACAGGACGTATGCAAGTTTTAATGATAAGTAGAGTTCGTTCTCAGGGACTTAAGTGTGTTAAACGCGTAGGAACAGATAACGAGTAAAAGTAAATAACTAGAAGACAGTAAATAAATATTTGGTTTTTCGAATTTATGAATTAAAACTAAATTAAAACTATGAAAATAAAGACAATAAAGTAAAAGATTAAGAATATGAGATGAGAAGTATAGCTTAGGTTTTGCTAGTATGCACTAATCCTTCTAATTCTATCTATAGATCTAGTTCATAAGGGAGAATATTAGCTCTTGGTAATACTTAGTCAGGATTCTAAATTCCACTACCTTAGACCTTGAGAGCGACTAAGGGGGCTACGTCACAACCAAGAAGTGATTTAAAATAGGGTTATCAAACGTCACTAAGGCCCTAAGCAAATACTGCAAGTCTTGGTGATACTGTGGTTAAAACAAACCTTAATGACTATCTAGTTAGAAGTATGTTTTGTCAGAACTGCTATCGACACTAGACATTATGTGGTGGTTCAATAGTTAAACACCCTGTCAAGGAGAACATCTAACTACTCTTAAAACAATCCTAAAGTGATCAATTCTAGGAAAGACATTAAATCAAAACACATAAGCAAATATAAAGTAAGTAGCTAATATCAGATTAAAACATATAATTCCCAAAGAAACTTAGATAGAAGAATTAGAATTCATAGATTATACATATGCAAAACCCAAGCTATGGGAGGTTTAGTTCATACCTGAAGGAAATAAACTAAAAGAAATAATAAAAGACATCATCTTGCTCTCTACAATAAATTGGAAGAATAAAACCTTAAGAACTAATTACTATGAGGCAAGGATGATTTACAAGTGATATAAGGGTGTATTTATAGGTGTTTAGAAGACCTAATTCGTTTTCTTGAGGAAGAGTTAAGGTAATGGACTTCTAGCCCAACTCAAATTCGTATGGAAATAAAGATAAACACTGCTGCGTTGTTTTGGTCATAACTTCTTTATTATTGGTCCGATTTTGCTCCACAAGATACCAAAAGAATCGCAACAGAATTTCCTACGCCCTTTAGGAGTAATCTACCAAATTCGGCCTCTTTATTAGGTAAAAACGCCTATCTTTGCAGAATCCCAGATTTAGGCAGCTTTTCCTTTTCCATCTTTTTAGCAATTCTTTCCTTATCTCCAATTACCATGCATATCTCCTTCCATAAGTTGTTGTCTTTGACTTGGACTCTAATTAAACTCCATAATTATCTTTAAAGCTACACACTAAATAAACAATTAAACCCAATATGCTCTAAAAACATTATTTCTACAAATCAAGACACAAATTAGGAAAGTGCACTAAAACTCAAGAAAATCGACATTATTGACTTCTAAAACACTAAAAATGATGTCTCATCTTAACATAAATCTATCACAAATGAGGAGACATCAGGTGCCTAAGCACCAAAGACGAAACCAAATTAACCAATACATAATCTAGAAAAGTTAAGAGCTAGTTCAAAAATACTAATTGTCTTGATTTGTTCCTCTGTTGCCTTGTGCCTAGCTTCTTTCGCAGCCTTATCTGCTAATTTATTGAGATTTCTTCTGATGAATTGAAAAGAAATGGGGCCGTTCTCAATAGATCTAAGTAGTATCTAATTTTAACCATTTGAAATAATAATTAGTGTTATAATTTACTTTAGAGAATGGACAAGAGCTGTATTAAATCAAAGAATAAGGTTACGAGGGAATATATCAAGGGTATAATACAGTTTCTTGAGTTTGCGTGCAAGAAATTAGATCACGCTGGTAACATATTTTGTCTGTGTACTCATTATTATAATAATCGAAAGTTTACACATAAAGTTGTTCAAGCGCATCTATTTGCGGGGTATATGGTCAGAGTATGAGGTTTGGACGAAACACGGGGAAAAAGTAGTAATTCTTGTGTATCAACCAAACAAAGATAATGTAATGGGTAATGTAATTCATGATTTGGTACACACGTTTGAAACTGGTGGGAAATCTGGTGACACCTAGATACGTGACAAGAATGTCAATCGAAGTGGTCGTGGGTCTTTCGACGCGTTGTTCAAGGAAATGGACATATTTGAACCCCGGTTGTACTAAGATGAGTTCTTTGGATTTTATAGCAAAGCTAATGCATGTGAAAGTGAAGAAAAAGTGGACGAACACCTCCTTTACCGAACTTCTTCAGTTGTTGGGTCATGTTTTGCCTGAACCTCATAACTTACTAGATTCTTATGTAGATTGCAATAGAAAGTTGAAAAGTTTGGGCATGGTATACACCACGATCGACGTGTGTTTAAATGATTGTGCATTGTATTATAAAGAGAATGAGAATCTTGAGAAATGTCCAGTTTGTGGAGAATCAAGGTGGGACCCGAAGAAGGGGAAGAAAGTTTCGTATAAGAAGCTGCGTTATTTTCCGACTGTGCCTAGATGACAGAGAATGTATGCTTCGAGGCACACCACAAAAGATAGATTCGGCACCATACCGGAAATAGTACCGACGAAGACGTGTTGCGTTATCCCGTTGATGGTCATAGTTGGAAATCATTCGACGAGAGGAATCCCGAGTTCGCTAGTGAACCACGTGACGTACGCCTTGGTTTGGGGATCGATGAGTTTTGTCCTTTCTCCATGCAAAACAACTCATGCAGCATGTGACCGGCTATATTGACGATCTACAACTTGCCGCCTTGGTTATGCATGAAAGAATCCACGTTTATGCTTACTCTATTGATACCGGGTCCTCGTTCACCTGGAAAGGATATGGATGTATTTCTTCGTCCGACTATAGATGAGTTGGAAACCTTGTGGGGTACGGGGATAGATACATGGGATGCACATATGAAGGAGGAATTTGTAATGAAGGTTAGTTTGTTGTTCACGACGAATGATTACCTGGCTAGATCGTACACTTTAGGATGGACAATAGCTCTTACTACCTTCTCTAGTAAGAGCTAACGGATTTACTTGCTAACTAGTGAACGTGATGTCTTGAACTATTCAACTTTTGTGTAAACTAAGACAATAGAACTTACATAGTATACTTCCAAACATTATTTGATTCTCACGGTTGTGTCCATTTACGGCCCTAGACAAATCCTAGTATTTCATGAATAACCGTCAGAAAATTTCTCCTTTAAAATTGTGGGATCTCCACTCTGCTAGGTAGGGTTCTCATCATGGCAACTCAACTTTCCTAGTCTTAGACTCATTCCCCTTGGCAACACCCGCACTTTTACTCTTTGTAGACCTTTGGTTAGTGGATCCGCTATATTATCCTTTGATCAAACATAATCAATTGTGATAACTCCTTTTGAGAACAGTTGTCTAATGGTATTATGCCTACGACGTATGTGTCTAGACTTACCATTATACATTTCGTTTAGTGCCCTACCAATGGCACTTTGACTGTCGCAATGTATGCATATGGCTGACACAGGCTTTGGCCAATTAGAAATATCCTCTAATAAATTCTGAAACCACTCTGCTTCTTCAGCAGCTTTGTCTAAAGCTATAAAATCAGATTCCATAGTGGATCTGGCTATGCACGTTTTCTTAGTGGATTTCCAAGACATTGCTTCTTCTCCTAACATGTAGAAAAATCCACTTGTGGATTTTGAGTCGGTGGAGTCTGATGTCCAGTTTGCATCACTGTATTCTTCTAGTACAGATGGATATCCTGTGTACAACAACCCTTCTTTCATAGTGTATCTAAGATACCTTAGAAATCTTACAATAGCAATCCAGTTGTTCTTCCCCGGATTATGTGCAAACCTACTTAGCTTGCTTACTGCATGTGTTATATCTGGCCTAGTGTAGTTTGTTAAGTACATGAGACTCCCCAATAATCCAAGAGTACTCCAACTGGTTGATCATATCACCAGTGTTTTTAGCAAGATGTTAATTTACATCAACATGTGTCTTAGCGATATTTGTGTCACCATTACTAAATTTGTTTAATACTTTCTCAATATAGTGTGACTGAGATAGTATAATACCTTCAAATGTTTGGAGAATCTTGATACCCAAAATAACATCCGCAAGGCCTAGATCTTTCATGTCAAACTTACTTGAAAGAATCCTTTTGGTGAATGTAATCACATCATTGTTACTTCCAATGATTAACATATCATCCACATAAAAACAGACAATGACTAATCCTGCCTCATTTGGTTTTACATAAATGCATTTATCACATTCATTGATCTTGAAACCATTCAAGATCATGAATCTATCAAAGTTGTCATGTCATTACTTCGGTGCCTGCTTTAAACCATATAAAGATTTAACAAGCTTACATACTTGCTTCTCCTTACCTGGAACTACGTAACTGTTAGGTTGTTGCATATATATCTCTTCATTTATTTATCTTTTTAGGAAGGTTGTTTTTACATCTATTTGATGTACTCCGAGCTTGTATATTGAAGCTATAGCGATTAACATTCGAATGTCTCGTCACTGGAGAATAAGTATCAAAATAGTCAAGCCCTTCTTTTTTACTATAGCGTTTTATAACAAGGCGAGCCTTGTTTTTTTCAATAGACCCATCGGTCTTTAGTTTCTTCTTGAATATCCATTTGCATCCAAGTGGTTTATTCCCAGGATAGAGATCCACTAGTTCCCATGTATGGTTTTGCATAATGGAATCTATCTCGCTTTTTACCGCTTCTTTCCAGTAGCGGGCGTCAGGGTTTGACGTAGCCTCCTTGAATGTTGCGGTGCTTCATCTAGAAAGTAAGATAGAAAGTCAAGACCAAAGACGTAGAGGTTCTCATCTAATTACTTCTTCTCGATTCTCCTTCATTTGGCAATGATTCTTGATCTTGCTTTTCAGTTGGCACTGATTCTTGATCTTGCTCTTCTTGAATTGCATCATGTGTTCTTTTTAAGGAACCAGATTCTGGTGCGGTCTTGTACGTAAAGGTTGTTTCAAAGAAATGTGCATTTCTGGATTCAATCACCGTATTGACGTGAATGTCAACATGACAAGATTTGTGTACCAGGAATCTATATGCAGCACTGTTGTGAGCATATCCAATAAAGACGCAATCGATGGTCTTTGGTCCTATTTTGACCATTTTAGGAGAAGGAATTGCTACCTTTGCCAAGCATCCCCACGCTTTTAAGTATTTCAAGGATGGTGGTTTTCCTTTTACGGAATTCGTAAGGAGTTTTATCTACCTTCTTGTGTTGTACCTTGTTGAGCATGTGATTTGCTGTGAGTAAAGCCTCGCCCCCAAGTTTTGTGGTAACCCTGAGTTAATTAGCAAGGCATTCATCATATCCTTCAACGTGCGGTTCTTGCGTTCAACAATCCCGTTTTGTTGAGGCAAGTAGGGGGTCGTGGTTTGATGGCTGGTTCCATGTTCAACGCAAAACTTTTCAAAAAGAGACACATATTCTCCTCCCCCCATCTGTTTAAAGATTCTTAATCTTTTTATTTAGTTGATTCTAAACTTTAGTTTTGTATTGAATATATGCTTCTAAGGCATCATCCTTACTTTGAAGCAAGTATATTTGTCAATACCTTTTGCAATCGTCAATGAAAGTTATGAAATACTTTTTACAACTTCTTGTTTGCAAAAATATAAGTCACATATTGTCACTGTGAATTAACTCTAAAGGTACGAAAGTCCTTTCTATAGATTTAAACAAGGTTTTTGGTAATTTTAACTCAACGCATACTTTACATTCCGTTTGAGAATTGAAATTCACATTAGGTAATAACCCAACGTTTACTAACTTATTTATTGAACCGAAATTAACATGTCCTAATCTATAATGCCAAAGATTAGGTGAGTCAAGCATATAAACACAATCAGAATTTTCATTCATTTCTTTGTCGGTTACAATTTTTTTAGGTACTACGGTCATTAGATTTATCTTAAACAGACCGTCATAGAGGTACCCTTTTCCTACATACATTTCGTTCTTAGTTAATACAAACTTATCAGCTACAAATACAAGTTTAAATCCAGCATTGCTAAGCAAGGAATCAGAAACTAAGTTCTTGCTAATGTCTGGAACATGGAGGACATTGTTCAAGGTCAACTCTTTCCTGGAGGTCATCTTTAGCACAATCTTTCCAGTACCTTGAACCTTTTAGGTGTCGGAATTTCCCATGTATAATATTTATTCATTTCTATCTTTCTTGTAGGTTTTGAACACAGATTCGTCTGAGCACATGTCGGGTTGCTTCAGTGTCTATCAACCATGTTCTTGGGTTGCTAACAAGGTTGATTTCTGAGATTGTTGCAGAAAGGTCCAAATCATCAATACCATTAGATATCTCAGTCACAACGACTGACTGCCCTTAAAGTTCTTTTGGTTTCCTTGTGCTTTTTTGTTTCGACAGTCTTTTACACGATGTCCATACTTTCCACGATTGTGACAATCCCCGTTGAATTTCACCTTTTTATTATTTTCATTATTTGACTGTCATTGCCTCTTGTGCTTGTGGGTTAGGTTGGTCCTCCCTTGTTCCACAACATTTGCCTTGACTTCATATGATCGAGGATTAGTTGTTTTCTCATCCATTCGATCGTCTTCCTCGATTCTTAATCTTACAATTAGATCTTTAAGACTTATCTGTTTGCATTTTTGCTTGAGGTAGTTCTTGAAATCTTTATACAACTGGGGTAGCTTTTCCACAAGAGCACCAGCTTGGAAAGGCTCTACCAGATTCATACCTTCAGCACTCAACTTATGAAGAATCAACATGTATTGTTATACTTGAGACATTAATGATCTTGAATCCACCATTTTGAAATCATGGAACCTACAGATCACGAATTTCTTTGTGCCAACATCTTCAGTCTTGTATTTCTTCTCAAGAGACTCCCATAATTGCTTAGCAGTTTTCATAGAGCTATACACATTATATAAGGAATTATCCAAACACTTTAGAATTTAATTCTTACATAGGAAATCAGCATGTTGCTAAGCATCTACTGCATTATATGACTCACTATTGCGATTGAATCCCATTTCTGGTTGATCTTTCTTCGGAAATTTTGCCAAGCTTAGAGTGGTCAGGTAGAATAACATATTTTGTTGTCGCCTCTTAAATTCAGAACTATTGAACTTTTCTAGCCTATCGGCTGGTCATATGGGTGTTGGTGCGGGCACATGAACTTCTGTTCTTGAGTTATTACCCGTCTCAGGTTGCTTTTCACTTTGTCCAGTATTTTTCTCCATATTCTATATGAAGAAGAAATTTGACGTTAGTAAGTGAGTAATTTTCTAGTATGTATACACAAGCCTAGAAACCAGAATAGGAGAAAAGAAATAAAATGTATTAATCAATTTTCTGTATACACAGACCTAGATATTGTTGCAAAAGTAGAATTTATAAAACGAAAAGAAAACATTTGCTGGTTTATACAACGTGAATAATAAATACCTTAAATTGTTTTGTTTTAATTGTATAAACCATTAAAACAATATAAAAAATAATGCAGAAATAAAATAAAAGTAAATAAATCAATAAATTTACTTGTCGAGACTCGGATTGGATCCGATATCCTTAAAGTATTTAGGCCACGTACTAGTGTCTTAAGTTTGTTGGCTTCAAACTCCAGGATACAAAGACAAAACTATTCAAAAGAAACTGACACACGAATTCTTAAGAAATTCAACAAACTTAATAATGCTGCTTCTTTCTATCTCTCTCTTATAATTTTAATGCTTAATGCTTTGAAAATATTGAATGAATAAAATGTTTGAGTTTGCCAACTATTTATAGAAGATGAAAAGGTGGCTTGACAAAGAGTTGTGATGTTTCATTTGAAGATACATTACATTAAAAACACACACCATTTACTAAAGAAGACCAACGCATGGGCTGGTCTAGATGGCATGGAACTTGGCCCAAAAGCCCACTAGCCTGGAGGTCCAGGTTTGAACCCCCAACCCAGATGAATATATTACGTTAATCTTTACAACTAGAATAAACGTATCGATATTCAAATAATTTCTTTAGATTAAATCACCGACCATCATCGAAAATATGGTCATCAATTGGGTAAAATCTCATTTGACCAACATATAGGAGGTGTTTTATGTATATGCAAATGAAGAAGCTGAAACTGAGTGGATACAAATAAATAGTAAGACTGATGTCTCTATAGTTTCTAAGGTGTGTATTCTCATCTTTTATGTAGTAATTATTTTACAAAATAAGAGAATGATAGCCTATCATTCATGTATTGATCAATCAAGTTGGAATTAGTATGGATGGAAATAATTCTTGGAATTTAATGCACTCACCATGAGCTAACTAAGGTAGAAATTCACTCTTATCCTCAAACACACATTTTATATGCATATTCTCTAATAATTCTTGTGTTACCATGAGCAAAGCTACTTTTGTGTTATACAAACTCTTGTAAATTTGTGATGCCTGTTATTGACTGACAGGCTTGACTAATCACATAGCCAAAGAGGTAAAGATGTTCACATCCGTAAGTAAACTTTCTACCTTAGAGGGGCTTGTCTTACCGTAGGATAGCTCCTAGGTCCACCCGACAGGGGGCTAGGAGATATTAGAGTCCTGACTAGTATAAAATTACCAGCTTAACCCTTAAACGAAAACATTAATTATACAGACTTAGGTGGATCCCTTGTGAGACTCAATTTCCTTTATAATTCTTATTTCTATGGTGGTTCCTTGTGTGTTATAAAATAAATGCTAAGAATAGAGGAACCACTAACTGCAAGTGTACAGTTGTCCCAAGTAATATATGATAATCAAGTTCGTTCTCAGGGACGAAATAGGTTGACTCTAATGTTATCAAGTAGTGGAATAATTGCAAATATGAAAAAGTAAAAGATATGGTATTTGTTGGGGTTTTTGATTAACAACTAAACTGAAAAAGTAAATTAAATACTAAATTAATTAAACTATAATGGAAATAATGCAAGTAATTGAGGTAGACGCAAGATAAAAGCAATACTTGAGTCACGCTAGGGTTTCACCGCAAACTTTCCTAATTAATGTTTTCTTTTAAGGGTTGAATTAATATGATTACGCTAGGCGGGATTCTAAAGTCTCTTAGCCCCCGTCAGGGTGGACCTAAAAGCTCTCCTAAGGTCTTCTAAACCCCGTCAGGGTGATTAAAACTTACCACATTGGCTATTGGCTAGTCAAGCTTGTCAAGGTCATTGGCGGATACCAACGGCAAATACCTAGTTCTATACCTAACCGCCCCCCCCCCTTCCGTCAAGATGATCCATACGCCACTATATGAAATAGCCTAGGTACTAAAACTTATCCCTAGTTCATCACTTTAAGGATAATAAATAAGCATAAAGTAAAAGCCAACGTAAAATAAAAACTCAAATTAAATTACTAAATCCCAAATCGAAAAAACACTAATTATTCAAGAATGGGTTCAACTCATGTTGCGATTCTCAAGTACAAAGTAAATTTAGCTCATAATTGAAATTAAAACGAAAGAAATAAAATTAATTGTGTGCATGTTTTACAGAAAGAAAATAAAATGAAAGAACCTAATTAGGATGTTGGATTTGAGTGTTGATTTGGAGAGGTTCAATTCTCTAGCTCTTGGCTTCTTCCTTCTTGCTAGCTTCTGCTCTTTTCTCTGACGCTCTGACTTTTTGTATTATACTATTAAATTCGGACTTGGGCTATTTTAAATGAATTAAATAAATATTGAATGACCCAAGTCCACTTTTCAAGTCCAAATCTCGTAGCTGCTGTACACCCTCCACTAAAACGGCTGTAACTTTATCAATTTAACTCCGAATTGACTCATTCAACTTGCTAATTTATCGTAACTCGATAAGGCACAAATCTTCTTTACAACTCAGAGGCTGGATCCACATTTAAGTAGCTCGAAATCAGCAATTACCATCAGCCTTCTAGATTTGTAGCTCAAATTTGTCAACTCTTTAGGATTTTCTTCTAGCCTTTGACTTCTTTACACAATCTAAGACTTCCATTCTTGATTCCTCTCCTTGATAGTATTAGAAACCTACAAACTTTATACTAAAACAAACCATTTAACGCGCAAAAGTTTAATAAATCAAAAATACTAGAATCTAAGGAGAGAAAATGAAATTTAACAAATTATCACTAAAAGTCTATCTAATTAGTCAAATAATCACCAATTTGATGTCTCCTAAAAGCATATAAATATAACAAAAGAGGCGACATCAAGACCCCAAACTCAAACCTTTATCGTCTCGACAAAGTAAAATTAAAAACAAAGGTCTAAGGTGAATATAGAGATGCAAAAGCTAGTAAATACACCCAAAGCAACAATTAAAATAAATCTCATATAGCGAACATAGGAATTAATATACACATACACTAATCATGAGAAATCAAACACAAATAATATCAATCTTAAAATTAACTTCACAATGCTAGAAGGTTACGCTTGTACTTATCTAATATGATGGCTATAGGATGTTCATTGATCCTCACTCGCTTTGAACGCTTCACTTTGTATACTCCCTGTTAGTTGAATTATAAACTTACTATGCACCTAGGAATTACGAGGACTTTATGGTCTTAGCGTTGGCTTAGGGACAGTGTGGTATGTATATTTGGTAAATTTGAAGTGAGCTTTTGGCTCTCTCCTCACTTACCATAAAAAACTATCCACGAGCTTGAGTTTACACTCGAATAAAGTTCTCACTCAACACATTTGATGTACTAATTTCGCATCCCCAAGTTAACCCAATTAATACTAAGATGATTTCCAGAAACTTCCACTTTGCCGGGTATTTTATTCATTCTTTATTTTTCAAATTCTTTTCTTTTTCTCTTTTTTTTGTACAGAAGTAAACCGGGTTCCCGGTCTTTACTGTATTGACTTTTCATTCTTTTTTTTCTATTTTTCTTTCTTTTTTTTAATCCCGGCAAAGGGTTACAAATAATATTATCATCCTAAAATGTGCCTCAATACAAACACATATAATTCCCTCCCAAAATAATTTCCCAAATATGGACCCACCACCCCAAACTCAAGCGCGAGATAGGTCTCAGGATCGTGATTCAAGTGCGGGTCATTTGGAAATTCCTAATAAACTAAGGGGATATGGGCCTATATCGTGACGACAAAAGAAAGGCTATAAGGTTCAAAATTGGGCTAAGACGGATATTATTAATACAAGGGATAGAAGTCTAAAAAGGTCTCAAATGGCTAACAAAGAACTGCCCCTATCATTTTCCTAAATACATAGCTCGCCTCTAGTTCATACCTAAGTGAGTTCTCTACTAATTTGGATCTCACGTTCTACAAACCAAAAAATTTCCTTAAGTACAAGTTTACTTCTTTTGCATGGTTTATTAATTCTTCCTATCCATTACCTATGTTTGCATGCAATTAAAGTGCGTTTTATACTAACTCCTAAACTCCACTATTTACTATCATAGGTAGGTTTATAAAAAGTATGCTTAATGGGGACATTTAAGATCTTATACAGTCAAAAACAACTCCTAATTAATTTTATTGAAAGCAATTAAAACAAATAACACGTAAAACTGGGATGAGGCAACGAACCCCACCCCAAACTCAAAAATGATTCGTGTCCCCACGACTCGAAAAGACTCGATAAAGAAATTAAACTAATATACACTACTAAATGAGAAAGAGTTTGAAAACGTATCTCAACCAGCACTAGGTTGGTTACCATTGTTGTGTCCAAGTTGGTCATATTTTGTGAGGAGTGAATAAATGATGTGTTGCATATTGCTCACCCCATATAACATATTTTTCAGCGTATCCAACTCTTTTGTAATGTTTCCTAAAGTAACAATCAACGCATCTTGCTTCTCTTACAACTCCTTAATTTGCTCACAATCAACTCCACTAAATACCTTCTTCTTGCGTGGAGGAAGTCTTAATTTCCTCATCTCTCTTGTAGCTTCTTCATGGGCATTCTTGATTGATCTCATTGTCATCTCTTCCCCTTTTTCTAGAGGTTCAAGTTCCTCACTCTTACACGATATTTTTTGTGTCTAGGCAAAGGGAAGTTATGGTACATGGGAACTTGAGGTTTTGTTGAAGGATAGGGGATTTCTCGAATTCCATGATGTTGTCATAAATCGCACAGGCAAGATCAATAGGTTTCTTTACAAGGATACACTTTATGAAGATAAGATGTTCCTTTTTCAATTCGGATGTATGCTTGTTGCCAAAGAAGGTTGGAACTATGAAACGAGACCATACCTTTGCAAAAGGTATTAAATCACTGCTATAAACTTGGCCCGCATATCTTTCACCTTCGGGAATGGGAATTCTTCCACGAATACGGAATAAATCATAAAGGGATTCCCATTCGAAAGATGGATCGTTAAGTGTTTCGTGGTAAGAGCATGGTCCAGTCAAGATTGGTAATTTCAACGTATTTCGAATAGCATCAACTGAGAAAGGTAGTACCTTTTTGCGTAAGATGATCGATTGTTTATTTGCAAAGGCAAGTTTTTCGTAGAACTCACGAACTAAAGCAGGGATGAACGCGAGGGGTCTCTTTCTCAATTCTTTCCAACCAATATAGTCACAAGTAATAGCATAATCTTTGAAAGTGTTGTTCATAATACCTGAAGGAAATCCTCTTTCAACACCAGACTTCAACTAGTCAACTCTATTGCGAACTTGCTCCTCCCAACCAACATCGACTCATTTTGGCTTATTTGCAATCATCTTTCTTCGTGTGAATCGTTGTTCAGGAATGGGCTCGCTAGGAATTTCTTCCGCAGTTTCTTCTTCATCATCAACCAAAGTAGGTTTTTTGAGCTTAGCCTCACTTGGGTTTTCTTTCCTCTTCATAGCAGTTTTAACCTCTTTAATTTGCATTTAGGACCCGAATCTGGAATCTCAATAGCTCTCTCTTGCGTAGCAACCAGATTGTTTCTTGTTCTTGGAGTGTTTCTTCGGGTGTAACTGAAGGAATTTGTCCTGTTTGTCATGGTTACTCACCCCAAACTCAAAACTTCAAAAATTCAAAAACTAGGAAAAAGTTTTGAAATTTGATGTTTTGAGGAGATAAGGAAGAAGATTAAGGTGAGATATGCGATTGGTAAGGGTTAATTTGTGATTGGAGAGGTTGTATGGCTCAATTTATGGTTTGGATGAAGGGAGATTCGTGAGAAAAACTAAAAATTTCTTGGTGTTTTGGAAGGATTATGAGAGAATTGTGTGTTTATGATGTGTTGTAGGAGAATACTTGATGATTATGTGGTGTTTTGATGATGATTTTACCAGGTGGATGGAGCTTGGAAACGGAATAGTAAGTGGCTTGTGAAAGGAGGCAAGAAAAGTAGGTTAAATAACTCAAAAACCGCCTCCACTGTTGCGAAACCGGATTCCCGGCTTTTAGTCACTGTGTCGGCGCAAAAAATTACCAAATTTTTTTTTACCTTCCAGACGCAAGAACTTGGTCGCGTTTCCACCATGGAGGTCAGAACTTTTGGCCTTCGAAACCGGGTTCCCAGTTTTAGTCGCTTGCGCGAACCCAGACGCGCCTCTTGCCGTGTGCGATGGGTTGTTCAACTCAGAGAAATCGGGTCCCCGGTTTTCCTCAAACCGGGTTCCTGGTTTGCTCCTGTCTTGCAACCCAATTTTCCTCATTTTTCACCTTTCGAACCCCAAACCCTTGACCTTTTCAATCCTGAAATCATCAACACACCAAACCTTTCTCATTTCTTAAAAATAAACTCTAATACACAACAATTACTCACTTTAAAAGACATGAAACTAATATACAATGAATTGGATTTTGTTTAACGTCGCTAAGCTCGATAGGTTACCTCTCGCTTCTAAGGAGCTTCGAGGAGGTACATGACCTCCCCGGGATCTTTGCTGGATCTTTCTTTAATTGCTCAAGGAGTGTCATGATGTGCACTTGATTGGATTTGATGTGTGCCACATCATTGGCTAAGGAATTTTGAGCTTCTTCGAATTTGTTTAAACGCTCCTTCATCTTCTCTTGCCAAGTTTGCTCCTTTTCTTCTTTTGAGACTTGCATAGAACCCGCTCCTCTCAAGACTTTCATGATCCAAGCATTATCACTATTACTCTTTTTAAATTCAAGTTTCTCTTCTTCACCCAAAATTACCTTCGCTTTTCGCACAAGACACATGATCATAGTAGGATATTTTACATTATAAATCTCTTTAGGAGAGACCGGAAATCTCATCACCTCCTCAAAGATCAACTGTGCCACATCCAATTCTTCTCCTCTCAAAATACAATCCAAAATTAAAGCGTTCTTTTTAGATACGTCCAAAATTCTTGTGTTTCCAAAGACGTTAGGGATAAGGAAATTGTGCCATATTCTAGCATCCAGTTGAAGATATTTGTAAGGACAAGTTGCCTTCAATTCTCCCTTATGTGATTGAACTTTCTCCTTGTCTAAAACATGTTCAAAAAGTAAATTCCAATCAAAGATTCTTTGTTTAGCCACCACTTCACTATACTTGCATGGTCCAACCAATTTCTTAAACTAGAAGTGGTTTCTAATCTCTTCAACTGTGAAAGGAACCAACTTTCCTCTAACTTGAACACAACCTTCACTATCTCGGATAAAGAGGCCTAAATAGAAATCTAAATCTAACTCATGACATAAATCAGAACGTCTTACCATGAATGCAGACCAACCCAATCTTTAACCAAGCTCCAATAATCTCTTATACTCTCCTTTACCAACTTCTTCATCGAATACTTTCTCATAAGCAAAAGGTAGTTCCTTAAATTGTTTCTCTGCGGAAGCTATCATGGCCTTTGTAGCTTTCTCTTTATCTTCAGGTGTAGGACCTTTGAATGGGAGAGTTTGTGTTTTCTTCTTGGTAAAAAGTGGAACCCTTTTGCCCATAGAATTAAACAAAGCTAGCTCACCTCTCTTTACATAGTCTAGTTTACCCTTTGTATTGGAACTAGAACTTTTCTCACTTGATTTCTTCTCAATTGGACCCAATACCTTGCTTTTATTCATCTCCCTCTTATTAGATAATGTTTCCGTTCTTTTAGTCATCTCAATTAACCTCCAACTCAAAGCTTTAACCACTCTTGAAAATTGAAACTCTTGATTATTGTTGAACAAGATTTATTTGGGTTAGGAAAGGCGTTTTGATGATGAATCTCTATGCGGGTAAGATGAATTCTTAATGAATTGGTATGGCTCTAAGAAACTGTAGGATGAATTTTGAAAATTTAAGCTTTTGATTCTTCAATTCAATGTGTTTTGGTAAGATTTGGGTGGTTGAATCTTATTTGTAATGATGTGGAGAGAAGATTTGATGTGTTTTTATGGTGATTGGGTTAGTGTTTTGATGTTTAGGGAAGGTTTGATGAAGCTTAAATGGAGTTGGGAGAGGTTTGGAGAAGAAAGAGAGGCTTAAGGATTGTAAAATTCGCAATAGACTAACCTTCCTCTTCTTTATAACCTAAAAACACACTTTTCTCTCTCTCCAGCAGCGCTGACCGGCATACCGGCCGTAGTGCCCGGTATACCGGTTCTGGAGCTACTTGAAACTCGAATTACGTCAAAATACCCGAGGCGTGCACGCGTGGGCACGGGTTTTCGGTCTGGCCGGCATATACCGGAAAGATTTGACCGGCATACCGGTGCTGTCATCCTTCGAAAATCAAGTCTCGGCAATGAACACGTGACGACACCCGTGGCCTCGGGTTTTCTGACCGCCGGCTTACCGGCCATAAGGACGGGCATACCGGTGGTCTAATCTGAATATTCCCAAAAAAAATTCGTATTTCTCCCAAAACTCGATTTCTCTAACACCTGAACATCAAAAACACTAATACCTTTCTCAAATATGCAATATCAACTAAAAACAACTAAAGTAAACATAACTAAAAATATAAAAACATAAAAAAATTGCGGGTTGTCTCCCGTACAACACTTTTATTTAACGTCTTTTAAAGTTAGACGCGTTACCTCTATCAAGTTTTGCGAATATAGCCTCCCCAACAACGAGTAAGGCTATGAACGTCAACTAATCTGCGCTTGATCCCCTTTTTGGGCCTGATCTCTATCACCTTAGCTGAAACAACCTTAGTGACGATGAATGGTCCCATCCACGAGTCTTTGAAAGTTCATGGCCTATTTTCGGGTTTGTGGGCTTTCCATAGAACTTCATGGCCAACCCCAAAACTCAATGTTTGGCTCAGTATCCACAGGCTTTTCATGGATCTTCTCTTTAGGGACTTTGTGATGGGAAAGACTGTAGATGATAGGAACGGAGGGAACTAACTTCCTTGGTTTCTTACCCAAGACGTCAAATGTCTCAGATACGTTTTTAGCATGAAGGGTAATGGTCCCTTCCTAGAAGTTGATTATGCTCTGACTGGTGGCCATGAACGGCCTCCCAAGTATGATTGGAACCTGCTTATCTGCATCGAAATCAAGTATAACAAAGTCAGTAGGGATGGTGATATTACCTGATCAGACATGAACGTCCTCCACTGTTCCCCATGTCTTGGTAACTGAGTTGTCAGCAAACTGCAACTTTACTGGAGCTTTCTATGATTTCTGAAGTCCAAGTCTCGCGAACACGGACTTTGGCATAAGATTCACACCTGAACCCACATCGTACATAGCTTTCACCTTGAGCATACCATTTATATGAATAGGAAGATTAAAGCTTCCAGGATCTTTGAGCTTCAATGGTAACTCTTTCTCACATCTTCTTGAGACTCTCACAGTCTCTCTCTTGGCTTCTACACTCGCTTCTTTCTCTGGAATAGCTTGCATGAAAACTTGTTGCGGTGTGAGCCCTTTCTTCGCAATCTCAAGCATTTGGGCATTTATATTCTCAGGAGTGTATGCCACTACAAATGTCTTGAATTCAATGTCACCTTTTGGATTTGTATCAGGAATGGTTGATGACACTGTTTGAACAACAGGTGGCGATTCCACCTGCTCTTCTTCTTTCTTTTCTTGCACAACAGGTGCAACTTCAACTCTTGGTTCTTTTGAGGCTTCTTCCTCTTTCTCTTTAGACCGTTCAGCTTGTAATTCCATAACCGATCTAATCTCTTCTTGCATATCTTTCAGAAGCTGTATAAGTTCGGATTTTTCTGAATCTTCCTCCACATCATTCTCAGAACAGTTAAAGTCCACGAGGCTAGACTTGGTTGGTTCTTCTTCGGTACTCAGAACTTCCACGGCACTCTCGGCAGCATGTGGTACTTTCTGATTTTCTTCAATCTCAAGGCAAATATCCTTCCAAGCTTCGAACCCAACATTGGCATCACCTCCTTTGATAGCCTTTATTTCTTTTTGTTCCATAATATTTGTTAGAACTTTATTCATTTGTTCTACTTGAGTACTGATGTCTCCTCTTTTTTTTCTATATTTATATGCTTAGGAGACATCAAATTAGGTGATTATATGACTATTTTATTAGACTTTAAGTAATAATATGCAATATTCCAATTTCTCTCTTTCGATTTTAGTATTTTTGATTAATTAAGCTTTTGCGCGTAATATTGTGTATTTTAGTGAAGAGTTTGTAGGTTTTGAATACTAGATAGGAGAGGAACACGAGAATAAAGTCAAAGATCGTGATATGAAGTCAAAGCATGAAGACAAATCCCGAAAGAATTGATATTTTAGAGCTGCAAATCTGGAAAGTTGCAAAAGATTGCTGATTTCGAGCCACCTAAGAGTAGATTGAGCCGCTGACTTGTGAAGAGAAAATGTGCCCATTGGGTTACGGAACTTTAGCAACTGGAATGAGGTCAATCGGACTTGAAACGAGTCGGTTATAGTTGTTTTAGTGGAGGTGGTGCAGCAGTTACGGGATTTTGGGCCAAGATAATGGACTTGGGCCTTTATTATTTTATTTAATTATTAGCCTAAGGTCCAAGTCCGATTTTATAAGTATAAATAGGGTTTTTGACTTCTATTTTTCACACAATTCATTATTCACAAAGTCAGACAAGAAGAAAAGAAGCAGAAGCAAGGAAAAGAAGAAGCTTGGAGCTAGAGACTGTCTATATCTCCACTTTGCAACCGAATCATCTTCCTAATTAGGTTTCTTATTTTCATTTCTGTAAAACAAATTATGATATCCTTTTTATTTATTTTTCCAATTATGAGCTAATTTCATTAAGTACTTGAGAACGCGTAATGGATTGAACCATAATTTATTCCATTCTATGCCTTTGAATTTGAGATTATTTTAATTTAATTGAAATTGGGTATTTATTATTTTTCCTTATTTACACTTATTGACTTTTATTGAAGTAATTAATCAATATTAGGACTTAGTACTTAGGTTATTTCAATTAGTGGCGATTGGATCACCTTAACGGGGGGTCTAGGTACGGAACTAATTAACGAAAGTAGGATATAAATTATTTGACCTTGACATGCTTGATTAATCGTACGGCCAATTGGGTAGTTAGACTTGAACCATTCGAAAGTGGACTATATTCACCCTGACGGGGTTTGTAGCACCTGAGAAGAGCTCCTTAGTCCACCCTGACGGGGTAAGGAGATAATTGAACCCCGCCCAATAGTAATTACCGAATTTGTCCCTTAAACAATACATGGAATGGTTAGATTTAGGTGAAATCCTAGCGTTACTCGAGTACTACTTTCTCATATCTTGCGTCCAACTATTTTTACTTGCGTCTAGCTTTATATTTTCATTAATTTAGTGTTTTCATTATTTTTCTTAGTCTTTAGAAAAACAACCAACAATCTTAAAATCATTTACCTGCTTTTCGTGCAATTAAACATTACTTGATAAGCATTAGAGTCAACCAATCCGTCCCTGAGAACGTTATTATTACTTGGGACAACCGTACACTTGCGGTTGTGGTTCTCTTACTTATTGCATTTATTTTAGAACACACTAAGGACCACCAAGTTTTTGGTGCCGCTGCCGGGGACGGTAGTGTGTGACCCCGGTGTTTATCCTTTAGTGTTAGTTGCATTTTTTATTTTTTAGTTTTACGCTTTGTTTGTTCATCTTTTTCAGGGTTTTAGATTTGGTGTATGCGAAGGAGACTTTTCAAGGATCTTGAGACATTACCTCCGTTCCTTGATAATCCAGAATCATTAGTCAGACTTGCTAACAAGAGGAGGAAAGAACAAGAAGCTCAAGAAGTGGACGAATTAGCGAACATAATGGATAATATTAACCTTCATAACCAAGAGAACCAAGGAGTTCAGCTAAACGCAAATGGTCAGCCACTAGTGCCTCCAGGAATTTCAAATCTTCCAGTTCCACCTGTCATTCCTAATTCTCCAGTTCAAGTTCAAATAGCTGACCCTTGGTTTCTTACCGGTCCAGCACAAGAACCATTCCTTGCCCCTCCTCTTGGGATTGGACCAGCTAATATCGATGTTCCGAGATTCCGTCCAGATTCGGGTATGCTAGCTCAGTTTCAGAATTTCGGAAATTTTCGTGGCAAGCCCGGAGAAGATCCGCTTCGCGCTGTACAAAAATTTATGCAAATCTGCGATTCATACGTTACGCAAGGAGTAACAAGGGAGCGATTGTATTTTGCTACTTTCAGATTTTTCTTAATAGATGGAGTGAGTGATTGGCATGATTCACAAGAACCAGGGAAGATTACAAATTGGAAACAGTTACAGACTGCGTTTTTCGACAGATATTATCCGTCCAACATGAGGTTAGATGCTCAACTCGAGTTCACGCATTTCCGACAAGAATATGATGAAGTGTTGGGTAGAAGTTGGTCGAGATTTCAGAAATGTTTACGAAGAGTCCCCAATCATGACCTTTCAGAACAACAGGAATTAAAAAAATTCTATAACGGTCTTGAGGGGAGTTCACAAAAATATTTAGATTTGTTATGTGGTGGTGCGTTTTTACGAGTTCAACATGCTTACGCAAGAATTATTTTAGATAGAACAGTTGACAATGAAGTAGGGTGGAATACTGTAAGAACACCAGTTAAAGGAGGAGTTAATAATGTCAACATTGAAGAGAAGTTCAACTCCTTAGAGAACAAGATACAAACCACATTAGAACAACAGTTGAGACAACTTACATTAGCCATGAAAGAAGGTTTTTCGAATAAAAGAGTTGAGGTAAATGCTGCACAAGAGGTGCATGGATGTGAGTATTGTGGTGTGAATGATCACGTTTGGGAGAATTGTCAGAATAATCAAGCGTCCATGATGTTTGTCTCCAGCAGAGGAAATGTTAATTCGAATGGTAATGGATATCAGCCTAACAGAAACCATCCTGGGTTTCAATATTCAAATCCTAATGGGGCAGCTGGTGGTCCTTTGTGTGTTCTAAAATAAATGCAAAAAATAATCGAACCACAACCGCAAGTGTACGGTTGTCCCAAGTAATATAGTTGATAAAACAGATTCGTTCCAAGGACGGGATGGTTGACTACAATGCTTATCAAGTAATGATTGGTTGCACTTATGAAAGCAAGTAAAAGATATAATGATTGTTTGTTTGTTTTTATTATTCTAAGTAATGAAAGACTAAATGGAAAATGCAACTAAAAGCTAAGACGCAAGTAAACGCAAATATGAGCAGGTAATACTTGAGAGACGCAAGGGTTTTCCTAACTATCATTCATTTCATACATTGTTTAAGGGGCAAATTGGTAAATTTGTATTGGTCGGGATTCTATATTCTCCTTACCCCCGTCAGGGTGGACTAAAGAGCAACTTTCAAGTGCTACAAACCCCGTCAGGGTGATTATAGTCCACTCTCAAGTGATTAAGTCTAAATTACCCAATAGGCCATAGGTTTAATTAAGCACGTCAGAGTCAAATAATTTCTAACCTACATTCATTAATTATTTCTGTACTTAAACCCCCCGTCAAGGTGATCCAATCGCCACTAATTGGAATAGCCTAGATACTAAGTCTTATCATTGGTTAATTACGTCAATAATAGTAATTAAAATGCAAATTAAAGAAAAATACGAATTACCCAATTTGATTTAAATAATAAATATCCCAAATTCAAATGTATAGAATGAAATCAAATTGGGATTAACCCATTATGCGTTCTCAAGCACTAATTAGGTTTAGCTCATAATAATTAAAAAGAAAACTAAAGAAACAAATAGGTTCATCATGTTTTACAGAATAAAATAGAATACAGAGAAACCTAATTTTGGAGTTGAATTGGCTGAGAATCGGAGATATAGACCGTCTCCAGCTCTTGCTTCTTCTTTTCCTTGTTTCTGCTTCTTCTCTGGACGCTCTCTTCTAAGGATGTTTTAATTTGAAGAATAAAATGAGAGGTGCTGAATAATGAGGTCTAAAAGCCTATTTATAATGATAAAATCGGATTAGGGCTTTTACTTAAGGTTTAAGTAAAAATTAGAAAAGCCCAAGTTCACTAATTAAACCCAAATCCCGTAACTGCTGCACCACCTCCACTAAAACAGCTCTAGCCGATTCGTTATAACTTCGATTGACCTCAAATCACTTGCTAAATCTGCGTAACTCGATAAGCAACATAATCTCTTCAAAGGTCAGCGGCTAAATCAACTCTTAAGTGCCTCGAAATCAGCAATCTTTGGCCTGTTTTCCAGATTTGCAGCTTCAAAATATAATTCTTTTCGGGATTTATCTTCAAGCTTTGACTCCATATCACGATCTTTGACTTTATTCTCGTGTTCCTCTCCTAGCTAATATTCAAAACCTACAAACTTTTCACTAAAATACACAAGATTACGCGCAAAAGTTTAATAAATCAAAAATACTAGAAATAAAAGAGGAAATTCGGATTATTGCATATTTAGCCCAAAAGTCTATCAAATTAATCAAATAAACACAAAAAATGATGTCTCCCAAATGTATAAAATTAGAACATTTAGGGAGACATCAAGACCCCCAACTCAAACCTTTGTCGTCCCGACAAAGCAAAACTAAAAACAAGGGGTATGAAGTAGATGCAAGAGAAAATAGAAGCTAGCAAATAAACCCTAAAGCAATGCTAAAGATAAATCTCATATAGCAAACATTAAGAACTAACATATACATACACTAATCATGCAACATAAAACACAAATAACTTCAATCATAAAATTAACTTTGCAATGCTAGAAGGTTACACTTGTACTCATATCTGTATGATGGCTATAGGGTGGTCATTAATCCTAACTAGCTTTGAACGCTCCACCTAGCATATTCCCTATCAACAGAATCATAAATTCACTATGTACTTAGGAATCACGAGGTCTTTACGGTTTTAATAATGGCTTAAGGACGGTATGGATGTATATTTGGTAAATTTGAAGTGAGCTTTTGGCTCTCTCCTCACTTACCATCAACAATGTCCTCGAGCTTGAGTTTACGCTCAAAAATGTTCTCACTCACCCATTTGACGCATTAATGTTGCGTCCCCATGTCAACCCAAATAAAACTAAGATGGTTTCCAAAAATTATTCCACTTTGCCGATTTATTTATTCTTTCTTTCTTTTTATTTTCTTTTTATTTTCTTTTTTATTTCTTTTTTTTTGTACAAGATACCCATGACCATCATTTTGATGTGAAAAGTCATGTCTCTTATAATTTTCTTTTTTCTTTTTCAAATTTCGGCAAAGGGTTACAAATAATAATATCATCTTTTATTTTTTTGTGCCTCAATACAAACACATATAATCCCTTCCCAATGTAATTTCCCAAATGTGGACCCTCCACCCCAAACTCAAGCTCGAGACAAGTCTCAGGGTTGTGATTCAAGTGCGGGTCATTTGGTCATGCCTAATAATCTAAAGGATAATGGGCTTATATCGTGGCTACAAAAGAAAGGCTTAAGGCTCAAAATTGGGCTAAGACGGATAAAATTATAATAAGGGATAGCAAGCTAAAATGCTTCAAATGGCTAACAAAGAACTGCCCCTATCATTTTCCTAAGTACATAGCTTGTCTTTAGATCATATCCAGGTGGGTTCTCTACTAATTAGGATTTCACGTTCTACACACCAAACATATTCCTTAAGTACAAGCTTACTTCATTTGCATTGTTCATTAATTTTTCCTATACATTATCTATGTTCGCATGCAATTGTAAGTGCGTTTTATGTTATTCCCTAAAGTCCACTATCTACTATCATAGATTCATCAAAATTATGCTTAAAAGGGACATTTAAAATCTTCTACAGTCAAACGCAACTCCTGATTATTTTATTGAAAGCAATTAAAAACAATTAACACATAAAAAATTGGGATGAGGCAACGAACCCCACCCCAAACTCAAAAATGAGTCGTGTCCCCACGACTCGAAAAGACTCAAAGCAAATAAACTAATCTACAATAAATGAGAAAGGATAGGAAAACATATCTGGATCGGCACTAGGCCGATTACGTGTAGTCTCATGTTGAAGTTTTGAATACTCCTTTGTCAAACTTAAAAGATCATGTATTTGTTGCGTTCATCTTTAATAAAGTGTTCTTCATTACCTCGAACTCTTTTGTCATATTTTCCAAGTCTTCATCTTTTCCTAACCCTCTAAATCATCATCTCTTCTATGAAAATCTTTCCTCAACACCCAACTTTCTATCTTCATCATGTTCTTCGTACCTTTTCCAACCTTTATGGTCATCTTTGATGACCCCAAACTCAATTTTTCACCTACTTAAAGATTACTTGCAAAATATATAATATTAATAGGCTCAAACAATTCACAATTCCTCCGCTAAATAACTAAAGTAAATCTTAATTCTCAATTGGTAATAGAAAGAAAAGAAGAGTTCTAGCTATTTTACCGGATTGGACATGGAATTTATGATGATTTGATACCTTGCACTTGCAATCTCCAACCTTCAAAGTACAATACCTATTGATGAAATTTGTGTCTCTTGATATTGTTGAAAGTGGCATAGTAGTGGGATTGGTGAATTATTTTAGATGGGCATTTAATATCTATGGTGTTGGAAAGGTTTAAAGGATATAATTTAAGCTTTGGTGAAGAAATTTTTGGATTAAAACTTGAATTCTTTGGTGTTTTTGGAAAGATTTGTTATTGATTATGTGTTTGGATGATATTTAGAGCGATGTATTGGTGATATTTTGGTGTTTTGATGATGAAATTTGAGTGTTTTTGGAGCTTTGGTTCGTCATCAATGGTGTTAAGTGGAGACGCAACCCCGAGACGCAGCAAAGGGCGGAGCCCAAAACGATGGGTCAGAAACTTTTAGCTGTTCATGCGAAATTTTGGACTTCACCATTGGATAGAGCTCGAAAAGTTATGCGGTTTAGGCTCAAGAAAAAGTTAATTCCGACCTCCGAGCGTCAAGATATGATCTTCCGAAGTTTTGATACCTGGGGTACAGCACCAAAAACGGGTCCCCGGTTTCTACAAACCGGGTACCCGGTTTCTACTGTATTGGAACCCAAAATTTTCATTCTTTTTCGTTCTAACTACCCCAAACTCGTGACCTTCACTCCTGTAATCATCAAAAACAACTACCTTCCTCATTTCTTACAAATAAACACTAAATCAAGAACCATTACTCTAATTTACTCTAAGAATTTAAAAGACATGAAAGCAATTTAAAACTTGGGTTGTCTCCCAAGAAGCACTTTTGTTTATTACGTCTTTAAGTTCGACGTGTTACCTTCCATGAAGATGGTATTGAGGCCCTTGCGGTGTTCCTCCGCTTAAACTCGCCTCTTCCTTGATGTAAAAGCTTAAGAACCTTCCCCCTTTGAATATTATTCAATCGATCTCTAAAAGGGGGTGGGTAAGTACTTCGTTTCGCCTTCTTACTTTCACGACGAAACTCATTTTCCACCACATTGGAGTAGATAACCGTTTTCAACGGTATAAGCTTATTTTTATTCCTTGTTTCAATCTCAGATTCGTCTTTAAAATGTGGTGGGTAGGTGCTCCTCCTTGCCTTTTTGCTCTTGCGGTGTGGCACCTTGCTTGTATAACACATATTGATCATTTGTGGTAGTGGAGGTGATTCTGGTTTTTCATCTCTAATAATGATTCGTGGTAGAGATGGTGATTGGTGAACTTTTTGTGGCGGATATTCAATTTCTATTTTATCTTTAACCTTTAATTCTTCAATTGATTCTCCAACCATTACACATTCATCTTCACTTTCAACCCAATCTTCCACTATTACCTCATAATATTCTTTCTTTGGATTTTCTATAACCTCGATCTCCACCTCTTCTTGTTTGCGTTCTATATCTTGATCATGTGTATACACCTCGGGAATAGCAATCTCTGTGTTAACTTCTAGGATTTGCGTTGCTAATCCTTCTTCCACCATGCTAACAAGATCCTCAACCACATGGTGGTCTTCATTTATAATTGGCACGATGGTCATATCACTAGAACTAATACCTTCCTTCAACACCTCCTCCTCAACTATTTCTTCCGGTTGATCTCTTCCATCTTCATAAGACTTGATACTATTGGCAGAATGCTGAGAATTAATTATGGATTCTATTTCGTCTAGCTCCTTTTGCAGTCTTTGCAAGCGGGAATCTCTTTCATCTGTTAACTTCTGCGATTGTTCATATAAGCCCATGAGTTCTGTAACTGATCTATATAACTAGGAAATTTGTGGTGAAGGTGGAGGTTGTTGAATGTTTTCAACCCACTGGTTGTTCCATTCATGCTCGTGTTGATAGTGATATGATAGCTGCTGTTGATTGTTCTCGATCCATCCTTGCTCTTGCGGGTATTCAAAAGGTTGTTGGTAAGAATTAATACCCCATTGTTGTTGTCCCGAAGAGTCTTCCCAATAGTCAAATGGACCAGGATTTGGGTAATGTTCTCTATACATCTTTAATTAAATTTCTTGATCATTACCTGAATAAAGTGCCTATAAAAACAAAACAAACACAAGCGTAAAATTGATAAAAATAAAAATAAATACTATCACTAAAGGATAAACACCGTGGTCACACGCTACCGTCCCCGGCAGCGGCGCCAAAAACTTGGTGGTCCTTTGTGTGTTCTAAAATAAATGCAAAAAATAATCGAACCACAACCGCAAGTGTATGGTTGTCCCAAGTAATATAGTTGATAAAACAGATTCGTTCCAAGGACGGGATGGTTGACTACAATGCTTATCAAGTAATGATTGGTTGCACTTATGAAAGCAAGTAAAAGATATAATGATTGTTTGTTTGTTTTTATTATTCTAAGTAATGAAAGACTAAATGGAAAATGCAACTAAAAGCTAAGACGCAAGTAAACGCAAATATGAGCAGGTAGTACTTGAGAGACGCAAGGGTTTTCCTAACTATCATTCATTTCATACATTGTTTAAGGGGCAAATTGGTAAATTTGTATTGGTCGGGATTCTATATTCTCCTTACCCCCGTCAGGGTGGACTAAAGAGCAACTTTCAAGTGCTACAAACCCCGTCAGGGTGATTATAGTCCACTCTCAAGTGATTAAGTCTAAATTACCCAATAGGCCATAGGTTTAATTAAGCTCGTCAGAGTCAAATAATTTCTAACCTACATTCATTAATTATTTCTGTACTTAAACCCCCCGTCAAGGTGATCCAATCGCCACTAATTGGAATAGCCTAGATACTAAGTCCTATCATTGGTTAATTACGTCAATAATAGTAATTAAAATGCAAATTAAAGAAAAATACGAATTACCCAATTTGATTTAAATAATAAATATCCCAAATTCAAATGTATAGAATGAAATCAAATTGGGATTAACCCATTATGCGTTCTCAAGCACTAATTAGGTTTAGCTCATAATAATTAAAAAGAAAACTAAAGAAACAAATAGGTTCATCATGTTTTACAGAATAAAATAGAATACAGAGAAACCTAATTTTGGAGTTGAATTGGCTGAGAATCGGAGATATAGACCGTCTCCAGCTCTTGCTTCTTCTTTTCCTTGTTTCTGCTTCTTCTCTGGACGCTCTCTTCTAAGGATGTTTTAATTTGAAGAATAAAATGAGAGGTGCTGAATAATGAGGTCTAAAAGCATATTTATAATGATAAAATCGGATTAGGGCTTTTACTTAAGGTTTAAGTGAAAATTAGAAAAGCCCAAGTCCACTAATTAAACCCAAATCCCGTAACTGCTGCACCACCTCCATTAAAACAGCTCTACCCGATTCGTTATAACTCCGATTGACCTCAAATCACTTGCTAAATTTCCGTAACTCGATAAGGAACATAATCTCTTGAAAGGTCAGCGGCTAAATCAACTCGTAAGTGCCTCGAAATCAGCAATCTTTGACCTGTTTTCCAGATTTGCAGCTTCAAAATATAATTCTTTTCGGGATTTATCTTCAAGCTTTGACTCCATGTCACGATCTTTGACTTTATTCTCGTGTTCCTCTCCTAGCTAATATTCAAAACCTACAAACTTTTCACTAAAATACACAAGATTACGCTCAAAAGTTTAATAAATCAAAAATACTATAAATAAAAGAGGAAATTCGGATTATTGCATATTTAGCCCAAAAGTCTATCAAATCAATCAAATAAACACCAAAAATGATGTCTCCCAAAGGTATAAAATTAGAACATTTAGGGAGACATCAGCAGCCGATCCTATATACGCATATCAGCCGCGTCCCCAAGGTAACAACTTTAATCCAAGACCTCAGAATAATTATCAAGGGGGACAGAATCAAGGAAACTATGTTCAGAGACAACCTCCTCAAGAAAATTACAATGAAACCATGAACCAAAAAGCCTTACCTGCTCAATTACAAGAAGGTGCGAATAACCTTCAGAAAACCTTAGAAAGCTTGATTGCCCTTCACACACAATCAGCCCAAAGACAACAAGCTTCTGAAGCACACATCAAAATGTTAGATTACCAAATTGCACAAATATCAAAGCAATTAAACTAGCGACCACAAGGAAGACTTCCTAGTGATATAGAAGTCCCGAAACAAACCGAAGATTGTAATTCCATAGCATTGAGAAGTGGTAAGAAACTTCCTCCACCCCCATTTCCAGTTATAAAAGAAAAAGAAGTGATAAATAAAGAAAAACTAGTAGTGGAGGAAGTAGAAAAAGAAAGTGAACCTGAAGTAATAGAGGTGGAGAAAATTCCAGAAGTTCAGAAGAAGAAAGATATTGTGGAGAACCGTCCTCCTCCACCTTTCCCTTTGAGAGTTCAGAAAAAAGGAGATATGGCCGAATATCAGAGATTCATCAATAGGGTAAGGGGTCTCAACATAAATATTCCGTTACTTGAAGCTATTAAAGATATTCCGAAATACGTAAAGTTTTTGAAGAGAGCCCTAACCAACAAAAGGCCGTATTGTGATAATGAGATGATTGGTTTACCCGAAGAATGCAGCGCTATCTGCCAAAATAAGTTGCCACCTAAGTTGCTTGACCCTGGGAGTTTCACAATTCCGATATCGATTGGTAAGGAATGGCAAGGTAAAGCGTTATGCGATTTGGGTGCAGGTATTAATCTTATGCCCAAATCGATCTTTGATAAGTTGAGAATTGGGGATTTGAGACCTACTTCTATGGTCTTGCAAATGGCCGATAGATCCCTCGTTCATCCGCAGGGATGAATCGAAGATGTCCTCGTCAAGGCAGGTACTTTAGTTTTTCCCGTTGATTTTGTAATTCTTGAATACGACGCGGATAGGAATGTCCCCATTATTTTGGGACGACCATTCCTAGCCACGGGGGCGTACTTTGATCGATGTAGAAAACGGAGAACTAACTATGAGAATCCAAGACGAGGAGGTGAAGTTTAATGTGTTCAGAGCTATGAAATTTCCAGATGTTCCAGGAGATTGCTTACGAATGGATGTAGCTGAACATGCCACGCAAGAGGTATTTGATTGTTTTAATTATGATGATATCTTGCAGGCCGCTTTGACATTAGACTTACCTGAGATGATGGAAGAGCTCGCTGAAACAGTGGCGGCTCTCAATTCTGGAGACCCAAAATATAGGCGTCCTGCCTATGAACCTGTGAGGGAACCGGGGGAGATGATCATTAAAAATAAACCATCCATTGAATCTCCTCCGAAGCTAGAAGACAAACCATTGCCAGCTCACTTGAGGTATGCGTATTTGGGTACTAATAATACGTTACCTGTTATTGTTTCAGCAAATTTAACAGGTTTTCAATAAGATAAATTGCTACGTGTACTAAGGGCGAACAAAGAAGCGATAGGTTGGACCATTGCTAATATCAAAGGCATTAGTCCATCCTATTGTCAACATAAAATTATTCTTGAAGATGATAGTGCACGTTCAGTTGAAGGTCAAAGAAGATTAATGCCAGCAATGAAGGAAGTAGTGAAGAAAGAAGTGATTAAGCTACTAGACGCGGGAATCATCTTTCCTATAGCTAGTTGTCAGTGGGTTAGTTCGGTTCAGTGCGTACCAAAGAAAGGAGGAATGACTACCATCCTCAATGATCAGAATGAATCCATCTCCACGAGAACAGTTGTTGGTTGGAGGGTTTGTATGGATTACCGCAAGCTGAACAAGGCGACCAGAAAAGACCATTTTCCTCTTCCCTTCATTGATCAGATGTTAGATAAATTGGCTGGAAGGGAGTATTACTGTTTCTTGGATGGTTATTCTGGGTATAATCAAATTTATGTAGATCCAGCTGATCAACACAAAACCACATTTACATGCCCTTTTGGTACCTTTGCATATCGAAGGATGCCTTTTGGGTTATGTAACGCACCCGCTACCTTTCAGAGATGTATGATGGCGATTTTCTGGGATATGACAGATATTTTCCTCGAGGTATTTATGGATGACTTTTCCGTATTCGGTGATGATTTTGAGGAATGTTTACAGAATTTGGAAAATGTGTTAATAAGATGCAAGGAAACAGATTTAGTGTTGAATTGGGAAAAGTGTCATTTTATGGTTCGAGAAGGAATAGTTTTTGGGTCATAAAGTTTCAAGTGCCGGGTTAGAAGTTGATCGCGCGAAGATTGAGGTAATAAAAACTCTCCCCCTCCCATTTCTGTAAAAGGGGTAAGAAGTTTTCTAGGCCAAGCTGGATTCTATCGTCGCTTTATTAAGGATTTTTCGAAGATATCAAAGCCTTTGTGTAACTTACTCGAGAAGAACACCAAATTCCTTTTTGATGAGGCTTGCATAAAGGCATTTCAAGAGTTACTGCACCAATTGTGTTACATCATGACTGGAAAATTCCTTTTGAAGTCATGTGTGATGCAAGTGATTTAGCTATGGGTGCTGTGTTGGGTCAAAGGAATGAAAAGGTATTTCACTCTATCTATTATGCAAGTAAGACATTTACTAGTGCTCAAGTTAATTATACAGTGACTGAGAAGGAACTTTTAGCGGTGGTTTATGCTTTTGACAAGTTTCGTTCCTATCTTTTAGGAGCGAAAATTGTTGTATTCACCGACCACTCCGCTATTAAGTACCTTATGGAGAAGAAAGATGCTAAGCCGAGGTTAATCAGATGGGTTTTATTGCTTCAAGAGTTTGACTTAGAGATTCGAGATCGAAAGGGTTGTGAAAATCAGGTTGCAGATCATTTGTCTCGTCTTGAAGGTTCTAAATCAAACACTAGTCCAGAGTTAGTTCGAGAAGAATTCCCCGATGAGAGTTTATTTGCTATCTTTAGTGGATCACCGTGGTATGCTGATATTGCAAATCTTGTGGTAAGTGGGTCTTTTCCTGAAGGAGCTACTTCCCAAGACAAGAAGAGGTTAAGTACACGTGCTAGACAGTTCTTTTGGGAGGACCCTTTTGATGTCTCCCGATTTGTTCTAATTATTAGCCCCTTGGAGACATCCTTTTAGGTTTATAAATAACTTTTTTGATAGACTTTTAAGCTTATTTGATCATATTGCACTTTCTCCCCTTGGAAATTAACTATTTGCAGAATCTGAGCTTTTGTGCGTAAATTTGACTATTTTTAATGCAAAGTTAATCGGTTCTTGAATCTCATGAAAGACCAATCCAAGGAGAAAAAGTGAGAATAACGTCTTAGTGTAATTTAGAGTGTTAGGAAGTGATTTTTAGTCGAGTTTCTATTTTTAGAGTACACTTTCCTATTTCGATTTCTTGATTTATTGATTTATTCTTTTTAAGCATATGCGGTTTAATTATTTATTTAATGTGAAGCTTATAAAGATAAATGGTAATTACTTAGAGACCAAGTCAAGATAAAGATGAAAGGAAAGAAGATTTACATGGAAATAAGAAGATTTAGGAAAGATTTATTCAAAGGAGGAAAAGATAAAACTGCCTTTTGAAATCTGAAAATCCAGCCACGTTTTAGAGATAAAATCATAATAAAAGATTTGCATGGATTCTGGACGAGTGGTCTGCACCAATAGAAAGAGTTTTCCAGGACAAGCAATTTCATGTATTGGAACTTCTCAAACGGATAAGTATTGAAAAAGATATGACCAAATCAAATCAGCAGCAAATCTTACCTTTCCTAGAATTTAGAGCTACGAATTTGAGAGTCTTTGACTTGTCTTCCACTCCAAGCAAAATTCGACCTAGGTTCCTCCAACACCTATAAATACACCCCCTTAACCTCCTACTTTGACACACTTCAGAGAATTACACAAGAGGCTTAAGGTTTTCAAGTCAGAGCACGAAGGAGAGAAGAAGCTAGAAGCTGGAGGAATCATGTTCTTCCAACCATAGCCATTCTACCCTTTAGGTTTTTCATTTTTTTTTGTATTTGAACATGAATTCCTTTTCTTTTATGTTATTTTTTAATTTCATCATGAGCTAAATTTCTTTATACTTGAGAATCGCATTAAAGGGATGAACTTTAATTAATTGTTTTCTATGTTTTGAATTTGGGATTGTTTAGATTTAAACTGAATTGAGTTTTAGGTATTGGATATTACTTTGTTTTCATTACTAATTCTTTTAGGAACAACTAGAATTAGCTTTTAGTATTTGGGCTATTCACTTTAGTGGCGAAGTGATCATCCGACAGGGGGGTTTGAATACAGATCTAGGTAATACCCGTGTAATGTCCGTTATTGACCGACATGCTTAACTAGTTACATAGCCAAAGAGGTAAAATCATATCATCCGAAGAGATATATTCGACCATACAGGTGTTAATAATACTTTAGGATAGCTTCTAGGTCCACCCGACAGGGGGCTAGGAGATATTAGAGTCCCGACTAATATTATAATTCGAATTCTACCCTTAAACATAGCATAGATCACATTGATTAGGTGGATTCCTTTGCGAGGATCAAGTATCTCTCTTATCTAAAGTTAGTCATTATTTGCTTTATTTCCTTTCTGTTTACTTAATTCTAGTCTTTGCTTTATTTTGCATCTTTTAATTTACAAAAACCAAACAAAAATCTATTTCTTTTACTGTTAATTTTCATTCAAGCAACTAGTTCCATTTATTGCATAACACTTTGAATCATACCTAATCCGTCCCTGAGATCGAAATCCCGTTTACCGGATATTACTTGGACGACCCGTACACTTGCGGTACGTGTCTTGCCTTTTTAGGTGTGTTTATTTAGAACACACTAGGGGACACCAAGTTTTTGGCGCCGCTGCCGGGGACCGTAGTGTGTGACCACGGTGTTAGCCGTAAGTGTTTTAGTTGCTAGTTTTTAGTATAGTTTTAATTTTTATTTTTCAGTTTTACGCTTTGGGTTGTTCTTGTTTTCTCAGATTTACAGGTTTCGGTATATGCTTGGAGATATCGTGATCCTTGATAATCCCGAGAGGTTAATTCGAGAGAAAAACAAAAGAGATAAAGAATCAAGAAAACAAGCAAGGTTAGAAAAAGCAATGACAGAAGATAATGCTCAAGATCCCGTGGTTCAAGATCCCGTGATTCAGTTGGATGAAAACGGTCTCCCAATAGCTCCACCGGTAGGAGTTCAATTACCAATTCCACCGGTAGGAGTCCAATTACTAGCTCCTCCCGGAATTCAACAGCAAGTCAATAATAATGGTGGAGTACTTCACGATCATGGACCGCAGATCTTCCAACCAAACAACCATGGACCTTTTCTTCTACCACCACTAGGACTCCGTCCTCCTGCAATTCAAGGAGTTCGATTCAGACCAGACGCAGGGATGATCAACCAGTTTACAACCGTGGGACAGTATAGTGGTGTAGCTCGTGAAGATCCTATACGTGCTATGTACAAGTTTATGCAAATCTGTGATGCATATGTCACCCCTGGAGTAACCCAAGAACAAATGTACTTTCATATGTTTCCATTCTTCCTCACCGGAGGAGCAAGTGAATGGTATGATCAACAGCCACACAACGCTATTTTGACTTGGGATCAACTTCAGACAGCCTTTTTCGATAGGTACTATCCTCATAGTGTTCGACTCAGTGGGCAATTAGATATTGTTTATTTTCGCCAAGAGCCAGAAGAAACTGTAGGTGCTGCATGGACTCGTTTTCAAACATTAATACGCAAGTGCCCATTACATGGGTACTCTCTTGAATTACAACTTGGAATATTTTATCGAAGTTTAGGTGATGCTGCGAAAGATAAAATCGATACTATGTGCCAAGGTGGTCTCATGATGGTCACAACTGATCAAGCTCTGATTATCATGGACCGAATTGTGAAGAATGAAATGAGTTGGCAATCATCGAAATCATCGGTTAGAGCTTCGGAAAGAGGTACTTTGAATTTGGATACAGAAACCGCTTTGAACGCTAAGATTGCCGCACTTGAGAACAAGCTGAAACAATTATCTATGTCGAATAAAGCTGTGGTAAATGTTGTTAATGAACCAGAATTATGTTCCAGTTGTGGTGGAGATGATCATGACTGGGAAGAATGTGCCAACAACCCAGAATCCGTAGACTTCGTTAATCAGCGAGGTAACTATTCAGGTGGTCAAGGGTATGGAAATCAAAACATAAATCATCCAGGCTTTCAGTATTCAAATCCACAAGGGACAGCCAATCCTGGAACTTATCAACAAAGGCCTCAAGGGAACAATTATCAGTTTCGAACGCAAAACCAATACCAAGGAAATCAACCTAGAGCCGATCAAGACGCGTATGTCGACACATTAGCTCAAAAAGCACTTCCCTCTCGACCTCAAGAAGGCGCGACTACCGCAAGTGAGTTAGCACTTACTTTGACGCAATACATGTCCCATGCAGAAAAGAGGTCGGAGATAATTGAAAACCAGCTATCTCGATTCATGGAGGAAACCCACAAGAGAGAAAATAGGATGGAAGAAACATTAAACTCTCATTCTGCTTCGTTAAAAGTCTTAGAGACTCAAATATCAAAGATCGCCAATAGTTTAAATGTTCGAGGTCAAGGCCAACTTCCAACTGATACGGAGGTTCCTAAACAATACGAAGCTTGTAACGCTATCTCACTCAGAAGCGGTAAGCAATGGCAACCACCACCTTTCCCGGTTATGAAAGAGAAAGAAGTGATTAGAAAAAAAAACCGTTAGAAGAGGTCGAGGAGAAGGACAAAGAACCTGAAGTGGTAGAAGTGGAGAAGACTCCGGAAAAGCCAAAAGATGTTGTAGAAACCCGTCCTCCTCCACCATTCCCTTCCAGAGTTCAGAAGAAAGGAGATACGGCTGAATATGAAAGATTCATGAACATGGTGAGTAAGCTCAATATTAATATACCTTTCTTAGAGGCTATCAAGGGGGTACCAAAGTATTTGAAATTCCTGAAAAGAGCTCTCACAAACAAACGCCGATATCTTGAGAATGAAATGGTAGGCTTGCCAGAAGAATGCAGTGCGATATGTCAGAGTAAGTTACCACCAAAGTTACTTGATCCTGGGAGTTTTACTATTCCTATCTCTATTGGTAATGAATGGCAAGCGAAAGCTTTATGCGATTTGGGAGCGAGTATTAATCTTATGCCCAAATCAGTTTTTGAAAAGTTGAAGATAGGAGACGCAAGACCAACTTCTATGGTCTTGCAAATGGCTGACAGATCCCTCGTGCATCCAGAGGGAAGAGTAGAAAATGTCCTCGTCAAGGCAGCTACGTTAATTTTTCCAGTTGATTTCGTTATACTTGACTACGACGCGGATAGGAATGTCCCCATTATTTTGGGAAGACCATTCCTAGCCACGGGGCGTACTATAATTGATGTAGAGAATGGAGAATTAACGATGCGAATCCAAGACGAGGAAGTGAAGTTTAACGTGTTCAGACCAATGAAGTTTCCGGAATCCAAGGAGGGGTGCTTCCGGATGGATGTGATTGAACAAGAGCCAACTAAGGTTGTGGGAACCTTAGGAATGGAGGAAAAAGAGCTCAGAAAGAAACCACCTAAAATAAGTCCTTCATATCCTAAGAAAAATCCACACCTTGACCATGCTAAAAAGAAAGAAAAGGTGCGAACAACGAAGGTTCCAAATGAACCTAAGAAAGAAAGAAAGAAGAGGGAGTTCAGTGTAGGCGAAGAGGTCGCAATGAAGAAGCCTGATCCCCCTCCGAAAGCGCGCAAAGCCAAGAGTTCTTGGCAAGGACCGTTCATGGTCACAAGGGTTATCTCTGATCAATTGGTGGTAATAAAAGCTAAGGGATGCAAGTTCCGTGTAGCAAACATTGATGACCTCACTCACTGCTGGGGAGGTTACGTAAGAAAATGATTCGAGAGGTAACCCGTTGAGCTTAACGACGTTAAACAAAAGCCATTTCATTGTATATTAGTTTAATGCTTTCAGTTTTCAATTCCTAGTGTATAATTCTAAGTTAGAGTCGAGTTTTAGTGTCTACTTTTAAAGAAATGAGAAGGGTATTGTGTTAATGGTGCAGGAATTGAGTTTGGGGTGCTAGGAGAAATTTTTTGGAAAATTCAAGGCTGGCGCGGACTACCCCACGGTGTACCCCCCATACCGCAGGGATGTACCGCGCCCCAAAAACCCGTACCACGGGTCGCGCACCACGGGTCTTTTCCAGAAGCAAGAAAAAACAGAAGCTGATAGCCGCGGTGCACCGCGTCCTATACCGCACGCCCAAAACGCGTGCCACGGGGTATGTACCGCGGGTTTTTTTGACGGAGCACGTGCGGACTACCCCATGCACCGCACCCCTGCACCGCACGGCAAACGCGTGCCACGGGGTGCTAGCTCGGGTACAAGGTAGAGGCGAGAAAATTTACACCAACAGTGCTGCATTGTACCCCGCGGTACACCCCATGCACCGCAGGTATGCACCGCGCCAGGCGATTTGTGAAGAGTCCAAAGCCCAATCAACTTCTAACCTTAAACAGATGAACCCTAGCCTCTTCCACACGAATTTTCCAGCTCCCAACCCTATAAAAACACCTTGAAGCTTGATTAAACCTCTACAACAAACACAATAACATCACAAATTCTCTCCTCCATCTTCCATCCTCCATAAACACAACCTCTCCATCAAATTCATCACAAAACACCAGTAAACACAATCAAGATCATCAAGCTTTCAAGAGTTCTTCCAAGATTTGTCAAGAAACCAGCTTCCTTCATCTAATCCAAGCAAGAAACTCAAGATATACCAAGTTTTCTTAACTTTATTCTATCCTTGGTATAACTTGAGTTTGGGGTCAATTCAACCATGACAAACAGAACAGATGCTATGGATTATAAGAGGAAGTGTTACACCCTAGGGAAGAACAAGAATTTGCCTGGTTCTACAATTGCAAAGGCCATCAATCTTGATGAGCCTACTGAGAAACAACAAGAAGAGGAACATGCACCACCACAACACAAGAAATTCACAGCTAGGATGAAGGTACCATCAAAGCCAAAAGAAAATACACCAATCCAAGATCAAAGTTCTTCTTCTTTTCCGAATGATTCTTACACACCCCCATGGGCTATCAAACATCAACAACAAATTGATCATCTAAGAAAACAAGTCTTAGCACTTTGGGAGGAAATTGCCAAGATGAATTCAACAAGGAGTAAGGTAACTTTGAACATGGATATTGATAATAATTCTTCTTCGGAGGAGGAGGATATGATGGATCTTTATGGCCAGGTACCTCGTTCTAATTCTTCTTCTTAATTGATGGTAGGCACTAGGTAGTTTAGTTTTTATTTTAATTGCTTTATTGAGTCTTTTTCGAGTCGTGGGGATACGACTCACTTTTGAGTTTGGGGTGGGGTTCGTTGCCTCATCCCAATTTTTTGTGTTTTACATGCTTTCAATAAAATTAATCGTAGGGTTGCGATGACTGTAGAGTATTTTAAATGCCCCTATCAAGCATGCTTTTCATGAATTAATGATAGAAAATAGTTGACTTTAGGAGTTAGTATGAAGCTGAACTTTAATTGCATGCAAGTATGAGATAATTGATAGGAAAAATTAATGAACAATGCAAAAGAAGTAAACTTGTGCTTAAGGATAATGGGTGGTTTGTAGAACGTGAGATCTAAATGAGTAGAAAACCCACTTAGGTATGAACTAGAGACAAGTTGTGTAAATAGGAAGATGATAGAGGCAGTTCTTTGTTAACCCTTTGAATCTTTTTTGGCCTTCTATCCCTGAATTAACTCTATCCTTCTTAGACAAATTCTTAGCCTTTAAGCCTTTCTTTTGTCGACACATTATAAGCCAATTTCCCTTTAGATTATTAGGCATGACCATATGACCCGCACTTGAATCACGATCCTGAGACTTCCTGTCTTGAGCTTGAGTTTGGGGTGGTGGGTCCACTATATGGGAATTTACATTGGGATTGGGATTTTTGAGCTTATCAATGATGCTCTGTGCTTTATATGATGATTATTCACAGGTTTATTGTATTGTAACCCTTTGTCGGGGTAATAGTGAATGGAAAAGAAGCTTCAGCTCAAGTTATGAATAGGCATAACTATGAAAAATAGCATGATATCTCAAACATCATAAAGAGAGTCATAGCTATAAGAAAAGAAAAGAGAAAAATGAATTGTTTGAAAAGAATAAACATATTCAAACCGGCAAAGTGGAAATTTTTAAGTGAATCATCCTTAGTGCTTATTGGGTTAATTTGGGGACGCTAATTAAGCGCATCAATTGGGTTGAGTGAGAACGTTATTCGAGTGTAAACTCAAGCTCTTGGACAGTTTTGTTGATGGTAAGTGAGGAGAGAGCCAAAAGCTCACTTCAAATTTACCAAATATACATACTATACCGTCCTTCAGCCTATGCTAAAACCGTAAAGTCCTCGTGATTCCTAGATGCACAGTGAGTTAATAGGGATTATTCTAAGTGGAACATTCAACACAAGTAAAGATCGAGGAACACCCTATAGCCACCATCTTGAGATAAGTAATAAGCGTAACCTTCTAGCATTGTGAAATTAATTTTAAATTGATATTATTTTGTGTTTGATTTTGCATGATAAGTGTAGGTGTATATTAATTCCTAGATTAGACTATATTAAATTTGTTTTAAGCTTTGCTTTGGGATTATTTTCTAGATTCTACCTTCTGCGTTCACCTAAAAGATCCTTTGTTTTTATTTTACTTTGTCGGGACGACAAAGGTTTGAGTTTGAGGTCTTGATGTCTCCCGATTTGTTCTAATTATTATCCCCTTGGAGACATCCTTTTAGGTGAATAAATTACTTGTTTGATAGACTTTTAAGCTTATTTGATCATATTGCACTTTCTCCCCTTGGAAATTAACTATTTGCAGAATCTGAGCTTTTGTGCGTAAATTTGACTATTTTTAATGCAAAGTTAATCGGTTCTTGAATCTCATGAAAGACCAATCCAAGGAGAAAAAGTGAGAATAAAGTCTTAGTGTATTTTAGAGTGTTAGGAAGTGATTTTTAGTCGAGTTTCTATTTTTAGAGTACACTTTCCTATTTCGATTTCTTGATTTATTGATTTATTATTTTAAGCATATGCGGTTTAATTATTTATTTAATGTGAAGCTTTTAAAGATAAATGGTAATTACTTAGAGACCAAGTCAAGATAAAGATGAAAGGAAAGAAGATTTACATGGAAATAAGAAGATTTTGGAAAGATTTATTCAAAGGAGGAAAAGATAAAGCTGTCTTTTGAAATCTGAAAATCCAGCCACGTTTTAGAGATAAAATCATAATAAAATATTGGCATGGATTCTGGACGAGTGGTCTGCACCAATAGAAAGAGCTTTCCAAGACAAGTAGTTTCATATATTGGAACTTCTCAAACGGATAAGTATTGAAAAAGATATGACCAAATCAAATCAGCAGCAAATCTTACCTTTCCTAGAATTTAGAGCTACGAATTTGAGAGTCTTTGACTTATCTTCCACTCCAAGCAAAATTCGACCTAGGTTCCTTCAACACCTATAAATACACCCCTTAAATCCTACTTTGACACACTTCAGAGAATTACACAAGAGGCTTAAGGTTTTCAAGTCAGAGCACGAAGGAGAGAAGAAGCTAGAAGCTGGAGGAATCCTGTTCTTCCAACCATAGCCATTCTACCCTTTAGGTTTTTCATTTTTTTTTTGTATTTGAACATGAATTCCTTTTCTTTTATGTTACTTTTTAATTTCATCATGAGCTAAATTTCTTTATACTTGAGAATCGCATTAAAGGGATGGACCTTAATTAATTGTTTTCTATGTTTTGAATTTGGGATTGTTTAGATTTAAACTGAATTGAGTTTTAGGTATTGGATATCATTACTATTCTTTTAGGAACAACTAGAAGTAGCTTTTAGTATTTGGGCTATTCACTTTAGTGGCGAAGTGATCATCCGACAGGGGGGTTTGAATACAGATCTAGGTAATACCCGTGTAATGTCCGTTATTGACCGACAGGCTTAACTAGTTACATAGCCAAAGAGGTAAAATCATATCATCCGAAGAGATATATTCGACCATACAGGTGTTTATAATACTTTAGGATAGCTTCCAGGTCCACCCGACAGGGGGCTAGGAGATATTAGAGTCCCGACTAATATTATAATTCCAATTCTACCCTTAAACATAGCATATATCACATTGATTAGGTGGATTCCTTTGCGAGGATCAAGTATCTCTCTTATCTGAAGTTAGTCATTATTTGCTTTATTTCCTTTCTGTTTACTTAATTCTAGTCTTTGCATCTTTTAATTTACAAAAACCAAACAAAAATCTATTTCTTTTACTGTTAATTTTCATTCAAGCAACTAGTTCCATTTATTGCATAACACTTTGAATCATACCTAATCCGTCCCTGAGATCGAAATCCCGTTTACCGGATATTACTTGGACGACCCGTACACTTGTGGTACGTGTCTTGCCTTTTTAGGTGTGTTTATTTAGAACACACTAGGGGACACCACCTTTCCTCTACAAAGTGTGTGGTGATCAAATGGTAAGAAGGTGTATACCTGAGAATGAGGTTTATGGGGTTATTGCAGGTTGTCACGATTCACCCTATAAAGGACATTTCAAAGGTGATCGCACAGCTGCTAAGGTACTTCAATATGGTTTTTATTGGCCTACGTTACATAAAGATTGTCATGAATATGTGAAGAAGTGTAATAGATGTCAATTTACTGGGAATATATCCAAGAGGGATGAAATGCCGCGTAATAACATTCTTGAGGTAGAGATATTTGATGTGTGGGGGATTGATTTTAGGGGTCCGTTTATACCATCCAATGGAAATTTATATATCCTGTTAGCTGTTGACTATGTATCCAAATGTGTAGAGGCTGTAGCTCTTCCTACGAATGATTCGCGAGTGGTAATTAAATTTTTGAAATCTCATATTTTCACTAGACATGGCACACCTCGAGTAATTATAAGTGATGGAGGTAAACACTTTGTGAAAAAATATTTGAAGACTGTTCTAGAGAAACATGGAATTAGACATCGCGTCTCCACTGCTTATCATCCTCAAGCCAATGGTCAAGCTGAAGTTTCAAATCGAGAGGTAAAATCTATCCTTGAGAAGACTGTTGGTCCTACTAGAAAAGATTGGTCTTTAAAATTAGATAATGCACTATGGGCCTATCGTACTGCTTTCAAAACTCCTGTTGGTGCATCTCCGTATCGAACGGTGTATGGTAAGGCTTGTCATTTACCTCTTGAACTTGAATTGGGTGCATATTGGGCCATAGCTGAATTGAATTTAGATCCCACCTTAGCCGCTGAGAATAGAATGATGAAATTAAATGAACTTGATGAGTTCCGATTACATGCTTATGCGAATGTTAAATTGTACAAAGAAAACACGAAGAGATGGCATGATAATCGGATTAGAGTGAAGAAATTTGAAGTTGGACAAAAGGTCCTTAAATATAACTCGAAGTTCAGCAATTATCCGGGTAAGTTGAGGCTTAAATGGTCGGGTCCATATATCGTAACAAAAGTCACGCCTCACGGAGCTATTGAGATTGAGAATCCGATCGAGCACCGTACCTTCATGGTAAACGGTCATCGATTGAAAATTTATCACGGAGGTGAAGATATTAATCGCGCGGTGGACCCATACCCCGGAGAGGTTATGTACCTCCTCGAAGCACCTTAGAATATGAGGTAACCGTCGAGCTTAACGACGTTAAACAAAAGCCAATTCATTGTATATTAGCTTCGTATTTTCATTAATTCATAGTGTACATTAGTAATTTTTGTTGATTAGTGTTTATTTTTAAGAAATGAGAAAGGGTAGTTGTTTTTGATGATTTCAGGAGTACAAGAGGTCATGAGTTTGGGGTAAAAGTGTTAGAAGTGAAAAATTTCAGAAAATCATTCCAGGAGAAACCGGGAACCCGGTTTCGTGAGCTGTGAAGACCCAAGCTTCTGACCCTTGTGTGGCGCGAGACGCAGGCTGGCTGCGTCTGAATTCGCGCATCGATGAAATCCGGGGCCCTGGTTTTGAACAAAACGGGTACCCGATTTTGGGAGCTGATGAGATCGAAGGTTCTGACCTCTGCGTAGCTCGAGACGCAAGGGGCTGCGTCCAAGCCATCCCACGATACTGCACCAGACGCAAACCGGGAACCTGGTTTTAAGAGCTGCTAGTTCCAAACTCTATGACCACTGCGTAGCACGAGACGCAGGTCAGCTGCGTCCAAGGCAAAAAAAACGAATTTTGATTTTTTTTCTCGCCGACTTAGCGCCGAAAACCGGGAACCCGGTTTCGCCACTGTATATGTCGGTTTTCAGCTATTTTAACCTATTTATTTAGCTTCTTTTTCAAGTTAGCCTCCACATCTGATTTCAGCTTTACACAACTCCAAAAATCATCATCAAAACAGGTTTTATTCACCTATTCTTGCTCTCTTTCTTCCTAAAAACACATAATCAACCCAAAATCTTTCCAAAACTTCACCAAAGTCCTACTTTTTCCTAAATTCCTTCTTCACCAACCTTAAATTGAACCATTAAACCTTTCCAATCCTTCAAATTGATCCTTACCCATCTCATAACTTACATTAATTCACCTTAATCTTCTCTCAAAACATCAAAGATTGCAACTTTTCCCTAGTTTTCAACTCTTTGATGTTTTGAGTTTGGGGTGGAAAGCCATGACTAACAGGACAGATTCTTTCAGTTACACAAGAAGAAACAACCCAAGAACAAGAAACAATCCTGGTGCTACACAAGAGAAAGCTATTGAGATTCCAGATTCGGGTCCTAAACGAAAGATTGAAGAGGTTAAGACTACTATGAAGAGAAAAGAAAACCCAAGTAAGGCCACTCCTGCTAAGCCTACTTTGGTTGATGAAGAAGAAGAGGAAGAGATTGAAGAGGAAATTCCAACAGAACCTGTTCCAACAGGAAATTCTAAGGGAAATTTAAAGCATAAAGTGTGTTGATCATAAACTTCCAGTTGACACTGTCATAGGCCTTCTGGAGGTCAATAGTTATTGTGCATTTTGGATCAGAATCTTTTTTTTCATACCTAAGAACAATGTCCTGAGCTACTAGTATAATATCACTAATTTTCCTACCACCCACATAAGTTGCTTGATTTAATGAAATGGTAGAGCTTAACACTTTTTTTAGCCTGTTTAGTATAGCTCTAGATATAGTTTTGTATGTAGTATTCACACATGAAATGGGCCTGAATTTTTTAAGGCTACATGCATTTTTTTCCTTAGGTATGAGAACTAAGTTGGTAGCATTAACTTGAGATAGTAACTGACCTGTATCAATGCATTGTTTGATAGCTTTAATGAAATCATCGCCAATAATATTCCACGAAGCTTTCAAAAAAAACAAGAATTTAGACCATCGGGTCCTGGACTCTTATTTTCATTTATCGAAAATAAGGCTTCTTTAATCTCATTATCTGTAAATAGAGCAATGAGTTCCTCTACTTGAGCTTCAGTAAGTCTAGCGCTGATAATTCTTTTTAAGATAGAGATAGAGCAGACTTCTTCCTCCTTATCTTCTGGCCCCAAGAGCTCCTTATAAAAATTGATGAAGTCCTCTTTTATGAGCTTAGGCTCAGTTATAGTATCACCATTGTCTGAAATAAGAGTTGTTATACTGTTTCTTACAATTCGCCCGTTAATGATTTTGTAAAAATATGTAGAGCTGCAGTCCATATCTGATGTGAAATTTCCTTTGGCCTTCTGTTTTAATATATTGTACTGAATAAAAGTAGCTTCTTCTAGCTCTTTCTCAAGTATTTTTTCCTCATTTAATATATGTGGCTCAATATTCCCTTCCATTATTTGCAGTTGTACATTATTAAGCTGACATTTAATCTCTTCAATATTAGCGGAGTTTCTCCTGAAATACAAATTATTAAATTTTTTCAGTGCTAATTTAGTATATTTTAGTTTCATGCATAGTTTAAACATGTAGATTCCAACAACATTAGATTGCCAAGCTTGTTGAATAGTGTCTAGAAACTTATCGTGAGTAGCCCATATACTAAAGAACTTGAAAGTGCTAGGGGTTGATTTCTTTTTTTTCCCCAACAATAACCATAAGAGCACAGTGATCCGAGGTTGAGGGAGGTTTAATAATGACATTTGAACTGTTTGTGTCAATCCACTTAGAGTTAATAAAAACTATATCAATTTTACTCGCTCTAATTTGATCAATAGAGCTTTTGTTAGTCCATGTGTAGAACTGTTATGCATAGCTGTGTTCATATAGATTTGAATCTTCTATGCAATCTGCAAACTCAAGTGATCTTTTATCAAGAGAATCACAATTAAATTTATCTTGAATTCTCAAGATTTCACTGAAATCTCCTAGTACACAAACTTTATCATTCTCATGAAGATCACACCATTCAATAATATCATTCCACAGAATTTTCCTCTTATCATCATCATTATACGCGTAAACCATTCCAATATAGAACACTTCCATATTATCCAGATTTGTCATTTCTACAAACATAGCCTGTGATGTTTCTTTGATGAGCTTTACATCTACTTGTCTTTTGTCCCTCATAATCCATATTCAACCCGACTCATTTTTATTGTAATTATGCATCATTTCTAGATGAGAGGAATGAACATTTATTATACCTAAATAGTTACTAATTTTGACCTTTGTCTCCAAAAGCCCTACTAACTTAACATTGTTACTAATAAGAAAGTCCTTCACGTCTAGTTGACGCAGGAATTTATTGAGACCTCTCACATTCCAAGCAGCAAAATTCATATGTTTGGGGGTCTAGTGATTTCATCTCCTCCGTTATGATTAATAAACTGCAGAACATCCTTATCTAAAGTAGTTTCAGACTCATGCAATTCATTAAACTTATTCCTTGTAGGTGTTAACTTATTACTCCTGTTCCTACTATTAGCTTGTGTAGAACTCGATTCACCTTCATGATTCTTTATAGTTCTCCCTCTGACTTCCTTCCATTCTCCAGCTACACTCTTTCCTTATATCTACTTCTTTTTCATCAGCCTGTACCTTTTTAGGTCTCCGTACCTTCTGAGAATTAGTACACTTTCCTTTTACATGCCCAAATTTGTTACACTTGAGGCATATGGTGGGTTTCCAATCATACTCGACTTTAACTACATGAAGTTCATCGGACCCAACATCCACATATACATTCTCCATAAGTTCTTCTTTGGTGTCTACCTCCACGCATACCCTTGCATATCCTACTCTAGTTTTTTATTCAGTTACGGAGTCCATTTGTATTGGGACACCTATTCCACTTTCCACATAACTTAACCCCCTTTGAGTCCACAAGTTCATAGGAACGTTAATCAATTTTGCCCAGATGGGGATTCTCGTCACATCTATCAATTCAAATTGAGATTCAGCACTCCAAGGTCTAAGTAAGAGTGGTTTACCATTTATGTGCCAAATTTGATCCATCGCTTTGTTGCAGGCTGTTTGATCTTCGAATTTAAACACATAAACTCCTCTGTCGCTCGATTTTACCTCTATCCTTCCTAAATTCCTCCATTGAAACTTAACAAAATTTGTTATAGCATAGAAATTAGGAGGACTATCTAGGAATTTCCAATTAGACAGTTCTTCAACATCTCATCGCCCTCTTCAAACACGTCTTTAGGTGGTTTGATTACTTTCTTACCTTCTTCTTTGTTTGGAGAATGGAAATCAAGCTTGAAAACCTTGTATGCACCTTATTTTACCAGTGTAGACCATACGACAGGCTTGTTTCTGACTTCTTCAACTGGTGTTTAGATCGGCTTTTGAGTAGGAGTGCTAGTCGGAGTATGAGCATCGATTTCTTCCACCAGAGTAACATTTGCAGTCGTTTCATCGCCTTGAAAACCTTCTTCCTCCGGTTCTATACTGTTTGGAATGAAGATCAATTTTGTGATATTGCTATACTTTGTCTTACTTTTAGAACTAGGGTTGCCAGTTTGATTTACTTTATTGGAGTTTATCATTTTAGTCATTTTAGAGAGTCTTACATGGTCGGTGGGGTGAGTGAAAGGGTGGAAATATATGTCGGTGGTGGAGGATGATGGAGACTGGAAAGGAAAAAAAAGAAAAAATTTGATGCTAGATCCCAGGTGATAGGATCTAACACCAAATCTTTAAAAGAAAAAAAACAAAAAGTTTGAAAAAAGGGTTGAAAGTGGCTTAAAACGGAAATAATGATGTGGAATAATTTTAGTGATGGATGATATGCTAGAGAGGATTTTTTTGTGTTGACTCTCATTTGACTCTTAATTTTTTCTTGAAATCATACTCGTTGTTGGTATCTAACCAAAATGATCAGAACTCCGACCCTTGATCAATATAGTATTTTTTTTCAAACTTATTCCTTCACATAAAATAAAACATGAGAAAATTTCATTTTAGCCATTACCTATGGCCTAAAAATATTTATAGGCCAAACGTTTCAAAAGTGACATTTTTAGACCGAACGTATTCAAAACACCTATTTTTAAACTATTTCACAAATTTCATGAGATGCTTCAATGATTTTAAGGACAATTTAGGCATTTTAAATGAACTATATGTTTATTTGGCCACATCACCAACTAGGAACTCTATCTAACATATCCAAATTGTCTTTAAAATCTATTATATATCTCATGAAATTAGTGAAATAGCCTAAAAATTGACGTTTTCAATACGTTTGGCCTAAAAATGATTTTTTAAATATTAGGCCTAAAAATATTATTAGACCCTAATAATGACCTACAAATAGAATTTTCTCATAAAACATCAACCGAACATAAGGACATAAGGTTTGCATATATGATGCTATCCCATACAAAAAGACCTAAAGACATAAGACTACTACTAAAGAACATAAGAGACAAATAAAAATATGAAAAACTAACAAACCAAAACAAAACCTAAATATTATCATCTCAAGATAATCGAAAACGGGAATAAAATTTAAAACGAATAGGTAAAAACACACGCATTTAATCAATGATCGAATCAAAATTAGCCATAATAACCCGCATTTAACCATCACCTTTACTGCGGAGATAAATATCAAGCTTTTTGACTTTGTCCGGGTTTTCACCCATTTCAAAATATCATACTTGCATTTGGTATCATCTAGCACCTCCTCATGTTTTGAACCAAAACCCGCTACCCTTAACTATATATATACTAGCAATTATAAATAGATTATATACCCAGAAATCATTTATCAGTTTCAAGACCCTGTTTCTCTCTTTCTTGGAGCTCGAAACTCTTTCATCATTCTATTTCTAATTCTACATATTCATCTAAGTAAATCAAGATAGTCAATCCAAAAGTTGTAAATCAAACTTGGTTTTCATCTTACAAATTCTATTCAAGATTTTTGCTTTCTTGATTCAATGGAGTTCAAGAAATTTGACATTGTAAGTGATGATGTAACCAATCATACATTTATAAATAAGGGGCAACCAATTTCATTTGAATGCAGCAGATACATCACCAAAGAATGGAAGATACTTGAGAAAAATCTGCCATTGCAATATAGGTCTTTGTGTAATGAGAAATTAGCCAAATACACCCGTGTTTTAACTTTTAACATAGAAAATATACCCCTATGTTATTCCAAGAAATATTTTACATACTCTTGTGGAGAAATGTAATGCATAACACAAGAGTATATTTGCTACTTTTCATAACACATGGATTAGGGGTATATGTTGCTATACCACATAACACAGGGACCAATGGTGCAATTATATGAATTAACCATTTTGCAAACGTGCTTAAGTCTTGATTCTTGAACTTTAGTTTTTATTTTTGTTATTATAAATAGAACCATTAATTAAAAAACATCCCATTGAATTTGTTAAAAACATCCCCAATAAAATTATTTATTAAAAATATCATTATATAATATTTTTAATAACTTGATTATTTATCATTTAAAATTAACCACCCTGTTACAACTTCCTACCAACACCACAACCACCACCAACCACCACAACAACAAACACAAACACAATCACAACCACCTACTACTAATTTTATCACACGCGCGCGTCTGAGAATGTTTTTAAAAATTGTTATAACTAATTCTAAAAAAATCAGAAATATAAAAAAAATTGCATTTTTGGACGAAATAAATTAATGTTTACGTCTTTGATTTTTTTTTGAGTTATTTTGAATTTTTTGATTTTTTTTTCCACAGACATGAAATTCCTTGTTTCGAACAGTGAATTTCATGTTTACAGAAAAAATTCACCGTTACAAACAATGAATTTCAAGTTTAAGAAAAAAAAATTTAAAAAAATCATAAACGTAAATATTATTTTGTTTTGTTCAAATTTTTTTATTATTTTTAGAATTAGTTATGACGATTTTTAAAAAAAATCCTGAACGCGCGCATGTGATGGTATCAATAGTAGGTGGTGGTGGTGGTTATAGTTGTGGTTGTAGTGGTTGAGGTGGTGGTGGTGACTGTAGCGGTGGTTAATTTTATGGTGGTGGTGGTAGCGGTGGTGGTGGTGGTAGTGGGGGTAATGGTGGTGGAAGTGTCCCATTATATGTTTACTATTAAAAAAAATATTGTATTAAAAAACATAAAATAATATATTTAATGATAAAAGTATAGTATAGGTATAAAATATAGATGTGATGTTTTCTATAAATAATTATTTTATTAGGATTTTTTTATAAAATAAATTATTGGAGGTTGTTTTTTACAATTAGGAACTTTTATTTGAATTTTTTTTTAGCAAAAAACCTCTCATAAATAAATAACTATTTTCCATGTATGAAGCTTTTATCGAAATAGTCAACATACCCTTGTTGAGGGGTAAGTATGAGACCGTAATGTAGAACACGAGGGTAGATTGGCTACTTTTTAAAACACAAGGGTCTATTTGGCTATTTTACATAATTTGGGAACCAATGGTGCAATTAACCTTTTCTTTTACGTGCTTGTCTCGTGAGCATCTAATTTTATGAATATTTTAAGTTTAATATTCAAATATGCCGTAGGTTGGTGTCAAGAATGACTTTACAGATTTCACATTTAGGTCCTACTTGGAGTTCCAAATTTCCAATTTAATAATTATTACTCAATATTTTTTAAATTTTGTAAAACGATGAGCAAAAAAATTGTTTGGAAATAATCTAGAACTCATTGAACATTTCTCGACAAGGTCATCATTTTGATAGTTGAGGTTGCCCAAAGATAATCATCACATAATTCTTAAACCGTGAAACGCAACCATCCAGTTAACAAATATTGAAAATACACGAAATAAAACAATTGATAGAAAACCATTAAAAAGATTATTAAATAAAATTATTAATATATAACATTACATGATTAAATAAAAAAAATATAAAACCAAGTAAGAACTGCCACCTCAGGTTTACTTACATAAGCTTTAAAGATTCTGAACAAAAATTTAAAATTAGACACTTTATGTTTAATATAAAATAAGTTGTATGAAAAATAAAAAAAGGTTACGACCGATAAATGGTTTAGTTGAAGTATAAAAATTTTGATTCTAAAAAATTTGAGTTAAGGATTTAATATCTTGTAAAAATTCGAGGATAACTCCACTGAGATGTTTTTTAAACATTTGGTATCTATTCACTTATAGTGTAATTGAAAGTATTTTAAATTACTCTTTATAATTACACATCATCGTTATTCAAAATAAAAGTTCGAATTTTTCAAATTTCATAATATTTTAAAAGTTCAAAAAAGTAATTTTTTTACAAAGGAATATTTTATTGTTTTTTTATTTTATACATCTATTATTTAACAACTCAAGACTACCTATATCAAACACGATATGTATAATGTACTTCTATTGTTTTCTTTCTTAGTGCAGTAGCTTTGCACTGTGTTGCGGTCATGGATTCTTTACTTGCAACTAATTGGTTTCTGGATAAATGGAATATTCCTAAAGATGATCCTCATACTCCAGCTGTAATATGTGTATTCTAAACTAAAAAATTATCTCATTAATTAAGGGGCGTGATCCAGAATATATCTTCAAAGGACTAATTCAACAAACAAAACGAATTTCAGTGAGGGCTGATTGATTTTTTTACTAAAATTTGTGTTTTTCAATTTTTATTGAGTTAAATACACATAAAAGTTTAAGAAGTATATTGCAATACTTAAGCCCCCACTGGTGCAAGTGGAGGTACCTAAAGGCAAATTATTATGCTAATATCTTATAGGTCTCCAAATTTGTTATGATTCTTCACTTGGTCTCTCAGCTTTTAAAACTTATTATGTCCAGCCTTTAATTTATTTTATTATTTGTATGTATATTTGTTGATTCCATGAGAAAACATAGGTAATTTTGCATAGTATAGGACATATAGTGCAAATTATGTAAAATAACCTCCCTTCTCCCACAAATTAATCTCGATTCCAAAGCAGTCTTACAATTGATATGTTATTCTTTTGGTGAAATGAGATTGTAATATTGCATTCCTTAACTAAACTATGTTTGTAATAAGATATTTTATTATACTTTGTAATTTTATTTATCAGTTTTGCAAATAATTGGATTTATTAAAGAAACATATGATTTTAGATTTTTTCTATTACCACAAATTCTAACTCCATAAAAAAAACTTAACGGAAAAAATTTAATACCAACAAAGAATAAGAAAAAAAGTATATAGCCAAAACCGGTTTGCAACCGGTTAGAACCAGACCGGAACCGGTCCAACCGGTTCTTCTTACCGGTTCGCATCTCACCATTCTCCACACAGAACCGGACCGCACCGGCCGGATAAGGGGCAGGACCGATGGACCGGAACGGTCCAGTAAGTCCTAGTAACGCTACCGGCACGTTAGCCAGGCTGATTCGCAATAACGACTTTATTATTTAAATTTATTTTTGTTTAAAATTAAATATGTAATAATCGATTTTAATTTTTTTAGATTTTAACTTCTAAATATCGTTAATTTTACCAACATTTCATTCATATATGCTTTTTGTATCATTTTCCATTTTTTATATTTCTGACAAATTAAATTCATTCCTAATATATTAATATAAATAACCAAAATAATCTAATTTTGTATTTTATAATTAAAATATCTAAAAAAAGAAAAAGAAGCATTAGGGACAAAAATTTCATCATTAATGGTATCACGTTGTCGTCCCTAATGACAACGTCTTCAACGACGACAAGTGTGGTTGCTGAAGTGATTTGCTATTAGCGACGACTATGTTCGTCGGTAATGATTGTATTTTCGACGCCGACATGTGTTGCTCGTAATAACACAGACTATAACGACAACAGTGGTCGTCCTTAGTGTCCATGACTGTTTTTGCTAATAATTAAAAGATATCGTCCCTGAAAATGCCGGAAGCATTAGCGAAGACATTAAACTTGTTCCTGTCACTGACTATCTTTAGCAGCTAAATTCTAGAGACTATACGTTTGTGGCGACATGTCATTGCTAAATACAGTCACAAATTTGCATCGATGACTTATCCAAATTTTAGAGATAGACTAGTGTCGCCACTAAAAATGAGAAACATAGCACGTATAGATTTTAAAGGTATTGAACAAAAGTTTAAATTTAAGTGCCTTATTTTAGTGTAATTTCTTTTATAAAAAACTAACAAAAGGTTACTAATGAGTAGTTTTTTAGTTGAAGGTAGAAAGTTTTAATATATAATAATGTAAGTTTTGAAAATTTTGAGTTCACTTTCAATGTTTTTTTCAATATTTGGTATCTATTTATTTATAAGATAATTGAAAGATTTTAAATAATTTTTAAAATTAAGTATCGTTTTTTAAATTAAAATTAGATTTTTCCAAATTCATAATTTAACAAAAATTTATATAAAATAAATATAATATTATACAATTTCAAGATATTATTTGAACCAATTGTTGATTAATGCATATTAAAAAACTTTTTCTTACCTAGAATAAGATACTTTATTGAAAACAGCCTCATCCCAAACTACCCTTATAATTAACAATTAAAAAAAACAAAAACTAATAAACACGCGCGCGTCCGTGAAATTTTTTTAAAATCGTCATAACTAATTCTAAAAAAATCAAAAAAATCAAAAATTATATGTGGATAAATCAAATTAATATTTACGTATATGATTATTTTCGAAATTTTCTGAATTTTTTGTTTTCTTTTTGATTTTTTTAAATTTTTTTCGCAGACACGAAATTTCATGTTTTAAACATGGAATTTCATGTTTATTTCACGGTTTAAAACATGGAATTCCATGTTTAAAAACATGAAAATTCGTGTCTGTGAAAAAAAAATCAAAAAATTCAAAAAAAAAGTCAAAAAAATTCAAAAAAAGTCAAAAAAATTCAAAAAAAAAATCAAAAACAAATCAAAAAAAAAATCAAAAAATTCATAGACGTAAATAATAATTTGCTTTATTCAAAAATACAAATTTTTTAATTGTTTTGTTTTTTTTGAATTAGTTATTACGATTTAAAAAAAAAATTCACGGACGCTCGCGTGTGATGGAATTAGTAGTAGTAGGTGGTGGTGGTGGTGGTGGTTGTGGTGGTGGAGGTGGTGATGGTTGTAGTGGTGGTTACATACATGATGGTTGTGATGGTGGTGGTGGTGGTGGGGTTGGTGGTGGAAGAAGTATCCTAATATTTGTTTAATATTTAAAAATTAATATTGTATTAAAATAAAATAATACATTTAATAATAAGGATAGTAAAGGTATGAAAAATATAAAGGGGATGTTATCTATAAATAATTATTTTATTAGGCATTTTTTAATAAAATAAATTATTAAAAACTTAAAAAAATAATTAAAAAGTTTAATAAAGATGGTATCAAGTATAACCTTCATATTGTTTAACATGTAGCACACCTTTTTCTTGATCCATTTAACTAAAAAAAATTAAAATTATTAGAAAGAGACAAATTATGGTTATCTGTATTTATACAGTTATAATTTAACCGCAAGATTATTCTATTCTTTATCAAAAGTGATGTTAACTACCATCTCCTTCCATCCTCTCCAGCTTTCTAGGGATGATAATCGCGACTTATGCTAACGCACGAACCACTTTGGAAGCAATAAAATGTGTTTAAGATAGCTTTGTATTGTGTTGTGGTTATGTGTCTTCTCCTTACTGCTAATGTAATTTTAGTCGAACGGAATATATACATAGATGATCCTCATAATATTTGTATTCTATATTCTAGAAAGATCTCATTATTCAAGGTGTTGATCCAGGACAAAATCAATAAAAAAGAATTTTAATGTTGCTTTAATGAATATTTATACAAAAATAATGAGTTTTCAATTGTTTTTAGGCAAATAGGCATTAAAGTTTAAGAAATATATTGCATCACTTAAGCCCCATCCACGCAAGTGGAGGGACCTATAGCCAGAAAAATACAATAATATATTATATGTATTGAGCATGTAATACTCATATATAATATATAAGATGACTCCTCCTGACAGCTTAAGTTTTTGGGAGAATCGGTTGTCTAACAATATGTTACTTCAAAATTTTCAGAAATCTTCAAATGGCCCCAGCTTTAAAAATTATTTTCTTTAGGCTTTAAATTATTTTGTTATCTGTATACATAGGCTTTAAAAACTTAGGTTATTTTGCATAATGTAGTACTTATGTAATACTCCCTCCGTTTTAAAATGTTTGTCCACTTTGCTTTTCACACAAATTAAGAAATGTAATTATTGCACTCCCTATTACAAAAGTACCCTTCATAAAGTGTCTAGATATTTTAAATGTGTATTGGAAACATAAATTTTAATTTTTTAATGGGGATAATAGTGGAAAAAAGAGGTAAAAAGTGTCTTGATAATCTAAGTGGACAAACATTTTAAAACTACATTTTTAGTAAGTGGACAAACATTATGAAACAGAGGGAGTATAAGGATTTGCCTGGGACTAATGGACTCCTATTTCGGAGACCAGAGGGGATCCTAGTGCAATCAACCATATATCTTTTAGTTAATTGTACTATAGGTTTCTATATTCTGCAAAACTTGCATTATACCAAATGAGCACCATGATCCCTGGCAAACTAACTGAATGATACCAAATGGCTAAAACACCCCTCTACACAGTACCTCTATTAATATAGCATTCCCTAATCAAAATTTTTTTCCGGCCTACCAATGTGCAAGAGTAGTAATCATATGCATAATAAACTTAAAATTCCGTTTTTAAAGGTTATTGCAGCAATGTAGGAGAAATAGCAGGGATAGGATCCAATGTATTTGGATCATATGGCGAATCATCATGGCAGCACTTTTTATCACATCATTGTCCTCTTGTGGAACAGACCATAAATATTCAGCTATGTCTTATCCACTACTTATTAGCGCAATGTGAACTCTCGTCTGTTTTATGTCACTATATTATGCAAAAATTAAACTGCAAGTCCCTGTAATAAATTAACCTTGCAGGGCCGGTGCTGAAAAAAAATGTGATTAGAGCTTGGGTATAAATCTATATTGTTCCTATATTCTCTATTGCTGGTGTTATTTACTCGAGCTTTAGTTTGACTACTTTGTCCATAAAACACTAGCTCATTTTTCTGGTAAGGGTAAATAACCAATTTGGGTTTTGATCTTTTAACCTCTTTGACAGTTTAGTCCCTTATCTGGTAAACATAACATTTTAGTCCCATAACTTCTATTTTCGTGACAATCTAGTCCTTTTTTTCTATTTCTATTACATGATAGATATTAAATCTACGTGTCCTCGTCATTTATTATGTGATTGAAACTAAAATATTTATATTCGTGTCATTTTGCTATTGTTATGTTTTTGATAACGCTTAAGAAAATGGGTTAATTGCACCAAACCCCTTCTGATCTTCGAAACACTGAGTCCCTTAGTCCTTGTGCTATATAAATATAACCAGGCCAGGATCCCTATGGGAAAAAATATGAGCACGAAAATGAGTGAAAAAGAGAAAAAAAAAAAAAACAAATGTGGCAAGTCCATCACCTTCATTCACCACGCACCTTACTTCGCAAAATATCAAAACCCAAGATCTATCTCAAAATGGAAACTCAACCCCAGTCAAATCTCCCCTATAAACGACCCCAAAACTTTAGAAAATCACCCAAAGCCCCTTAGTATCTGCTCTGCCGAGTCTACTCCATGAGTCCACCGAGTCAGGTAAGGGAAACTTGCCAAGCATTTTAAGGAATTATACTTTTTCATGAGATTCATTGAAAGGGTTGAAGTTAGAACTTACTGGTTAGTGCTTACAAATTGTAGGACGATATGCGTTATTACTTAGAGTAAATTGCAACATTGGTCCTTGTGTAATGTGACATCAGCCAGATATACCAAGTATTTTATTAATAACAGATATACCTCTATTATTCCAATAAATAGTTAACATTGGTTCCCGTGTTATGCATCGTTGCTAAATTAGTTAAATTGCAACATCGGTTCCCTGTTTAATGTAACAGTACCAAATATACCTATGTGTTTTAGCAACAGCAAATATACCCCTATGTTATTCAATAAATAGTCTTCATTGGCCCTGTATTTCTGAATTGTAGTCAATTGCAACACTGGTCCTTGTTGAAGAGAAATCGAAAAGTGATTAAATGTTAAAAAAGATGAGTTTATGGTAAAGGTGTGTCCTAAAAGTGGGAGATCATATCAGATTCGTTTACAATATCTTGAAATTACTATTAGGGTAGATTTGAAATACGAGGGTGTATATGAGTGGAAGGGGAAAAGATATGACGGTAATAAACTTCATGTCAAGATCTTATTGTTTGAGCATCTGATTACTTGTCAATCTCTTTTAATTGAGGCTCGTTGACCTTTATGGGTGTGTCAACACGTACCATGGTTCAAATTTATTCGAAAAGGTCTTATCAAAGTTATATATTATTGATAACATTTCTCACACTTACCATATTTTTTAGTTTTTGTTGAGTTTTAACGGCTAGAAAAGTTGAATTTATTAAAATTGTTAGATAGCGACTAAGCGTGGCAATCCAAGTGAAATTCTCTATCAACGACGGACAAGCATATTACCTGTGTTTAAACATTTTTTGATACTTTAATGTGTATCATCTTTTTGTATTACAGTTGTATGACTGACACTTGCATTTATTAAAATAGTTACAGTGGCTATGTACGTATATGTATGTGGTGATTGCTCTCACTATAATTGTTTCTCAACTCTTGTGAATACCAAAAGAAGGCCATCAAGTTTAACTCCATTGGTATTTAGCATAATTTTTGGCTAGGTCCCTCCATTTGCGTCAGTAGGGGTTTAAGTGATGCAATATATTTCTTAAAATTTTATATGTATTTAACTCAATAAAAAACTGAAAAACACAAATTTTAGTATAAAAATTCAATTAGTCCTCACTGAAATTCGGTTTCATTGATTTAGTCCTTTTGAAAGATATATTCTTAATCCCACCCCTTTAATAAGATCATTTTAGATGGGTTACGAGGATCATTTTTGGGAATGTTCCATTCAGCCAGAAGTTCATTAGTTGCAAGTAGAATACCTGTGACGGCAACACAACGCGAAGCTATATTTTTAAACGTCTTTTCTTTCTTCCAAAGTGGGTTGCGCGTTAGCACATGTCACGATTATCATCTCGAGAAAGCCGGAGAGGATAGAAGTGACAGCACCGGAAACGAAAACAATAATGGTAGTAAATATTACGTTTGATAAAGGTAGTCTTGAGGTGTTAAATCATAGACGTGTTAATGTAGATTACCTTAAAATGTCCTTCACTGCAAAAATTGACTTTTTTTTTGGTACATGGGTGATTCGAGGATTACTTGCGCGCACCACGTTTAATCCCATGAAGATATACACGCCTCTCCATATATATTCTTAGGTAAATCAGAGCTAGCTTGAAGGAGTACGTGCCTTGTATCTCTTACTTTACACACGTTAGGGAGAAGATTCGAACTCTATACCTCCCCTTTTAAAAAATTGACTTTTTTAAAGTTGATATCTAACATAATTCAAGTAAAAATGGTATATGTGCTATATATTAAAAAATATTTTGAAGTTTTATAATATTATATTTTATATTAAGTGAACTTTTAAAATATTATGAATTTTGAAAAAATCTATTTTTCATTTTAAATAAGAATGATGTGTAATAGTATGGAGTAATTTAAAATACTTTCAGTTACACTATAAAAGAATAGATACAAAACGTTTAAAATCTTATTAGCGGAGTTATTCTCAATTTTTATACAATATTAAATCCTTAACTCAAACTTCTTAGAATCGAATTTTTAATATTTTAACTAAACAATTATCTGTCGTAACCTTTTCGTATTTTTAAAACATGTAATTTATACTAAAATTAAAGTGCCTAATTTTAAAATTTTGTTCAGCACCTTTAAAACTTATATAAGTTCACAGGACATGTTATTCTAACCGTCTTAGTTTAATATTTATTTTATATAATGTAATGCTATATATAAAATTTTATTTAATAATTTGTTTAATAATTTTCGATTAATTGTTTTTATTTCGAATAATAATTATTATATACGTAATTCGAAACCTCAAGTAGGACCAAAATCTGAAACTGCAACGTCATTCTTGAAACCAAGAAATAGATGTGAAATTACCAGCATGTTTACTATTTCGATATGAGCTTCCTACATGGAAGATAGTCTTTTATTGATAATATCAAAATTAAAAATAGAAGTTCAAGAATCAAGACTTAAGAACGTTTGCAAAATGGTTAATATATTTGATTGCACCATTGGTCCCTGTGTTATGTGGTATAGCAACATATACTCCTAACCCATGTGTTATGAAAAGTAGCAATATACTCGCCACAAGATTATGTTTACTATTTCTTTGAATAACAAAGGTGCATATTTGTTATGTTAAAAGTTAAAACACGGGTGTATATGGCTAATTTCTCATTACACAAGGACCAATATCACTTGAATTCTGCAACACAGGCACTCATAACCCAGGGTCCGATATTTACTATTATTGGTGTAAAATAGGGGTAAATTTGGGTAATTTCTCATAGCATAGGTATCAGATTTAATTTACTCTAAGTTGATAAAGCATTGGCCAATGTTTACTATTTATTGGAATAACATAGGGGTATATTTTCTATTGTTAAAACCTGGGTGTATTTGGCTACTTAACATCAGAAACCAATGTTGCAATTTACTCTGATTCAACAACACAGGAACCAAAGTTTACTATTCATTGGAATAACATAGGGGTTTATTTGCTATTGTTAAAATACCTGGGTATTTTGAGCTAATTTCACATAACAAAAGGACCAATGCTGCAATATTCTCTAATTCAGCTACACAAAGACCAATGTTCAATTTTAAAAAAACATAGCGGCATATTTGCAATTATTTAAAAACACAGAGGTATTTTGGCTAATTTTACATTCCACAAGGACCAATGTTGCAACATATCATCATATAACATGTAAGCACTAACCAGTAAGGTCTACCTCCAACCCTTCAAATGAATCCTGACTCGGTGGACTCATTGAGTAAACTCGGCAGAGCAGAGAGTAAAGAATTAGAGTAAACACCTTGAGGCTAAATCAGAGCAACGAAGAGTGCTGATTTTGATGATGTCGTTAGTATTCTTTTATGTTCAATGTCTTTTGATATGAATGGTAGAGGTGGTGATAGGGCCTTTTGTGTAATGCTCTTAAGTTTTGGGGTTGTTTTTGGGGATAATTTAAGTTGTTTCGTGTTGATATTTCGAGAAAGATTGGGGGTTTAAAGGATTTGCAGAGGAAGGTGAGGGACTAGCCACCCTTGAACTTTTTTTTCTTCTTTTTTCACTTACTTTTGTGCTCATATTTTCTGGTGGTATTTTTAGAGACTAAATTAAATGACGAGGACACATTGATTTAATAGAAACATGAAAAAAACTAACATTATCACGAAAACAAAAGTCAAGGGACTAAAATGTTATGTTTACCGGGTACTGAACTAAATTGTCTACGAGGATAAAAGATAAGAAATTAAAATATCTTCCGGATACATACTCATTAGTACATCTACGGATGAAAAACAAAAATGCATAAAACCCTTCAATTTATCTTCTAATGAAAAGCAACAACATCTTTTAAAAAGCTTTGATGATAAATTTAAATCCAAAAAATTTCTAGTGGAATGCGTGAAAAGAAATTAAAAATAAAAAGAAAACAAATTAAAGCTCGCTTGATACACATAGATCTGATGAGAAGATTAGTTAATCCCATGAAGATTGATTAAACTCACCTGAAAACAAATGCAAAAAATACTTTTTTCGGGTTTTATTTTGATGGATGGGTTGAAGGGTAGGGTAGGGTGCCTTTTCTTGTATAAGGTTATCACAATAGATATCGATAAAGAATAGAGAAAATAGAGAAAGAATGGAAAGAAAAGAAGTGATGGAGAGAAAAGAAGTGTTATGCGTTACTGTTTCAAATTTACCCCTCAACAAGGGTATGTTAACTATTTCAATATGAGCTTCCTACACGGAATATAGACGTTTATTGATAATAATAATTAATAAAAAATAGAAGTTAAAGATTTAAGATTCAAGTCCGTATGCAATGTATTAAATTCACTTAATTGCACCATTGATCCCTGTGTTATGTGATAGCAACATATACCCTAACCCTGTGTTATGAAAAGTAGCAAACATACTCTTGTGTTATGCATTACAGTTCACCAAGGGGCATGTTTACTATTTCTTAATATAACATAAGGGTTCATCTGCGATATTCAAAATTTAAATCACGGATATATTTGGGTAATTTCGCATAACTTAAGGACCAATGTTGCAATTTACTCTAATTCAGCAGCACAATGATGCATAAACCAGGGACCAATGTATGCTATAATTGGAGTAACATAGGGGTATATTTGGCAAATTTTGCTTAGCACAGGGATCAATGTTGCAATTTACTATAATTTGGTAGCACATGGACCAGTGTTTACTGTTTAGTGGAATACAATAGGGGTAAATTAGGTATTGTCAAAACACCCGGTATATTTGGCTACTTAGCATAACACATGGACCAATGTTGCAATTTACTCTCATTCAACACATGGACCAGTGTTTACTACTCATTGGAAAAACATAAGGGTATATTTGCTATTGTTAAAACGCAAGGTTATTTTTGGGTAATATCACTAACACAAGGATCAATGGTGCAATATTCTCTAATTTTAGCAACACATGGACCATTGTTCTAATTTATTCTAATTCAGCAACACAGATTAATATTTACTATTTCTCGTAATAACATAGAGGTATATTTGGTATTGTAAAAACACATTTATATCTGGCTATTTTCCCACAAGGGCCACTTTGCAATTGTTTCTAATTCAGCAACATATCATCATATGATATGTAAGCATTTACCAGTAAGGTCTAACTTCAACTCTGTGAACTCATTGAGCAGAGATTAAAGACTCACAGTAAACACCTTGAGGCTTATTAAGAGCAATGAGCCATTTGTCTTATAAATTAACACGTTGTATCTAGATAGTGAAAAGAGTGATGATCTTTTTTTTTTTTTTCTATGTATGGGTGTCCGGGCCAGCTTACGCGCACCACGACTAATCCCATAGGAAAGATACACGCCTCCTCAGGAAATATACACGCCTCCTCAGGTTACCCATGTTCAGGGAAGAGACACGGCTGAGGGGATTCGAACCCTGTACCTCCTAGTTGAGAGACAGGGTCCTGGCCACTGAGCTAGTCCCCGTGGTTAAAAGAGTGATGATCTTGATAACACTGTTAGTGCTCTCACTACAAAAAAACAGGTAATCGGTGACAGACATTTGGTGACATTTCTAGAAAAATGTCGCCTATGAATACTTGGCGGCATTTTTGTAGCTGTAGGCGACAGATATTATACTGTCACTCATATAAAATCAAATACTCCTGGCAAAATTCGAACCTAGACCGATTCTGCACTATGCGACTCATACCTATTCCCACATTTTATATATATTTAATCCTATTTCACAATTTCTTATAAAATAAGTCACATAATCCATTCCAAAACCAGAATCGCCAAATTCTTTTTTTTTTTTGTTTGAAACTTGGCCAAATTCTATAAAAGCATCCAAAAGAAAAAAAGAAAAAAAAAGACGTCTCCACTCAAGCCATCGATTGAAATTAACATCTCAAAGGTCAGTATATCTTCAATCTTGTTTGAGGTCACTTAAAGGTTTATTTTTTTTATTAACATCTCAAAGTGGCCTCTGTTTTCTGTGTGCAGATTCGAGAAAAGAACTCCCAACTCAGATTTCAACTCCATGTCTATTCATTTTTACTCTGTAAGGAAATACAGGGACCGAACATGAAATTAACCCATTTATATATCTAAGAGTTATCGGTTCTAATAATGTATGAAAAAGTATTTATGAAAAATTTGTGTTTAGTTAAATACAGATAAAAGTTTAAGAAATATATTGCATCACTTAAACCCCCACTGACGCAAATGGAGGGACCTAGCCAAAAAATTATGCTAATATCTTGTGGTTCTCCAAAATTTTCAGAAATCTTCACATGGCCAAACTTTTAAAAATTATATTCTTTAGCCTCTAATTTATTTTGTTATTTGAAAGTATAATTTGTTGATTCCATGAGAAAACATAGGTTATTTTGCATAATGTAGGACTTACAGTGCTATTTACTGAGAAATTCATATATCTGGTGCAATCAACTCATATATCTTTTAGTTTATTTTTTTAGTTCAAAATTCATATATCTCTTTGTTAATTGCACTATAGGTTCCCATATTATGCAAAACCTGCATTATACCAAATGAGGACCACTTATCCCAAACAAACTAACCATATACCATTTTTGGCAAGTTATTTCAGACAATGTATGTGATTAAGAAAACAACATAGCAGGAATATGATCTTTATTTGGATCATATGTCGAATCATCATGGCATCACTTTTTATCATAATCATTGTCATCTTTTGGATCAAACCATGAATATTCAGCTATGTCTTATAATCCACTACTTATTAGGGCAATGGAAATTCTCGTCTGTTTAATAACTACCCATATTGCAACCGAACCTTTCGAAAATGAAAACGCTGCCTATATTATGCAAAAATTGCACTGTAAGTCCTTATATTATATGCAAATTGCATTATATGTCCCTATATTATGCAAAATTAAATTATATGTTCCTATATTAAATTAAACTGCAGAACATGTGCTGGAAAAAATTTAATTATTGGATTTGCACTCAAGTATATATAAATAGTTATTGTTCATGTATTCTATTTCTATGTTACATTCACAATGAAAATTAGAAAAAAATAGCCCATGTTTTGACAATACCAAATATACCCGTACGTTATTTTCAATGAATAATAAACATTGGTCCCTGTGTTACGCAAAGTAGCCAAATATGCCCCCGGTGTTTTCAAAATAGAAAATATGCCCCTATTTTATTCCAATAAACAGTAAAGCTTTGTCCAGCGTTAGAAAATTAAGGACAATGCAACATTGGTCCCTGCGCTATGCTAATTAGCCAAATATACCCCTATGTTACTCCGATAATAGTACACATTGGTCCTGTCTCCGGGTTGCTGAATTAAAGTAAATTGCGACATTCGTCCTTTTGTTATGTGAAATTACTCCCCAGATACACCATGTTTTAACTTTTAACTTTAGCAATGCTTTTCCAAGAACTAGTAAACATACCCCTTTAGAGAACTGTAATGCATAACACAAGAGTATATTTGCTACTTTTCATAACACAAGGGTTAGGGGTACATTTTGCTATCATATAACATAGGGACCAACCGTGCAATCAAGTGAATTTACAATTTTGCATATACCGGCCTGAGTCTTATATATTTAACTTCTATTTCTTATTATTGTTATTAATTATTGGGGTTATTATTGAAAACATCCTCATAAAACTCTCTAATTGTTTTTTTGTGCCTTCAATAATCTTATTTATAAAAAAATGCCTAATGAAGTAATTATTTATAGAAAACATCCCCTTTATATTTTCTATACCTTTACTACCCTTATTATTAAATATATTATTTTATTTTAATACAATATTAATTTTTAAATATTAAACAAATAATAGGGTACTTCTTTTTCCTCCACCGCCACCACCACCACCACCACCACTACCACCACCACAACCACCACCACAACCACCATGTATGTAACCACTACTACATCCACCACAACCATCACCACCTCCACCACAACCACCACCACCACCACCACCACCTACTACTACTAATTCCATCGCACGCGCGCGTCCGTGAATTTTTTTTTTAAATCGTCATAACTAATTCAAAAAAAATCAGAAAATTAAAAAAAATTGTATTTTTTAATAAAGCAAATTAATATTTACGTCTATGAATTTTTTTGATTTTTTTTTTTTGAATTTTTTGATTTTTTTGAATTTTTTTGATTTTTTTTTTCGCAGACACGGATTTTCATGTTTTAAACATGGAATTCCATGTTTTAAACATGAAATTCCATGTTTTAAACCGTGAAATAAACATGAAATTCCATGTTTAAAACATGAAATTCCATGTTTATAACATGAAATTCCATGTTTAAAACATGTAATTTCGTGTCTGCGAAAAAAAAATTAAAAAAAATCAAAAAAATCAAAAAAATCAGAAAATTCCGAAAAAAATCTTAGACGTAAATATTAATTTGATTTATCCAAATATAATTTTTTTTTTATTTTTTTGATTTTTTTTGAATTAGTTATGACGATTTTAAAAAAATTTCACGGACGCGCGCGTGTGATTATTAGTTTTTTTCTTATTTTTTAATTGTTAATTATAAGGGTAATTTTGGGATGGGGCTGTTTTCAATAAATATTTTTTCCTAGGCACCTTTTTCTAAATAAGTTTTTTAATAGGCATCAATCAACAATTGGCTCTTAATTATTATCAATAAACGACTATCTTCTGTGTAGGAAGCTCATATTGAAATAGTTAACATACCCGTGTTGAGGGGTAAATTTGCAACAGTAACACATAACACAAGGGTGTAATTGCTACTTTTAAAACTCAAGGGTCTAATTGTAATATCACATATCTGAGTGACTAATGGTGCAATTAACCATTTTTATATAGGCTTGAGTCTTGAACTTCAATTTTTACCGGACGGGTCTTTCGTCCAAGAAAAGGAAACCTGATTTGAATCTTGTGGGTAAACGTGCAAGAGTTTTCGGGGTCGAGGAATGATAAAAAGGAAAGTACAATTGTTGAAGAGATTTGAAGTGATTTAGATGTGAAAGAAGATGAGATTATGGTAAGGGTGTGTCGTAGAAGTGGTAAAATGCATCAAATTTATTACATTCTGGAATTCCTATTAGAGGAGATGTGAAATATGAGTGTGTGTTTGAGTGGGAGGGGAAAAGATATGATAGTCATGAGCTTCATGCTGAGAGCTTGTCGTTTGAACCTCCTATTAACTGTCAATATTATTTTTATTGAAGTCCTCGGCCTTTATAGGAGTGTCAACGTGTAGCAGAGTTCAAATTTAATATGAAAAAACTTTCTATCAAAGGTATATTATTGATCATATAGCATGCAACCAACTCATGGGGAAGTTGAAATTGTTAAAACAATACTCTGTCTAAGTTCTTTTGATAAATTAATATTCAAAAAACAATTGTTTGTTGGTTGCTAAGATTACGTTGTAGAAAGTTCATGATTTAGGTTGTACTTGAAGCTCCTAAATACGTTATATATTACTTCTATTTTAATTTTAACACCAGGAGCAAATTTTTTTTTTAAAATTATGAAGCTCAAAACATTGAACATTTCTAGATTTAATTATCATTTTGATAATCAGGGTTATCCTATCATGGTCACATAATGGTCAATCTCTCGAAATATGATCGTTCGATTGAATTAATATGAAAATATACAAAATAAAAGAATGGGATATTTGGTAAAAGAAATCTAATAAAAGTATTTAATTGTTAAATTAAGCTTTCAATAATTTATTTTATAAAAAAATGCCTAATAAAATAATTATTTATAGAAAACATTTTCTTCATATTTTTTACATCTTTACTATCCTTATTATTAAATATATTATTTTATTTTTAATACAATATTTATTTAAACCACTACCACCAACACCACTACCATTACCACCACCACTCACTATCAATCTCATCACACAGGCGTGCGTCTGCGATTTTTTTAAATCGTCATAACTAAGCATACAAAAATCAAAAAAATAAAAAAAATTTACATATTTGGATAAATCAAATTAATATTTACGTCTATGGATTTTTATTTTTTTATTTTTATTTTTAAATTTTTTTTTCCGCAGACACGAAATTCATTGCTCGAAATAGTGATTTTTTTCGCAAACGTGAAATTCACTGTTCAAAATATGAAATTCACTATTTGAAATAATGAATTTCGTGTCTGCCAAAAAAAATCAAAATTATCAAAAAAATCATAGACGTAAATATTAATTTGCTTTATCTAAATATGTAAATTTTTTATTTTTCTGATTTTCTTAGAATTAGTTATAACGTTAAAAAAAATTCTCGGACACGCGCGTTTATAATAGAATTAGTAGTAGGTGGTAGTGGTGGTGGTTGTGGTTGTTGTGGTGGTGGTGCTTGTGGTGGTGGTTTGAGGTTGTAGTGGTGGTGGTGGTTATTGTGTTGGTGGTATTAATAGGGTGATGGTGGTGGTTGAGGTGGTGGGATGGTGGTGGTAGTTATGGGGCTGGTGGATGATGGTGGTGAAAAATTGTAATAAGGTGGTCAAATTTAAATGATAAATAATAAAGTAATTAAAATGATTATATAAAAATATTTTTGTCATGTGGTTTTAATAAAGAATCTTATTAAGAAATGCTTTTAGAAAATAAGTTTTTAATAGACATTTATGAATAATTGACTCTAAAAGAATTGATAGAAAACTTTTAAAAAGATTTTTTTATTATATTATTATCTTTTATTACATTAAATAATTAAATAATAGAACTTTTCCCAAATGTAAACAATGAAGAGAATTTTAATTGAATTAATTATTGAATTGATGATCGAAGTCCATGGGTTCATAAATAATTAATAGATTTATGGTATAAATTTTAAAAGTTTCAAACAAAATTTTGAATAAAATCTCTTCATTTAGTATAAATAATGTATTAAAAAAATGTATGAAAAAAATTGCATAATTAAGGAGTAGAATGTTTAAGAAATATAACGGGTGACGATGTTAAAAAATTTGAGCTAAGTGGTATAATATTTCATGAAAGTTTAATAACTTTACTATCTTCTTTAATATTTGGATTATATTCATTATATAGTAATTGAAAGATTTTCAAATTATTCCTTATAATGAACCATCTCATTCTTATTAGAAATAAAGACTAGATTTAATCCAAATTTATAATTTATAAAAATTCACATAAAACAAATCTAAAATTTTAAATTTTAAATATAAACATATATAAGTTATAATTGTAAAAGAGTGGCAAATTATGGCTATTTATATATTCGGTTATAATTCAGTACCACAAGTCTATTTTAATCTTTATCAAACGCGATATCCAATTCCATCACCTTCTTGCTCGGTGCTCTCGCCTCCGTCCTCTTTGGCTTTCTTGGGGTGATAAGCACGAGATTCACGACTTATACTAACACAAAATCCACGTGTATAGCAAGAAAAGGAATTTAAAATAGATTTACGATGTGTTGTGGTCATCAGTTATCTCCTTACAACCTATGGTTTGTTTTTGCATAAGTGATTAACTAAGAACTTGATTGTATGTTTCGTTAAAACACTTCACATGTTAAAAGATAAAGTATCCAAGCATGTCTTACTTACTAAATGTGTATTCATTCATCTTGATAATGTGAGAAATTTTTACACAACACCTTGTTATGTGTCTTAAATGTTGCAATCTTCATTGTTAGATGAATTCACACTTAGAACACATCAAATGCTGAGAGTTAAGCACATAAGCATGAACACTAGGATTATATGTGCACACATTAGCTATTAGCACACTCCTATATCTATGTGATTTTCGGTTAAGTATTGGACAAACCTTGATATTATTTATCATAAACTTAACCTATCTAATTGTGTCCCCTACATTTATATGATTACACACGTAAAAACACATCACATGATTAGTGCACAAGTATCATAAGTTTCATTCTTTGTGTTTCACGAGTTTTCACATATGATAAACACTTGTAGAGCTTATCTTTAATATGTATGAATATGAAAAAATGTTTAAATACATCCTTGTTTTGATTCTCATTTAGAATATGTTCACGTTGAGAGCGTATTCTTTTAGGTAACACATCAAATATTTATTTGTGCACTTTTAATATTATATATGTTGCATATTTTTATGTTTATAAATTTTTATGTATTGAGAAAATGATTTTTTGTTGAACTACAAATAGTCTTACATTGTCATTTCTAACAACTTTAGTGTTATGCCTTATTTCATTTGAGCATCACTACAAAATGTCAAAATTTATTTTTGTGCCAAAAGAAATTGTTGGATTCGGCAACCTTGCACTTCCTTAACCGGTATGTCGATCCAGAACGGTGTCTCGGTTTAGACTCAACGTGTCATCCCTTTTTAATGAAATAAGACATTGGATTTATGTTCGTTAGATCATTAAATGCGCAATGTGCAAAAAAACTATTCAGCAAAATGGCATCCCGTTTTTTGAAGTAAAAAATTATGGATTTATAAAACATAGAGATTCATAAAAGTCTATATATACATCCTTGTAAAGAGAATTCAAACCCCTCTTCTTCCCCACAACCTTCGTATCATACAATGGGGTCATCTCACAAGCTACTTTATTCATTTCATATCATTAGAGAAAGCTTTCTGTATTAAACTTTATATTGACTATTAGGAGTAACCATTCTTAAAATTTCATCACATTAAAAATAGTTAACTCTAGAATTAGATTAGAATTGAAGATTCATGAGAAGGTAGAGCGGTTTGAGCTTAGGTTTGAGTTCGAAGAGTAGGCTTCCTAATGGAAGTGGTTACCTTGTGTAGGTGATTACACAAGGTATTTAAATCGAGGTGTTCGAGGTCAGTTAGTGACTTAAACGTCAAAATTCTTATTATCGGGATGTTACATTATCGTTAAAAGTTTCACATACGGGTTGTGATTAAATAGAGAAAAATCTCATATATTGATTTATAACTCACCTTTAAGATTTATTTGAGCTTAAAGTAAAAGAAGATTGAAAAATACTAAGGGGGAGACCATAGGTAGTGGATATAGGGTAAGCTGGCCACTAGTGTAATCTCTAACTCCACTCTTTACATTATGTATTGAATTGTGTTGTGTTTTTTGCTTTCTTTATTCATCCTCACTATCTACTTGCCTCTTGCTCCCTTAGTGTATGATAAATTGCTTGAACAATTTTTCAAACTAATATTATCTTTAAGAAAAGTTTTAAATTAATAGTAAGCTTATAAGTTTCCTATTCACACCACCACCACCACCACCACCACCCATCTAGGACTAACAAGAGGTATGAGAGACTAACATTAATTTCTAAACTGTGATTAGAGTAATCGACATGAAAAATAATCTCATAGAAGAGTCTTCTACTACTAGACCTCCACTATTTATAGGTACAAGTTATTGCTTGTGGAGAAATAGGGTGTAGGAATATATACAATGTGTAGATTATGAGCTATGTACAATCACATGAAAATGTCCTCTCGAAGTAAAACTGGCGGGGTCTAGTGTGTTTTAAAAGAACGATGTAAGAATGCACAGACATCGAGAATCATGATTAACTCTTCGTAACTGTTCGATTATAGATCTGGTTTTACAGTTATAGATTTGTCTGTATGGCATAAGTATGGATTTGTATGGCTATGTACCCAAATCGTTTGCATGTCATAGGTATGAATTCATATGAGAATGTACCAGTAGATCTGTATGCGTATGTATGTGATTATATATGGGTATGGATTTATATAATTTTGATGGTTTTACACTTATACAGGAAACTGGTATAGTTTGATATATACCCGTTACGGATATGGACCTTGACATGGACAAAATATCTTGACTGGAATAAAACCAATTGTGTTATACCATCATAGAATAAAAATCAGCTGAATTTATATCCATCACTAGACAAAAATTCAGTTGGGTTTTACACCCATCCCTAGACAAAAACCTTTTGGGTGTATACCCATTTTTTGAAAAAATGCTATTGAACAAAAAAAAGTTTAGAATAGTAGATAACCCAAACACTTTCACGGATTTATAGTGCAATTATATAAAAATAAACTTTATACCAATTATAGCAACATATGTAGATATATCATCGAATTATACCATTATCAGAAATGGATTTATATCCTCTAAAATGAAGAGCGGGGTAATAAAGTAATATCATTAGGCTTTATAATGTATAAAGATTTAATTAAATCTTAAAAAATAATTAGGATATTAGTCCTAAGTATACATTCTTTCTTAAATAACGAGATTTCTTTTGACAACTGACAGAATAAGGGACTATGTTTGTTTTATTGGTGTGCCCATAAATATCTATACTTGAAACTTACTCCAAAATAATAAATTGAGTAATACTACTTTGAAAAAAAAGATGTATATTTGATAAATTTATATCACATCAGTTTGACACATTTATATCCATGTAGATATTTAGACCGAGGCAAATTCAAGAATTTATTACGGGCTAAAAGTTAGAATATCCCACAAGGTTCGAGGGTCACGGGTGAAATAAATTTTTTGGGGTTAATTTTTAGTTAAAAGGCCTAAAAATCTAATATTTAGTCTTGGCCCTAGGTTTAATACCTTTAGCAACATCAAGTGGCATACAGTGGTATTTAGATTCTAAAGTAAAGTATTTGGTATACAAGGATTAATCAATTGATTGAAGAAGATGAAGTAGTACTAGAAGAAGGTGTTGGGTCTATTGAGATTGTTAGCAAGTGTACTGAAATTCAGAATGTCATTTCATTGGTTATTCTGCTTTTGACTCCTAATTTTTCATTTTTATTTTTTAAGAGTACATTATGGTTCGTCCCAGGTTTTCAGTTTGCATGAATATTTTGTCCTATGATAAAATTAGGTATTGCCCGTGCCTTAAGGCACTACGACAAATAAAATCTCGCTACTTATTTGCTAATCATCCATACATCATGTTCGATATACAATGAAACTTACATATTAACCGATGGCTAAAAAAGATGCATTAATATAATAATGAACATCAATAAAATTGACAGTTTTAGAAAATTTCAAACGTTTGAAAAGATATCACAATAAGTGAAAGAAAATAGGTTTTGTACAATGAATAGAACTAATTTAAATTTATATAATAAATAATTTGAGATATATTATTTTATATAAAGGTAATATAATTAGAACTAATTTAAAAAGAATCATTCATATTTTTTTCATAAGTATAGTCGATGCATCCACCCTTAAACCCATAATGTATATGTAAAATGATATTCACATGTATAGAGATCAATCCGAACACAACAACAGATGGATACTATTTGGCTAATTTCAGCAGGATAGAGATCAAATGAAGTAATTTTAGAGGGTTTAGACAGCAAATACGACCCAAAAAACTAATAAATAAAATTATTGTAATTATTAGTCACTTCTAATGGATATCACTCTAACCAATTATAATAGTTGGTAGCCAGTGAATGTGAGTGATAATATTTTAAACATGAAAAAAATCAAATTTATGTATAAATAATTTCTCAAGGGGATAGATGATAAAAACTTATTTTTAATTATGATCAAGGAAAAACTTTAATTTTACATGAGAAATGGATAACCCTAAATATTTTATTCTGAGAACGTACGAATCCATAAGATTTTCCAATGGAAACAAAATCTTTGATGGTCTAATGTAATAGAAAACTAACAATAAAATATGTTGAATAGATTAATATTTTATAGCAAGAGACGAAGCAAGGAGAACTTTGAACCAGTTTCAGAAAATCTAAAGTTTATTGAAGCATATCAAGGAGACGAGGTTTTTGGTGGACAGGCTATTAGATATATAAATTTTGCATATGGTTGGTAAATAAAGAAAAATTTGTCCAATTGTCTGATAACGCTGGTAAATAAAGAAATATTGTCCAATTGTCAACATAGATGCAGAACTTTTCAATTGCTCTAGTAATCTTTTTTCTTTGTCAAAGTTGCTCTAGTAATCCAATAATTTGGATTTAAAATTGGTGGAAAATATTTATCTAACTCAAAAAACTTTAAAAACTTAGCATTAACTCAATTACACATTCTTGATATGAGGTTTAGTATGAATCTGTTTTTTCTACAATGATTAAAGGTCCAACTTTGACTTATTACAGGACCAGCAAGGTGTTACCGTCAAATCAGGAACAAACTCTACCCCAAATCCCGACACTATCGAGGTGAGCTGATAAAGGGAATGTTTTCTCCTTCTGAACATGATATAACCCTTGAACATGATAATGACAATTTATCATTGCGCAGCTAATTTGACCACAAAACTATAAGCAACGGATAATAATTTTGGATGTTTGTGATATAAATAAGGGCTAATTACACTATTAGTCCTTTGTTATGCAAATTACGCAAATATTACTAGTGTTATAAATTAATTTTGCAAATCTACCTTTGCGAAATTAAAATAACACGGATATATATTTGGATATTTTACATAAGATAAGGACTAGTGGTGTAATAAACTATACCGGAACCATAAATAATTTCCTCAACCACAATATATTGCATCTACAAAAAAACTCAATAAAACAAATATATAAATCTAAAAAGACTATTTATGCAATTTACCAACTCTTGTTTTTTTCTCTGACATTTGCAAATACGAAGCCATACATTATGAAGAACCTAATACCAAAGTACATAAATGGTCATATTAACAAATGAGTTGTATTAAACGGCCAAGATCATTTATAAATCTTACCTGAGAAATAATTACTTTCAGTTACAGTGACCATAGACGTATAAAAAAATGACCAGGATCTTTCAAGTAATTCTAATATCCACGATATTTCAAGATTCTCAGATGGTGATTCGTGTAAACTTGCACTAAACATTTTTGCTTTTTCTCGTAAGTAGTTCACTCTTATTTGATAATCAGTAAATAATCCAATCAACTGTAAAATTAAAGATCAATAAATAATTACTATCTTAAATAATAACAATTCTTAATTATCATATAATATAAACAGACCCGAATAACTTGAGAAAGCTTGTTAATTGCTCAACCACCACCTTAAGAAAAAGATAGTTAAGTGACTTATATGAAAATTCAACTGAAATATAAGCTTTTGAATCTTTTTTCCCTTTGTAAACTTATCAAACAATATCTGAAGGAAATGACCAAGTGGTTCTAGATACGCAAACCCAAAAATCTGCAAAAGAGAATTAGTTAAACTTATTTCCCAAGTGTTCAATTTATAGCAAATTTACCCCTGTTGAGGGGTAGATTTGAAACATAAATGATATATATAGCTACTTTTCATTACACATGGACCAATGGTGCAATACATCTACTCTTATACTTTATTTTTGAAGCACGAAATCTGAATTTTTAGCAAATTCCTATCTTTTGTGATGAGACCCTGCAATATACACAACAACCAGGGACTAAGATGCAAAACTTAATTATTATTTTTACCTTAATTTGGGATGTATTCTCAGTGCATCATTCTTATACGGTAAAAGGCTTCTCACGGCCATAAAATGGTCATCGTAGGATTTTTATTAAAATATTATAAAATACAGACTGTAATTATATATTTTTTACCTTAATTAGGGATGTGCATCATTTTCATACGGTAGAAGGTCTCACGGCCATAAAATAATCATTGTAGGATTTCAATAAAAATATTATAAACAACACATACGGTAATTATATTTTTACCTTAATTTGAGGTGTATTATCAGCGCATCACTTCTCATGCGGTAAACCGGCTTCCAACGGCCATAAAATGACCATTGTAGGATTTCTATAAATATATTATAAAAATACAACTCTGATTATAAATTAAATCAAATAATTCAGAAAAATTGTAAATGTAATATGATTGGTTAAAAATGAATCAATCTTTTAGAGTTTCAATGGTAAAAAATATTTCTTTTATATTAATTTGGGTTCTTCGCCAAACCCGATTGATGAAAGTGGAGAATGCCCTCTGATTGGGGCGGTTTTCTTGTGAAGGAGAGCGGTTAGGTTGAATTTTTTTTCTCAACAACGGCTAGGTGGAAAGGTGGAGGTGAAAGATAATTTTTTTGTTTTTATGCTGATGAATGTGACTCTGTGAGTGTGATGATGAGTTTTACTATTTTTTTTATTTTCTTTTAGTTTAGACTTTATGAGAGTTAGAATATGGGTTTTAATATTTTTTTTATTTTCTTTTAGTTTAGTATTGAATTTATTAGAGTTTTAAGGAGCGGGGTATAATGGGGAAAGAGGGAAAATAGGAGAAATTAGGTGAGTTGTGTTATGTAGTATAAATATTTGGTTATTTTGTACAATATACAGACTTACAATGCAGTAAATTAAAAAAAAATATCAAAGACCATGTACTACAATTTTTGCATAATTTAGGGTCTCATGGTGCAATTTTTATCAATGGCTCAGTGCTCTAAATAAGCCTCAAGGTGTTTATGCCGAGTCTTCACTCTCTGATGAGCCTGGTTAGTCTACTCAATGAGTCCACCGAATCAGGTAAGCATTAGATATGCAAATGCTAGTGAGTATATAGGATAAAATTGTGGCGCACCAAGTGTTTAATGAAGTTACTAAGTCATTTTTTGGTGATTGAAAAGACAAAAGAGAGACTAGTTGAGGACTCAAACGTATTAAACAAGGTGGTCAATAGAGGGCGTGAAATGACCACCACCGAGAGACTCGTGAATATGACCGGGAAAGTCGTCGTCGATACTAAAATCCGGGTGAACAATCAGAGAAGCAATTAGATTATAAAAACGTGCATTTAAGCAATCGAAAAGTTTCCGTGGAAATGAAGCCAAAGTACGTGGAAGGTGAAATACTCCAACTACTATTGGAGAGTGATGTTCTAAATATTGAACAAGTTTTTGGATTTTTACTTATTGGGCATGTTGCCGGAAAAAAATCTCCGGAATTGGAGGACATTAGGAGATTGTTAGGGAGTGGAAAGTCGAGGGCAAAGTGTGTAAATATTCTTCCGGGTGGTTAATTTTTAAATTCACTAAAGACGAGGATAGGAGAAGTATTCTTACTAAAGGGCCTTTACTTTTTATGGGCATCTCCTTCTTTTAGCTGAGATACCGGACTTCTTCGATTTTGGTAGCTTCGAGATTAACAATATACAAATTTGGATTATTTTAAGGAAGTTTTCGGAACAAGCTAGAACCTATGATGGTTTAGCTAAAGTAGCCTCGCAAGTTGGTAAACCAATTTGCATGGATGGTATAACGTATGAGAGTGAAGACATTAGCTAGGCGAAAGTTCTTGTGAAGATAGACTTGACCAAGGAAAAAAATATGGAGTGAAGTTCGAACCGCATAAAGGAAAGAAACCTTGTGTAGATGTAGAGTATGAAAACTTATTTCTATGTTGTCTAAAATGTAAAGCGTTTAGACATGTGGAAAGTAAGTGTTTCTATGCTAGTAATAAGGATATCCGTGCTAAATATAATAATGATCGTTTAGGAGTGTACAAAGGAAAAAGGGCGGTAAATTTTCAGTGACTCGTAATGCAAAATTCTGGAATTATTAATGCTCCAAAGTCACTTAACAATCCTACTACTGCTGTCCGAAAAATAATTCAACAGCTTGGAGCTGTTTCGGTTACTAGGGAGAAGCAGCAAATAATTCAACATGTCTCAGAGGCTACTGTAAATACCAATATAGCTGTCCCAATTGGCAAAAGAAAAATACATTGCTGCATCACTTCAGCAGTCGCACAAAGTAGTGCAAAGTCAAGTTGTTGGTCAAGCTACTGGTCAATCTTATTATACAAAAGTAATGCAAAATGAAGATGGTCAATCTTGTTATACTCAAGTAACACGAAATGAATATGATAAACCATGTGATGAGGTTTCACACATCGGTGATGAGGTGCAGCAAATTTACGCCAATAAGTCCCAGCAGCTGCAGAAAAAGGATAAAAAAAAATTGGCCTTAATATTGAGCCGGATTTTGACAGCACCTGCAAAATTTCTACTTTTCAGGTAGGGTCGGGTTCACGCACAGCTGCAATTGTAATGTTTGCGGAATTGGAAGCAAATAATAGTGCATCCAAAGACCAAAAGTTAGAGGTTAGTTCTAAAGCTCCAAGTGGTAGAGAATTGTGTATTAGACGTGATTTACCCAAATATTTCTCCAAAAACAATTGTGATAGTTAATAAATCCTGGAAACATTTACCCAAGTACTTATCAAATGGTCAGATTCTTATCGTAAAGGTCTCCTATGCTCATGGCCTAAAATTTATAGAAGAGAAAAATCACAACAGGATATGTCTAAACTATCACTATTGATCTCATAGGATTCATATCTCAAAAAATTAGAACTCAACCATTAGTAAGATAGTCACTAAATCAATATATAAATTGCATATCTTTTTCTTCATTCGACAAACCCTTGATAAAGAAACAGATAATGGGGTCAATCTCATAATATACGTATACGTAGCTTCATAGTCTACATTATGAAGATTGAAATGACACTAGAAATATATTGGACAACTTTTCTAATGAGAGATTTTGAGTTATCCATGTTGGACATACCCTCCCAGATCCGTGTGCCAGATACATACCCAATGACTAAATAATCGTGAAACTGCTATTATTTATCAAATAATCTTGCCTGGATACTTGCACTTTCTTTTTGATAAATTGATTGTTCTTTGACAGATAGATCGATTAGTTTTCCAGATTATCTATTTCACCAGTTTCGTGGAAGATAATCTTTAGAGTCTGGAATCAAGGAGGTCTGAGGCTCTAAAATCTCCACAATCAAGGAGACTCTTCTCTACGACATGACTGGTTTACACACAAAGACAGAGAAAATATGGGGAGCCTCCGCCTGGGACACAGTGAGTAAATTATCGAATTTTTTGTGAGGGATATCCTTCAGAAAAATAGATTTTAACTCCCAAGCCTTTCCCGAGTCCCACTCATTATTCTAAATTTTCGTCTCGCTGAGATTTATCCATGATCCGTGCACATAAACAGAGATATTGAAACAATTTGAACCTAGACAATCTACCCTTATATAGTTATATGCTATAGCTTTTCGTTTGGTCAGTTTTTATTTTTAAATATCCAACTAAAAAATAAAATTAACCATAATCTACAAAGCTATTCATTAAAATCATAAAATTACACAATCAACCTTAAACTGTAGCCGACTTTTTTTTATTGGTATGATGATCTAATGATTTCTCGTGCTTCTATTGGGTAAATTAAGTAACAACAATACAATCTATTTGCACGAGTGACAAAATAATGTATCTCTTCTACTTTTGGCTCATGAAGAGACCACATTTTCGGTTCATAAAAAGATTCCGAATCTTATAGCCCCACCACTTGATATCTTCAAACTTTGTCAAAGAATTCTTACTTATAACTCAATTATAGACTTCTTTGTTCAAGTACGCGGCACAAAGATGAACTTGAAACTATCAAGATTCCTTCAAGGAAAGTTGAGGTTACTCAAAGATCATGGTCACATAATTGTCGGATCCTTAAAACATAATAACGATTTGTAAACTCACCAATTCACGTCACGTCCTTGGGTGGTATTTAAGTGGTATATATCATTACTCTATAACTAATATATACAAAATAAAATAATTGATACGAAATCTTTAAAATAATTTGAGCCAATAATTAAAAAGTGCCTATTAAAAAGACTATTTAAAAAAATACCTAAAATAAAACTCTTTGTAGAAAACCGCCCCAACCAAAGTACCCCTGCAAATTACAAATATTAATTAAAAAAAAGAAAAAGGAACTTAGAAAAAACAAAACAAAAACTAATACGCGCGCGTCCGTGATTTTATTTTTTAAATAATCATAACTAATTCTAAAAAATCAAAAAAAAAAAATTTATATATTTGGATAAAGCAAATTAATATTTACGTGTATGATTTTTTTTGAAATTTTTTGATTTTTTTAGCAGGAATTTTATATTTTGAACAGTGAATACATGTTTTGAACAATGAATTTCATGTTTTGAACAATGACTTTCAGGTTTGCGAAAAAAATTATTATTTTAAACAGTGAATTTCATGCTTACTGCGAAAAATAATTAAAAAAACAAAAAAAAATTAAAAAATCATAAACATAAATATTAATATGTTTTATCCAAAAATGTAATTTTTTGATTTTTATGGTTTTTTTGAATTAATTATGACGGTTTTAGAAAAAATCACGGACGCATGCGTGTGAGATAGAATTAGTAGTTGATAGTGGTGGTAGTGGTTTTGGTTGTGATGGCTGCAGTGGTGGTTAAATACATGGTAATGGTTGTGGTGCTAGTAGTGGTAGTAGTGATGGTAGGGTGGTGGTGGGGTAGGGGTAAGGGTGGTGGTGGTGGAAGTAATATATTATTTGTTTAATATTTAAAAATAAATATTGTGTTAAAAATAAAATAATATATTTAATAATAAAGATAGTAAAGATATAAAAAATATAAAATGATTTTTTTACAATATATGATTAAATAAATATAGAAATCTAAAGACAAAAAATAATCTAAAGACAAAAAGTTTTAAACTTTTGTATTAGTCCTGATACTTAACGGTAACCTAAACGAAATTTAAAATATGAAAACTCTATATAAACTTTTTTTTTGTATAAGTTTAATAATAGGATGATATTTTTATTCTTTAGCATTTGATAAAAATATACTATTTCACTAATTAAATAAATATATATATATATATATATATAATTCCATATATTGTAATAATTATAATTCATATAATTAATAAGATGAGTAAAAATCTTATATAATATAAACATATGATAAAAATACAATTTATAATATTAAATTATTAATAAATTTGATTAATTAAAAAAAGAAACTTAATTAAAATATAATAAAGTATATTTAATTTGAATCATTAAAAAAATCAAGTTAACAAAAAAACTAATCTCGAAGTACAATTTTCTACTTTTTCTAGTGGCTTAAATAAATGCTAGTTTGAATTTTATTAGGATTCATATTATGGATAAAATTTATATATTGGGCCTCTGAGTTTTAAAGGTCTTAAAATTAATTAAAAATTATAAAGCTTTAACAGTTGTTTATTTTGCTTCCATACAAGACTACCTCTGACTTTTTTTGTCACCGGAAGCAATAAAACGTATTACACCAAATCCTCAACCGATTCCCATCCTATCCATCTCTTTCGTCAGTCGTGTTGTCTCTTCCTGATGATGTTTGGCTCCGTGCCTAGCGTGTTTCGCAAGATGGTCCACCTGACCGTTGATCCTCCTAGGGATAAACCTGAAGGATATATTGATCCCGCTTCTTCCGCCTTCCGCCAGATCTGACGAATGATCGGTTGAATAGTCCATCGTGCCACTGACACCTGCCTGATACCTTGTATTAACTCAAGTTTGTCTGAACACACAAGCTTTGTTTCCTCTACATTATCTTTGCACAACTTAACTGCTTCCAATACAGCCAATGCTTCAACTTCCAACACCGTATTGCTACTGACTGCCCAACTTTTGTTATAATTTGTACCTGTCTTTTGGTTGGTTATTAGTATTCCTAGTCCTGTTGGTTCATATCTTGTTGTAAACGATGCATCACAGCAATATATAATGTCTAGTGAAAACGTTTCCATTTCGCTATTATGTTGGCTTGATTGTCTTACGACCAATTCTTGTTTTGCCCATTCATTCCCATGCAATTCGCCCATCAGTTTATCCGTGTTTCTTATAATCTGATCTACTTGAATGTTGATATTCTCATGGACCTCCTTCATTTTGGCCTTCCAAATGTTCCACAGGTTGATGAGGATATAGTCTATAACTTTTGTCTTATCCCATCCTCCTTTATTGAATGTGTCAATGACTCCCATCAGCCAATCTCCAAGACTCTTGATTTCTTCTTGTTGAATATTGATTTGTAAAGAAGAAGCTGCCCATATTGATTTATTGATGTTACATTGTAAAAGAATATGTTCCGTTGTTTCATTAAAAGTCTGGCACCACGGACACTTTGGTGACTCTGAGCAGTTCCTATCGTATAAGTTTTTTGCGGTTGGTATCGCGTTTTTACATGCTTTCCAGGTAAATAGACGAATTTTTTTTGGAGTATTTCCATTCCACACTGTTTTCCAAAGCGTTGGTTTCATATTTTCCATGTTTGTTGTTGATTGTGGTTCTTCAAACGTTTCTTTACCCGTTAGAACTTTATAGCCCGTCTTTGTTGTGTAATTTCCATCTTTAGAGTGTGGCCAGATGATTTTGTCTTGTTGGTCCATATTTGTGATTCTAATCCTTGTTATTTCTGATATCACTGGTCTTGGGAAGATTTCGTCTAGTATCTCTTCATTCCAAACCTTATTTTCCTGTTTCCATAGATCGCAAACTTTTTGATATGGGCAATTTCCTGGTTCTTCTAGTTTCATATTAGACTCTATCCATTTATCTGACCATATATTGGTCTTTTGTCCATTCCCGATTTGGTAAAGTATGTGTTGTTTTATAAAATCTCTACCTTCCATGATGCTTGCCCAACTCCAAGTTCTATTCTGCCGCAGTTTTATATGCATGAAATCAGAGTTGGGATAGTAAATACCTTTTAGAAGCCTCGCGGCTAACGAGTTAGGGTTTTGGACAATTCTCCATGCTTGCGCTCCTAACAAGGCCGTATTCATTCTCTTTAAATCTTTGAATCCTATCCCTCCCAGCAGTATCCCGATCGTGAGTTTTTCCCATGCCAGCTAGTGTATTCGATTTCTCTCCCCTGAGCTCCACCAAAAGTTAGCGATTGCTGAAATAAGACGTTTACAGAACGTAATTGGATATGAAAAAATTGACATAGTATACACCGGTAGGGCTTGTAACACTGCTTTGATTAGTACTTTTTTTCCTCCTTCTGATAATAATTTTGCTTTCCATCCTTCCGTTTATGCGGAAAAAAATTTTTGCTATCCATTCCAGCGCCTCGATCTTGGATCTGTTGTGGCATAACGGTATACCTAGATATTTTCCTAGGTCCTCCGTTTCTACCATTTGAAGTTCTCTTGTGACGATTTCTCGCGTTTCCGCCGGTGTTTCATTGCTAAAGAGGATTGCTGATTTGTTATAATTGATTTGTTGTCCTGATCCTTCGCAATAATCTATAAGACATTTCTTAAATTCGCCTAGGTTAGTTTGGTTAATTGTAATGAAAAAGAGTGAATCATCCGCAAATAAGAGATGTGATATTTCCGGGCAGTTTCTCGTGATTTGGATACCTTGTATCTTACCGTCATTACACGCGGCATCTATGAGACTGATAAGAGCTTCTGTCATTATTGAAAAAAGAAAAGGGGACAGCGGATCACCTTGTCTCAATCCTCGTCCCGATTTGAACTTAGGAGTTCTCTGTCCGTTAAAATTGATTTGAAAATAGACATATGTTATGCATGTCTTAATCCACTGTGTCCATTTGTGATGAAACCCAAGTTTTGCCAACAGGGTAACAATAAAATCCCATATAACTTGGTCATAAGCCTTTTCCATGTCTATTTCTATACTCGCCATCGGTTTAGGATTTTTCCTTTTTCGTGTCATTAAATACGACAATTCTTGTGCGATTATGATATTATCTTGAATGGCCTTTCCTTTGATGAAAGCCGCTTGTGTCGGTGAGACAATTTCATTCATAATTTTCTGGAGACGATTCGCAAGCATCTTTGATATTAATTTATATCCAAAGTTAATACACGAAATTGGTCTATAATCGCCCAGAATTTCCTGTATATCTCCTTTCGGAATAAGGGTTATCAGCGTATCGTTCATGTCTTTCAAAGGAATATTATTATTGAAAAATCTTCAATGACTCTGAACACATCAAATTTAATGATATCCCAAAATTCGATATAGAATTTACCGTTCAGACCGTCTGGCCCTGGAGCCTTTGTTGGAGATAAATTGTTAAGAGCCGCTTCCAGTTCTTCCATCGTAGGATTTTTTGTCAAACTCAGGTTCATTTCTTCAGTGACTTTTGGTTTGATGAATCTTAAAGCATTGTTGATTTGTCCTCTATCTCCTTGTTTTCCTTCAAACAGTTCATTATAAAATCTTTGGAAATTCATTTTTACTTCCGACATTTCTTCTAACAAGACTCCTTGTGGGTCTTTTATTCTCGTGATTTTATTAATTGACCTCCTTTGCATTGTTGTCATGTGGAAAAAATTTGTATTTCTATCGCCACAGGTGAGCCATTGTTGCCTAGCTCTATCTGCCCAATACTTTTCCTCGCATTTATATTCAAATGAGAGTTCATTCCGGAGTCTCTCTTCTTCTATTTGATTGTCAATTGTTGGCTCCATATTTGTTATTTGTGTCAATCTTTTTTGAATTTGTTTTATTTGTTCCTGATGATTTTTAAACGTGATTTTGCTCCATATTTTTAGCGCTTGGATTGTTGAGTCTTTCTTCCCCTGATAGTTTAGTAAAGGTTCTTGTGTTGAGGGACCTTCCCAACCTTGTTGGACCACGTCCCTGCATTCATCATTATCTAACCAATGTGATTCAAATTTAAAATATTTTTTACCCTTTGGCGCTTTCAAGTTGTATTGTAAAATGAGCGGTGAATGGTCTGACCCCACAGCTGGAGGTATAAAGATCTGGGCGTTACAATATTTGGTCATCCATTCATACGAGCCAAAAGCTCTATCTATCTTGCTCTTAACCATTTTTTATCCTTGTTGTCTATTGTTCCATGTAAAGTTACATCCTATTGAGTTGATTTCCGCAAGTCCATTGTGGTTGATAAAATTTTTGAAGTCAATGATGTGTTGTGTATTTGAAGGAGATGAACTACTTTTATCTTCTAAATTGAGTATGTTGTTAAAATCTCCCATAAGTATCAAAGGTTTGTTATTATTGTCATTCTGATTTGTGATTTGATTCCACACTGTTAATCTCTCTACATAATTGTTAGGTGCGTGTACACATAAAATATAATATGGAAAACTAATATCATTTATAAAGATAATAGCTAGATAACGGTTACAAAAAATGACTTGAAGGTTCATGCAATCATTCCAAGCCACCAAAAAACCCCCCGAATGGAAAGCACTACCTAAGGGGTCAAAAACAAAGTGATTTTTAAAACCTAAAATGCGTAGAGTTTCTTTCGCGTCCACTTCGCGAAGCATTGTTTCGCAAAAACAAACAAGGTCAGGCCTATAACAGTTCAAAAGCGATCTAGCAAAAGTCTCTGTCAAGGGGGCCCTAACCCCTTGACAGTTCCAAAAAATTGTGTCCATTTTCCGATGGCGGCCTTGGGAAGACCGCTTTACTTTTGGATATTGTTAGGGTTTGCAAACATTTCTTTCTTTCTCCTCACACTCCGCAATTCTTCACCACTTTCCACATCTGCATCACCCCCCGTAGCACCCAAACTACTATCTGAATCAACTTCATTTTCCTCTTCCTCGGGTTCGAAGCACGAATCATCTTCATTCATTTTGGTTTTACCTTTTGAATTTTCAGAATCAGTAATGTTAACGAACCCCTTTTCGCTCGAATTCTCCTCGTCACTCTCCTCATTGCTCATTGTCACCACGTTCTCTCCTTTTTCGTTCACCTTGGTTCTTCTTCTCTTTGGGTTCTGCTCATCATTACTTTTCCTACTTCGAGTCCTACTCGCAATACCAACCTTATCCATTCGTAGACCATCTAACTCTCCCGTCATGGCTTCAAAGAAATCTCTCCTTCTCTTCTTTATAATGTCCTTGTGCTGTTTGTTTGACAGATTCCTATTGATAATAGGGTTTTTGTAGTTCTTACTAATACGGAGCCTAAAGCCTTGCGAATTATCTTTATCTTGGATATGTTCTTTCCCACTTCGATGAACACCTTTACCCACTGCCTCGTTCTGATTAGGTGTTTCATTCGTAACTCGATCAGTTTCTTGTTGTGACCTATTAAGGTCTAGTTCTCTCCTTCTACTGCTCTCCACCCTTTCGCTGTTTCTACCCAAACCTCTAGCTGCCTGCTGTAATACTTCCTATAGTAACCCTGTCCCTCGTACATCATTTTCTCTTGTCTCATTTTGTGCTTCAGAAAATCTTTGATCCCTATTTTGTTGAGTTCGATTTTGGCGCGCTTGACGAGCTTGATTTGATCCACCCATATCCGTATCTTGGTTATACTGTGGATTATTTTGATTGTTCCTTCCATGACCTTCACCATTATTGTCTTCTTCATGTCTGTCCCAGAAATATTGTCTTCCTGCTCTCACGAAACCATTACCTATTCTTTTCCTTACCCCATAGATGGGTTTGATTGGTGGGAAACTCGCTATATTCGCTACTGACCAAGTAGATTTCCGCTTCTCATCTGGATCCTCTATTTGGTGTAGAATAATAACGTTGCATGTATCATCTCTATGACCAACACACCCACATCTGAAGCAAAGGGCTCCTAGATTTTCATATCGAAATGTTATCCATCCTGCGCCATCTTCTTGAGCTAAATACCAACCCGGAGGAACTGGTAGCTTAGTGTTAAAACAAATTCTAAACCTCAATTTTTTTATATCAGATACTGCAACATCAGGGTAATCAATATCTTCAATATCAACAAAACATGGTAATAAGTCTAGCACTGTTTGTTCTGTATTCTTTTTAAAGGCGAGACCACTCGCTTGTACCCATACCGAGGAGAAATCGTGATTCACAGTCCCGGGGTCAACATGGTGCTGGCATGGTGTAAAAGCAAAATGCATGCCTAAGAAAATACCTGGTCTGAGGTTCCACAGTCTCTCGATCTCTCCTTGCTTGAAAGTTTCGAGTTTGAAAACGTTCTCCTCCTCTTCTGTAAGTAGAAAGTCACCACGAACCCCCCATTTTTCGCGAAGATGGCGTCTGAACCCCTGGAGTTAAACCGTAGTTTTTCCAACCGCTGTAAGAAGAAGGAAAGGCTCCTCCTTCGCCGGCTCGAACCTTTTGCTTTAATGCCAAAATTAATAACGCCAAGAGATTTGCTGTTATTTTCGTTGAGTGGTATAACTGGAAGGCATGTCTCTCTCTCGTTGCCATAGTGTTTATATCAGATAGAGCAATTGACAAGATAAGGATATAAGTGTAGAGGTTTAATGCGTGATAGAGAAAAAAGGAATGGTAAAGAGATTTGATAAGCAGAGAATATGAAGAGTTGTAAGAGATAGGGAACTTACATTGGTTACTCAACAGCCAAATGAGTTTATTTATATTCGAAAATGGCCTCGTTATCTCAGCTTCTATTTGCATGGTAATGATTATTACCTCCACTAACCTTTCCACCGTCTGACTCGATAAAAGAGGTGAGACCTCGTTTCCCTTAACCTGTCTTATGTGTCTTTTTTTTACAAAGGTTTGTAATTTAAAAAAATCCTTCTTCTGCCATGTGTCTTTATTTCGAACAATAGATGTCTTCGAACTTCTGCATCCCCTTAAAGAGCTACTCCCACTAACCTTAACTTCAATAATACATGTGAGAAATATGTTATACCACCTTAAAGTCGTGTGTCTATTTCATATCCTTATGTCTGTGTTAGATTGCCTTTTGAATTTTCTCTCTTTGTCTTCGAGAAAAGAAGTATAATTCTTGTCTAGATTAATTCTATCTTCTACCTTTACATCTGAAAAAACCATCTTCCTATCTGACTTCTCACCCTCTAATGCTAAAGTAATCGGCTTCCTAGAATCCTTTGAGCCATAGTACTTGTATATAGTATTGTGTGGTTTATGTGGTTCTTCCTTGTACTGCACTATTTTAGTTTGCTGAAGTAATAAAATTTTGATTTTACCCTTTCTCGATTCCATCTTCTTCGTGATATGGCGAACTCCGCCGTTCGGTGTCTAAGGATTTTTAAACCACCATAGATCCTGCCTTTTCAATAACTTGTCGGAGTAATAGACCTGTAAGAATCTGTTACTGATAACCCCAACGGAGGACTCATTCATCTCGAACCCTAACCCAAAAACCCCAAAACCTGAAACCCTAATTTCAAAACTCTGCGAGTATCCCACCGTAGATCTAGGAATCAGATAATAAATCCTTATGATTAACCTGGTTGAAAGCTAATGTCTATTGATAGAGATTGATTGAAGAGAAAACCGTAACTCTTAGCTCGTAAGTCGCCTCTAGAGAGCGTTTCGTGAACGTGTCTTTTTTTGTTTATTGGTTTAACTCTGACTTTTCTGTACGAAGATTAATAGAATGGATGGATTCTCAAATTTAGGCCAATTAGAAGATTCAAAAAACTTGTATAAATTATAAAGATCTTGAACAAAACTATAAATCAATTTAATTATTTTAATATAAATAAAGGTATTTAATTAAAATATAAAATAATGAAGAAATGTAATAGATGTCAATTTTTAAAAAGTTAAGCTAAGAAACTTGACATTCTATAAAATTTGAGAATAACTCGTTCAATGTTATACAACATTTTGTATCTATTCATTTATAGAGAGTAATTCAAGAATTTTTAAATTACCTTAAGTACGCGTACTCTTTATCCTTATTTGAAATAAAATTAGTTCTCTTTTCAAGTAATTTATTAAAACGTTAGATAAAACAAGTATAATATAATAGAACTTCAAGATATCTTTTAATATTTAGTACAACTATCATTTTTTTTGTTACATTTACATATTACCTCAAAAAAATTAACATTATTAGAGTATGGAAAAATTCTTGTTATCAATATTTATACCTTATATTTTAATACTGCAAAACTACCTTTATCAAACGCAATATTCAGTACCATTAACACGTCTTTCTCGGTGCTCTTACTTTCATCTACTCTAACTTTCTTGTGATGAAAATCGCAACTCATGCTAACGCATAAACCATTTCTGAAGCAAGAGAAAGAATTTAAAATAGCATTGTGGTATGTTGTCGTCAGGGATTTTCTCCTTGCCGCTAATGTACTTTTGGTAGAATGGAATATTTCCGAAGATGATCATCATAATCTGGTGGTCATATTTGTATATAGTACTCTAAAAGTATCTCGTCATCCAAGGGGTCGAATTCTTCTTTCAGAAGGACTAAATCAATAAAAAGAAATTTATTAGGAGTTAAAATAAATTTGATACACAAAAGTTTAAGAATTATATTGTAAGGAAATTTTTTTTGTAGATAACCACTGTTTTGCGATTTGGACAAATAAGTACCCAAGTTTTCAAAAGTGACAAACATAGACTCAACGTTATGTTTTTTGTCTTTTGTTAGTAACAACAGTGAAGTTTCATGTTAAATGTTATTTGTAAAAAATAATGTTGGGTACTTATTTGTCCACTTTTGTAAAATAAGACACTTTATTATGGAAAAAAAAAGATAGCCACGTTATTGACACGTGAGATTTAACGACAAACTGACAGCGGATACTAACATAAGACAAAAAAATTAATATTAGGTATGTGCTTGTCATTTTTGTAAACTTAGTTATTTATTTGTCAGAACTTAAATCAATAGGTATCCATGAAAAAAAAATTCTTATATTGTATCACTCAAGTCAGTCAAAAAAATTATACTAATATTTTCTGGTTCTCCAAAATTATTTTAACTCCACAGATTTTAAAAATTATTTTCCAATTAAAATTTAATTTTTTTAATGTATAATTTAATGTTACCATAAAAAAAATATTGGTAAAAAAAAGTAGAGATTATTACCCAAAGGGTCTTGAAATCACTACACCGAGACCTAATAAGACCGCCTCTTTTGGCTCTTCTTACTAAAGGCCACAAACTAATTTTAACACTAGAACCTAATTTCCCAATTACTTTCCTACCCTTTTTTATTCTCTATATATACTAAATATTATCATAATATCTTTTAAATCCTAAATTACATTTTCAGAAATATTTCTCTCTCTCTCTCTCTTTCTACCTCTCTCCTCACCTCTTACAATCAACGCCTCTCTTCTCCACTCCATAATATTCCTTCTTTCCATTGCTTCACTTGAAGCACGCAGCCACCAAGCAACCGAAGAAGAGAGCGCGGAGAAGAAGACCGTTGGCATGAACTTCGATGAATACCGCAGTGAAGGTGGAGATTTGACCGATCCGAAATAGAGTTTCGATCTAGGGTTCCGCCATGGAAGGAAGAAATTGATCTGCTGCACAATAATCTCTAAGATCGGATTTGAAAGTCATGGATAAACGAAGTTGTTTTTGTGCTTATATTTGTGAAGAAGAAGCTTGGATCTCCGGTAGCAAGTCGATTCGAGATGCTCAGCAAGTTTATGTAGCAGATTTGTTCTTGCTTCGTGTTTCTGTTTATTTTTGGTCTTTTGCGCTCAGAACTTTTGCGCTCAGAACATTTGCACACAGAACTTTTTGCGCTCAACACTGTTGGCGATTAAAAATCTGGCGTTAATGGAACTTTTGCACTCAGACTCAGAACTTTTGCACTCAGACTCAGAACTTTTGCACTCAGACTCAGAACTTTTGCACTCAGACTCAGAACTTTTGCACTCAGACTCAGAACTTTTGCGCTCAACACTGTTGGCGATTAAAAATCTGGCGTTAATGGAACTTTTGAACTCAGACTCAGAACTTTTGCACTCAGACTCAGAACATTTGCACTCAGACTCAGAACTTTTGCACTCAGACTCAGAACTTTTGCACTCAGACTCAGAATTTTTGCACTCAGACTCATAATTTTTTTCCAGACTCAGAACTATTTTCCAGACTCAAAACTTTTTTCCACGCTCAGAACTTTTTCCGGCGGTGGCCGGAGGCGGCCGGCGGTGATCGGTGGTTGTGGTCGGAGCTGGAAAATATTTGATAATTAATGAAAGAGGAGAGAGAAAAAATGATAAAGGAAGAGAGAGATTAATGGTAATGGAGGAGAGAGAGTAATGGTAGTGGAGGAGAGAGAAATAATATATTTTTTTGTCTTATATGCACTAGAAGGGTAGTTATGACATTGGACATTTTATTGGCCTCTAAGAAGGAGAGAGGAATTGACTAGCTCCTAAGTGGCACATTGATTTTTCTCAAGTCTCCTTGGGTAATTGACCCAAAAAAGTAATATAGAGATTTTACACTGACGGACTTATGTTTCGGAGAACTAACGGACTTATGTTTTCAGAGACCAGAGGGGATCCAGTGCAGTCAACATCTTTTAGTTAATTTCTTTATAGTTTCCATGGTATTTATGCAAAACTTGCATCATACCAATTGAACAGCACTACCCCTGGCAAACTAATAGAATGATAACAAGTGACAAAATACCCCTATGCACGGGACTCCTATCAATATAGAGTTTCCGTCGAACCCCTTGACCCTCACCGCTACAAGTTCCGAGGTCCTTAGGAACAAGAGTAGTAATCATATGCATAATCAACTCGCAAATTCCATTTTTGCAGTCTATTGTAAATAATGTAAGTGATAATGTAGGCGACATTACGGGGATAAGATCCGATTTATTTGGGTTATTTGTTGAATCATCATGAACAACATTTATTGCATCATTGTCATCTTTTGGAAAAGACATGAATATTCAGCTATATTTCTTATCCACTACTTATCATCTTAATGGGAATTCTTGTCTGTTTAATAACTACTCTATTTGCAACTGATATGTCGGAAGTGAAAACGGTACACTGTAGGTCCTTATATTATGCAAAAATTTCATTATATATCCCTATATTATGTGCAAATTAAACTACAAATCCCTATATATAATTAAACTTGCAAATTAACCCCTTGCTGGAAAAAAATGTGATTATTGGATGCTGGTGTTATTTACGTAAGCTTTAGTTTAACTGCTATGTTCATAAAACGCTAGCTCGTTTTTCTTGTCAGGGCAAACAACCTATTTGGTTTTTTTATCTTTCAACTTCTTTGACAAATTAATCCTTATCTTGTAAACATAAAATTTTGGTTCTTAACTTTTTTTTTCGTGACAATGTTAATCCTTTTTCATATTTCTGTTATCCATGATAAGTATTAAATCTATGTGTCCTCTTCATTTTATTTAGTCTATTAATATACCACCCGGATCCCTATGGTCAAAAAATATGAGCATGAAAAATAGATAAATTAAATGTGGCCAGTCCATCACCTTCATTGACCACCACCTTCCTCTGAAAAATCTCAAAACCCCTGACCTTTATCAAGATGGTAACACAACCCCATTTAAATCCCCCCAAAAAACGACCCTAAAACTTTTGAAAACTTCCCAAAGACCCTTTCATCACCTCAACCGTTCATATCAAAAGATATAAAACGTAACAAAACACTAACTGTGTAATCTAGATGAGCACTCTTCTCTCTATCTAAAATCGACGTGTTATTCGAAGACCAATGGCTCATTGCTCTCAATAAGCCTCAAAATGTTTACTGTGAGTCTTTACTCTCTGCTCTGCCGAGTCTACTCAATGAGTCCGCCGAGTCGAGTAAGAATTTTGAAAATTTACCTTGTTGAAGTAAATAGAATGAAAGGGTTGGAATTAGACGTACCTTATTGGTTTGTGCATATACATTATATGATGATATGTATGTGGACTTAGCCAAATATACTCGTGTATTAACAATAGCCAAAATGTCAACACAAACCCACTTAAATTCTTCCAAAAATGATCTCAAAAATTTAGAAAATCACCCGAAGCCCCTATCACCACCTCTACTGCTCATATTAAACTAACAAACATAACAAAGCATTAATGGCGTCATCAACATCAATACTCTTCTCTCTATCTAGAAACAACGTTTTATTTGAAAACCAATGGCTCATTAGTCTCAACAAGTCTCAAGGTGTTTATTCCGAGTCTCTACCTTCTGCACTGGCAAGTTTACTCAATGAGTCCCCCAGTCAGGTAAGCATTTCAAACAATCAAGCTTTTTTTTAGTCATTGAAATGGTTGAAGTTAGACATTATTTTTTAATACTTACATATGAAAGTGCACATACTTTACATTTGGCTTACGTTTTGATGTTAAGTATTTCCAAATTTCCTAAAATTTGATGCACCAAATCTTTTCGAAACAATGTCTACAATGAATTCAATATGATATGCAATGAATAATAAGATAAAATATATTTTTCATCCATTTGGAATGAAGAATTTTCACGACTTATAATCAGACCCATTCATCCGAAAATAGAGTAAACTGCAACATCCCCGATGACAGAAAACAAGGGTCACGTACACTTATTCAAAGAGAGGAGCTGGCACTAGCTCTGTCTTGGAAAGAGAAGAACTTTTCTTTCAAATAATGAGAAGAGAAAAGGTGATCTTGGTTACATTGAGGAAGAGAAACGAATGCTTAGAGAGAAGTGTGTTTACTCAGGTTTAAATGCTTGATATGCCATAGAGACATCTCCATGTAATTGTTAGTCATGTATATAAAATTTAAAACTGCAATTTGCAAGACCGTATCATGTATCTGCAACCATATAATTGAAGTCTCTGGGTTAAGATACATACAAATATCACATGTTTTAACTTTATACTCCTCAACATTACAACTTTTTCTTTTATTTTAAGATGAATTTAGTAATATGAAATTGCAACTTTGAAATTTGATTAGAAGAAAAATATAAAAAATATCATACTGTGAATATAAGAGACTTGCAAAAATTATAGTTTTATCCTACTGAAAGAACATCAGTCTGTAATTTCAATATTTATGGGATGGGATATATATTAGAGTATAAGAAGATAAAGGATAGAAGAAGATTTTGTATTTCTTTTCTGTGTGTTTGATTACATAAGAAGAGTTGTTTATATAGACTACACATCACTTACAAGGTGTGATATAATACATATACTATACATACACTTTCTACCTAACTTCAATTTAAACTAAAATTTACCTACTTTTTAGGTTCCTTAATATGTTGAAAATTCTAAAAAGTAAATTATTATGGAATGGAGGTAGTATAGAAAGTAGAGGAGTAGGCATCAAATTTATAAGATAAGTAGCAGCTGTTAATGCTTCAAAACAAAAAATACTAGGCAAGAAACTATGAGCTAGAAAGGCTAATGTAGTCTCAATAAGATGTCTATGCTTGCACTCAGACATCCCATTTTGCTCAAGGGTATAAGGACAAGATGTTTGGTATAAAATAACAGAAGATTGAAGAAAGATAGCAAACTTGTGACTGACATACTCACTCCCATTGTCTGATCTAAAGCACTTAGTTTTAGCATTGAACTGGTTATAAATAAATTGACAAAAAACTTGAAAAGTATCAAGTACATCACTCTTTTGTTTGAGAGGATACACCCAAACAATCCTACTATAATCATCAATGAATAAGACATAGTATTTAAAAGCAGAAAATGAAGAGATAGTTGAAGGTCCCCAAACATCACTATCTATTAAATCAAAAAGTTTACAAGCTCGAGTTACAGACATATGAAATGGAAGTTTATGAGCTTTTGAAGTTGACAAGAATTACATAATATGCCTGTAACATCTAACATAGTTTTTAGAGTATGAGAAAGAGGAAGAGAAGCATTATTTGATGGGTGACCTAGTCTAAGATGCCAAAGCAAAGCTGAAGAAGACTTCACGGTAGATGAAAGACACATGACAGAGGAACCAGCTAATGGTTGACTGGATTAGGAAACACTGACTGAAAAGAAAGAGGATAAAGCCCATCCTTACTAGGGCCCTGAAAGAGAAGTTTGTGAGTGTGAGAATCATGGATAGACACCGAAATTGAAGTAAAAGAAATGACACAATTATTATTCATAGGAACCTTGAAATAGATAACAAATTAGAGGAGATTTAAGGAACATGAAAAACAAAATTAAGGTGAAAAGTATGAGAGGAGGAAGTAAGCTTACTAGTACCAATGTTTACTATATCAAGTGTCTGCCCATTGCCCACTGAAACCGCATTACTACCATGATAAGGTTGAGAAGACTGAAGCATAGATAAATCACTAGTCACATGACTATTTGCACCATAATTGAGATACCACAACTCAGGATCATATGATGAGGAAGGTTGAGTCATGTGAGCAGCCATAGCAACTCGAATTTGATTATGAGGTGATGGATAATTATTGAAATCTGTTCTAAACCAACAATCCAACGCAGAATGCCTATATTTAACAAATATTTGACAGGTAGAAGCAGTAGAGTTGCCTATATGTGATGGACGAGCACCTAAAATAGAGGAGTTGGAGTTATAATTACGACATCTACCTCGATTGTTGGAACCACGACCTCTATATGATGATCCACGATGATCCAATTTTAGGTGATGAAGGTGTAAAGAGAGCCATATGATTTGTAGGAGAATTAGAAGAATCTGCCATTTTCATATGAAGATCTTCTAATACAAGTAAACTTCCCAACCAGTGAAAACTCAAAGTAGATGTTTGAGCATCTGTAATACATATGCTTGATTTGAATTGATTGTAATCTGATGGAAGACCTTTAAGTGTATACATGATAATATCCTCTAATTCAAGTGAGGAATCAGATGTAGCAAGACCATCACATATGTCATGTATTTCAGCTAAGTAATCAGTCATAGTTTTATCTCCTTTTTTAATGTTACAGAGTTTCATCTTCAATTGATGAACATGAGTTCTATAGTGATTAACAAAGATTTCTTCAAGCTAACTCCAAACATCAGCTACACTAGGCATTCTTACAACTTGAGAAAAGACTGAAGGAATCATATATGAGAGGAGAGACGCCTTTAATTGGTGATCTTCAATTAACCAATTCGAATATGATGAATCAGTAACCGCCGGAGTGGAAGAACCAGTAATATGTTGAAGATACCCATGAGCTTCAAGTACAACTTCAAGTTGAGCTCACCAAACAACATAGTTAGTAGCATCAAGTTTGATCTGCACTAAGGAAGCCCAGTTTTGCCTAAGTAGTAGTAACCCAGCTGCAATTGCTGTGGTAATGTGAGGCATTGGATTAGACGAAGACGCCATGAGAGAAGCGCATAATGAATCTGAGCAGAGTTTTCGAAAGGCTTAGATCGCCATTAATGGCAAAAAAAAGCTTGAATCTCTTGTGGCTCTAGATACCATATTAGAGTATAAGAAGATAAAGGATAAAAGAAGATTTTGTATTTATTTTCTATGTGTTTGATTACATAATAAGAGTTGTTTATATAGACTACACATCACTCATAACATCTGATATAATACATACACTATACACATACTTTCTACCTAACTTCACTAATTATTGACTTGTTTATCAAGTTGTTGTGTGGATTTGATTCCATGTGTTGCAGGTGTATGGTGTGATGTAGTCTTCATCTTATCAATATAAAATTTGTACTACAAAATCAAAAAGATAATACAATCTTGCTAAAAACTCAACAACCACAATATATAGAGATACCTGATGTGATTTTTCCTTATTCACACTATTTATTTTTGCTCGTAGAAACTCTTCAGTAAAGGGATTTCATACTATTTTCCTCCCATGTTCTATCAGAGACATGAATGACTTAAGATGGACTCGATATGGAGGTTCTGCAACAACCTCCCACCTATCTCGCACCATTTGTTAACATACGAGACAAAAGTATATCTGAAACCATTATTTTTATGCAAAAATAAGATCAATCAGTATAAAAAGATACACAGAAACTATCATATTGTATGCAAAGGTAACTTCACAAACATAATTATAAAACGATCAGTCATGTAATGTTATGAATGGCATAGATCATGTATCGGTAACCTTTTTTTTATGTTTGGAACTGGTCTGCTATTCAATGTTATGGTGGCAGTTTAGTGTTACCAGTCCCGAAATAAAATATATATATATATATAAATAATTTGGAGCATGGAAGAAGGTAGAAAACATGAACCTGATGTTTTAATAAGGTACTATCTTACCAGAGTTTATGCGATTTTCTTTCTTTATATATAAAGTATGCTAGTTGATCACTTTTAAAGATATTCATGTATTCTCTTTATTGAGTTTATGTAATATGAAAGTTTTCACAAAGAAAAGAAAGTTAATAGCTCTCAACAAATTAGATTAAGCATGAAAAAAATTGATAATATTGGAGATAAAAGAAAAATATGTAAGAATTAGTTTTGTGTTATCTATTTCTTTTCTGATAACCCATATTCCTGGTTTAGAGATATTCATAAGTTTGATCCATCAGCTTGCTTGCCACAGTTTTGCGGCATCCCTTGATCAGATGAAGAGAAGATTACAAGACAGAATCCTTATCTGTTGTGACTACTCAACAAAGAGAAATTAGACATATAAAGTATAAATAACAAAAAATTAGGTCTTGTGAAGATTGAGGAGAAAGTTAGGTATGCCTACCTACAATACTTAAGTAATTATTTTTAATCATGGAGTGAGTACTATAAAAGAACCTATCTACAATAGTTACGTTTAAGTCCAGTTAAAACTATATATAGATATGAGTCTAGTGAATTCATAACTAAGTTATGCTCCAGTCCGATTACTCAATTAGTACTATATACTCATATATGCATGCATGTGAAACTTTACATAACAACTAATTAAGCTTCCAGCAAACGAAATACGAATCCAATAGTTAGGGAATATATAATATGTAGGGGTAAATGTTTATGCAACCTTGTTTGGACCATTTAACTAATAAAGGATCTAGATGAACCGTTAATTTATCAAAATGGTATTAAATAAACAGTTCTACTAGTTAACTTTAAAAAGAGCGCTTCAAAACATGTACATATGCGGAGTATAATGGTAAATTTTTATTTATTCATTTTAGATCCTAGTAAAATTTGATTTTTTAGCACAAAACTCTACCAGTGTTTTAACAAATTTAAAATATGTACTTAACAGTTGTGCTTGATTGATTGAATCATTGATTTGGAATCAATTATATAAACTAATGGTCGATTTGGAACTATTTTGATTAATCAGTGGTTCGTGTGAAACCTTTATCAGTTAAACTATCCAAACAGTTGTGATACTTTAGTGAGTTCTGGAAACATTTACCAAAATACATATCAAAAGGTCAGATCCACATCTTAAAAGGTCCCCTATTTTCATGGAAATTCTTCGATACATAAACTTCTTTTTATTAGTTTACCATTCTTACCTATAAAAAATTGCATTGTGAAAACTAACATATAAACTTTATGAGAATTACAGGTAAAGAATTGAACTGAATGATTCTTACCTAGCGATATAATTTTCTATTATTGCATGGAAGAATTCCCTCCTATGCTTATGGCCTTAAAAATGTAGGAGAGACAAATCAAGAATATGTCTAAATTATCACTATTGACCTCATAGGATTCATATCTCGCAAAATTAGAACTCAACCATAAACAAGATAGTTACTAACACTATACATTATATCAATATATAAAATGCAAATCATTATCACCTTATATCCTTTATAATTATGTAATGAGGCAAATGATTCAAATAGATATTTCATATATTAAAAATTCTAAACAGATAAACACACTTACATAAATTTAAGGACTCGGCTATCATTTTATTCTTAAATTAGTCTAAATTTAGATGCGACATGTTTTTCTTTTTCAATTAACTAATAAAATAATAACTTGGCCTAACAATGAATAAATCCTCATTTGGGTGTGTGTTGTCGGTCTGAACTAGTTTTTAAAAATCAAGCATAGGAGACCAAATGGGCAGTAAGATGAAACACCTGCTAAATCTCCGTCGGGATTCAAATAATGATCCTAATCATAGTACAACCACTCTTATCTATAGCGATTACGCCCCACAAGGTATCTACGTCGACATACTACCCCATGCATGGACTCTACTCAATTCACCTGCTAAATCTCCGTCGGGATTCAAATAATGATCCTAATCATAGTACAACCACTCTTATCTATAGCGATTACGCCCCACAAGGTATCTACGTCGACATACTACCCCATGCATGGACTCTACTCAATTCCTTGCTAGCTAGTTTACAACAAGCGACATTAATTTTGGCAATAAATATGGCACAAAAATAAATTCTTGATTTTATTAAAACTATCTGCATAATTCTGCAACATCCAATTAGACCAATCTCACAATCCACAATACCCTTCACTAGCACTTGCAACTCTAAAAAAATATATTTTAAGTACAAAGAGACAAAGTTCATATCATCTACCACCATAAGCCCAAAATGCAAAGTCCACAACTCGAACTAGAAAGCCGACACCATAATACAACCCCCATCAAATCCACACAAAAATGTACTACATATGTCACAGAATATTCCCCCATACTTGTCATTTTGGTATTACAACCAAAACAACCATTAATATTTAGCTTTACCCCTACAATTGGCTACATCTACTTGACTAGACAATTTTTTGTTGACACCGCCAATCCCCAATTGCGCTCCTTCTTGCCCCAGACTCGCAGAAAATCAAGATTTAAATACACGTAGTTGGTGATCAAAATTCGTAGCGAGTAAACAAAAGCCGCGACGACAGCCAAATCGTCGCGAATAAATTATTCAACAATGACGATTTAATTTATTTTACTTTTTTTTCTTTCAATAAGCATATCGTCACCATTATTTCCTACTTTCTACCACTAAATTTGTCGCCAATAAGGAGGTAGAATTGGCGACTATTTAATCGTCGCCGAACTAATTTTGTTCCTGAACAATAAACATTGGCGACGACGCGTATTTCGTCGCGAAATCTAGTCCTAAAAGAGCACGTGTGTAGTAGTGCAATGATTGAATAATCGTGAAACTGTTATTATTTATCAAATAAACTTGCCTTGATACTTGAACGTTGTTTGAGAAATAGATTGTTCTTTGAGAAATACATCGATTAATTTTCCAGATTATCTATTTGACCGATTTCTTGACAGAGAGTCTAGAATCAAGGAGGCCTGAGTCTCTAAAATCTCTACAATCAATATCATATCATTTGAAAAAAGACACGAGAGGAAAAAGAGACTCTTCTCAAAAACATGACTGGGTTACACACAAAGACAAGATCGGGGACACCGTGTGAAAATGACCGATTTTCTGTGAAACTTCTCTTTAAGAAATATAGTTTTTGTCCCAGCCCTCCCCGAGCCCCACTTATTTTGCTAAATTTCTGTCTCCCTGAGACTCCTCCATGATCCATCCCTTACTAAATCCATTTGAAATTTATGTTATAAAATTTGACCAACTTGGACAATTTACCCTTATATAATTTATAAGATGAGTAATATAATATGAATAAATTTAATATAAACATATGAAAAAAAATACAATTTAAAATATTAAATATGAATAAATTTAAAAAGTAATAATATTTGTCACTTCTATTTTTTTCACTGTTTTGTCACCTCCTACATGACATATTACATAGCATGACATGTAAGCAATAAAATAATTAAAAAAAATAATTAAGGAAAAAATTTAAAGAATAAAATAATTAATTAAGATAGGTATTACTTACATGTCATGTCATGTAATCTGTCATATAAAAGGTGACAAAAAAATGAAGGAACTAGGGGTGACATATATCATTACTTGAATTTAAATTAATAAAAAACTTAATCAAAATATAATAAAATATATCTAATTGGAATTATATTTAAAAAATAAATTAACAAATATTTAAAATCTAATCTCTTGAAATAAATTTTTCTAATTTTCTTTTTGTCGCCGACTTTTTCTTTTGTTTTTGTTTCAGCTTGACGGACTTTCTCATTTTTTTTGTTACGGTTGGGGCAGACTCTTTTTTTAAAAGATTTTTTGGGCTATTAAATAAATGTTAGTTTGAATTTTATAAGGATATATTCTGTAATTGGATAAAATTTATATATTGAACCTTTGAGTTTTAAAGATCGTAAAACTAATAAAAAATTATAAGAACCTGGCAAAGATTACTTAGCTTCATGCAAGACTAGCCTTCGACTCTCCTTTACAAAGATTAAAAAAGGAATGAATTCTCAAATTTAGGCCAGTCCGAACACTATGGAGTTATGGATGAACATATATAAATTTTAAAAAATTTGAATAAAATTTTAAATCAAGTTAGTTATTTTAATATAAATAACTTGTATGAGTAATTAACAGAAAATTATGAACGAGAAAGTGTTCAATTGAAATATAAAACAATAAAGAAATGTTGTAGGTGGAAATTTTTAAAAATTTGAGGTAAGAAATTTAATATTCTACAAAAGTTGGAGAATAACTCAATCAATGTTATTCAATATTTTGTTTCTATCCATTTATAGAGAGTATCCAAGGGCTTTTAAATTACTCGGTACTCTCCATTCTTATTTGAAATAAAATCAATTCTCTTTTTAAATTTGTAATTTATTAAAACTTTACATAAAACAAATATAATATAATAGAACTTCAAGATATCTTTTAATATTTAGTACAAATATTTTTTTTGTTATATTCAAATATTACTTCAAAAAAGTTAACATTATTAAAGAATAGACAAATTCTTGTTATCAATATTTGTACAATTATAATTTAACACTGCGAAACTACCTTCATCATACGCAATATTCACTACCATTACCATTTCCTTATCGGTGATCTCACTTCCGTCTATTCTAACTTTCTAGTGATGATAATCGTAACTAATGCTAACGCATAAACCACTTTGGAAGCAAGAGAAGGAATTTAATATAGCATTGTGATATGTTGTCGTCATGGGTTTTCTCCTTCCCACTAATGTACTTTTGGTAGAATTGAATATTCCAGAAGATGATCATCGTAGTCTAGGCGGTCATATTTGTATTCTGTACTCTAAAAGTATCTCATCATTCAAGGGGTTGAATTCATTTTTTCAAGAACTATATCAATAAAAAGAAATTTTATTAGGGGTTTAAATAAATTTGATACACAAAAGATTAAGAAATATATTGTAGGGAAAATTTCTCCGTGGATACTCCACTATTTTTCAATTTGGACAAATAAGTACCCAAGTTTAAAAAAAATAAGAAACGGGTACTCAACGTTTTGTTTTTTGCCTTTTGTTAGTACCCACTGTGAAGTTTGGTGCTAAATTCTACTTGCACAAAGAACGTTAGATACCTATTTGTCCACTTTCATAAAATTTGACACTTCAATTTGGAAGGAAAAGGTAGTCACGTTATTGACACGTGGGATTTAACAACTTTACAGCAGATACTAACGGAAGACAAAAAACATAATGTTAAATACGTGTTTGTCATTGTTGTAAACCTGATTATTTATTTGTCAAAATTTAAAACAATGGATATCCATAAATTTTTTCCCCTATATTGTATCACTTAACCCCCTGTAGCCAAAAAATTATACTAATATCTTATGGTTCTTCAAAATTATTATAACCTTCTCTTTGCTCCACAGATTTTAAAAATTATTTTCAATAAAATTTAATTTTTATTTTGTGTTTTAATGTATAATTTAACTTGTTTTTACCATAAAAAAATATTGGTTATTTTGCATTATATATAACAATATATAGTGATACTTATTTTAATAAACAAAGTAATATAGAGATTTTCCACTAACAATTTCTAGTTTAGAGACTATAGGAGATATGGCAATTAACAAATTTTAGTTAATTTTTTTATGAGCCATTAATCTATAAATGTCTATTAAAATACTTAATGCTAAAAATATTTTTCAATAAAATTATTTATTAAAAATATTTCTTGACAAAATACCCTTATATAATCTTTTTAATTACTATAATATTTATCATTTAAATTTAAAAACCTCATTACAAATTTCCACCACCACCACCACTGCCATAACCACAACCGCCACCACCACCACCACCACCGTTACCACCATTTCCACCAACACCGCCACCACCACCGCTACCACCCCACCACCACCCCACCACCACCACCACAACCATCACCACAGCCACCAACACCACATATTACTAATTCCATCAAACGCGCGCGTTTAAATTTTTATTTAAAATCGTTATAACTAATCAAAAAAAATCAGAAAAATTAAAAATTACATTTTTGAACGAGAAAATCAATATTTACGTAAGTGATTTTCTTTAGCATCTTTTTTGAATTTTTTGATTTTTTAATTTTCTTTTTGCAGAATTGAAATTCAATGTTTGAGACAGTGAATTTCATGTTTGCGTAGAAATATTAACTGTTTCGAATAGTGAATTTCATTTCTGCTAAAAAAATAAAAAAAATCACAGACATAAATATTGATTTGTCTCGTTAAAAAATGCAAATTTTTTACCTTTTCTGATGTTTTTTGAATTAGTTATGACGATTTCAAAAAAATTCTCGGACGCATGCATGCGATGAAGTTAGTAATAGTAGAAAGTGGTGGTTGTGATGGTGGAGGTGGTAGTGGTGGTAGTGGCTGTAGCGGTGGTTAAATATATGGTGGTGGTAGTGGTGGTGGTGGTGGTGGTGTGGTGATGGTGATGGTAATGGTTGTAGAAGTGCCTTATTATTTGTTTAATATCAACAAATAAATATTGTTCAAAAATGCAAATTTTTTATCATTTTGATTTTTTTAGAATTAATTATGATGATTTTAAAAAAATTCCTGGACACGCGCGTGCGATGAAATTAGTAGTAGTAGAAAGTGGTGGTTGTGGTTGTGGTGGTGGAGATGGCAGTGGTGGTGGTGGCTGTAGAGCTGGTTAAATATATGGTGGTGGTAGTGGTGGTGGTGGTGGTGATGGTGATGGTGGTGGAAGTGCCTTATTATTTGTTTAATATTAAAAAATAAATATTGTGATACAAATTTAAATAATATAATTAATAATATTGATAGTAAAGATATAAAAAGAGAGAGAGAGAGGATATTTTTTATGAATAAGTATTTCATTAGATATTTTTGTATAAAGTAAATTATTAAAGGCTTAATTTAATAATTAGGTATTTTTATTAGACTTCTTTAGCTAATACCTCTTTCTTTATAACTTTCTATATTATTTATGCAAAACTTGCATTATACCAATTGAACAACACTACCCCTGACAAACTAATAGAATGATAACAAACGACAAAATACCACTGTGCACGGTTTTCCTATTAATATAGAGTTTCCCTCGAACCCCTTGACCCTCAACTAAAAGTTATGGGGTCCTTAGGAATAAGAGTAGTAATCATATGCATAAAAACTCGCAAATTCAATTTTTTGCAGGTTTTTGTAAACAATGTAGGTGATAATGTAGGCGACATTCCAGGATAGGATCCGATTTATTTGGGTCATTTGCCGAATCATCATGAACAACATTTTTATTGCATCATTGTCATCTTTTGGAATAAACATGAATATTCAACTATATTTCTTATCCACGACTTATCATATCAATAGGAATTCTTGTTTGTTTAATAACTACTCTATTTTGCAACAGATCTATTGGAAGTGAAAACGTCCTTATATTATGCAAAAATTACATTATATATCCATATATTACGCACACATTAAGCTACAAGTTCCTATATGTAATTAAACATGAAGCCTCTTGCTTGAAAGAAATGTGAGTATTGGATGCTCGTGCTATTTTCATGAGCTTTAGTTGAACTGCTATGTTCATAAGACGCTAGCTCGTTTTTCTTGTTAGGGTAAACAACCTATTTGGTTTTTTATTTTTAAACTTTGTTGGGTGTTCGACAATATCTAGTAGAGAAAGGATAGAATAAGAAAGATAAGAAAATATCCTTGTTTACTATTAACTTGTTCTTGTAAATTGACTTGTTGCAAATGAGATAAACTACTCCACTATATATACTAGTGGGTGAACACTCTAGACTCTAACTCTTGAATGTAAATGCATAAATCATATATTAATGTGGATACATAAACTACCTATCAAGAGTCTAGACCTTTCCTAATCCCGAGATGCCTTTTACTATTTCAAGAAATTAATTAAAGGCAGGATCATTCACTTGTCTTGGTGAATTGAACATTACTTAACATTCTCCCCCTTAATGTGAAAATTCTTGAATTTCGATGAGCCCTCTTAAAAGATGAAATTTATCTCTTGGAAGAGCCTTTGTAAAAATGTCAGCTTGTTGTTCTTCGGATTTACAGAACTTGAGTTGTATCTCCCTATCTTCAATAGCGTCTCGAATGAAGTGATGCTTGATTGCAATGTGTCGAGTTGGACTATGAAAGATGGGATTTTTTGCCATAGCAATCGAGGATTTGTTGTCGCAATATAACTCAGTTCCTTCGTCTTGTTTACCACCCATATCTTCAAGAATTCTTCTTAACCAAATGACTTGATATGTTGCTTGACCTGCTGAAATATATTCAGCTTCAGCTGAGGATTGAGCTACACTTTGTTGTTTCTTGGATGACCAAGAATATATTCCATTTCCAAAAGAAAACGAATATCCAGAGGTACTTTTCATATCATCAACACAACCTCCTTAATCACTATCCCAATAACCAACAAGGTCGACAAGCTTTGTTGTTGCATATATGATTTCGTAGTTTAGAGTCCCTTGTAGATAACGAAGTATTCTTTTCCCGGCTCCAAAATGAATTTGACTTGGATTATTCATGAATCTAGATAACAAGCTTGTAGCAAACATGATAGCTTTGTTGCTGTAAGATAAAGCAAATTTCTCACCATGCTTCGATAAAGAGTTCCTTCAACTTTTTCAGCGCGTCTTCTTTTTTGAACTTCTCATTCACAGCGATAGGCGTGTCAACAGACTTGCATCCAAACATCTGAATTTTTTCAACACATTTTCAGCATATTTCTTTTGTGAAATGAAAACTCCATTTTCATCTTGATGGATTTCAATGCCAAGAAAATATCAAAGCAATCCCATGTCACTCATTTCATATTTTTTCATCATATCTTTCTTGAACTCTTCCACCATGTTATTATCATTGCCAGTAAACACTATGTCATCAACGTATAAAGCAACAAATGGGAATGCTAGAGTTACCTTGTTTTTTTTAATACAACGTTGGCTCACTCTTGCTTTTCTCAAACCCATTCGTATTGAAATATCCATTAATTTGACTATACCGAGCTCTTGGTGCTTGCTTCAACCCGTACAACGCCTTTTTTAGCTTAAACACTTTTTCTCCATTTCCTTGAACAAAATAACCTGGAGGTTGTTCAACATAAACTTCTTCTTTTAATTTCCCATTGAGAAATGATGATTCAACATCCAATTGGTAAAGTCTCCAACCTTTGTGTGCTGCAAAAGCAATCAAGGCTCTAATTGTGTCAAGCCTTGCAATTGATGCAAAAGTTTCGTTGTAGTCGACTCCACATTGTTGAGAATAACCTTTGGCGACAAGCCTTGCCTTGTTCTTCTGTACAATGCCATCGGGATTATACTTTACCTTGTAGATCCACTTTACACCAATTATTTCTTTTTCACTTGGTTTCTCGACAAGATCCCAAGTTTTGTTTTTCTCAATCATTTTTATTTCTTCGTCCATGGCTTTTTTCGATGACTCTTTTCTTTCACTGCCTCCTCAAATGAATTTGGTTCAACCATACAAAAGGTGCAACTTGCATAAATGTCACTCAAACTTCACATTTTTCTCGGAGTTGAGTTTGGAGAAGAATTTGGACTTGAGTTTGTAGAAGATGAACCTGAACTTGTATTGTCACTTGATTGACTAGTTGAGGATGATTGAGAATCTGACCTTGGTGTAGTTGGGGGTGATTCATTGTCATTACTTGAGTCTTTATTATCCTCTAATGAAATGATTTTCTTTCTTTCAATCTTCTTTTCCTTCCAATCCCACAAAGCATTCTCGTCAAAGATCACATCTCGATAATTATAATTTTGTGAGTATTCAAATTATAGAGTCTATATGCTTTTGACTTCGAGCTATATCCTACAAAAATGCATTTTTCACTTGACTCATCAAGTTTTTGTCTTTTCACCTTTGGTACTTGTTGGTGGTCCTTTGTGTGTTCTAAAATAAATGCAATAAATAATCGAACCACAACCGCAAGTGTACGGTTGTCCCAAGTAGTATAATTGATAAAACAGATTCGTTCCAAGGACGGGATGGTTGACTACAATGCTTATCTATTAATGATTGAATGCACTTATGAAAGCAAATAAAGATAATATGTTTGTTTGGTTTTGTATTAATGCTAACTAAATGAAAGACAATTATTAAAATGCAAATAGAAGCTAAGACGCAAGTAAAATGATGTAAAACGCAATATGAGAAGTAGCACTTGAGAACGCAAGGATCCTCCCAATCCTATTTCCTAACTTATGTTGTTTAAGGGCTAAATTGGTCAATTGCAATGGTCGGGATTCTAAATTCCTTATACCCCCGTCAGGGTGGACTATAAGGCGATCCTAGAGTGTCTCTAGTCCCGTCAGGGTAAATATGATCCACCTTTGGATGATTAAGTTTTATTACCTCATTGGCCCTAGAATTAGCTAAGTTCGTCAGAATCAAATAGCTTCCATCCTAGATTGAATAAATGGTTCTGTATCTAAACCCTCCGTCAGGATGATCCAATCGCCACTAATTGGAATAGCCTAAATACTAACACCTGTTCCTAGTTCATGACGCTATAAACAGTAAATAATCCCAATTTATCGAAAAGAGTAAAAGACACAATCTAGTTTAATTTAACAGAAACCCAAATTCAACATTCGTTATTCAATACGATTGGGATTCACCCATTAATTGTTCTCAAACACTATGAAATGTTTAGCTCATATTAAAAAGAAAAACTAAATTAAATGTAAAGGAATTCATATCGATTACAAAATTAAAAGATAAAAAGAACCTAATTTCCGGAATTGGAAAGGCTACGAACGGAGATATAGACCCTCTCCAGCTCTTGTAGCTTTTTCTTTCTTCCTTCTGTTGCTTCTCTCTGGTGTTTTTAATCTTGCAGAATGTGAATTGTATGTAAAATAGAAGTCCAGACCTCCTTTTATAAGTGCAAATTCGGACTTGGACCTAGGCTTTTAATTAAATGAAATATAAAAGGCCCAAGTCCACTAACTTAGCCCAAAATCCCGTAACTGCTGATATGCCTTCACTAAAACGGCTTTTCCCGATGCGTTATGACTCCGATTGACCTCATTCTAGTTGCTAAAGTTCCGTAACTCGATAAGGAATGTTTTCTCTTCAAAGGTCAGCGGCTAAATCATCACTTAAGCACCTCGAAATCAGCAATCTATGGCCTGGAAAATGGATTTTCAGCTCTAAAAATAATATCTTCGGGATTTATCTTCCAGTCTTGACTCTATCTCGTGATCTTTGACTTTCTCCTCGGATTCCTCTTCTAGCTAACATCTAAAACCTGTAAACTTTACACTAAAAATACCAATATTACGCGCAAAAGCTTAATAAACTAAAAATGCTAGAAATAAAAGAGGAAAATCATATTATTGCATATTTAGTCCAAAAGTCTATCAAATTGATTAAATAAACACCAAAAATGATGTCTCCTAAGGGTCGAAAATAAGAACAATTAGGGAGACATCAAGACCCCCAACTCAAACCTTTGTCGTCCCGACAAAGCAAAACAAAACAAAACAAGGGGTAGAAGTAAACGCAAGAACAAATAGAAGCTAGCAAATAAACCTAAAGCAATTCTTCAGATAAATCTCATATAGCAAAACTCTAAGAACTAACATATACATACACTAATCATGCAACATCAAATATAAATAATCTCAATCATAAAATTAAAGTCGCAATGCTTGAAGGTTACACTTGTACTCATCTCTGTATGATGGCTATAGGGTGGTCATTAATCCTACCTCGCTTTGAACGCTCCACCTAGTGTATTCCCTATCAACAGAATTATAAATTCACTATGCACTTAGGAATCACGAGGTCTTTATGGTTTTAATAATGGCTTAAGGACGGTATGGATATATATTTGGTAAATTTGAAGTGAGCTTTTGGCTCTCTCCTCACTTACCATCAACAATGCCCTCGAGCTTGAGTTTACGCTCAAGAATGTTCTCACTCACCCATTTGACGCGCTAATGTTGCGTCCCCAATGTCAACCCAAATAAAACTAAGATGATTTCCAAAAATATTCCACTTTGCCGATTTATTTATTCTTTCTTTTTAATTTTTTTTTTCTTTTTTTCTTTTTTTTTTGTACAAGATACCCATGACCATCATTTTGATGTGAAAGGTCATGTATCTTATAATTTTTTTTTTCTTTTTCAAATCTCGGCAAAGGGTTACAAATAATAATATCATCTACATTTTTGTGCCTCAATACAAACACATATAATCCCTTCCCAATGTAAATTCCCAAATGTGGACCCTCCACCCCAAACTCAAGCTCGAGACAAGTCTCAGGGTTGTGATTCAAGTGCGGGTCATTTCGTCATGCCTAATAATCTAAAGGATAATGGGCTTATATCGTGTCTTCAAAAGAAAAGGCTTAAGGCTAAACTTGGGCTAAGACGGATAAAATTATAATAAGGGATAGCAAGCTAAAAGGCTTCAAATGGCTAACAAAGAACTACCCCTATCATTTTCCTAAGTACATAGTTTGTCTTTAGTTCATATCTAGGTGGGTTCTCTACTAATTAGGAATTCACGTTCTACACACCAAACATATTCCTTAAGTACAAGCTTACTTCATTTGCATTGTTCATTAATTTTTCCTATCAATTACCTATGTTCGCATGCAATTGTAAGTGCGTTTTATGTTATTCCCTAAAGTCCACTATTTACTATCATAGATTCATCAAAAGTATGCTTAAAGGGACATTTAAAATCTTCTATAGTCAAACGCAACTCCGAGAATTATTTTATTGAAAGCAAATAAAACACGTAACACATAAAAACTGGGATGAGGCAACGAACCCCACCCCAAACTCAAAAATGAGTCGTGCTAAAACGCGAAAGGGATAGAAAACGTATCTTAACCAGCGCGAGGCTGGTTATCGGTGTTGCGTCCATGAACTTTCTCTTGCGTAAGTATACCATAGGTGGCGTGTTAAATTGTGCTCACCCCCATTAACAAGTTTCAGAGAAGTTCTAATTCTTTTGTAACGTTTCCCAAAGACGCAATCATCTTCACTTGGTTCTCTTCTAACACCTTCACTTTCGCTTCCAACTCATTGGTTGTATGCATCTTCTTATTTGGAGGAGCTCTAGGATTTCTTGTTGCTTTTAAAACTTCATCATGAATATTCTTGATCAAAGCTAAACCCATACTCTCACCCACTACAACACGATCAATCTCTGCGTCTTTACGCAGAACCTTTGCGTCTAAGCACAAAGTAGTGATGGTACAAGGAAATTTGAGATTTTGTTGTGAAGTAGGAATTCGAGCAAATTCCATGATGGTATCATATATCACACGAGCAACATCCATAGGTTTCTCCTCGATAATACATTTAATGAACAAAAGATGCTCCTTCTTCACTTCTGATATGTGTTTAACTCTGAAGAAGGTAGGGACTATGAAGCGTGACCAAATCTTAGCACAAGATAGCAAATTACTACTATACATCTGTCCAGGATATCTCTCTCCTTCGGGAATTAGGCGGGCCCCATCAACAAGCACTTTCCCCCAAAGGGATTCATAATCAAACGAAGGTTCTTTTAGAGACTATTGAAACAGACATATTCCAGAAAATTCGGCTAATTTCAATGATTTACGAATAAGCTCAACGGAGATAGGAACTACCTTTTTGCGAATAATAATTGCTTCTTTTGAGAAGGCAATTCCTTCATAAAAATCTCGCACCAAGGTAGGAATATACTCAAGCTTCCTTTCACGCAATTCTTTCCAACCCAATTTATCACAAGTAATACCATAATCTTTATAAGCACTAGTCATAATACCTTTAGGAAGATTCATCTCCTCACCAAACTTCAAAAATTGAATTCTATCACGAACCTGAGTATCCCATGGAACGAAGACTCTTTTAGGCTTTTGAGCCCAAGCTTTCCTACACGGAGGTCTCGGTTGTTGCACTGGTTCTTCGGGAACTTCTTGTTCAATTTCTTCCTCAATCTCTTCTTCAACTTCTTCCTCACTTTCTTCATCACTCTCATCAATTAACCTACTCTTTTTCGGATTAGCCTTACTTGGATTTTCTTTTCGTTTCGGAGCAATTGGGTTTTGGACAGTCTTTTTGGATCGCGAATCCGGAATCTCAATTGCTTGGTCTGGGCTAGCTCCAACATTGTTCCTGTTTCTTGGTATGTTTCTTCGATAATTACACATGGAATCGGTTCTATTAGTCATCTCTTTTCACCCCAAACTCAAAACTTCAAATAGAGAAAAAGCTAGAGAAAAGCTTTGAAATTTGATGTTTTGAGGCTTAAAACTTGAAGAATTAGGTGGAATATGAGATGGGTTAAGGTTATTTGAGAGGGATTGTGAAAGAATTGGGTTTAATTTCAAGGTTGGGAAGAGGGAATTTATGAAGAAAAGATGAATTTTGGTGATATTTTGGAGAAGCTATGAGTTGATTGTGTGTTTTTGTGATGAAAGAAGGCTTGATTTGATGATTTTATAGCTGTTTGTTGATGATTTTCGGAGTAGGTGGAGGCAAAGATTCGGAATATAAGGTTTGGCTTGGAAAAGAGGCAAAAAACTAGGTTTAATGAACTCAAAACCGCCTCTCGCAACAGGTCACCGGCATGCCGGTCGCGAGGGCGGCGAAAAAAATTACTAAATTTGTTTTTTTTTTTTACCTCAAGACGCAAGTATATTGCGTCGTCGCTGACGCAGTGGTCAGAAACTTCAATTTCTTTCACCGGCTAGCCAGTCATTGACCGGTATGCCGGTGGCGTGTCGATGGCGCAATTGATGACGCAGCAACCTTGCGTCGTCGCTGACGCAAGGACCAGAACCTTTTCCTCCATTTGGCCGGCTAGCCGGTCATTGACCGGTATGCCGGTGGATGTCTCGCTGGCGCGAATGGTGACGCAGCAAAGCTGCGTCATCGCTGACGCAGTGGTCAGAGAGTTGGGGTCCTTCAGCTCTTTTGACCGGTATGCCGGCCAGCTCGCCGGCTAGCCGGTCAGACCTGCTGTGGACTAAATTTTTTTTTTCGTTTTCACATCGTTTTGACCCCAAACTCATGACCATTATACCCCTGAAATCATCAAAAACAAACACCCTTCCTCATTTCTTAAAAATAAACACTAAAATCAACGAAAACTTAACTAATTTACACTACGGAAATTGAAATATTAAAACTAATATACAAGAAATTGGCTTTTGTTTAACGTCGTTAAGCTCGACGGGTTACCTCGTGCTTCTAAGGAGCTTCGAGGAGGTACATGACCTCTCCGGGATGTGGGTCTTTTGCACGATCGGTATCCTCACCTCCATGATATACCTTTAAGCGATGACCGTTCACCATGAATGTACGGTTTTCAAGTGGATGTTCAATCTCTATAGCTCCATGAGGTGTAACCTTGGTTACAATGTAAGGACCCGACCACTTTGATCTTAATTTCCCCGGATAATTACTGAACTTTGAATTATATTTCAACACTCTTTGTCCCACTACAAAGTTCTTCTCTCGAATCCGATTATCATGCCATCTCTTGGTATTTTCTTTGTAAAGTTTAGCATTTTCATAAGCATCTAATCGGAATTCATCAAGCTCATTCAGTTTCATCATTCGATTCTGACCAGCTAAAGTAGGATCTAAATTTAACTTTGCAATAGCCCAACAAGCACCCATTTCAAGTTCAAGAGGTAAGTGACAAGCCTTACCATATACCATTCGATACGGAGAAGCACCTACTGGAGTTTTGAAAGCAGTACGATAGGCCCATAGTGCATCATCTAATTTCATAGACCAATCTTTTCTAGTAGGACCAACGGTTTTCTCTAAGATAGATTTTACCTCACGATTTGATACTTCGGCTTGACCATTGGCTTGTGGATGATAAGCAGTAGATACACGATGTCTCACTCCATATTTCTCTAGAACCTTCTTCAAATACTTATTAACGAAATGAGTACCTCCATCGCTAATAATTACCCTTGGAGTGCCATGTCTAGTGAAAATATGCGATTTCAAGAACTTAATCACCACTCGTGAATCATTAGTTGGCAACGCCACAGCTTCTACCCACTTGGACACGTAATCAACAGCTAATAAGATGTAGCGGTTACCATTTGAGGGAACGAAAGGACCCATAAAATCTATACCCCAAACATCGAATATTTCAACTTCTAACACATTGTTACGTGGCATCTCATCCCTCTTGGATATGTTTCCGGTAAATTGACATCTTGCACATCTTTTCGTATATTCATGACAATCTTTTATAATAGAGGGCCAATAGAAACCAGATTGTAATACCTTAGCAGCAGTTCGATCTCCTTTAAAATGTCCACCATAAGGTGAATCGTGACATCCAGCTATAATCACCTCAATTTCTTCCTTGGCTACACATCTTCTTACCATTTGATCAGCACACACTTTGTAGAGGAAATGATCCTCCCAAAAGAACTGTCTTGCACGATGAGCTAATCTTTTTCTCTCTTGATAAGTCGATCCTTCAGGAAAGGAACCACTCACCACTAAGTTTGCAATATCCGCATACCAAGGAGCTTCGTAATCACGAACAACGAATAAACTCTCATCAGGAAATTCTTCTCTAACTGCTTCAGTACCACTATTCAACTCTGAACCTTCTAACCGTGATAGATGATCCGCAACCTGATTCTCACACCCTTTTCTATCCTTGATCTCTAAATTGAACTCTTGAAGCAATAAAACCCATCTGATTAACCTCGGTTTAGCATCCTTCTTCTCCATAAGATATCGAATTGCTGAATGATCTGTATAAACAATAACTTTCGCTCCAAGAAGATAAGAGCGAAATTTATCGAATGAATACACAACCGCTAGCAACTCCTTTTCTGTAACTGTATAATTCACTTGAGCACCATTAAAAGTTTTACTAGCATAATAAATCGAATGAAAAACTTTCTCTTTTCTTTGTCCTAATACGGCTCCCATACACAAATCACTCGCATCACACATGACCTCAAACGGTAAACTCCAATCTGGAGGTAATACTATAGGAGCAGAAATAAGCTTTTCTTTGATTGCTTTGAAGTCCGCTAAGCAAGCTTCATCAAAAAGGAATTTGGAGTCCTTTTCAAGTAAGTTGCATAACGGTTTAGCAATCTTAGAAAAGTCTTTGATAAATCGCCTATAAAAGCCAGCATGGCCAAGAAAACTTCTTACCCCTTTAACAGAAACAGGAGAGGGAAGAGTTTTAATTACCTCTATCTTCGCTCTATCGACCTCTAATCCAGCACTCGAAACCTTGTGACCCAGAACAATACCTTCTCGAACCATGAAATGACACTTCTCCCAGTTTAAAACCAAATCTGTTTCTTTGCATCTGATTAACACTTTCTCTAAATTATCTAAACATTTACCAAAATCATCACAAAATACAGAGAAATCATCCATAAACACTTCAAGAAAGTTATCGATCATATCCCAGAAGATAGCCATCATGCATCTTTGAAAGGTAGCAGGAGCATTACACAACCCAAATGGCATTCTGCGATATGCAAAAGTACTAAAGGGGCATGTAAATGTTGTTTTATGTTGATCTTCCAGAGCCACGTAAATTTGATTATACCCAGAATAACCATCCAAGAAGCAATAGTACTCTCTTCCGGCTAACTTGTCTAACATTTGATCGATGAAGGGCAAAGGGAAGTGATCTTTTCTGGTGGCTTTGTTCAGCTTTCTGTAATCCATGCAAACTCTCTATCCAACTACCGTTCTTGAAGAAATTGCTTCGTTTTTATCATTGAGAACTGTTGTCATTCCTCCTTTCTTCGGTACACACTGAACTGGACTCACCCATTCACTACTCGAAATGGGATAAATAATCCCCGCATCTAAAAGCTTGATCACCTCTTTCTTCACTACATCCTTCATAACGGGCATTAATCTTCTTTGACCTTCAACTGAGCGTGCATTAACATCTTCAAGTATGATTTTGTGTTGACAATAGGATGGACTAATGTCTTTGATGTCAGCAATTGTCCAACCTATTGCTTCTTTGTTGGCTCTTAACACACGCAACAGTTTATCTTCTTGAGGACCTGTTAAATTAGCTGAAACAATAACAGGTAGAGTTTCATTAGTACCTAAATATGCATACCTCAAGTGTGCTGGTAATGGTTTTTCTTCCAATTCCGGTGGGAATTCAATTGAAGGCTTCTTTTTAGGAATAATTTCCCCCGGTTCTCTCACAGGTTCATAGGCAAGACGCCTATACTTCGGATTTTCAGAATTGAGAGCTGCCACTGTCTCAGTAAGCTCTTCCATCATCTCAGGTGAATCTAATGTCAAAGCAGCCTGCAAGATATCATCAAAATTTAAACAATTAAATACCTCTTGCGATGCTTGCTCTACTACATCCATTCTGAAGCAATCTTCCTGAGAATCTGGGAATTTCATAGCTCGAAATACATTGAATTTGACTTCCTCGTCTTGTATCCTCATCGTTAATTCGCCATTCTCTACATCGATTAATGTACGCCCTGTAGCTAGGAATGGTCTACCCAAGATAATGGGGACATTTCTATCTGCATCGTACTCAAGTATTACGAAATCAACGGGAAATGTAAGTGTACCTGCCTTAACAAGGACATCTTCAATTCGGCCTTCAGGATGTGCAAGAGACCTGTCCGCCATTTGCAAGACCATAGAGGTAGGTCTTGCTTCTCCAATTTTTAGCTTATCAAAGATTGACTTGGGCATCAAATTGATGCTTGCCCCCAAATCACATAGCGCTTTTCCTTTCCATTCTTCTCCAATCGATATCGGAATCGTGAAACTCCCCGGATCAACTAACTTTGGAGGTAATTTACTCTGGCAAATCGCGCTACACTCTTCAGGAAGGCCAATCATCTCATTATCACAATAAGGCCTTTTGTTAGTGAGGGCCCTCTTCAAAAACTTCGTATACTTAGGAATATCTCTAATCGCCTCTAGTAATGGAATATTAATACTTAGACCCTTCACTCTATTAAAGAATTTCTGAAAATCACCCAAATCACCCTTTTTCTGAACTCGAGATGGAAACGATGGTGGAGGGCGATTACTCACAATATCAGCTTTCTTCTTCGGAACTTCACTTGGCCTCACTATTTCTTCAACCTCACTATCTTTTTCATTCTCTTTCTCTTTCTCACCCACTTCCTTTTCTCTTCTTGGATCTTCTTTCTCTTTCATAACGGGAAAAGGCGGTGGAGGAAGATTCTTACCACTTCGTAATGTAACGGCTTTGCAATCTTCACGTTGTATTGGATTCTCAGTATCGCTAGGAAGTTGTCCTTGTGGACGTTGATTCAGTTGTTTATTAATTTGACTTATTTGATTCTGTAACAACGGCATGTTTGCGTCCGATGCTTGTAGGCGTTCTATAGCTTGTGTTTGAAGAGAAATTAAACTTTCAACTGTTTTCTGAAGGGTAACTACTCCTTCTTGTGGATGGGCAGGTAAGGCTTTTTGGTTTAAAGTTTCATCGTAAGTGTTCTGAGGAGCTTGTCTTTGTGTATAATTACCCTGATTCTGTCCTCCTTGATAATTGTTGTGTGGTCTTGGATTATAGTTGTTACCTTAGGGACGCGGTTGATATGCATATGTAGGATTGGCTGCCCCATTAGGATTTGAGTATTGAAACCCAGGATAGTTTCTGTTAGGCTGATATCCATTACCACTTGAATTGAAATTACCTCTGTTGGACATAAACATCACGGACTCTTGGTTATTCGGACAATTTTCCTCATCATGATCATCTACTCTGCAAATCGAACACATATATACCTCTTGTGCAGCATGCACAACTACCTTCTTACCCGAAAATCCTTCTTTTACAGCTAAAGTAAGCTGCTTCAATTGTTGCTCTATAGTATTCTGAATCTTATTCTCAAGCGTAGCAAATTTTTCTTCCATATCAACATTATTCACTCCTTTAACCGGTGTTCTTACTGAATTCCACCCAACTTCATTCTTGACTGTTCTTTCTAAAAAAAATTTAGCATGAGCGGTTTGAACTTGAAGAAAACCTGCACCGCATAATGTATCCAATTTCTCTCTCGAATTTCCATCAAGGCCTCTATAAAAGATTTTTAGCTGTTGTTGTTCTGAAAAGCCATGAGCAAGAACTCTACGTAAACACATCTGGAATCTTGTCCAACTCTTACCCACAGTTTCATCATATTCTTGACGGAAATGCGTCAATTCTAATTCAGCATCTAACCTCATGTTACTTGGGTAATACCTGTCAAAGAAAGCAGTTTCCAATTGGTCCCAGTTTGTTATCTTCGTAGGATCTTGCGTATCATGCCATTCACTCGCTCCATCAATAACAAAAAATTTAAACGCAGCAAAATACATCTGTTCTCTTGAAACTCCTTGTGTGATATAAGAATCACATATCTGCTTAAATTTCTGTACTGCTCTAAGAGGATCTTCTGCTGGTCTACCATGAAAATTCCCAAAATTTTGGAATTGAGCTAACATACCCGAATCTGGACGGAATCGCGGAACATTAATATCTGGAGCACCTACTCCTATAGCAGGAGCACGGAACGGAACTTCTGGTGGACCATTAGTAAACCATGGATCTTGATTCATCACTATATGAACTTGAGGATTAGGATTCAATGGTGGAACTGGAGGAATAAGGCCAGGTGGTGCTAAAGGTTGGCCACCTGCGCCTAGTTGACCTGGTTGATTATTTTGTTGATCTTGAAGATTTATCTCTTCCATTCTGTTAATTAATTCTTCTACCTCTAAAGCTTCTCGTTCTCTTCTTCTCTTGTTAACAAGTCTGATCAACGATTCTGGATTACTAAGGATCGGAGGTGTTGGCTCTAGATCCTTGAATAGCCTTCTTCGCATACACCAAACCTAAAAACCTGAGAAAGATAAACAAACAAAAAGCGTAAAACTGATAAAATAAAATAAATGCACTTATCACTAAAGGATAAACACCGTGGTCACACGCTACCGTCCCCGGCAGCGGCGCCAAAAACTTGGTGGTCCTTTGTGTGTTCTAAAATAAATGCAATAAATAATCGAACCACAACCGCAAGTGTACGGTTGTCTCAAGTAGTATAATTGATAAAACAGATTCGTTCCAAGGACGGGATGGTTGACTACAATGCTTATCTATTAATGATTGAATGCACTTATGAAAGCAAATAAAGATAATATGTTTGTTTGGTTTTGTATTAATGCTAACTAAATGAAAGACAATTATTAAAATGCAAATAGAAGCTAAGACGCAAGTAAAAGGATGTAAAACGCAATATGAGAAGTAGCACTTGAGAACGCAAGGATCCTCCCAATCCTATTTCCTAACTTATGTTGTTTAAGGGCTAAATTGGTCAATTGCAATGGTCGGGATTCTAAATTCCTTATACCCCCGTCAGGGTGGACTATAAGGCGATCCTAGAGTATCACTAGTCCCGTCAGGGTAAATATGATCCACCTTTGGATGATTAAGTTTTATTACCTCATTTGGCCCTAGAATTAGCTAAGTTCGTCAGAATCAAATAGCTTCTATCCTAGATTGAATAAATGGTTCTGTATCTAAACCCTCCGTCAGGATGATCCAATCGCCACTAATTGGAATAGCCTAAATACTAACACTTGTTCCTAGTTCATGACGCTAAAAACAGTAAATAATCCCAATTTATCGAAAAGAGTAAAAGACACAATCTAGTTTAATTTAACAGAAACCCAAATTCAACATTCGTTATTCAATACGATTGGGATTCACCCATCTATTGTTCTCAAGCACTATGAAATGTTTAGCTCATATTAAAAAGAAAAACTAAATTAAATGTAAAGGAATTCATATTGATTACAAAATTAAAAGATAAAAAGAACCTAATTTCTGGAATAGGAATGACTACCAACGGAGATATAGACCCTCTCCAGCTCTTGTAGCTTCTTCTTTCTTCCTTCTGTTGCTTCTCTCTGGTGTTTTTAATCTTGCAGAATGTGAATTGTATGTAAAATAGAAGTCCAGACCTCCTTTTATAAGTGCAAATTCGGACTTGGACCTAGGCTTTTAATTAAATGAAATATAAAAGGCCCAAGTCCACTAACTTAGCCCAAAATCCCGTAACTGCTGATATGCCTTCACTAAAACGGCTTTTCCTGATGCGTTATGACTCCGATTGACCTCATTCCAGTTGCTAAAGTTCCGTAACTCGATAAGGAATGTTTTTTCTTCAAAGGTCAGCGGCTAAATCATCACTTAAGCACCTCGAAATCAGCAATCTATGGCCTGGAAAATGGATTTTCAGCTCTAAAAATAATATCTTCAGGATTTATCTTCCAGTCTTGACTCTATCTCGTGATCTTTGACTTTCTCCTCGGATTCCTCTTCTAGCTAACATCTAAAATCTGTAAACTTTACACTAAAAATACCAATATTACGCGCAAAAGCTTAATAAACTAAAAATTCTAGAAATAAAAGAGGAAAATCATATTATTGCATATTTAGTCCAAAAGTCTATCAAATTGATTAAATAAACACCAAAAATGATGTCTCCTAAGGGTCGAAAATAAGAACAATTAGGGAGACATCACTTGTGCATAGCAAATGCTCCCAAATACTCTCAAATGCTTCATTGATGGTTTTCTTCCATTCCATGCTTCGAGTGGCGTTTGATTTTGAAGTGATTTTGTTGGAGATCTATTAAGAAGATACACTGATGTATAAACAGCTTCACCCTAAAATGATTTTGGCAAACCTTTTCCATGTATCATTGATTTTTCCATTTCCACTACAGATTGATTTTTCCTTTCACAAACTCGATTTTGTTGTGGAGTATAAACTGTAGTGAGTTTTCTATCGATTCCTTCTGCTTCATGGAATTTATCGAATTCCCGTGAAGTGTATTCTTTTCCATTATCGCTTCTCAAAATTTTTGTTGAATGACCACTTTGTTTTTCCACAAAATTTTTGAATTGTTTAAATATTGTGAAAACTTCTGATTTTTCTCTCATAAAATAAAGACATGTCATTCTTGAAAAAACATCAATGAAAAGAATAAAGTAACGATTGTTGTCGTGAGATGGAATACTCATTGGACCACAAAGGTCTATATGAACAAGCTCGAGAATTTGAGTTGCTCTTCAGGCTACTCCTTTTGGAAATGATTGACAGTGGTGTTTTCCAAGCGCACAACATTCACATGCACCATCTTTATCTTGAATTTCTGGAAGACCTTGAACCATATTCTTTTGATGTAATCACTTTAGGCTATTGAAATTCAAATGGCCTAATCTTTTATGCCAAAGCCATGAATTATCGACAACCCCTACCTTCATTGCGGTATCTCCCACGTACTTCATTGTAAATGGAAAATTTCTTCTCTCCATAACTACTTTTGCAATGACTTGTTTTGGATTCTCAAATACTGGTGTCTTATGTCCTTTGTCGAGAATTGTGCAACCACCATTTACAAAGTAAAGACCATATTCATGCTCCCCCATTTGACCAACACTTAACAAATTTTGTTTCAGCGCAGGAACATGAATCACATCTCCAAGAGCCTTGTTTATGTCTTTGTTTGTACACCAACAGTTCCTTTGCCATGAGAGGGAACAATGTCACTGTTGCCCATTCTTACAGGTGAAGTTATTGAAGTATCCATGTAAAGAAAAATATTTTTCTCTCCTGACATATGATTACTACAACCACTATCCAAATACCATACATCGTCATTTTTCATATTCGCAACTTGAAAAGCATAAAAGAGATTACCTTGATCTTCTTTTTATTCAGTGAAACTTGCACTTTGCTCATTTTTTAATCGACAGTCTTCTTGGATATGCCTAAATTTTTTTCAGTGATGACATTGTGGTTTTTCTTTAAACCAACAATCTTTCTCCGAATGACTTTTTCTTTTACAAATTTTGCATTCTGGAGATGATTCTTCATAATCATTTTTCTTTTCAAATTGTTGTCTTCCTCGACCTCTTGAGTTTCGGCCACGTCCTCTATTATTTCTTCCTCCTCTTGAAGATTCACCTCTTCCTTGATTGGATTTTTGTTCTTGACTGTTGAAGTTGAGTTTTGACTTAAATGCACTCTCAACAGGTTCATCGTAGTGTCGTTTCAATCTCTACTCAAATAATTTAAGTGATCTCATTAATTCTTAAACACTCATTGTGGAAATGTCTTTTGTATCTTCGATCACTGTTATTCTTGAATCAAACCTTTTGGGAAAACTAATGAGGATCTTTTCGACAATCCTTTTGTCACTGATTTCCTCACCATTCATTTTCATTTGATTTACTATTTCGGTAAACCGGTTTGAAAAAAAATCCAAAGATTCAATTTCTTTCATCTTCATATTTTCGAATTCTCTCATAAGAGTTAGGAGTTTGATAGATCTTACTCTTTCATCTCCTTGATATTCTTGATTTAGAATATCCCAAACTTCTTTTTCTTGTGTTTCTCTATAATTTTTGGAAATATTGAGTTTGAAACACCTTCTTGAATGTAACAGAGGGCCGATCCATCTTTCTTTATGGACGATTTCAACTCTTGAATTTGATTTGTGTTCATTCCTTCAGTTGTTTCGGGTCGATTAAATCCATTCTCAACATATTCCTAAAACCTTCTGACACGAAGATCGTTTTCATTTTGATATTCCAGAAATCAAAATTTTCTCCATCGAAAACTAGAATACCGATTTTTTGTGTGGTTGACGAGTTGTTTGCCATGGGTGATTTCGTAACCAAGATCTGATACCAATTTATGTTGGGTGTTGGACAATATTTAGTAGAGAAAGGATAGAATAAGAAAGATAAGAAAATAGCTTTGTTAATTATTAACTTGTTCGTGTAAATTGACTTGTTACAAATGAGATAAACTACTCCACTATATATACTAGTGGGTGAACATTCTAGACTCTAACTCTTGAATGTAAATACATGAATCATATATTAATGTGGATACATGAACTACCTATCAAGAGTCTAGACCTTTCCTTGTTCCGATATGTCTTTTACTATTTCAAAAAATTAATTAAAGGTAGGATCATTCCCTTGTCTTGGTAACAAACTTATTGGGTAAATGTTACTAGAGGTCATTCAACTATCATCATACTCATGCATTAACAATAGCCAAAATGTCACCACGAATCCATTTAAATTCTTCCAAAAATGACCCCAAAACTTTAGAAAATCACCCCAAGCCCCTATCACCACCTCTACCGCTCATATTAAGATAGAAAACTTAACAAAGCATTAATGGCGTCATAAACATCATCACTCTTCTCTCTATCTAGAAACAACGTTTTAGTTGAAGACCAATGGCTCATTGGTCTCAACAAGTCTCAAGGTGTTTATTGTGAGTATTTACTCTCTACACTGGCAAGTTTACTCAATGAGTCCACTAAGTCAGGTAAGCATTTCACATAATCAATTTTTTATGAGATTCATTGAAAGGGTTGAAGTTAGACATTACTGTTTAACGCTTACATATGAAAGTGCACATACTGTACATTTGGGTTACGTTTTGATGTTAAGTACTTCCAAATTTCTTGATATTTGATCCACCAATTCTTTCGGATACAATGTCTACAATGAATCCCATATTATAATTAAACATAAAATAACATGGATGCAATGAATAATAAGATAAAATATATTTGTCATCCATTTGGAATGAAGAACTTTCACGACTTGTAATCAGACCCATTCATCCGAATATAGAGTAAACTGCAACATCCTCGATGACAGAAAACAAGGGTCACGTACACTTATTCAAAGAGAGGAGCTGGCACTAGCTCTGTCTTGGAAAGAGAAGAACTTCTCTTTCAAATAACGAGAAGAGAAAAGGAGATCTTGGTTACATTGAGGAAGAGAAACGAATGCTTAGAGAGAAGTGTGTTTACTCAGGTTTAAATGCTTGATATGCCATAGAGACATCTCCATGTAATTGTTAGTCATGTATAGGAAATTAAAAACTGGAATTTGCAAGACCTTATCATGTATCTGCAACCATATAATTGAAGTCTCTGGGTTAAGTTACATACAAATATCACATGTTTTGACTTTATACTCCTCAACATTACGACAATTTTTTCTTTTATTTCAAAATGAATTTGGTAATATGAAATTACAACTTTCAAATTCAATTAGAATAAAAATATGAAAATATCATGTTGTGAACATAATAGACCAGCAAAAATTATAATTTTATCCTAATGAAAGAACATCAATCTCAATTTCAAGATTTATTGGATGGAATATAAATTTTTTTTACTACAAAATCAAAAAGATAATATAATCTTGCTAAAACCTCAACAACCACAATTTAAAGAGATACATGATGTGATTTTTCCTTCATTTCCCTATTTATTTTTGCTCGCAGAAACCCTTCACAAAAGGCATTACACACTATTTTCCTCCCATGTTTTATCAGAGACCTGAATTGTCACGCCCCGAATTTCCACCACCGAAACATAAGACGCGACATGCCGCAGACTTAAGTCAAACCACCTAAGTCTGCAAGGCGACCTAACCAAGTTCTTCGTTTACAACCCGTTAAGGTAAATTTAACACTTTACTAATATTCATAAATTTACAGTCTTGAAATTTATTTAGGAAACAATATCGCTACTCGCCTATATTTTTGGTCCAATACGCCAACTAATAATTAACACGGTGGTTAACGCACTATCTCTCTTGGGAATTTCCTAGCCCACTTTCCCCTGCACATTAAATTAACGAATGAGCTACACAAGCTCAGTAAGTCGAAACGTCTCCCAGGAAGGGGATTCACATAACAACATTATAACACGAATTATAATCAATGACATATAAGTTAAATGCATGTATGACATAATATTGTTCGGTAACCGACCATCATTAGCCTCGAATATAAAGGATCATGCGCACACACTACTTAGAGCTGCGATAACTAATATTTAGCACTCACTAGTGCCTCGGTACACACCCTAGTACCATTGACTGCTCCTGCCATCTCCGACCCCCTTGGGCAACATATAGGCCCACCCCACACACCCGCAGTGGATCTTTCCACCTACGGCACACCACATTAAGTACTACCACAGTACTTATCAGTACTACCACAGTACTTATCAGTACTACCACAGTACCTCGACAATTTCACCTGTCGGATAGGTGTCGCAACCCTAATGATCACATAACACGTATTGGTCTCGTACACAACTAAATGCATTTCACAAGATATAATCATATTTCACACTATCTCAATATATGCAATATAAATAGATACGTTAACACAAAATCGTAAATCGACACAAGGAAGGGAGTCCGACTTACCTTAGTCCGAGCTTTTATATCGACTCGTTTCCTATAATAATAATCTTTATAATTAAGAAATATATATTTTCAACATAATTCAACATATTAGGCCATTTTAATTACACTAATTATTACTTACTATTTTCTCTTAATTTCCTTTAAACCCTTATTTAATGAAATTATCTTTACCATTCATTTCTCTTCTTTTTTCCAAAACCAACACACACGTACCATATATACATTTACATATGAATATTTAACAATTTCCTAAAAGCCTTTAATACTAATACTTTTATACTTAATTTAATTATCAATTTTTCTCCTCATTTCATGCTCTTTCACGTTCCATAACGTATACCCAATTCGTAAAGTAAATATTGTATTCTATATCTACTTTTCTTTAATACCCATTTTTCTTACAATTTATTTTCACAAACTAACCCAACTGTAACATCTATTTAAGCTTAAGAATTATATTCTCTTTTAACCTCTTTATTATCATTCATGAACAATAGAATAAATTCAAGGATTTTTATCACAATTACATCCCTATCCATTACTACCCACTTACAGCCCACTTTGTTTTGCAGAATTTTAACTTCATCTTCCTCAATATAATAACAACTCACACATATAATTTCTGTTCCAAGGAAATTCTAGTTAAACCAACAAAACTAATTAAAACCTTTAAACACACCCCTACACACAGTATAAACATCTGTTTTATGTCTTATTTTTCTTCTTAATTAATTACACATGTATATAGAGACATCTGATACACACAAAAATATATATCAACATACCTCCAAGTTTTCTTAATACCATTAGGCCGATTTTGTTCGCTAGATAAAATAAACTCAAATTCTTTTCTTTTGTTTTTGAACGAGAAGGTACAAGGAATAGGGAATTGGGTTCAGAAGCTTTTGGTTTCTTTTTGCTTAATCTCCTAATATATGAAAGCCACATCCATCATATATGAACACTTGGGTTCATCATATATTAACACTTGGGTCTCCTGTAACTTGTAACGTGCCCTCTATTCTATTATTACTATGAAAGGCTTTGATATTAGCCACATATCTCATAAGCTGCTGCATCACCAGCTTTCTTTTATAAAAGTTAAGTTAACATTTAAGTATGAAAAGGTGGCCGACATTACTCTATTCATTCTCATGACCCAATACTAAAAATGTATATGAGATTTTGTATATTTTATTTTTACTTCCTAATATTTCAATTAGAAAAGCTTTACCCCTCAACTGCTATTACTTATTAAAAGGACCATCAAACTTTTAAATAGTTTTTAAATATACTCGGGTATCACATGAATGACTTAAGATGGTCTCGATATGAGGAAGCAGATCAATCATGTAGGGTCCTAAAGATTTGCCCTGATGGTATTGGGAATGGTTCTGCAACAACCTCCCACCTATATCGCACCATTTATTTACATACGAGACAAAAATTTATCTGAAACACCAGTATTTTTATGCAAAAAGGAGATCGATCAGTTAAATGAAGATACACAGAAACAATCATAATTTGTATGCTAAGATAACTTCAGAAACATAATTAGAAAACAATGAGATCATTTGATAGTATGAATGGAACAGATCATGTAATTTTCACAAAGCAAAGAAAGTTGATAATACTCAACAAATTAGATTAAGCATGAAGATATTTGATAATATTGAAGATAAAAGAAAAATATATAAGAATCCGTTTTGTGTTATGTTACTGGTTTAGAGATATTCATAAGTTTGATCCATCAGCTTGCTTGCAACAGTTTTGTGGCATTCCTTGATTAGATGAAAAGAAGATTACAAGAAAGAATCCTTATGACTACTCAGCAAAGATGAATTAGACATGGTATAAATAATGAAAATTAGGTCTTGTGAAGATTGAGGAGAGAGTTAGGTATGCCTACCTACAATACATAAGTAATTATTTTTAATTATAGAGTGAATACTATAAAAAAAACCTATCTACAATAGTTACGTTTCAGTCCAGTTAAAACTATATATAGATATGAGTCCAGTGAACTCAAACTAAGTTATGCTCCGGTCCAATTACTCAATTAGTACTATATACAACTCATATGTGCATGCATGTGAAACTTTACATAACAGCTAATTAAGCTTTCAGCCAACGATATACGAATCCAATAGTTGGGAATATATAATATGTTGGGGTAAATGTTTATGCATTTTTGTTTGGACCATTATAATAAAGGATCTAGATGAACCGTTAAGTTACCAAAATGGTATTAGATAAATTATTCTAGCTACTAGTTAACTTCAAAAAGAGTTGTAATCATATACATAATAAACTCGCAAATTCTGATTGTTTTTCGGTTATTGCAAAAAATGTAGATTATACTGTAGGCGACATTACAGGGATAAGATCCGATTAATTTGGATCATATTTGGAATTATCACGGTAGCATTTTTTATCACATCATTGTCATCTTTTGGAAAAGAGTCTAGACCATGAATATTCAGCTATGTCTTGTCCACTGCTTATTAGCTCGATGGGAATTCTCGTCTATTTATAACTACCCTTTTGCAAGAAGAAGTGAAAATGGTACCTATGTTATGCAAAAATTGCATTATAGGTCCTTATATTATGAAAAAAATTAATTATGTCCCTATATTATGCAAATGAAACTGCAGAACCTGTGCTGAAAAAACTGTGTTTATTGGATTTGCGCTTAAGTATAAATCGTTATTGTTCCTGTATTCTCTATTGCTATGTACATAAAACGATATCTTTTTTTTCTTGTCAGGGTATATAACCTATAGGTTTTTTCTCTTTTAACCTTTATATAACATTTAGTCCCTTCACTTCTCTTTTCATAACAACGTTAGTCCTTTTTTGTATTTATATTACATGATAGGTATTAAATATACATGTCCTTGTCATTAAATGTGTCATTTTTCTATTGTGGTGTAATTGAACAAGCTTAAAAAGTATGTGTTAATTGCACCAGACCCCTTACGATCTTTAAAATACGCACTACAAAAAAAAAGAGTAAAGGTGGCGGTTATTTTGACCTTTAGTGGCGGTTATAACCGCCACCTATACATTTGTGGCACTTGCGCAACCGCCACAAAGGCCGCCACTATGTTCAGAGCCACCCATTGTTTAGGTGGCGGTTGCATATTACTGCAATGTATACCAAAAGGTGGCGGTTATAGGTCAAACACGCCACAACTGGTCCGTGGCGGTTATACTAACACGCTACGTAAGATGGAGTTTGTAAAAAAAAAAATTTATGTTAACCGCCACCAATTCTAAAAGAAGCGAAAAAATAAAAAATTAAATATTACAATATTCAGTGATGCTAAATTAATTTATTACATCCTAGGAAACAACCTAACAACCTTGTTCAAAACACTCCGGATCCTTTGTTGAAGGCATTTATCCTTTTGCTTTAAATAGTTCCACAACTCTTGCACAATCTGCAAAAACATTAACAATTTTTTTAAAATTCTTACCAGTTTTCTTTATTCGTTTAATTTTATGATATAATAGATATAATATATAATACCTCGTGATGTACCTTGAACTTTTTATTATCCATTGTTGAGCATGTGTAGCTGCTTTAATTATCACTTCCTGCAACTACATAGGGTAAACTGTCAAAACACTAACAGTTCAGGGGTAAAAGTGCAATTTTTTTATTTCTTTTTTGCAGTGTACTTACATCAATTTTCTCAAGTGATCCTTCTAGTGGATAATCATCTCGAATCCATTCAACTTCAGCACAAAATTAAATTAATTAGTGCATATTGTAGTCCCTGAGGACTTGGTTGCACTTTCCACACCCAATGGAGGACTAGCCTGTAAATAACAAAACATAAGAAAGAGGGACTAAATTATAATTAATTTTCTAATAATTTACCTGTAAAAGATAGCAAACTAGGGAATGTCCAGCCATGCTTTCGACAAAGTTACGCTGTCATGAAGAATCACAACTCAGAAGTGGAAATCTTGTAGAATATATATATATATATATATTAGTCATTAAAATACCTGTAGAGTGAATGAAATATATATATGAATTTTCTTGATATTGATATGGAGGCCTGTAAAGAAAAAAATAACATCAAATTAAATCCAAACTTTAAGGATTAATAAGCAAATAAGTTTTACCTTATCAGGAAGTAACTAGTACTTCACTCTTCACTATAACCAGCCCTAGCAGCCCTAATTTTACACTAATACTCAAATACCCGAAACTTAAAGAATAGTCCAATTTAGCCCTGATGTTCCTGCCTACAATCATCACCACTCTTCACTATTACCAGCCCTAGGTGCTTCTCCTTTTAAGGCAGCTGCCTATAAATAAATACCAATATCAGGGACCTCCTCAGCAAATATCAATTAACAAGTAACATTAGGTGCTTAGAAACATACCTGATTCCCGTTCACATTATGTAGAACAGTGAAGGCAGATATAGGTCCATAACATATCTTTAATCAAAAGTAAATTAAAATACAAAATCAGGAAAATGAAGGAACAAACTTACGATTATTATGTTTTCTTCCTTCTTAAGTGTACTCTTCATCATTTCATCCATTCTGTATTTCCTCCAGTTAAAGCTTGTTGAAGATTTGCACCCTTTCAATTTGCATTAGTTAACTTTGCACCCTGCAGATTTAAATAGCCAACTAAACAAGAATTAAAATAATAATTTTTAATAACCAAAGTAAAAAAAATATGTAATTTAATGTATTAGTAGTATTACCAAATAAGACATGAGTTCACCAGCTTCACTAGTAGTATCTAAAAAAAATCCAAAATTCAAATTATCTCAGCTAATGCATTAGTAAGTGCTCTTTATCCAGCCTCGTCTGGTACATTTACACCCTACAATAAATTACCGATATGAATATAATAAGGTAAAATTATTAACCAATTAACAGATTATTAATATATTTAATTACCTAGAAGAGCACTAACTAAACCACCTAACTTATTTCAAGAGTCCATGATTCTTCACCTCTTTGAACAGCGGATACAGGTAAACGATTAGCCACAACTAAGAGGCATTGAAGAATCGGTCTTCCATCAATTCATGTATAAGTAAAAACTACGGGTAAAAACTAGTTGTATAAGTAATCGATTCTTGGACTGTTCGTTTAACTGTTACTTACAGTACTCTATAAACCAGAAGAAAATTAAGTAAAAAAAATGCATAAAATTGTACCTGATTGGGCTCGAAGCTCAAATAATTGGCTCATGGAGTAACTTTTTTGATTCTGTTGTGTGCTTCAATAACTGTATCGTTAGGTTCACTTACAAAATTTTCGGCCAATTCTTGAGCAGTATGTGTTCCATGTATTCACTAGTATAGCTCCAACTCCTAGAGATTAAGCTGCTCCATCAAACTGTTTTCATTCTCAATGATGAGAGATTGAGATAATAGAGAAAAGAATAGTATAAATAGGATTAAATATTTACTTCACTGTTCCGTTTCACTTTGAAGGCCAAGCCTACATGTCTCGTCAAATCCTTCATGAAGGAAGGTCACCTAGACAAAAGAATTCCAGAATAACATTTCAAAGAAAAAAATAATATATAAGTTATACTCTAACTATGCATCAAGATATATGTTTATATGTAATGTTTGCAGGAAATATTTAACAAACCTGAAGTGTACCACACGAGGAAGAAGAAGAAGAATCTCTAGCTTTCTGTAAAATCTTTAATGCCCTTACAACCTGAAATCCAGATTTAAGGAAAAATTAAGTACATAGGATACAAATTGTACTTTAATACCCTATTTTACATATTCAGGAACACAATTGATGGAAATTACACACAAGCAAGATAAGCAATACACTTAAAATTCAGAAAATAACAAATATATATACTTACACGTTCTAATGGTAGAAAAACGTTGCTTCCAGCATTTAAGGTAATAGCTCTGCCTTAAAACTATTGATTCACTTTCAATTGTTTCTTCACAAATAGATCAATTAAAATCTGCAAACACCAGTAAAAATGAAGTTTTTGCACAATCAGATCAAACAAATCGAAAGATTAATAAATAGAAAATGAAACCTAGACAAGCAAATCTATGTGAATATTAGCCATTTAAGTGAATCTTGAGTTACCTCAAGATAGCCCACATCACGACCAGAGAAACACAAAAACACCGTCGGAGTCGGTAAAGACCAAACGCAAAAGCCGCCGTTGAAATCGGAGCAATATATATGTGGAGAAATTACAGAAAATAAGAGAAAAGGTTGTAGCATCTTCTATCGGTGTTGCCGTTGTCGTTTCCGTCGCCGTCACCGGAAGGAGCGCTTCGCCGGAGAAGAGGAGAAGACATCGTAAGAGAGATGAAAGGTTAGGGTTTAGGGTTTTTTGTGTGTGGAGAGAGAAGAGATTAGCAACGAAAGAGAGAGAGAGAATAGTTCATCTGTTAATAAAGTAATACATTTTGAAATAATTGAAAGAATCAATTGACTTAGTCAAAAAATTCTAATTTAATAAAATAGGTAGCATTTAAAAAACGTACTGCCACATGTACTTTTTGGATAGCTATTATATAGTAGGGGTTGACTTGACTGCCACTAATTAAATGCCACCTAAAAATGAATTTTTTGTAGTGACGAGTCCATTAGTTCTTGTGCTCTAAAAATATCTATAGGAATTCCTATGGTAAAAAAAAATGAGCATAAAATGAGAAAGAAAAAAAATCAAATGTATCTAGTCCATCACCTACATTCACCAGCCACCTTCTTCTGCAACATTTTAAAAACCCTGACCTTTCTCAAAATGTAAACACCACCACAATTCAATTCTTCCAAAAACGACCCCAAAACTTAAGAAAATAACCCAAAGGCCCTATCACCACATCTACCATTCATATCAAAAGTCATCAAACTTAACAGACCACTAACAGCATCATCAAAATAACAACCTTTTCTCTGTAAAAAAAAAAACAACGTGTTATTCGAAATAAGCATCAAGGTGTTTACTGTGAGTCTTTACTTCCTGCTCTGCCAAGTCTACTCAATGAGTCCACTGAGTCAAGTAAGCACTTTAAAGAAACACGATTTTTTATGACATTTGAAGGATTGAAGTTAGACCTTACAAGTTAGTGCTTATATATTATATGATGATATGTTGCTGAACTAAAGAAAATTGCAACATTGGTCCTTGTGGAAGGTGAACTTAGGCAACTATACTGCTTTGTATTCACAATAGCAAACATACCACTATGTTATTCTAAGAAACAGTAAATATTGGTCCCTCTGTTGCTTGAATTAGGGGATATTGGAAAAAGTGTTTATGTGTTTCTAAATTAAAGAATATTGCAACATATATCCTTGTGCTATGTGAAATTAGCAAAATATATAGAAAATATACCAATACATTATTCCAATGAATAGTAAACATTGGTCCCTGTGCTATGCTAAGTAGCCAAATATGCCCTGGTGTTGTCAAAATAGAAAATATGCCCCTCTTTTATTCCAATAAACAGTAAAGATTTGTCCATGAGTTAGAAAATTAAATAAAATGCAACATTGGTTTCTATGATATGCTAATTAGCCAAATATACCCTTATGTTACTCTAATAATAGTACACATTGGTCATGTCCCTGGATTGCTGAATTAGAGTAAATTGCAACATTGGCCCCTGTGCTATGTGATTTTAGCCACCAGATACACCGTGTTTGAACTTTTAATTATGATATATACCCTTAAGTTTTTCCAAGGAATAGTAAACATACCCCTTTGGAGAACTGTAACGCTTAGAGTATATTTGGTACTTTTCATAACATAGGGGTTAGGGTTACATGTTTCTATCATATAACACACGGACCAATGGTGCAATCAAGTGAATTTAAAATTTTGCATACAGGCCTGAGTCTTAATATTTAACTTCTATATTTTATTATTTGTTATAAATTATTATAAAATAATCGACTATATTCCGTGAAGGAAGCTCATATCTAAATAGTTAATGTACCCTTGTTGAGGGGTAAATTTGCAACAGTAACACATAACACTAGAGTGTCATTTTACTTTTTAAAACTCAAGGGTCTATTTGCAACTTCACATAACTGAATGACCAATGGTGCAATTAACCATATTTCATATAGGATTTGAGTCTTAAACTTCAGTTTTTATTAATATTATTAAGTTTGATTTTTAGGGACGCCGATAATTTCAAAAGAACTCCATCTTGCTAATAGACTAGATCGTGACACTAGTGGCGTTACCATATATACCGCGCCACATAAAGTAGACACCAAGCTGGTGAGAGCCTTCAACAACCACACGGTTAAAAAACTAATATCGTTTTTTGCATCGGGCAAGCTCCAAAATTGAGAACTATCAACATTAGTTCTGATCACAGAGACTGACAATTCTATGCTCATTGGACATGGGTCAAGTTCTACGGGCCGGGTCTTTTATCCAAGAAATGAAAACTTGATTTGAAGTGTTGTGGGTAAACGGACAAGAGTTTTCCGGGTCGGGGAATGACAAAAAAGAAAGTATAATTGTTAAAGAGAAATAGGTAAGTTATATAAATGTGAAAGAAGATGAGATTATGGTCAGGGTGTGTCGTAAAAGTGGTAGAACGCATCAAATTTGTTTACCATTGCGAGTATATTGGAACTCCTATTAGAGGAGATGTGAAATATGAGGGTGTGTTTGAGTGGAAGAGGAAAAGATATGATAGTCATGAGCTTCATGAAACTCGTAGTTTGAGCATCATATTACTTGTCAATCTCTTTTTATTGAAGCTCCTCGGCCTTTATGGAGTGTCAACATGTGTCAGAGTTCAAATTTAATATGAAAAAGCTTTCTATCAAAGGTATATTCTTAATAACATATAGCACGCATACCAACTAGTTGAAATTGTTAAAATTGTTAGAGAAAGATTAATATGGTAATTCTTAAACACTCATTCTAAAATTTTTTGGTAAATTAATATTCAAAGAACGATTGTTTCTTGGTTCCAAGGATTACCTTGTAGAGAGTTATGATTTAGGTTGTATTTAAAGTTCCCAGGTATGTTTTTATACTTCTATTTTGAATATTTTTAGGTAATATTGTCATCTTGGTACGGGTTATCCAATCATAGTCATATAATGGTCACCTCCCAAAAATAAGACTGTTCAATTAATTAATATATAAATACACAACCCCAATTAATAAAATTATTGTTCAAGAAATACCTCAAATTAAAATTAATTTCTTCTCATCTTAACTATAATTTTTTTGTCTATAAAAAACCACATATTGTTTTTTTCTTTCTTTTCCATAAAAAAAGTCGTTTGAGTTATAAAAAGCTTTCCATAACTCAAACTTTGAGTAATGAGAAGTTTCCTATAATTCATATTTTGAGTTTTGAGAAGTTTTCTATAGCTCACTATTTTTTTTAAAAATCGGTATTTTTTATGGGAAAAGATGAAAGATGGCAGGTATTTATTGGACATTAACCCACAAAATAATTGATTCAAAAATTTAAAAGTATTTTTATTATCATATTAATTTTTATTAGATTAAATAAATAAAATTTTAATAACAAATCAAATGATTTTAGTTGTTACCGTAGTGATATTCTCATGAATTCCCGAACATATTATTGTTAGAACTTATGGAGAAACTAAAGGTAGGTATGATTTTAAAGACTAAGTGTTTTGTGACAAAAGGTATCCTGCAATACTGCTTCCCAATCCATTACAAAATTGTTCATCTGGTTCCATAAAACATGGAATACGCGTACAGCATACGTATATAAATTTTAAATTTTTTGAATAAAGCTTTAAATTAGATTTTATTATTTATATTTATATAATGTATTAACAAAAGGGTAAGAAAAATAAATTGTATAGTTAATATGTAGAATGTTAAAATATATAATCGATGGTGGTGCTAAAATGTGAGAGTTAAGTGATATGGTTTTATAGGAAAGTTGAGACAACTTCTCAATTATTTTCTTTTTAAAATTGGATTCTATTTATTATATACTATTTAGAAAAAGTTACTCTTTATTATAAAACAACTTATTTTTATTTAAATTAAAAATTAGATCTAATCCAAATTCATATTTGTATAAAATAAATCTAATATTATAAAATTTCAATATGTTTTTAATATCTATCACGTAAAATATCATGTTAAATACCAATAGTGGCGGCTCATTACTCGATTTTTTTGAAAAATTTCACTTGGCCCCTGCTTTTAAAATTATTAACTTTAGGTTTTATATAATTTTGTTATTATTATGTAAAATTTGTTGTTTTGAAAAATAAACATTGGTTATTTTAAATAATATAGGACCTAAGAATTTGATTTACTGAAGATTTGTCAACGGACTAAAGGGCTCCTAATTTACAGACCATAGAGGTCTGGCGCAATCAAGCCCTATATCTTTTAGTTACGTGCACTATCGGTTTTTCTTATTATGCAAAACTTGCATTATACCAAATGAGCACCACTATCCCTGGTAAATTAACAGAATAATACCCAATGATTAAAATATCCCTTTGCACCACTGCCTATTTACTACAGAGCCCTATTAATACAGCGCTTGCCTTCAAACTCCTTGACCCAAAAAAAAGTTCTGGACTTCCTAGAAACAAGAGTAGTAATCATATGCATAATAAACTCGCAAATTCCATTTTTTTTTTCAGGTTATTTCAGGCAATGTATATGATTAAGTAGGTGACATTATAGGGATATGATCAGATTGATTTGGATCATATGCCGAATCATCATGGCATCACTTCTTATCACATCAATGTTATCTAGACAATGAGTATTTGCTACTTCTTATTCACTACTTACTAGTGCAATGGAATTTTCATCTCTTTAATAACTACCCTTTTTCAACTGATCTGTCGGAAGTGAAAACAGTACCTACGTTATGCAAAACTTGCATCTTATGTCCCTCTTACCTATATTGAATTAAACTTGTGTGCTGAAGAAAATGTGATAATTGGATTAATGCTTGGGTATGAATCGGTTATCATTCTTATATTCTCTATTGATGGTGCTTGATACATGAGCTTTTAGTTTAACCGCTATGTTTACAAAACGCTAGCTTGTTTTTCTTGTCAGGGTAAATAACCTATTTTTTTGTATCTTTTAACTTCTTTGAGAATGTAGTCCCTTATCTGGTAAACATAACATTTTAGTCCCTTAATTTATGTTTTTGTGACAATGTTATGTTTTCCACTACAAGACCTGTTCAGTCTTTAGTAATGTGGCAAAAGACAAAAATATCTTTAAATGTGTCATATTGCTATTGTGATCTTTGAAATACAAGCACTACAAGAAATAGTAGCATTAGGGACGAAGCTATTGCGACAACAACTAAAATGACCTCTAATGATATTTTTAAAAACCAAAATGACCTCTAATTATATTTTTAGCGGCAATATTTGCCGCTAAAGATAAAGTTAATAGAGGCAAAAACAAATAATTTGCTACGAAAGGTATCTTTAGAGACGAACTTATAGGGACGACAATTAACGACCATTAGCGGCAACATTAAAAAATTTAGTGTTAAATTTTTTGCCGCTAAAGATACCATTTCTTGTAGTGAAGTCCCTTAGTCCTTGTTTTCTATGAATACAACCAGGGATCCCTATGATCAGAAAATATAAGCACGAAAGAAGTGAAAAAGAGATAAAAAAAAACATCAAATGTGGCTAGTCCATTACATTCATCACCACATACCTTCCTCTGCAAATTCTCAAACTCAAAAACTCCCTAAACTTTCTTATAATGTCAACACAAACCCATTCAAATTCTGCCAAAACACACCCCCCCCCCCCCAAAAAAAACTTTAAGAAATTACCCAAAGCCCTTATCACCACCTCTACCGTTCTTATCAAAGGATATTGAACATAACAGAGAACTAACGGCGTCAACAAGATCAGCACTCTTCTATCTATATAGATACAAAATGTTGTTTGAAGACCAGTGGCTCATTGCTCTTAATAAGACTCAACGTGTTTATTGCGAGTCTTTACTCGCTGCTCTTCCGAGTCTACTCAATGAGTCGAACGAGTCAGGTAAGCATTTAAAAGTATCAAACATTTTTATGAAAATTTTGGAAAGGGTTGAAGTTAGACCTTACTGGTTAGTACCTCCATTGCTGAATTACAGTAAATTGCAAAATTTGGTCCTGTGTTGCTGAATAAGTATAAATTGCAATTTTATAAGAAATTAATTACATATATCTTGGTCTTTTAGTAATAACAAATATACCCCTATGTAATTCGAATAGATAGTCGGTTTGTGTGTTATTTGTCCTTTGTTGCTAAATTACAGTAATTGCAAGATTGGTCCTTGTGTTATGTGATACTAAGCAAATATACACCAATAAATATACCCCTATATTATTATAATAAATCGTCAAATTGGTCACTACTGACTGGGTTATGCGTACTTGGGTTGCTTAATTAGAGGGATCCCTTATATATGCTCCTGTCTTTTAACAATAGAAAATAATCCTCTACTTTTCCAAAAAATCAGTAAACATACCCACGTGGAGGGGTAAATTTGCAATGGTTAAGCATAATACAATGGTATCTTTGCTATTATTCAACACGGGTGTATTTTTTGTATTACCCATAACAAAGGGACCAATGGTGCAATTATCCCATCTTCCTACATGCTTACTCTTGAACTTATAGTAATAATAATAATAATAATAATAATAATAATAATAATAATTATTATTATTATTATTATTATTATTATTATTATTATTATTATTATTATTATTATTAAGTTTGTCAATTTTGATCTCCAGGATTCCGGAAAATTCCACAAGAACTCCCTCTTACTAATAGAGTCAACCGAGAATCAAGTGGCGTTACCGCAATTACTAAGCCACAGAAAGTAGCCGCCAAGCTAGTGAAAGTCTTCACCTACCACTCGGTTAAGAAAACTTACAACGCTTTTTGCATCGGGCAATCTCCGAAATGGAGAACTATCATCACTAAATCCCGCCATGGCCGATCAAAGCATGGAGCATGGCGGGTGTATGCTGCATCGGACATGGGTCGGGTTTTAACCGGAGGGTCTTTTGTCCAAGACATGGAAACTTCATTTGAAGTCTTGTGGGTAAACGGTCAAGAGATTTCCGGGTCGGAAAACGATGAAAAGTAGAGTATTATAGTTGAAGAGGAATTGGGAAGTGATTTAAATGTTAAACAAGATGATATTATAGTAAGGGCAAGTCCTTAAAGTGGGAGAACAAATCAAATTTGTATACATTGTGAGTATCTTTGAATTCCTTTAAAGGGTTGTGAAATACGAGGGATGGTGTGTATGAGTGGAAGGGGAAAATATATGATGGTCATGAGCTTCATGCCGAGAGCTTGTCATTTGAGCATCCGATTACTAGTGCACCACCTTCATTAACCACCCACCTTTCTCTGCAAACTCTTAAAACCCCTTATATTTCTCAAAATTTCCACACAAAACAATTTACATTATCCCAAAAAACGACCCCAAAACTTAAGAACATTACCCAAAAGCTGTATCACCACCTCTGCCATTCATATCAAATGACACCGAACATGAAAAAGCACTAACGGCATCATCAAAATCAGCACTCTTCATTGCTTTGAATAAGCCCCAAGGTGTTTGTTGTGATTCTTTACTCTCTGCTCTGCCGAGTTTACTCAATGAGTAGGATTCCTTTAAAGGGTTGAAGTTAGACCTTACTGGTTAGTGCTTACATATTATATGATGATATGTTGTTGAATTAAAGAAAATTGCAACATTGGTCCTTGTGGAATGTGAAATTAGCCAAACATACCTCTGTGTTTTTAAATAATAGCAAATATATCTGTACCTTATTTTGAGAAAGAGTAGATATTGGTTCCTGTGTTGCTAGATTAAGTAAATTAAACATCGGTCTGTCTTGCTAAATTATAGAATATTGCAACATTGGTCCTTGCGATATGTGAAATTAACCAAAAATACCCAGGTGTTTTAACAATAGCAAATGAACACCTATGTTATTCCAATGAATAGTAAACTTTGTTCCCTGTGTTGTTGAATCAGAGTAAATTGCAACATTGGTTTCTGTGTTATGCTATGTGACCAAATATACCCAGGTTTTAGCAATAGCAAATATACCCCTATATTATTCCAATAAATTAGTAAATAGTGGCCAATGCATTACAAACTCAGTGTAGATTAAAATTGATCCCTGTGGTATGAGAAAGTAGCCAACTATTACCCCTATGTTACTCCAATAATAGTAAATATGGGTCCCTTGGTTATGCATGTGTGTGTTGCATAATTCAAGTAAATTGCAATATTGGTCCTTGTGTAACGAGAAATAAGCCAAATACACATGTGTTGTAACTTATAACATAGTAATTAGTATACCCCTATGTTATTCCAAGAAATAGTAAACATACTTTTGTGGAGAGTTGAAATGCATAACAGAAGAGTATATTTGCTACTTTTCATAACACATGGGTTAGGGGTATATGTTGCTATACCACATAACACGGGACCAATGGTGCAATTAACCTTTTTTCTTACATGCCTTGAATCTTGAACATTTATTTTTATAAATATTAGTAAGTTTAATTTTCAAATGTGCCGGTAATTTTACATCTATTTCTTGGTTTCAAGAATGACGTTGCAAATTTCAGATTTAGGTCCTATTTGAAGTTCCGAATGCGTATATAAATATTAATCAATATGTTTTAATTTTCAACACCATGAGCAAAAACATTGATTAGAAATGATGTAGCTCAACTCATTGATCATTTATCGACGAGATCATCATTTTGATAGTTGAGGTTACCTAAGGATCATCGCAAATAACTGTCACATTTGAAAATGCAACCATCCAGTTAACTAAAATGAAAATACACGAAATAAACCATTGATTACATTACACAATTAAGTAAAGTAAATATAGACCTAAGAACTTCTCATCAGAATGATGCTCTGAACTTATATAATTTTTAAAGATACTGAACAAAATTTTAAATATTAAAATTTGGCCCATTATTTTTAGTATAAATAACTTGTATAAAAATTAACAAAAGGTGATTACATATAATTATACAGTAAAAGTATAAAAAATTCCATTCTAAAAAATTTGAGTTAAGGGTTCAGTATTCAATAAAAATTCGAGAATAATTCTGCTAATATTCTTAAAAAATATTTGGTATCACTTATAGTGTAATTTAAAATATTTTAAATTGCCCCTTACAAATACACATCATCCATATTTGAAATAATAGTTAGATTTTTTCAAAATTTATAAAATTTTAAAAAATTCACATAAAATAAATATAATATAGTAAAGTTTCAAAATATATCAAAATATTTAGCACATGTACCATTTTTTCTTGTTTTATGTTAGATATCAACTTAAAAGCGTCAAATTTTTTTAGTGAGGTACATTTTATAGTTATCAATATTTACACTTTTATATTTAACACCTCACCTCAAGACCACCTTCATCAAACGCGATATTCACTACCATAGTTCTCTTTCTCGGTCCTGTCACTTACATTCTCTCCGGTTTTCTCCGGGTGATAATCACGACTTGTGCTAAGTGCAAACCACTTTGAAAGAAAGAGAAGACGTTTAAAATAGCTTTGCGTTGTGTTGCGTTCATGGGAATTCTACTTGCAACTAGTGGATTTCTGACTGAACGGAAAATTCCGAAAGATGATCCTCGTAATTCAGCTGTAATATGTGTATTATACTCTAAAATGATTTCATTATTTAGGGGTGGGTCCAGAATATATCTTACAAAAAGACTAAATCAGTAGTAACGAATTTCATTGAGGGCTAATTGAATTTATACTAACACATAAAAGTTTATGAAATATATTGCATCACTTAAGGCCCCACAGGCGCAAGTGGAGGGACCTTTAGCCAATAAATTATGCTAATATCTTATGTGTCTCCAAAATTTTCATAATTCTTCACTTGGCCCCCCAGCTTTTAAAACTTTTTTTCTTCAGCCTCTAATTTATTTTGTTATTTGTATGTATAATTTGTTGATTCCATGAAAAAACATAGGTTATTCTGCATATTATAGGACTTATAGTGGGATTTACATAAAAAAAGGTAATATAAGGATTTGTCGGGGACTAATTGACTCTGATTTCAGAGACCACAGGGGATCTGGTGCAATCAACCATATATCTTTTAGTTAATTGACCACCAGTGATCCCTGTCAAACTAACCGAATGATACCAAATGACCAAAATATCCCTTTACACAGGACCTCTATTAATATAGTGTTGCCCTCTAACCCCTTGGCTCCAAACAAAATTTCCAGGCTCCCTAGGTGCAAGAGTAGTAACCATATGTATAATTAACTTACGAATTCCGTTCTTTGAAGGTTATTGCAGACAATTGGTGTCTCCTAGTGTGTTCTAAATAAACACACCTAAAAAGGCAAGACACGTACCGCAAGTGTACGGGTCGTCCAAGTAATATCCGGTAAACGGGATTTCGATCTCAGGGACGGATTAGGTATGATTAAAGTGTTATGCGATAAATGGAAATAGTTGCTTGAATGAAAATTAAAAGTAAAGAGAAAGATTTTTATTTTGTTTTTGATTAAAGGACTAAAGTGCAACTAAGTTAAATATTAAACTAAAATTAAAACTAATGCAAGAAAGTAAATATGAAGAGACTAAAAGGATGAGAGAATAGTACTTGAGTCACGCTAGGTTTCACCAAAATAAACTTAATCAATGCTTCTTCTAAGGGACAAATTAGTAACTAGTAATAGTCGGGATTCTAGATTCTCCTAACCCCCGTCAGGGTGGACTTAGGAGCTATTATCAGGTGTTACAAACCCCGTCAGGGCGATCATAATCCACCTTCGAATGTCAGTTTCTCTACCCAATTGGCTATAAGATTAACTAAGTCCGTCAGGATCAATAATTTCTATCTTACGTTTATTACCTATGTCAGTAATTAAACCCCCCGTCAAGATGATCACTTCCCCACCAAAGTGAATAGCCTAATTACTCAAACCTATGTCTAATTGGCCAAATTAAATATAGTGAAATTAACTTACGATAACAAACAATACTAAATTACTCAATTTGAATTAAATTATAAAAATCTCAAATCAGAAAGCATTAATTAAATAATTTAAGGTTCAACCCTTACAGCGATTCTCAAGCACTTAAGAAGTTTAGCTCATAATGGAAAATAAAACTAAAACAAATAAATTAAAAGACATAATGTTTTACAGAAAGAAAATAAAGAGACCTAATTAAGAGGTTGGGGTTGGCTTTGAATCGGAGATATAGACAGTCTCCATCTCTCAGCTTTCTTCCTTCCTGCTTGCTCTGACTTGAATCCTTAAGCTTCTTTGATAATTATATGAAGTGTGTGTAAAAGAGGAGGTTAAGGGGTGTATTTATAGGTGTTAGAAACCCCTAGGTCGAATTTACTTGGAGTGGAAGACAAGTCAAGGACTCTTAAATTCGTCACCCTAAATTCTAGGAAAGGTAAGATTTTGCTGCTAATTTGATTTGGTCATATCTTTTTCAGTACTTATCCGTTTGAGGAGTTCCAATATATGAAACTGCTTGTCTTGGAAAGAGCTTTCTATTGGTGCAGACCATTCGTTCAGAATCCTAGCCAATCTTTAGTTATGGAATTATCTTTAAAACGTGGCTGGAATTTCAGATTCATAAGGCAGCTTTATCTTTTCCTTCTTTGCATATATCCTTCCTAAATCTTCTTATTTCCATGTAAATCCTTTTCTTTTCCTTTTCTGACTCGACTTGGTCTCTAAGAAATTACCATTTATCCTTTAAAGTTTCACATTAAATAAATAATTAAACCGCATATGCTTAAAAAGAATAAATCAATAATTCAAGAAATAGAAATAGGAAAGTGCACTCTAAAAATAGAAACTCGAGTAAAAACATTTCCTAACACTCTAAAATACACTAAGACTTTATTCTCACTTCTCCTCCTTGGATTGGTCTTTCATGAAATTTAAGAACCTATTTAACTTTGCATATAAAATAGTCAAATTTACGCACAAAAGCTCACAAAATGCAAATAGTTAAATTCCAAGGGGGAAAAGTGTAATATGACAAATTATACATAAAAGTCTAGCTAATAAGTCAATTATTCACCTAAAATGATGTCTCCAGAGGGCTAATATTTAGAACAAATAGGGAGGTATCAACAATGTAGGTGATAACGTGGGCAACATTGCAAGAATAGAATCCGATATTTGGATCATATGGCAGCACTTTTTATCACATCATTGTCCTCTTGTGGAACAGACCATGAATATTCAGCTACTTCTTATCCAATACTTATTAGTGTAATGGGAATTCTCGTCGGTTTATAACTGCGCTTTTTGTAATCGATCTGTTGGAAGTGAAAATGGTACCTATATTATGCAAAATTGCACCGTAGGTCCTTATATTGTGCAAAAATTTGTATACCTATATTAAGCAAAAAATTAAACTACAAGTCCCTATATTATATTAAACTTGCACAACCGGTGCCGGAAAAAAAATGTAATTTTTGGATTAGAGCTACATCAACAGAGATTTACGTGACGAAAGAGGGTAGGTGAACATCAGAAGCGGGGCTGGAAAAAATGTGATTATTAGATTAGAGCTACATCAATAGAGATTTATGTGACGAAAGAGGGTAGAAAAACAACAGAACCGGTATAAATCTGTTACTGTTCCTATATTTTCAATTGCTGGTGCTATTTACGTGAGATTTAGTTCATAAATTGCTAGCTAGTTTTCCCTGTCAAGGTAAATAACCTATATGGTTTTTTATCTTATCTTTTAACCACTTTGACAATTTAGTCCCTTATCGGGTAAATATAATATTTTAGTCCCTTAACTTCTGTTTTTGTGACAATTCTAGTCCATTTTTGTATTTCTATTACATAATAGGTGGTAAATTTTCATGTCCTAGTTATTAATTATGTGATAAAAGACTATAATGTTTGAATGTATCATTTCGCTATTGTCATGTATTTGATCATACTTAAAATATCTGGGTTAATTGCACCATACCCCTTGTTATCTTAGAAATAACTCTAAAAATACCACCCTATGAATAAAAATATGAGCAAGAAAATGAGTGAAAAATTGAAAAACAAAATCAAATGTGGCTAGTTCATCACCTTCATTCACCACGCACTGCAAAATATCAAAACCCCAGACCTTTCTCAAAATGGCAACACAACCCAATTCAATTTCCCCCCAAAAACGACCCCAAAACTTTAGAAAATTACCTAAATCCCCTATCACCACCTTATAAAAGCATATTAAACTTAACAGATCACTAACGGCATATCAAAATCAGCACTGTTCTCTCTATCTAAAAACAACCTGTTATACGAAGACCAATGGCTCATTGCTCTCAACAAGCCTCAAGGTGTTTACTATGTGTCTTTACTCACTGCTATGCCGAGTCTACTCAATGAGTCCATCGAGTCAGGTAAGGGAAACTTGACAAGCATTTCAAAAAATTATAATTTTTTATGAGAATTATTGAATGATTTGAAGTGAGAACTTAGGCTAGTGCTTACAAATTGTACGACAATATCCGTTGCTAAATTAGAGTAAATTGCAGCATTGGTCCATGTGTAATGTGACAGTAGCCAGATATACCCGTCTTTTAACAATAACCGATATACCTCTATTATTCCAACAAATAGTTAACATTTGTTCCTGTGGTATGCATCTCTGTTGCTAAATTAGGTAAATTGCAACATCGGTTCCCTGTGTTATGTAACAGTACCATATGTACCCATGTCTTTTAGCAATAGAAAATATAACATATGCTATTCAATAAATAGTCTTCATCGGTCCTGGATGAAGCTGCTGTTTGCTGTAAACTGCCCTAGCTGCACTCTATTTCCACATGGTTCGCGTACCTGATGCTGCTCTTATGCATGCATCAGCTCAGGGACCAATGGTGCAATTGACACTTTTTCAAATGTGCTTAGTTTTGAACTTTTAATTCTTATTGTTATTATGTTTGTTACATTTGGATTTTCAGGGATGCAGGAAATTCCACAAGAGCTTTATCTTGCTAATAGACTCGATCATGAGACGAGTAGCGTTAACATAATAACCAAGTCACGCAAAGTAGCTGCCAAGCTAGTAAAAGCCTTCACCGATAACACGGTTCAGAAAACTTCCATTGCTTTTTGCAGCGGGCAATCTACAAAGTGGAGAACTATTAACGTTAAATTCGGTCATGGCCGTTAAAGCACGGAGCCTGGTGGATCTACACAGCTTCTGACGTTGGTCGTGTTTTACCGGGTGGGTATTTTGTCCGAGACATGGAAAATTTATTTGAAGTCTTGTGTGCAAATGTGCAAGAGTTTTCCTGGTCTGAAGATGATTAAAATGAGAGTATAATTGTTGAACGGAAATCCGGAAGTGGTATACAATTGAAAGAAGATGAGATTATGTACAGGCGTGTCCTAGAAGTGGGAGAACGCATTATATTTGTTTACATTGTGAGTATCTTGGAATTTCTATCAGAGGAGATGTGAAATATGATGGTGTGTTTGAGTCTAGAGGGAAAAGATATGATTGTTTCTTGCTGAGAGCTTGTTGTTTGAGCATCTGATTACTTGCCAACCTCTTTTAATTGAGGCTTTTCGGCCTTTATGGGCATGTCCACATGCACCATAGTTTAAATATATTTGAAAAGGCTTTTATCAAAGGTAAATTCTTGATAACATTGAGCACTATTTTTTCTTGGCTTATGTTAAATACCTGCTCATACAAAGTTGAATTTATTAAAAAATTTAGATAACTTCTAATTATGGCAATTCTCAAACACTCTTTCTAAGTTCTAAATGAATATTTGAAGAACAGTTAATTCTTGGTTTCTAGAATGAGTTGCGAAATTCAAATTTAGGTAATAGTTGAAGCTCCAAATCATGTATTTAATAATTTGTTTAACTTTAACACCATGAGCAAAAACACTGTATGGAAATTTTGAAGCTCAGCAATTTGAACATTATTATATGGGATCATCATTTTGATAGTCAAGGTTACTGAAAGATCATGTCACACATCTTGAAAACGCAACCATTTAATAAACTAATATGAAAATACTTGAAGTAAAACAATTGATAGGAAACTTTTAAAAAAGAATTTAAAAAAGAGTAAATAACACTTTTGCCCCCTGCGTTTGTACCCGATTGACAGGTTGCCCCCTAACCTTTAAAACATGACTCTTTGCCCCCTACATTTTAATTTTTGGACAACTTATAATAAAACATGACAAAAAAAACTAGCAAGCCTGATCGATCAATCTGAACGCACAAATTGTCAAGTAGAACCTAGAAAGATTCATTAGGTGGTTCAAGAATTTATGAATATGAGAATTCTCAGAAACTATCATACTGTATAGTTTTTGTAGAGAATCTTAATTCTAAGTAATTATTAGAAATTAAATCAAGTCACAGGCTACTGGTCTGCCAAATTATCCCATACTCAAGAAGAAGTACTGGTAAATAATTCAAATTCAAACATAAATTTGCATAAAAGTAAGATGAATAAGTAATTAATAAAGTATAATTCGGACATAAAATTATGTACTAAACTAGTTTAATCTAAGATGTAAATATATATATATATAAAATCATCACGACTATTTTTAATGTCGATTTGAGAGGTTGATTTGGAATGATTTTGGTACATTAGTGGTTTGTTTGGAACCTATAATAGTTAAATGGTCCAAACAAGACCAGTGAGATAGTTTAATGTCCCTAAGTAACATTTATCCGAAAAGGATATCCAACGTTTCACAACTTGGACAAATAAATATCCAAGTTTAAATTAAGTACAGTTTGAAAGAATTAAAAAGAACCAATGAACTTAAATAAAATTTAAAGATTTTGAACAAAACTCTAAATCAGGTTTCTTATATTAAAATATATCTTATATTCGAAATTAACAGAAAATTATAAAAAACAAATTGTTTAATTAAAATATAAAATAATAAAAAATGGAATCGATGACAATTTTTATAAAATTGTGCTAAAAAATTTGATATTCCATAAAAATTTGAATATAACTCGATCAATTTTTCAACATTGGGTGTCTATTCATTTATCAAGAGTAATTCAAGGACTTTTTAATTACCCCGTACATATACATGTCATCTTTATTTGAAATAAAATCAATTCTTTTTTCAAACCTTTTATTTTTTAAAACTTTTTATAAAATAAATATAATATAAAGTAATAATATATATCATTTAAAATGATATTACCCAATATACCATTCATGAGATGTTGTAATTTTAAGTGGAAAGAACTCGTCAATCAAATAAAAAATTAAATAAAATGACGATTTACTTTCACACAAATTATTTCAAGTCATAGATAATATATTAAATGCTATGAATTTGAGTGGTATATATCTCTATAATATAATAGAGTATTTAAATATCTTTTAATATTTAGTACAAATATCATTTTTCTTGTTACTTATTGAATATCATCTAATAAAAGTTAACATTATTAGAAAAAATAACAAATTCTTGTTATCAGTATTTAATCAAAGATGATATCCACTACCATTTTTGTCTCAGTGCTCTCATTTCAATCCACTCTAGCTTTCTTGGTATGATAATCGCAATCATGCTAACACGCAAATCACTTTGGAAGCAAGAAAGGAACTTAAAATAACTTAGTGTTATGCTGCCGTCATGGGTTTTCTCCTTACCACTAATATATTTCTGGTCGAATGAAATATTCCTAATCCATCAGTCATATTTGTATTGTTTACTCTTAAAATATCTCATCATCCAAGGGTTGATCCAGAATTATTTTTCAAAATGACTAAATCAATAAAAACAAGTGGGTTAAAAAGAAGATTGATATACATAGAAGTTTAAAAAATATACGATATCACTTAAGCCTCTAATGAAGCAGGTGGGGGGACCTATAGCAAAAAAAAAGTAGGTAAAAGTATTTATTATTTTGGTTTATGGACAAATATATATCGAAGGTTTAAAAATTAGACAATAACTATCCAACGCTTCATGATTAGTCTTTCGTAGTATCTGACATTAATTTTGATATTAAGTGAAAATACGTGGTGGGAATAAAAAAGATTAATAAACTTTAAATTTTTACAAAAAATTAGAATTTCTATACCAAATCAACATTTAACGTGTATTTAACGATAAGTATTAACGAAAGACAAAAATAAACACGTTCGATAAATTAATATACATTTTTTAAATTTGAGATCTATTTGTCAATATTTAAAATATATATATTTGAGAGAAAAAAATTATACAAATATGTTATAACTCTCTAAAATTATCATAACCTTCTCTCTCTTTGGCCCCACAACTTTAAAACTTAATTATTATAAGATTTACTTTATTTTGTTTTTAATGTATAATTTGTTCTTCCCATGAAAAAATATTGGTTATTTTGCTGAAGTAGGAAAAAGAACCCAGTGATATCTAGGTGAAATAAACAAATACGTATCCAATTTTTTTGAAAAGAACTAACATGTATTCAAGTTTTCGATTTTAATCCAACAGTTAATACTCGTCGTCTATTATACGATAAGTACTTACATGTGACAAATATTTTTTAATTATAAAATAAAAGTAGAAAAATGACTTAACTACCCAAAAAATTTGAAAAAGATTAAATAATTACCTAAGGAATTTAGAAAAGGATAATTCCATATTCATATCTTTGCCAACGTCAATGCTTAACAGTTGTATTGACGATGAATATTAACGATTAGACCAAATTGAAAGTGTTAAATACCTAATTACCTACATTGAAAAAGTTTGTTTTCTAGTTTTCTAATATTAAAACGGTGGGTACTTATGTGATTTTTTTACCAAAAAAGTAATATAGGGGTTTTTTAGGGAGGGATTCCTATTCTTTCCCTTTTAGTAAATGTCTTGTTAGGTAGGCGACATTGGAAGAAAAAAAACAATGCTCTCTCTCCTAGGGTTTTACTTGAAAAACACAAACAGAGAAGACAGCCTTAATCTCCTTTCTTCCGAGCCTGCCCCGACCTCCAGCCCATCACTAGCCAGCACCAAGAGCATCCTCCACACAAAATCCCGACATCCATGGATCCAAACCATTTCGTTCTTTATTCCAACCCACCACCAACCTCCACCGCAAACCACCTCCAATCTATCTCTTTCCCGTCACCTTCAGCCTACCAAACTCCTACGTTTCTACAGCATAATACAGATCTTAGACAACCTCTTCAACTGGCCCATCAATTTTTCTGGTTTCGATCTGTCTATCAAACACTCAAACACCGAGCAGACTTTTTTGTCGCCTACTCCACCCAATATCGAAATCCAGGCCATAAGGACAATTGGTGAGATTTTGAAATTCTTTTTACTTATATCTGTTAGTATTAATTACTTAGTAGATAATATTTTAAATATCAAAAATAAGGTTAATACTTTAATTTTTGAAATCTGTAAGAATTATTTGTCTTTTGATGGTTCCTTACATCAACTAGCTAAAAAGTTTAGGCTGCAAAATGCTTGTGTTAAATCATTAATGGTTGTTTTAAATTTCAAAAATAAGGTTAATACTTTAATTTTTGAAATCTGTTAGAATTATTTGTCTTTTGATGGTTCCTTACATCAACTAGCTGAAAAGTTTAGCCTGCAAAATGCTTGTGTTAAAGCATTGATGGCTAGACAGGTACTTCCTTGGACTTTGTACTATTGTATTAATATGATTGAGAAAGAGCAGATGAGTTTGGATATTAAAAACTTATTAGCTATTTCTATTCATAAGATAATATTTTGTGAAGTGAATAAGGGGTCTAACGACACTAATATCTACTTGGTTAAGTTGGTTGTTAAAACTAATTGCTTAGACTTTACAAACATAAATTTTGAAGAAATTTTCTGTACTGTTAACTATGGTGCTAATCCAATTCAAAGATTCAGATTTTCTGAACTTAGTTGCGATCATTTGACTTTGTCATCTTGGGCTAAATTCTTTATGTTTTTGGCTAAACAGAGATATTGTGTTAACCTTCCTTCACACTTAGGTACAGATATTTAAATCAAGTCTGGTTTGATTTGGAACATATTGAAATTAGATTTTACCTCTAACTTAAAGGATAAATTGCAATTTTGTGTTGTTGTTAGTTGGAATTTGATCAAATTAACTTGTTTTGATGCATTAATTCTTTTTATTGGTGCAGGGCTTGATTATCTTGTTTACACGGGAGTTAGGATTTTCTACCTTTATGTTCACTTTTTTACAGATAGTGAGGCAGGAAGAATGGTAGAAGACTATGCTAGGAATCTTTATCACGATGGTCTCTTCTTCTTCGACGTTCTTTTCCCTCCAGATTACCCTCAAAGTCCCCCAAACATGAATTATCTTTCTCGAGGCCTTCGTATAAATCCCAATCTTTTTACATATGGGAAGGTTTGCTTGAGCCTCATTGGCACTTGGCATGGTGCAGAATCAGAAAAATGGAAGCCTAATTCTTCTACGATTCTTCAGGTTTTGGTTTCCCTTCAAGCATTGATTCTGAATGTTGAGCCTTACTACAATTAGGATACTAACGATTCTTTAGGTAAAAGGAGCAATAGAGTTTCAAACGCATCCAATGCTTATAACGAGAAAACTTTTATTAAATCTCTTAAGACTATGATTTACAATATTCAAGCTGAAACCCCGTATTTTGATCAGTTAGTTGAACATTTTCGTTTGAAAGGATCAACTATATTGGCAGCTATTAAAGCTTACGATAATGGTGATTGTTTAGTTGGAATATATACTGTGGATGGCGCATCTTCTTCAAGGCTTGTTAACCCGTCCGACACCTTTAAGTCTGATTTAGTACAAGTTCATGTAGATCTTGTACGTGCTTTTATACAGATCGGTGTTTCTATGCCTGAAATCGAGGAAGGTGAAGACAAGCCTAATCGTAAAGGACCATTCGGAAAGCTTAAAGACGCATTTAAATGTTGTGATACTGGTAAACAATGAAAATGTAAAGTAGAGTACAACATTCTTCATAGACTAGGTCATTTCAGTCTTTGCATGTTCATTCTCGTAGCGGGATTTTATATTAATACCGAATAATTATTTCCAGCTTTGTACTTTCTGTTACATATAGAAAATTTGATAGGCAGATTTGCAGATTTGTTCATAATCATATCTCAGCATATTAATTTGCGATGCATTATTACCCTATAGTTCATATCTTTTTTCGTTAATTGTGCTGTTAGTTCTTATGTTACGTGCTACACCGAAATAGCAGATTGATGTCATGTTTGGTCATGAACCTATATATATTATGTGTTATAGAGATATATTATGTGCAATTTGCAAAGATCTTTAAGAGTTTTTGTAAAAGGTTGGTTGTTTCTTTGCTTGCAATTGGAAATTAGGAAAGGCAAGAAATTTGGAAATAAAGATTACGGAAATTGGAAATTCGATAAAAGTAATACTTTTTTTTATTACATGGGAGACCCTAAACCGGGATCGTGTTAAGCAAAAGTAATACTCTTTTTTTTCATACATATGAGGCTTTAACAGCCGATTAGAACAAGGTTACAAGGAAAAACAATCCAAAATAACATAATTATTAAACTAGTACAACTCTAGAATTTGCACGTTCACTCCTATATTTTGTAATATAGCTCCAAAGATAATCAGGAGGATCTTCAAACTCAACTGGTGCTGTGAGCATGAATGCTCCCTCCTTTGCTAACTTATCTATGTAGCATCTCTTGGAATTCTAGCGCCAACATACCATAGTGACTACCTGAGTTCCCCCCGCCCATCATTAACGCATGGAACTCCCTCGAGTCCAATACATAAAGACTACTTGAGCTCCCACTGCCCTTCATTAGCGCATGGAGCTCCTTCGAGTCAGTCTCAGTGTAGATATCTTTAAAACCTTTGCCAATGACCCATTTAAGTCCGTAATGAAGCACTAACAATTCCGACATAAGTGGCGAATCAACCAAACATGGCCCAATGAAACCGGCAACACATGAGCCATTTTTATCACGTAATAAACCACCTATACCCGCACTTCTTTTAACTGTATCAAAACTACCATCAACGTTTAACTTAACGCCATTCGGGGGTTTAACCCATTTGATCATTAAACTTGAAATCCTTTTAACTGTGTTTTAGGAAGATTTATGGTATGATTATGTGTTTGGATGATGTTTAAAGTGGTGGATTGGTGATATTTTGGTGTTTTGATGATGGAATTTGAGTGTGTTTGGAGCTTTGGTTCGTCATCAATGGTGTTTCATGTGTTGGAGGCCAAAGGAGAGGAAAAAATAAGGTTGTCTCAAGTATTAGGTCAATTTTCGCCGACAGAAACCGGGGCCCCACATTTCCGAAACCGGGTACCCATTTTTTTTGGACGCAATGACCTTGCGTCTATGGCTACGCAATGGTCAGAGAGTTGGTTTTTGAAACTGGGTACCCGACTTGTGAAAAACGGGTTGGCTATTCGCGCGCGGATTTGCCAACTCGCTGGACGCAAGGGTTGCGTATTCGCGCAGAAAATTTCCATCTTATTTTTTCGACTTCTCCTTGCCTACACCTCCGATTTTTGCAAACCTTATACTCATTTTTAGTGTAAATTGTGCTCCCGATCCATTGTGCTACTCAAATTTTCCATTGGAGTTACCATTTTTCTCAGAATTACGTTTTCTTCATTTTGCACCACGACTGCGTCTCCCTTTACGCACAGGTCATAAACTTTTAGCTGTTCATGCGAACTTTTAGACTTCAACATTGGATAGATATCAAAAAGTTATGCGGTTTAGGCTCAAGAAAAAGTTAATTCTGACTTCCGAGCATCAAGTTATGATCTTCCGAAATTTTGATACCTAGGGTACAGTACCAAAAACGGGTTCCCTGTTTCTAAAAACCGGGTACCCGGTTTCTACTGTATTGGAACCCAAAATTTTCATTCTTTTTCGTTCTAACTACCCCAAACTCGTGACCTTCACTCCTGTAATCATCAAAAACACCAATCTTTCTCATTTCTAAAAAATAAACACTAAATAAAAGACCATTACTCTAATTTACACTAAGAATTTAAAGACATAAAAGCAATAAACTAATATACAATTGAAATAGCTTTTGTTTAACGTCGTTAAGCTCGACGGATTACCTTATGCATCATTCTTTGACATAACCTCCCCAGCAGTGAGTGAGGTTGTCAATATTTGCTAATTGAAATTTGCATCCTTTGGCTTTGATTCCAACTAGTTTATCCGAGATAACCTTTGTAACCATGAATGGTCCTAGCCAAGAGCTCTTGGATTCACGCACCTTCGAGGAGTGTCAGGCTTTTTCATTGCAACTTCTTCGCCTATTCTGAACTCCCTTTTCTTTCTTTCTTTCTTAGGTTCTTTTGGAACCTTCGTGGCACGTGCTTTGTTTTTCTTCTTTGCATGATCAAGGTGTGTACTTCCCTTAGGATTTGGAGGAACTTTAATTGGTGGTTTCTTTCTTAGCTCTTTTTCCTCCACTCCTAAGGTTTCCACAACCTTAGTTGGCTCTTATGGTACCTGTTCAACTACATCTACACGAAAGCAATCCTCCTTGGAATCTGGAAATTTCATTGGTCTGAACATGTTGAACTTCACCTCCTCGTCTTAGATTCTCATAATCATTTCTCCATTTTCTACATCAGTTAAAGTACGCCATGTGGCTAGGAATGGTCTTCCCAAGATAATGGAGACGTTCCTATCCGCGTCGTAATCAAGTATAACAAAATCAACGGGGAAAATTAACGTACCTACCTTGACGAGGACATCTTCTATTCGTCCCTCTGGATGTACGAGGGATCTGTCAGCCATCTGTAAGACCATCGATGTCGGTTTCGCATCACCTATCTTTAATTTCTCAAAGATTGATTTGGGCATAAGATTAATACTTGCAACCAAATCACATAGCGCTTTTCCTTTCCACTCACTACCAATAGATATCGGAATTGTAAAGCTCCCAGGATCAAGTAGTTTGGGACGTAACTTATTCTGACATATTGCACTGCATTCTTCAGGTAAACCGATCATCTCATTATTGCAATATGGCAGTTTGTTGGTAAGGGCCCTTTTCAGAAACTTATCATACTTGGGTACATCTCTAATAGCTTCTAACAACAGAATATTTATGCTAAGACCTCTTACCTTGTTAAATAATTTTTTATAATCAGCCATATCACCCTTCTTTTGAACTCTTGATGGAAATGGTGGAGGAGGACGGTTTATTATAATATCATCGTTCTTTTTCAAAACTTCAATAGGTCTCTCCACTTCTTCTACTTCAACTTCTTTATCCTTATCCACCACATATTTTTCGTTTCTAGCAACTTCCTTCTCTTTCATAACAGGAAAAGGAGGTGGAGGAAGGTTCTTACCACTTCTGAGAGAGATGATTTTGCAATCTTCGATTTGGATTGGATTTTCAGTGTCACTAGGAAGTTGCCCTTGGGGACGCTGATTCAGTTGTTTTGTCATTTGCAAAACTTGAGTCTCTAACATCTGAATGTGTGCTTCAGCAGCTTGTTGCCTTTGGATTGACTGTGCATGTAGGGCAATCAATTGTTCTATGGTTTTCTGAAGTTTATTTTCACCTTCTTGTGGTTGAGCAGGTAAGGCTTTCTGGTTCATGGTGTCATCGTAATTATCTTGAGGAGGTTGTCTCTGAGCATAGTTTCCTTGATTCTGTCCTCCTTGATAAAGATTCTGAGGTCTTGGATTATAGTTGTTACCTTGGGAACGTGGCTGATATGTGTGAGTCGGATTTGCTGCCCCATCAGGATTTGAATACTGAAACCCAGGATGGTTTCTGTTAAGTTGATATCCATTACCATTCGAATTGGAATTTCCTTTGTTGGAAACAAACATCACAGCCTCTTGATTATTCTGACAATTCTCCCATTCATGATTATTCACACCACAATACGAACACCCATAAACTTCTTGTGCGGCATTTACTTCAACCCTTCTATTCGAAAAACCTTCTTTCACGGCTAAGGTGAGTTGCTTCAGTTGTTGTTCCAAAGTAGTTTGTATTTTGTTCTCTAAGGAGGTGAACTTTTCTTCAATGTTGACATTGTTAACTCCCCCTTTTACTGGTGTTCTCACAGTATTCCACCCTACTTCATTATCAACTGTCCTATCCAAAATAATTCGTGCGTGAACGGGTTGAACTCGTAAAAACGCACCACCACATAATAAATCTAAATCCTTTCGTGAACTCTCCTCAAGACCGTTATAGAAAATTTTCAATTACTGTTGTTCGGAAAGGTCATGATTAGGGACTCTTCGTAAGCATTTCTGAAATCTCGACCAACTTCTACCTAACGCTTCATCATACTCTTGTCGGAAATGTGTTAACTCGAGTTGAGCATCTAACCTCATGTTGGACGGATAATATCTGTCAAAAAACGCAGCCTATAACTGTTCCCAATTCGTAATCTTTCCTGGTTCTTGCGAGTCATGCCAATCACTCACTCAATCTATTAAGAAAAATCTAAATGTATCAAAACACATTTGCTCCCTTGTTACTCCTTGCATGATGTATGAATCGTATATTTGCATAAATGTTTGTACTGCGCGTAGCGGATCTTCTCCGGGCTTGCCACGAAAATTTCCGAAATTCTGAAACTGAGCTAGCATACCCGAAACTGGACGGAATCTCGGAACATCGATATTAGCTGGGCCAATCCCAAGAGGAGGGGCAATGAATGGTTCTTGTGCTGGACCGGTAAGAAACCATGGGTCAGCTATTTGGATTTGAACAGGAGGATTAGGGAGAACTGGTGGTACTGGAGGGTTAAGACCTTGTGGCTCTATTGGATGGCCATTCGCATCTAGTTGAACTTGTTGTTCATTATGAATGTTAAGGTTATCCATTTCGTTCGCTAGTCTTTCTACTTCTAGTGCTTCTTGTTCTTTCCTTCTCTTGTTAGCAAGTCTGATTAATGATTCTGGATTATTAAGGATCAGAGGTAATGGCTCAAGATCCTTAAAGAGTCTCCTTCGCATACACCAAACCTAAAAACCTGAAAAAGATAAACAAACAAGCATAAAACTGAAAAAATAAAAATGCAACTAACACTAAAGGATAAACACCAGGGTCACACGCTACCGTCCCCGGCAGCAGCGCCAAAAACTTGGTGGTCCTTAGTGTGTTCTAAAATAAATGCAATAAGTAAGGAGAACCACAACCGCAAGTGTACGGTTATCCCAAGTAATATATGTGATAACAGATTCGTTCGCAGGAACGGATTGGTTGACTCTAATGCTTATCAAGTAGTGTTTAATTTCACGGGAAAGAAGATAAATGATTATAAGATTGTTTGGTTGTTTTTCTAATAACTAAGACATTAATTAAAAAGACTAAATTAAGGCAAATAAAAGACTAGACGCAAGTAAAATGAGTTGGACGCAAGATATGAGAGAGATCACTCGAGTAGCGCTGGGATTTCACCTAAATCAAATCATTCCATGTATTGTTTAAGGGACGAATTCGGTAAATAATATTGGTCGGGATTCAATTATCTCCTTACCCCCGTCAGGGTGGACTAAGGCGCTCTTCTCAGGTGCTACAAACCCCGTCAGGGTGAATATAGTCCACCTTCGAATGATTAAAACCTAATTACCCAATTGGCCGTAAGATTAATTAAGCCTGTCAAGGTCAAATAATTTCTATCCTACATTCGTTAACTAGTTCCGTACCTAAACCCCCCATCAAGGTGATCCAATTGCCACTAATTGGAATAGCCTAAGTACGAATACCTAATATTGATTCATGACTTCAATAATAGTCAATAAGTGTAAATTAAAGAAAAATATTAAATACCCAATTCGATTTAAATTGAATTAATCCCAAATTCAAAGACATAGAATGAAATAAATTATGGTTCAATCCATTACGCGTTCTCAAGTACTTAATGAAATTAGCTCATAATTGTGAAAACTAAGAAAATAAATAAAAAGGAATTCATAATCTGTTTTACAAAAATGAAAATAATAAACCTAATTAGGAGGTTGATTCGGCTGCAAGATGGAGATATAGACAGTCTCCAACTCCAACCTTCTTCTCTTCCTTCCTTCTGCTTCTTTTCTTCTTGTCTGACTTTGTAAATAATGAGTTGTGTGAAAAATAGAAGTCAAAAACCCTATTTATACTTAGTAAAATCGGACTTGGACCTTAGCTAATGATTAAATGAAATAATAAAGGCCCAAGTCCATTATCTTAGCCCCAAATCCCGTAACTGCTGCACCACCTCGACTAAAACAGCTCTAACCGACTCGTTTTAGCTCCGATTGACCTAATTCCAGTTGCTAAAGTTCCGTAACTCAATGGGGCACGTTTTCTCTTCACAAGTCAGCGGCTAAATCTACTCTTAGATGGCTCGAAATCAGAAATCTTTGAAACTTTTCATATTTGGATCTCTAAAATCTCAATTCTTTCGGCATTTGTCTTCACGCTTTGACTCCATGACACGATCCTTGACTTTATTCTCGACATCCTCTCCTAGCTAGTATTCAAAACCTACAAACTTTTCACTAAAATACACAATATTACGCGCAAAAGCTTAATAAATCAAAAATACTAAAATCATAAGAGAGAAATTGGAATATTGCATATTATTACTAAAAGTCTATTAAAATAGCCAGATAATCACCAAATTTGATGTCTCCGAAGCATATAAATATAGAACAAAAGAGGAGACATCACACGGTAGTTTTTTGATGTAATAACATACGATGTATGAAAACCATAGCATGTGAATCATACCACGTGTGTAATGTTGCGATAAAATAAAATGAAGAATTGATTCTTTCTTCTTCATCGAGTGATATCTTTACCCAATAGTCTTAGTACTTTTAACTATCTCTTAATATTTTTATATGATTAAACTATTGTACTTCGAGTCTCTCATAGATTACATTACCATATGTAATTCTTTGTCCATTATGAAAGCTAAATTTGTGGCATGTTCAGCAGTAGTTCAGCAAGGTGTCTGGTTAAAATTGTTCTTTAAACATTTAAGATTTTCAAACGTAGTGGAGGTGTAATTATGATACATTGTGATAGTTATGTGGTAATGTGATATATGGGAGACTCAGAGTATCACAGTTTAAACAAATACATATGGTTATAAATTATAATTTTGTAAGAGGTATTATCGCACCGAAGAAGGTATCCTTGCAGTATAGATCCACACAAAGATACACATAAATTCTTTTATGAAAATAATCATTAGAGATGTGTTATTGGGTCATTTTGAATCTATAGGATTAAGAAGAATCAAATGTATGTCTAACTATTAGACATTGTGCATTTTTTTTATGAATTCCAATATGAATAATGTTTGTATCTATTTTATTCAATGATATTTATGTTTTCATGATAAAAATTAATTATTATATATGTGTGTGGATAATAAAGTATGTCAGATAGAAAATGTTTGCACTCCCATACGAGGAACAACCTTAGTCATAAGAAATGTCCAAGGATGAGATCGGGTTATGTGTCTGAAGAACTCTTTGTGAAGTAAACATAAGTTTGACGGTTGCCTTAACAAAGTGTTAGGATAAGATCACAATCATGTATATGACATTTTGATAATATTTGTTATAAAAAGAGATTCCCACTATCTTCTAGTCTATTTTATTAGATGTGAAGTTCTCAACTAGTCTATGAAAGGGTTGATCAATTGAAGGATTAATCTGAGATAAAGAGGATTGTCTAATTATACTTTGTACGGTAGTTTTTTGATGAAATCACATATGATGTATGAATACAATAGCATGTGAATCATACCACGTGTGTAATGTTGCGATTAAAGAAAATTAATAATTGAGTGATATCTTTAGTACTTTGGACTATCTCTAAATATTTTTATTTGGATATGCTACTTTAGAATACTATCAACAGTCATGGTGGATTTGGCCTGATAAGGTATGCCTAGTGAAGCGATTGTATCACTACTAATAGATTTGAGTACGAGAGGAAGACTTAATTTAATATCAAGATATGTTCTTGCAGGTATCAACTAGGACTATAATATGATAGTGAGACACATGAGGTTTTGATAGTAGACTCGTATTATCACTAAAAATAGTGATAAGTAATTCTCTAGGGGTATGGGTAACTACAATATTGATAATCATTTTTTTAGTCTGCGTGTTAATGCAAGTAGGATAAATTTTGATGGAACACTATCTAGCCTAACATTTTTATAACAATGTTGCTAGTATGCTTGGCAGGTCACACGAGTTAGTTACCAAGTATGCCTGGTTTTTTTGTTTATTGGTTGAGATGAGATTCATGGGTGTGGTGACACGTATAAGAGATTGAGTTTTGTTACATCATGTTCGAGTGGAAGATTTTTGGATTATAGGGGCTAGGATTAATCATCGCGGATAGGTATATTGGGTCGGGTGTCCATGATGACTCAACTAATACACAAGGCTCATTTTCTTTTGGAGGCAACAGTTAAGTTTTTATTCAAAAAACAACAGTTCGTATATATTTCGTGAGACATACATTTACCTACCACACAATAAGAATAATGCCAAACAACAAATTCATCTTGATCGTCTCAAAAATCATTGTTTTATCAATCAACAAGAAACAATTTGTGAGTATATAGGTTGTGGATAGGGGAGAGCACGGGTTAATTTTACCCAGTTTTGAGGTTAGGGTAAACCAAGGGTAATATATTTTGGTTTAAAGAATTGGTTGGATAACCAAAGGGTAGGGTAATAAAAGGCCTAACCTCGGGTTACCCTTATTTTTACCCTCATTGATCAACATTAGTAAAAAAAAGTTTAAAACATGAAAAAGTAAAAAAGAAAATGCCAAAATCTGAAAAAGTTGATATCATTAAACTTCTAAAGATGAAAGTTACAATTTCGACATTACAAATCAAGAAGTCGTGAATCGAATAGTTCAAAATATGCTACAATCAAAAGTATAGTCTTAATACATTACATAAATTTAACAAAAAACTAAATTTTGTTTGAACTTCAAAAGCCATCAAAAGCCTAGGTTGATTGGGGATTGGTAATCATCTCGAGTGATTGTTAACATGTTTAACCCTATGTATTCCCACTGGCACACAAAATATGTTAAGTACACACCATATGTTAAGCCCAAACGGTAGGACTCTGAATACTCAAATTTATAATAGTCCCAACAGTTTTACTGTTTTAGGGACTGATTTAAAAGTTTAAAGGACAAATTGCAAAGTTGAAGAACTGGAATGCAATGTGTTGCAGAGTTTAAGGACTTATTGACAAAGTTTAAGGGACAGAAATACCCAAACCCCTCCCCAAGAAGTGTTACTTCTTTTTTATATCATCATAGGCCTCATATTAACCATTGTTGGTCTTAAGGGGTTTATATTACAAAAGGAAAATCCTGAAAAACCGTCTTAAGATTATATAAGTGTTCCAAACAAGACGAAAACTGTTATTGGCTACCAAAAATAATGTTATATAACATAAATATGTTTTTGAATGGCTTATCGGGATTTCTTAGTCATTTCCTTTGTAATCCATCAAACAGTTTGGGTCGAGCTTATTAGATTCATGTCAAAAGTCCCTATCAGAAGTATCAAGTGTTACCGAATAAGTAATTAAGTAAAAGAATAAATTTAATATATATTACTTTATTTTAAATTTATCCGATCTCGATTTCCTCAACATAGTCTTTGGCAGCTCGTGATGAGACAGGGATTGAGTCACGCAACAGTTCTAAGTGCACATAAGGGCCTATACTGAATTAAAGTCCATGTGTCGGTGATCATGTTATTTCTATAAACTTTAAAAAGAGATTTTAAATATGACTTTTGTTCACTATGTATCTTCATCAGATCCCTAGCCCCGATTATCTTGAGGGCACTATACATAGGGGTTGTAAGTCATAGCAAAAGTTCTTAAACCCCATTCCATCTACATTCCTAAAAGAATGCTCATCCACGATTACTAAGTCAGTCACAGCTTTCCTAGCATCCTCTATTGAAAACACATAAGGGGCTAAAAAACCACCATAACATTTTGGATCGATGGGTCTAAGAACTTGATGAGATTGACCAGAAACTGGGGTATTAAAACAAAAACCTGGACATCCTATTAAGTTCCATGTGATCTTTCTTGTTTGAAGTGCCATGATTGGTTGTAGAAGCGACATACTTACCACAATAGTAACATTTTCCATATTTCTTTTTATATGTATATATTACACTAAAATGTTTCCAACAATCAGATTTCACTAGTTTGCGTTTTTTGAGGCGGGGCAGTAGGTGCAGTTGTAACATTTTGGGGCTTAGAAATGGGAGGAGGTGGAGTACCTTGTGTGGTATTATCAATAACAATAACCATTTGTTCTGACGTAGTATATAACGGCAAAAAACAGCAAAACGAGTTTCGCGTTAGAAATTAACTATATTTTAATACTATAGTATTTTTTAACCCAAACTCTCTAAATCGTAAATTTACACCTCTTTTTATGCTATTTCTGAGACTAAATAGTTTTTCAAACCAACTAAATAATCAAAATAATAATAGAATACTGATTTTTACACCAAAATGCACAAAATAGATTTTATACACATCTATATATTAAATTAGTTTTCAAAACTAACAGGGACTACATGTTACAAAAAATTTAACAAACAACGGAATTTTAAACAAACTATAAAAATTTACAATTACTTAAGTAACCCATTTTTGAAATAGATTTTATCAAAAGAAGAATAGAAATAGAACACTGATTTAGTGGTTTTTACAACAAAATGCACAAAATAGATTTTTAACACTAAAACTACTCTCGAAATTAAAAAGGACTAAAATGCAAACTATTACTAATTTTTTTATCAAAGCATAAATTTTACAATTAAATAGAAGAATTTTTAAAAGTTAGGGGAAACAAAAATAAAAAATCAAACCATAGTTAAAAATAAAAACTCAAACCACAATTAAATTACAACTTTAGTACAATAATCCTTAGAAAAAACTCACCAAACAGCAAACGGTGATGATTTTCAAGAGGATCTTGATGTCTCGCCTTTTGACATTATATTTAATAGTTCGACACATCTAATTTTGGGGGGCTTTTGAGTCTAAAGTTGGGATTTTTTCCCTTTATTTGATATATTCTGAGTCTTAAGATAATGTTAATGATTCTCGTGTTTTGGAGCATTTGGAGGTATTTTGTGCTTTATATGTGAAACTCATAAGAACAAGTGGGGTCCTAGAACTAATGGATTAATTAATGACTCGAAAAAGTGAAGATAACCCTCCAAGGAAGTGAAAAGAGAACAAAAAGTAACCCCAGAAGTCAAGAGTTAACTTAATGCTCAAGAAAAAAGGTTATGATTTGGCCGAAATCTTTGAATTGACACCCAAGATGATTTGAGAAGAGTTTAGAGCTGATTTATAGACCCTTCGAAAGCTCTCAGAAAGACGAACACGTGGACAAGAAACTGAGCGCGGTTTGAATGTTGGAAGGTCGAGTTATGATCGTTTCATTGGCCAAAGGTAACACACATGCCTAAAAACATGAATGCTCCACAATTTTAGTATTTTTAGCCCATGGAGCAAACCCATCTATTAGGGGTCATAATTTTTAGAGGTATAAAAACAATTTTCCTTCAATTTTCATATACAACTAATAACACAAAATCATAAGGAAGCAAAATCTTGATGAGAGAAGATTGGGAAGAGTTTCAACACATTTGACTTCATCTTTAAATCTTTAAACATTCAAGTTCATAATTTTCACTTAAAATATTGTAATTTCCGTTTTCTCTTTATGTATATTTGTTATTTCATGCTAGTTTCTTTAATTTTATTTTCCTTAAAGTATGAGCTAAATCCCCAGTTGAGTTTGAGAATTGATAAAATCCTAGTTCTATTATTTGAGAATTGTATTGCAATTGGGGGGAAATTAGCTTATCTGAGATTGATATTGATATGTTTATTTTTTTTCCTTATATTGAATTGTGACTGATTTATTTGACCAATTGATTGGTTATCTTTTATTCTTGAATTACACCCAGGAGGAGGGATTAAGGGTAGATCTAGGTAAATTGATAGTGTATTATTCTATTGAATCGTGAGATCTTAGATTATGCATAACCACGATGTGGTATGGGTATTTAGCACTTTATAAGATATCTTAGTTCATCCGAGATGGACTCCATATCCTTGAGAGTAGAATATACTCACCTGGGAGGGGTTTACTATTAGTTTTGAATCACGGTTAATGTGTACATGTCAATCTTGCCCTTATAAGATAGATTTGCTCAATTAGTGAACTTAGGTGAATTCAATGTTCCCAAGCTCAATTTCTCACCTTAAACCTTAATTTTTGCATATCTACTCCTTACTTGTTGATTGTTACTTTTAGACCTTTACTGTTGTAATAGTTTAATTGTAATCCATCTACCTTTCCCATTTAGTTTTTCCTCATAACGAATTAATCTTAACCGATCTAAAACACAAGATTGGTATCCCTAATCTCTTGAGACACATCTCGAATTCTGAAATACTACTTCGTTATATTCTGTACATTTGTCGATTGACAAGAGATCTGTAAAATAAAAATTAAAAAACTGAAACCAAAATTAAAAAAAACATATATATATAAAAAAATTAAACTAAATAAAATAAACTAAGGAATAAGAAGAGTAGAAGAATACATTGGTAGAATATAATGGGTATTCCCACTTCTGTAAGATCCTCGATATAGTAACACCATCATACAAAAAGCAAAACGTCCCAGTTAGGTTCTCATTAGAAAAGGCTAAATTGAAGTAAGAAATTGACGTTTTAAGCATAGATTGATACATGCATTTAGTGCTTGGAGTCGGGATTACCAACCAAACCCGAACAATAGTAAAGTGTTACAACGAATAAAAACCAAACCAAGAGAGAGAGAGAGAGAGAGAGAGAGAGAGAGAGAGAGAGAGAGAGAGAGAGAGAGAGAGAGAGACCTTATCAGAGAAACAAAGGGATTGATTGATATCAATAGGGTTAGATTTGTAGTAGAAAGTGACAGACAGATAGACCATAAAATATGATAGAAAGAAAGATGAGAGAAATGACCTTAGAGTACCCGAGAAGACAAATAGAGGCCTTTTAGTATTTTACAACTTTATATATATATAGATATACTCCTTCCGTCTACTTTTATTTGTCCATCTTTTTAAAAAAAAAGTGTCCAACAATATTTGTCCTTTTACATCAACAAGACATCTTTTCCTAATTTTTCCAATATCACCCTTAATTAATTAACTTAAAGTAATGTTGCAATAAATGACCTTATACTTGATAAATAGAGGTAATATAGTAAAGATGAAGTGTATTATATCTTTTTTAATTTTTGTGCCACAAAAACTAGGACAAACAAAAGTGAACGAAGAGAATAATACATATCAATTTTGGTTACCCAAACCAAAGCCATCACTACAACATACTGCATGTTTTGACACGTGTCGTCGCTAAATTCGGCGTTTTCGTCGCTAAATAGACTTAGCGACGACATGTCGTTGCTAACTGGTCGTCCCTAGAGATTCATCGGTAAGTTACCATGTTAGCGACGAAAAGTAGTAATTTCGCCCCGAATTTCGGAGAAGCTTAGCGACGAAGCAAGTTCTCGCTAAGTTACACAATTAGCGATGGAACACGTCGTCGCTAATAACTTAATTAATTTTTTTGTTTCAAACTATTTATTTATTTTTACTTTTTATTGTATTAAGTTAGTGACGATACTTAGCGACGATATTTACGTCGCTAAGTATATAATAAATCTTATTTTAATTCCAGAATTATTGATTTATATTTCTTTTTTTCCGTATATTATATTACCGACGACACGTGTCGTCGGTAAGTATTTTTTTTGTTTTTTTTTAATTTTTAATTTTTGATTTATTTTTTATTATATTTTAAAATTAATTTGTATTTTTTTAGTTTTAATTTATTTTATTTTGATTTAATTTGTTTTGTTTTATTTTAAATATAATGCAAATAAAATTCAAAAATAAATAAAAACAACAAATTTATAGCAAATACCATAATAGAATTAAACTTATGTCAAACATAGATAAATAAAAAAGTCAATATAAAGTTATAAATCCGATAAATAAAAGTCAAAATAAACCAAATAAAGTCAAACCAACACCAACACATCACAAATAATCAAGGATCATTCAATCTTTCTTCTTAATTTTCATCTACTCTCTCTTCAGTCGGTGAGGCCTCGGGGGCGGTGATCGGGGAAAGACCTTCGTCAGTTCTCATACTATTCAACGCTTGGAGGAGCGTGTCCACCATGCTCGGCAGCTGACTCGGAATAGCTATGGAGGGGGTCGATCTGGTGGCGGCTCTGGTATAGCTTCAAGGCCTTGAGTTGCGCAAAACTCGTTCATACCCGCTAGCATCGCCTAGAGTAGCTGCTCGTTCTGCCTAACCAAAGGGTCCGGTAGTGTAGTAGTCCGGGCATTTTTTCAGACGGGACCAATGGCAGGTATCCAATATTTTGTCTTTGGTGGGTAAATGACCTTCATTATAGTCTCCTTTATGGCATCAATTTGTTCCTGCACTGGAACATCAGCAGCGTCGGACCCGGCCTTGATAACCTTCTGTTTTAGCTTCTCCCGATAAATTCCCTGTAATTTGATTTCAATTTAAAAATTAATTAAAATATTAAAAAATTAAAGTAAAAATTAATTAATTAATTTAAAGCAATAAATATAGAAATAAAATATGTACGCTAGCTTCATTATTATTTTTGTTCCGCCAGGTATCTGTAGCCGCATCTAGGGCTGCTCACGGGTCGGTTAACCGACCGTATGGGTAAACCCAAAACCCAACCCTAAGTCTCGGTTTTTATTTTCTTAAACCCAGTAACCAATTTTTATAAGTAAATCCATACGGGTTGGGTTTAGACGGGTTGGGTCAGTTTTAGGTCGGGTTTCCATTATGGTCAACGAATAGTCAAACATCTAAAACAGTTTATAAAATTAATACATTCTATATAAACTTTCCATAAATAGAAACTTAAAGGAAACTTACTAAATATAGAAACTTTCACAAAATAGTAGGGTTTTTGACATATATCAGAGTTTCCCATCACAAATTAAATATTACAGTACATTACATAACTTAAACTTATACAAAAACCAAATCAATGCTAAGATATTACATTACATTTCACATTTCAACCTAAATTGAGCAAAAATAACTTAGTGTACAACTTTGGGTGCAAATCTTGTATTGATTCCACAAGAAACCTTCCACTTTATCATATTTCCTGCAAATTTGCAACACAAGACATGAGATATAGTTTAGTTTTGAACCTCAGATTTAGTTTCATCATTGGCCTCAAATTTAGCCTCAGATTTCATATCTTCATTGGCTTAATACACTTAGGGACCTGTTAGGGACAAGGGACCAACTTACAAGATACACTCTTCAATCAAATTATTTCCCACTCAACCATTGTCACCATTTTATAATGCATTCATCATAGGAACATACTCACTTAATCATTGAATGGACTTTTTACTTAGGGACAAGTGAAAATGGGAGATGCATACAATATATATGATTGTTCAAAAAGTGTAACTTGTAAGGTATTAAAATAGGATTATACCTTAGGTTATTGGCTACAAAATTGTTATAGTGGACTCTTGGGAAGTATCACTTAACTCATCCAAGTCATAATAACCTGTAAAATATCAAAAATTCAACAGTTTCAGATCATAAGGACAAAAATCAAGTGAAATCAGAATCAAAAAATAATATAAAGTTGATTATCTTACCTAGCTCAGCCTCCAATTCTTCAACCAACATCTTAGATGTTGTAAGATTTATAGGAAGAGATTATTTTAACCAATTTTGAGTGCAAATCAGTGCCTCAACTGTAGTAGGTGAAAGAGAACTTCTAAATTGATAAAGTACCCTTCCACTTGTACTAAAGGCAGATTCAGAGGCAACAGTAGAAACAGGGACAGCTAAGACATGTTTTGCCATCTCAAATAAGTGTTTGAACCTAGAGGCAATATATTTCCACCAACTCAGAAGTCATTTCTTCATCTTCTTCATTTAGATATCTTTGAAGTTAATTACCTTTACCAACTTGTTTCTCCTTCATGAAAGTTTGAAATCTGCCACCCAAAACAAATGGTGATTCAATGGGAGCCACTCACCACTAGAAGTAGGAGCAACTATTTTAGAGTATTTGGAAAACATTCTATCCAATGCATCAGTAACTTTTGCAAGCAAATTAGAAGCTTGAGAAAGAGTATACATAAAGTTAAAGTAGCAAGTTAGGTATTGCATTTTTTTCTAGGATCCAAAGCAACTGCAACATACAAAATTATGTTCATACTTTGAATGCCCCAATATTTCTAAAACTTAGCTTTCATTTTTCCAGCCATTTATTTCAAAACCTCATCCTCTGACTTACACAACTCCTCAATCTTCTCCCAAATTATCACAATTTCATCAAAGAACGGATTTGTAGTAACAAATAGTCTACCAGAGAACTTTTTTGTAGAGTTATAAAACAATCTCAGAAACTGTACAAAAGAAGCAGCATTTTGTCAATCAACAAAGTTAGGTGGTATTCTTAATGTTTCATCCACAAAGAAAGCTTTAAAGTTGTCATCATGTTCGGACATCAAAGAAAACACAGTTTCAAACTTGATTACAAATTCAAGCATTTTATAAGTCGAGTTCCATATCGTGGGCACATCAAGGCACAAAAGTGCCTTAGACTTAATAGAACAAGTGGATATTGCATCTTCAAATATAGTAGAACGAGCTGGAGAAGATCTAACATATCTAACAACCTCTCTTATGTTTTTAATTGAAGCATCTTACTCTGTCAAGCCTTCTCGTACAATTAGATTCAATATATGCGCACAACATCTTACATGGAGAAGCTCATGTATCAATATAGTTTTTGGTTTAAAACCCTGATGATTTCACCAAGTTTTTTATAGTAACTGTATTAGAAGATGCATTACCCATAATTAAACACAAATACGAATCCAACTCCCAATCTTTAAGAATTGATTCAACAAATCTACCAATTGTTTCACCCTTATGATCCTCAACCATACAAAAGCCTATTATTATTTTTTGTAATTTCCATGCATCATCAATAAAATGTGTAGTTAAACACATGTAATTCAGATTCTGATTTGAAGTCCATGTATCAGTTGTCATACTTATCCTCAATCCCTTCATCAATTTTTTCAAATTAGCCTTTTCTTCATGATAAATTGACATACAATTCCTCGTAATAGTCATCCTTCATGGTATTTTAACAAATTTGGGTTGCATTACATTACAAAACCTTTTAAATCCAATGCCCTCCACAAATCTGAATGATAACTCATCAGTTATCACCATCTCAGCTAAAGCTTTAGTACAAGCCTCAACTGAAAATATGTATGGCACCACACCCCCCACCATCCTCATCTATTGTAAACATCAACTGAATTTGTCCCTCTTCTACAGGGGGATAGAAAGGATAATTCTTACACCTCTTATGGTTTAACATGTTTGTAGTACCATGTATTTTAGAATCAACAGCATAACTTGTGGGATAGTATTTACATTTGCCTCTTCTTTTATTTGACTCATCAAATATGGGTTCAAACATTGTCCAACAGTGTCTATGATTTTCTTAGGCTTCTTAAAATCAGGGGGTTTGATACTAGATGGGGGTGGATGGTTTGGGGTAGGAGAACTACCCTGTGGAGTTGAAGTTTGGGTTGTAATATAAGTAATAATCTCATTTTCAAACTCCATTTCAAGTAATTATTCTGCAAAGAACACAACAAATTGATGTCAGTATTCGTAATAAAACAATAAACTAAAGTAAACAACTAATATATGATTTGTATAATTGTTAATCAAATACATCTTGAATGAAATCACCACTGATTTCATACAAGATGTATTTGATTAACACTTTACAAACCAGATATTAGTTGTTTAGTTCTTTTCTTATGAACACTTGAACAAGGAAGTGAAATAACTTAGGATTTGTATGATTGTTTAAGTGTATTTTCACTTATTTGTCCAAGTGTTCAAAGAAAATTGAAATGATTAAGTGTTAAACACTTGAATACTTTGTGTAATCACCACTGATTTCAAAAAGTATTCAAGTGTTCAACACTTGTTCATTTCAATATTCTTTAGTCTCATGTATGATTAAATGTTAATCAATTGAAACTTGATTGAAATCACCACTGATATCACCCAAGTTTCAAGTGGTTAACATTTATTCATACAATGTTAGTATTTTAAAGTTGTTTTGGTTTAAAATGTAATGTAAATGTGTAAATTAGATAAGCAAATCAGTGAATTCAAGTAAGAACTCAATGAATTTTTACTTGGATTTATTGATTTGCTTAAATCTTTTGCACATAAACAACTATAAAGTTAGAATGGAAATGAAAACTAAGTGCAAAACATATATATGCAAACAAGAAAGATAAGTAAATACCTGCAAATTGAGTAACAAATCAAGCTTTAAATAATCAAATCCAGAACAGGTCCATTAACAACAATTGCGAGATCATGCAAGTAAATCAAGGGAACATTCGATTAGCCAATATTCAAACCTCAAATGAAAACTAAGTGCACAACATTATTCTGTAAACAAGAAAGCTTAGTAATTACCTTTAAGTTGAGTAACAAAGCAAGCACAGGTGCACTACCGACAAGGCAACAATAGCGAAACCATGAAAATAAACAAGGTAAACAATCTATTAGCCAATATCACATGAAATTTAAATTAATCACAAATCTGAAACTCAATCAATAATATGACTTCAAAATACCAACGGGTTTTCATAACTCGGTTACTAAAATCAAACAACAACTCAAATCCAAAACAAAATCCATAAATAATAGTAAAAAAACACTTAGAATCCCAAATTAGTTTCGAGTTACGAATTGAAAAACCAGAAAATCCTTTAATAAACAAAAAATTTGTTTCCAAACCATAACAATTACACAAGCAATCGATTAAAACTCAATCAGAATTACAGAAAATCAAAACACACACCTTAGGGTTTTGAATATCAAAATACCTTTCGAAACGGTCTTTTAAGGGATAATAGTTTACCGTCGTGCCATATATAGGCTTCATCATCCTCCAACCCACGACCTAAATCTCTAATCATGGTTAGATGATTAAACCCAGAACCCAAAGGACGTTCTTATCAGAGCAATAAATGCGACCCATAAAAATAGGTGAGGAGAGTTTAATGCGGTGTACAATATCGCTCAAAAACGCCGCCGAGATTAGACGGGGACGGAGAAGAGCCAGGGCTAAGGGATTAGGGTTTTTGAGACCCATGGAGAGGGACAGAGACAAGAAGAGAGAGAGAGAGAGAGAGAGAGAGAGAGAGAGAGAGAGAGAGAGAGAGAGAGAGAGAGAGAGAGAGAGAGAGAGAGAGAGAGAGAGAGCGACGTGAGTGAGGTGAGAGAGAGAGGTCAAAATGATCTTTCTTGTAATGAAAGGGAATAAAGTAACGAAAGGAATAGAAGCGTATGGGATACGCTCAACCCTTTTGGGTTTTTTAATATATTTTTTAACATATTATATCGATATATATAAAAAACAGTTAGGGTTCGGTTTCCCGCAGGTTTGGAATAGCCAAACCCATCAACCGGCCTAATACCCAAAATATTTATTTTTGGCGCAATGGGTTCGGGTAGCTTTAGGGTTCGGTTTTTTCGGAGCCGGTTTGGGTCGGTTTCGGCGGTTGGACGGTTTTTGGGTTCTGGTTGAGCAGCCCTAGCCGCATCATAAGAAATGTGCTCGAAGTAGCCACTTAAAGGTAGAATTTCCATCTTCTCCTAGGTTTGCTCGTCGAAAAAATTCAACGGCTCCTTGGTTTGTGTCTTCAGCTTCCCCTATACAGTATACAATAACAAATAATAATATGTTTAAAATAAAATTATTTAATTAATAAATTATATTCTTATTATAAGAAATTATACCTCTATAATAACCTCCCGAGTCTTGGATAAGTTCCTCGAACCCACCTTGTTCGGCTTTGACTGCTTTTCTCGATTTTCTTTATTTATTTTCGCCTGACTCTGTTAAAATTATATTTAAAAAATAAATAAATAAAGAATAATAATGCCACTCGTCAAAATCCGTACCCACGACTGTTGCTTGGCCTCCACTAGCGACAACACGTGTCGTCGGAAATTTTGGATTTCTTCGCTAAATTAAAAGAACGGGAAAGTTAACCGCCCTATCTGACCAATTGAATTTTTTCGATTGGTTTAGCGATGTAATCCTGTTGTCGCGAATTTTTACCGACGAGTTCTTCATATGAAGATCGTCGCTAACTTTCAGAACTCGTCGGTATTTAATTTTTTTTGAATTTTTTTTACTTTATTTCTTTTTAATTCATATTTTACTTAATTGAATTCTACGTGTTGAATATCGTCGCTAAAGAGACTTTACGACGACCTTCAAACGAAGAACTCGTCGGTAATTGTTTTTTTTGTTTTTCCATTTTTTTCCTTTTTTCCTCTTTTCCTTTCTTTCTTTATTTCTTTTTATTCCAATATTAATATTTAGAGTCAAATATAGTGGTTTGGGTATTTGGTCAACTATTAGAGTCAAATGTAGTTGTTTAAGGTATTTGGTGAACTATTAGAGTCAAATGTAGTTGTTTGGGGTATTGGTCAACTATTAGAGTCAAATGTGGTGGTTTGGAGTATTTGGTCAACTGTTTGAGTCAAATGTAGTGGTTTGGGGTAATTGGTTAACTATTAGAGTCAAATGTAGTTGTTTGGGGTATTTGGTCAACTGTTAAAGTCAAATATAGTTGTTTGGCGTATTTGGTCATATTATTAGAGTCAAATATAGTTGTTTGGGGTATTTGGTCAACTATTAGAGTAAAATGTAGTGGTTTGGGGTATTTGTTCAACTATTAGAGTCAAATGTAGTTGTTTGGGGTATTTGGTCAACTGTTAGAGTCAAATGTAGTTGTTTGGAGTATTTGGTCAACTGTTAGAGTTAAATGTAGTTGTTTGGGGTATTTGGTCAACTATTAGAGTCAAATGTAGTTGTTTGGGGTATTTGGTCAACTATTGGAGTCAAATGTAGTTGTTTAGGGTATTTGGTCAACTATTGGAGTCAAATGTAGTTGTTTGGGGGATTTGGTCAACTATTAGAGTCAAAATCAAAATAAATTCAAAACTCTCATCCGAAAAACATTCAAATAAGTTAAAGACAAATGAATACATTAATTTTTCCCCTAGTCAGCTTCATATCCGTTATTATCTATAGGCTCATCATAGCTATCAACCTGGATAGGTTCTTCATCTCTGTATTCTTCCCACGTTTCATCATCAATTTCATCGTTTTCATTAATAACAAAATCAATACGAAAATGAGATGGGTCAATCTCGATCTTTTCGGTAGTTTCCAAGTTCACCGGATCAGAAACCCTCCCAGTGTTAACCAAAGGTATCCTGATGCTCTCGTTGTCAGTAGGTAGTGATTCCGAACTCTATAACTCAGGACTATATCCATGACGATCGTTTATTTTCCAAACGGCTTTCCAACCTTTCATTGTTTTATTTGGATTAATCTCGTCAATGTAAAACACTTTCTTTGCCTACGATGCTAAAATGTATTGTTTGTTAGCCCAATCAAAGTTTGACGTGTTGATAAAGGCAACCCCGTGATCTGTCAGCGCATCACCCATTTTGTACCACCTACAAACAAATAACACAACCGAGCAACCGCCATAACCTCCAAGATTTTCACTAATTCACCATAACAAGGTGACCCATCTTTATCTTTAGTTACCCACTTTACACCATTCACAACACATGAATCGTATTTATGCACCGCACCATAAGACATGTTTGCCAAGGACTTCATCTCAGGGGTAGCTAATACATCACCACAGTATTGCATGATTCTATCACACAAAAATAATTCTTAAAAAATTGAAAATAAATAAATAATATTTAAACCAATGTCTAAAGTTACTTACCTTTTCCAAAACCCATCCCTTAAACATTTGACGGTGCATATTCTCTATTTCTCTACTCGTACCCGAAAATGTGGATTTGTGTTCACTAAATACGTAAATAAATATAAATAAATTAATGTAAATAAATATATATAAATTAATGTAAATAAGTAAACGTTACTTACATCATGTATGGTTCGAGTTTGTCGCAATTATTCAAAATATACCAAGTGATGTGCTCCTTATCCTTAGGTGGTAAAGGACCAGACTCTTTCTTGCCAACTGGAGTACACTGAGACTTGTAAACGGATAGCTCTTTTGGTTCTGGTAGTGGTTCGTTGTATCTACCTAGATCGTTGAACATTGTTTTTTCTTCACTAAGATACCGTGATATGAAGGTGGTGGGGGAAAAGGTGTGATAAAATAATAGATAAATAAAGATAATAATAAAGAGTCATACACCCTTGAGAACCACGGAACTCACTGCAAGTATCACAGATCGTATGCAAGTTTTAATGATAAGTCAAGTTCGTTCGCAGGGATTGTATCCGTTAGATCTACTTATATTTAACAAGCGTAGATGAATTTATATGCTTGGAATAAAGTATGAAAAGATAAAATAATATGAATACTATCTAACGCAAATAAATAAATAAAACAAATAAACAAAACAAATAACTAAATATGAAAGTAAGTCAAATAGATTAGGATTACTACGTCTATTACTAAATTGTTATTCTAACCTGTCACATTAAGCATTATATATTAACCAGGATTCTGATAACTACCTAACCTTTTCTAGACTTAGGAGCAACCTCTCCACTACTAGGGATTCCTAAGTAATGTTTGGAGATTAAATCAAACCTTAATGGCTATCTAGTTACACTAGACGATTATGTGGTGTTGTCAATAACTAAGATTAATCCTAAGATTGGCCAAATCTAGGGAAATAAGTCAAAACACATAATACAATATACGCCAAGCTTAATCAATTAAAATAACCAAATAGTATTTAAAGACAAAATAATAATCCAACAATTAAAAGCAAAACTTACAGAATAAAAGCTTAGAAATATGGTTGAGAATAGATCTATAGCTAATTACTCTAAATATAGAGAAGGTGAGATGTAGAAGAGGAGTTGTCAGTCTCCAATCTACTTCTTCTTGTCTTCCTCTACAGGTCAACTTGCTTCTTGAATGAATAGCTTGATTCTAAGGATGAATATCTAACTAAAGGACTAAGCTATTGTTTAAAACTAAGAAAATATAAGTAAAGACTAAGCCTATACTTTGCAACTGAGCAAGGACATGTTTACAATGGTATAAGGGTGTATTTATAGGTGTCTTGGAAGCCCTAATTCGTTTTCTTGAAGGAGAAGTAAGTAGTGGACTCCAAGCCCAACTCAAATTCGTAACCCTAAAAACATGAAATCAGGTCCGATCTTCTTTTGGATCTAACAGCTTCAATATTCATCCGTTTGACGCGTATGAATATACCAAATTGATCGTCTCGGAAAGCTTTTCAACTTTTCTCTTGACCGTTTCTCCAAATTCCTCACCGTTCTTGAGATATAAGCTGATTTGTGGTCGTAGGTGCAGAAATTCAGGATTAAGGCAGCTTTTCCTTTTCCATGTTTTTAGCTTTTATTACCTTATCTCCAATTACCATGTCTATCTCTTTCCATATCTTGTAGTCTTTGACTTGGAATCTAATTAATCTCCATAATTATCTTTAAAGCTTCACACTAAATAAATAATTAAACCTAATATGCTCTAAAAGTATTATTTTACTAAATCAAGACTCAAAATAGGAAAGTGTAGCATTTCTCAAGAAAATCGACTATAATGACTTATAAATCACTAAAAATGATGTCTCATCCTAATATAAATCTATCACAAATGAGGAGACATCAAGACCCCCAACTCAAAGTTGTATCGTCCCGATACAATAAAGATAAAAACAAAGGGAAGTATCTAAATACACACCTAGGTCAATTAAGCACAGAAGCCAGAAGATAGAAGAATATGGAGAATAGACTCGAAGCAACTACTCAGAAAATTTCATGTAATAATATTTAAAAACTACATACCTGTACACTTCTCATATCCACAGTCAACACGGTTTGAATTCAAGAGCAGATTAGTTTCGCAATGTAAGAAGGAGAGGAACTTTACTCAGTTTACCAAGGAAGCTATAGATTGTTCATCGACGTCACTAGTATCCAAAGATCCACTTAACTACTCTCTATTGGTTCAATCACTTCTCGATTACATAGCAAAGAATCAAAAGGTCTTTAAGGTTGTAATTTAGGCTTAGGGACGGTATGATAAGTATATTTGGATAATTTAGAGTGAGCTTTTGGCTCTCTCCTCACTAGCCATCAACGAATCGCCCTAGAGCTTGAGTTACTCTCATAAAACATTTCTCACTCAACCCAATGATTTTCTTTGATGCACAATTTAGCATCCCCAATAACCCAATTAAAGCATAAGATATTCACATAAAAATTCCACTTTGCCGGTCCGAATATATATATTTTCTTTTCAAATCAATCTTTTCTTTTGTATAGCCATGACTCTCTTTTAATGTTGAGATATCACGCTATTTTCCTCATATATATATATTTTTTCTTTTAATGCCCTTGTTGGCAAATTTAGCTCGTAGCTTCTTTTTCATTCACTCTTACCCCGGCAAAGGGTTACAAGACAAATCTGTGAATCACCATCAATATAAATAAAAGAGCACAATTAATAAGCTCAAAAATCCCATCCCAATAATATTTCCCATAATGGTGGACCCACCACCCCAAACTCAAGCTCTAAAACAACTGTCTATGCATCGTGATTCGAGTGCGGGTCATATGGAAAAGTCCTAAAATCTAAAGGGATATGGCTTATAACGTGTTTCAATAAAAAGTTTTAGAAAGGCTAGAAGGGGCTGAGAAGGATATAGCATAAAATCAAAATTAACATGGTGAGAAGGTATAAAAAGGCTTCAAGGCTTCAAATATGAAAGAACCGCCTTAATCACTTTCTACACTATGTAATTTCGTTATTTTCTTACCTTTAGCACTTTCATCAAATGGTTTTGTCAACTAGCTTGGATCTCACGACCTACACACTTCTCAAGGTTCCCTGAGATCGAACATACTTTCTATCGCAGTGCTTACTAATCTTTTCTTTACTATCAACGTGTGTTTTCCTGCAAATACTTAAAGCATACAAAATAAAATAGCTCATAAACATACTACTTTCTATCATTAACTTATTGAGCTTATGCTTTCAAGATTTTAAACACACTCTACATACATCTAAACCTTCAAAAATTTTAATTTTACCTAAAAACAGAAAAATGGAGATGAGAGACAACGAATCCCCACACCCCCAACTCAAAAATGAGTCGTGTCCCCACGACTCGAAAAGACTCGAAAATAAAATAAAAGAAATTAAAATTTTAGCACATATTTCACATAAAAGAAATGGTAAGGAAGAAAGAAAACATACTCTTCGAGGCTATTTACCTCGCCTGATCAATACCCGGAATAGGGTGCAGTGTTTTCATGTATGTAAATTTCTATTATCACCAATTTCGCTTTCCCTTACATCTTCTTATGCTCTATCCCAATCAATCACACTCTAGAAATCTCTTGTTAATCTTCTTCCAATTGCTCTTTGAATAATCTCTTATGTGACAGTTGTTCATCCAGGAATATGTTTTGAACACAGCTACTAGCGTCCCAGAAGCTTTCATCTCTAATATAGGAATCTTTTATTAGAAGAGGTATTGGTATCTTCTGCTCCCTAATTACAATTGCTTGCTTTTTAGGATTTGAATCCACCAAAAACTCCTCTCTAATTGCTTGACTCCAATTATCTTGTAATATATTCCTAAACTAGCATCCATCTCATTTGATTTCATATAGAACTTACCCAATATCTTGCTTTGATTCTTGGTATCCCATACACTTGATAATATCTCTATTCTCTTCATCATCTCTTTTGACCCCCAACTCAAAGCTTTGAGCACTCCTGAAATTTGTACTTTATGATCATAGGTGGAACAAGCTTTATTGTGGTTAGGAAAGGTGTTAGGCTGACAATTCTCCATGTGGGTATGATTTAATCAAGATTTGATGATATGGGTTTAATGAATTTTGGGAAAAGATTTTGAAATTCATGGTTTTGATTCTTGGATTCTAAGTGTTTTGATATGATTTGGGTGCTTGAATCTTCTTTGTAATGATGTAGGGACGGATTTGGATGAGAATTAATGGTGATTTGGTAATGTTTTGATGATTGGTGAAGGTTTTTATGAGCTTCAATGGAGTTGGGAGAGTTCTGGAGAGAAGAAAGAGGTTTAAGGTTTGATAAATTCGGAATAATAAGCATTAGATCTCCTTATAAGCTTGAAACCCTTTCTTTTCTCTCTCTGGCGGCTCGTGCGGACTACCCCTGCGGACCAGGGGGTGTACCGCGCGGTACACCGCAGCATCTGATGGGTGAAAATTTTTGCTCACTGGATTGGACCCGTGGTAGGACCCTGTGGCACGCGTTTTTGAGCTGCGGACCAGGGTCCGGTGTACCGCGGGGGTGCTCCGCGCCTCCTACGTCAAAATACCCGTGGTAGGACCCCGTGGCACGTGTTTGTGCGGTGCATGGCGCGGTATAGGGTCCGGTATACCGGACCCATCAGCTATTTTTTTTTCGTTTCTGGATAAAACACGTGGCTCTACCCCGTGGCACGGGTTTCTCCTCCGCGGTGCACCGCGGCTGAGGTCCGGTGTACCGCACTCGGCGAAAACCCCCCCAACAGCTAGATCTCGAAAAGTTATGCAGTTTAGGCTCAAAGATCACCTGATTTCGACATCCGAGCGCAAAGATATGACTTGCCGAAGTTTCGTTCCGAAAAATTTTGCTCGCCTTCCCTAACTCGATTTCTCCAATACCTAATCATCAAAAACACTAATACCTTCCTCAAATATGCAATATCAACTAAGAACAACTAAATTAAACATAAATTAAAAACGTAAAAGACATGAAAATTTTAAAAGAACTACGGGTTGTCTCTCGTACAGCACTTTTGTTTAACGTCTTTCAAAGTTAGACGTGTTACCTCAATTAAGGCTTGCGTACATAACCTCCCCAATAACGGGTTAGGTCATGCTCATCTACTATCCGAAGTTTGTGACCCTTCTTAGCTTGTATTTCAATCCGTTTTGATGAAATTACTTTTGTAACTACAAACAGACCCATCCACGAATCCTTGAATCCCCGTGGTCTATTTTCTTGTTTGGGGGCTTTCCATGCAACCATGTCACCAACCCCAAACTCACTTTTGACTCTATTTTTCACGGGTTTGCTGTGGACTTTCTTTTTACTTTCTTTTGTCACAACTCGGAGTGTCGGGGCTTTGTCTATACGTGATTCCTCATGCTTTTCATCCACCAAGTGGAATATTTTAGATTCTTTTCCCACTTGGAAAGTCACGGTTCCCCTATGAATATCAATTATGCTGTGACTTGTCGCCAAGAATGGGCGTCCAAGTATCAATGGAACATGTTGACCTGCAATGCTATCAAGGATAACAAAATCTGTAGGTATAGTTAAAGTACCTACTTGTACAAGCACGTCTTCGATGACTCCCCATGATTTTATCGTTGAATTATCTAGGAGCAGCAAATCAGTATCTTTTCTTTTGGCATCTCCCATGCCTAACTTCTCGAACAGACTCTTGGGCATGATATTCCTTCCTGAACCCAAGTCACACATCGCTTTAGCTTTGAAATTACCACCTATATTAATGTGGAGATATAAAGCTCCAAGATCTTGCATCTTTTGTGGTAATTTCTTTGGAATGGTTGTCAAGCTTTCTTTAGTATGGTTCCTATTCTCGATCTCAACTTCTACACCACTCTTCTTGGACAGATTTTCTTTGCAGACTATCGGTGATGTAGGCTCTTTATATGCGATTACGTCCTCTATGCCTATCGTGCTTTGTTCTTCCCTTCTCGGAATATCTAGTTCATTGAGTGGACTTTGTGGTGACTCCACTTCCTCCTCTTCTTCAAGGTTGAACTCTTCAACAACATCGAACCAAACATCGCTATCGATTTCAGTGGCCTTATCAATTTTTTATCTAGGCCAGTTTGCATGTATGGGGCGTTGAGTATAGGAACAATGATTTCTTCTGGGCTTGACGTTTCAGATTTAGTATCACCACTAGGATATGTAATTCTTTGTAGATGAGGTGGTGATAGTAATGGTTGTGTAGGTGGTGGTTCCACCTTACTTTCTTCTTTTTGCACCTCTTGTGCGGTTGTCTCTTCTTTATCGGTTTCTTTTTCTTCTTCCACATGTTTGAATTCTGGATCAACCTCCTTCGCAATTTGATCTTTAACAATTACTTCTTCTAAGCTAAGCTTGATTGGTTCTTCTACGGTTGAACTTTCGAACCCAACATTGCTATAACCCAGTTTCTTATGTAATTCTTGTTGTAACTGTTTATTGATCGTAGTGAGGTCCGTTAATCTTTGCTCCATTGCATGATACTTTTGGTGCATAGAACGTATTAAGGTTGTATTAGCATCTATCTTTGCCGTATGTTGCTCTTCCATGTTTTCCAAATAACTTATACTTTCAAAAACTTGATGAGACGGAAGAGCTTGTCGAACCTGTTCTTCTATGATACTTCGGATTAACGGTGGAAACTCTTGTTGGAATTTTAGAGAAGCATTGGTCACTTGAGTGACTTGTGTCTCCAGGGTTTCCATTTTCTCAGCCAGCTCCTTGGATGTTTTATTGTTGAGCTGCGTAAAATTTTGAACCAGAATCAATAATCTATCCATCATTTCTGTCATAGCTTCATTTTGTGGATTATGCATGGGTTGTGGTGGAGCTTGTAATTGATAGCTCGAACCTTCTTGATAAAAATTTTGACTTCGGGCCCCATGCATATTTGGTGCGTAATAATTCTCCATACCTAATAAACCTGAGAAGAGACTAAAAAGAAAACGCGTAAAACTGAAAACAAATAAAAACTTCTACACTAAATAAACACCAAATAGATTTAACTTAAAGATAAATCCCCGGCAGCGGTGCCAAAAACTTGGTGGGGGAAAAGGTGTGATAAAATAATAGATAAATAAAGATAATAATAAAGAGTCACACACCCTTGAGAACCACGGAACTCACTGCAAGTATCACAGATCGTATGCAAGTTTTAATGATAAGTCAAGTTCGTTCGCAGGGATTGTATCCGTTAGATCTACTTATATTTAACAAGCGTAGATGAATTTATATGCTTGGAATAAAGTATGAAAAGATAAAATAATATGAATACTATCTAACGCAAATAAATAAATAAAACAAATAAACAAAACAAATAACTAAATATGAAAGTAAGTCAAATAGATTAGGATTACTACGTCTATTACTAAATTGTTATTCTAACCTGTCACATTAAGCATTATATATTAACCAGGATTCTGATAACTACCTAACCTTTTCTAGACTTAGGAGCAACCTCTCCACTACTAGGGATTCCTAAGTAATGTTTGGAGATTAAATCAAACCTTAATGGCTATCTAGTTACACTAGACGATTATGTGGTGTTGTCAATAACTAAGATTAATCCTAAGATTGGCCAAATCTAGGGAAATAAGTCAAAACACATAATACAATATACGCCAAGCTTAATCAATTAAAATAACCAAATAGTATTTAAAGACAAAATAAAAATCCAACAATTAAAAGCAAAACTTACAGAATAAAAGCTTAGAAATATGGTTGAGAATAGATCTATAGCTAATTACTCTAAATATAGAGAAGGTGAGATGTAGAAGAGGAGTTGTCAGTCTCCAATCTTCTTCTTCTTGTTTTCCTCTACAGATCAACTTGCTTCTTGAATGAATAGCTTGATTCTAAGGATGAATATCTAACTAAAGGACTAAGCTATTGTTTAAAACTAAGAAAATATAAGTAAAGACTAAGCCTATACTTTGCAACTGAGCAAGGACATGTTTACAATGGTATAAGGGTGTATTTATAGGTGTCTTGGAAGCCCTAATTCGTTTTCTTGAAGGAGAAGTAAGTAGTGGACTCCAAACCCAACTCAAATTCGTAACCCTAAAAACATGAAATCAGGTCCGATCTTCTTTTGGCTCTAAAAGCTTCAATATTCATCCGTTTGACGCGTATGAATATACCAAATTGATCGTCTCGGAAAGCTCTTCAACTTTGCTTCTGACCGTTTCTCCAAATTCGTCACCGTTCTTGAGATATAAGCTGATTTGTGGTCATAGGTGCAGAAATTCAGGATTAAGGCAGCTTTTCCTTTTCCATGATTTTAGCTTTTATTTCCTTATCTCCAATTACCTTGTCTATCTCTTTCCATATCTTGTAGTCTTTGACTTGGAATCTAATTAATCTCCATAATTATCTTTAAAGCTTCACACTAAATAAATAATTAAACCCAATATGCTCTAAAAATATTATTTTACTAAATCAAGACTCAAAATAAGAAAGTGTAGCATTTCTCAAGAAAATCGACTATAATGACTTCTAAATCACTAAAAATGATGTCTCATCCTAATATAAATCTATCACAAATGAGGAGACATCAGAAGGTCAACGTCTCTTCCGCCACGTAACCCTCGGCTATTGAACCTTCTGGCCTAGCCGGGTTTCGAATATACTCCTTCAACTTTTTCAAATACCTTTCAAATGGGTACATCCACCACATTTGAAACGAGCCTCCTAGTAATGCCTCATAGTATAAGTGTATCACCAAGTGGATCATTATATCAAAAAATGAGGGAGGTAAGACCACTTCTAGTTTGCACATCACTTCAACCACTCCCGCCTTACCGGATTCCAACTCTTTCCTACTCAGATTCTTTTTACAAACGACTCTAAACACGTTAGCTAACTCAATAATCGCATCGCTAATAGGCTTATCATCTATAAGACCAGGGAGACAACAAAACAAAAAGATACTGCATCATAACGTGACAATCATGTGATTTCATTCCAATAAATTTTCCTGTATCAACTTGAACATTATTCCTCAGACTAGACCTGAAACCATCGGGAAACCTCTGTGCCTGTAACCACTCAAGAAAAAATTTCTGCTTCTCCGCTGACAACGTATTCTTTCCTCGCTTTAGTATCGTTTTACCTCCTCTTGATGTCAACCACAACTCTTTCCTGATTTTCATATCCTGAAGATCCATTTGCGCCTTCGCGTTATCTTTGTTTATTATCCCATCAAGTCCTATAACTGTACCAAGCAAACTGTCGCACACATTCTTCTCGCAATGCATTACATCGATGTTATGTTTTAACAAATTTTCTGACCAAAAAGGTAAACGATAAATAATACTCTTTTTCCTCCAGTTGGACTCGCGAGGACCTCTTTTCTTTGTCGCCTTGCCCCCAAAATCCTTGTGTTTGCCGGGAAACAAAATGGGCAACCCATTCAACTGTGTCTGAATATCGTCCGGAGTATGTTTCCTCGGTGGGCCCCTATGATCGGCAGCCGGGTATAAAACTCTATCTTTTCTAAATCGATGCCTAATAGGTAACCAATGTCTATGATCGAAATAAACCACCCATTTCTTCACCCTAAATTACAGCGTAGAATCCATGAATTCTGGGCAAGCCATGTAACCTTGACCCGACCATACTGAAGTGTATGACCGAGCGGGGTAATCATTGGTCGTGGACAACAAACAAACCTTCATAGTAAACTCTTTCTTCATATGGGCATCATACGTAAGGATCCCTGTTTCCCAAAACATGTCTAACTCATCAATAACAGGGCGGAGAAAGACATCCATGTCCTTTCCGGGTGAGCGGGGACCCGTAATCAACAAACAAAGCCGAAATGTGGTTTCCTTCATGCATACCCACTGTGGGATGATGTAGACGGTCAATATAACAGTCCACATGCTATACGATTTGTTCAGCATAGAAAACTGACAAAAACCATCGATACACAGGCCCAAATATACATTCTGAGGTTCACTGGAAAACTCTGGATGTAACTCTGCAAACCGTTTCCAGCTATCACCTTAAATTGGATGACGTAACACATCTGGATCGATACTCTTTCTAGTATGGTGCCATATCATGTCTTCAGCGGTGTGCTTCGAAGCGTATAGTCGCTGCAATCTCAGGGCAATCGGAAAGTAACAAAGCTTCTTATGCGGTACTTTCTGACCCTTCTTCGGGTCCCATCTTGATTCACTACATACTAGACACTTATCAAGGAATTCATTCTCCCTGTAAAAGTTGGTACAATGGTTCAAACAGACATCGATAGTAGTATACCCCATACCCAAACTTTTCAACTTCTTGTTGCTTGCATCATAAGAATTAGGCAAATTGTGAGGTTTGGGCAAAATACGACCAACCAGGTCCAATAGCTTGGTGAATGATGTGTTAGTCCACTTGTTCTTTACTTTTACGTGCATAAGCTTGGCAAAAAAATTCAAGGAACTCATCGTTGTACAATCAGGATATAATTATGTCTCCAATTCGTCGAACAATTTTTCAAAACTGCTCCGACTTGGAATATATGCGTCTCTCATCTCGGTATCACCCGAATGTCCACCAACATCGTAACTGTGTCTCACGTCGTTATAAATTTCATGCATTTCATTTCTATATTTGGCGCATGAATTGGTTCGGAACTTACCAACTGCTCACCGTGTTTTGTCCAAACCTGATATGTATGCTTAAACCCGCCTGTTAGAAGGTGGCCCCTAACCGTTTGGGTGGGTAATCGATAGTAATTATTACATTTATTACACGAGCAAGACATGAAACCATTATAACCATATTTTTTCTTAGTATATTCGATAAAAGCAAAATCCCCAAAAATATATTTTTCCGTATAATAATATGCCGTATTGATCCAACTCTTACCATACCCGAAGCCATCTTTTAGCAACAATATGATATAATTAAGCAACTACATTCATATGAAAATAAAATAAATAATTATTACAGCCCAATTAATAAAATGAATAAAAATTATAACCAATGAATAAAATAATAAAAATTACAAACCCAATGAATGAATAAAAATTACAAACCATCGAATAAATAAAATTACAAACCATTGCATGAATAAAATTATAACTCAATAAATAGAATAATTAATTAAAGAAATAAAAATATATGAGAAAAAATATAAATAAAAGAGCACATGCATAAATTACAACATACTAATAAACAAGACAATCAAAAAACAAGTTAATTATAAACCTAATCATATCTAATAGCTACTAATACACAAGTACAATCCAAAAAATAAAAAAAATTAAAAGTTTGAAATTTATTGAAAATACCTTGAATTGGTTGGAGAAATTGAAGATTGATGATCATGTCCCACCTTGAAAATGTATTACTTAACCTAATCAAATCATATAGTAAGAATAAAACACAATTATAAACCAAATAAAAAAAATTGAGTTTTCATGAAATTACCTTCAATTGTGTGATGAAATTGGATATTGACAATGCCCCGCCTTGATTATGAACCCGAGAATGGTGCAAGATGAATTGGATAATCAATTGGAGAAAAAAAGAACAAATTTGAGTTATGTTTTTGAGAGAAAATGGAAGAATTCTTTTCGAGTTTTTGGATGTTTTTGGAGATAAAGAACCTGCTGTCTTCATTAAATACGCTTTTTAATTAGCGACGACACGACTCGTCGATAAATCCATCAAATTCGTCGGTACGATCCTTTAATAGCGACGAATTCCGCCGTCCCTAACATAGCGACGAAATTTTGAACGTAAAAGAAAAAATCAAAAATAAAAAAACATATCAACGACGATACAAAATTAGCTACGAAATTAACTCGTCGCTATTTTGCGACAAAGTATTCTCGTCGCTAACAAAAACTGGTTGTTAAGTCTTACTTATTAGCGATGAAACGCGGGTCGCCGCTAAATTTTCGCCTCTAAAAAGACACTTTGTAGGAGTGCATAAGTAATATAATGGTTCGGGCCGAGGCTTAAAATTTGATTTGGATAAATTTTTTCTTTTTTGATGTATGGGTGTCCGGGCCAGCTTATGTGCACCACGACTATTCCCATAGGAAATATACACGCCTCCTCATGCATACTCTCATTTAATCAGAACTAGGTTACCCATGTTCAGGGAGGGGACTCGAACCTTGCACCTCTTGCTTACCCCCTTTAAGGGCTTAAGAAATAACAAGACACCCATACTCAGGAAGGGGATTCAAACCCTGCACCTCCTAATTGAGAGACAAGGTCCTGGCCATTGAGCTAGTCTCAATGGTTTTGGATAAATATATTTGTTTAGACACTTTGTAGGAGTGCATAAGTAATATAATGGTTCCGGCCTAGCCTCAAAATTTGATTTGGATAAATATATTTGTCCACTCTTAGTTGTGGATATATAACTTTCTTTTAAGAATTTTGGATGCTTGGCAAACAAATTCAAAATTATTTTTGTTGTTCAGAGGTATTTTGAGTACTCTATTTTTTTTTTAATAAAATAAAACCAAAACAAAACCAACTACATATTATTCGCTCTCTAAACCTGATGAATATTTTTTTTGTTACATAGGAGAGCCACTTTGGATTCGGAGTCATTGACTCGGTTTGAAACTGTACCACTAGATTAGATAACCAAGACCCTGTCCAGTGAGCTAATCTCAACTGCTTAAATCTCAACTGGTTAACCTGATGAATATTATCATCTCAATTCTCAACGAATAAGTAAAAACACCGTGGACATTTGACAAACTAAAAAATTGAATAATGTGAAAATTAACTAAAATAATGTCAAATGAAGCACGAAGTAATGAAAAACAAGTAAAGAAAATAGGAAAAAAGAAAAAAAGTCGCTACCCTTAACTATATACTAACAATTATAGATAGATTATATACCCATATGGCCATATATCATTTACGGTTTCAAGACTCTGTTTCTCTCTTTCTTGGAGCTTGAAACTCTTTAATCTTTTTATTTCTAATTCTACATATTCATCTAAGTAAATCAAGATACTCAAACCAAAAGTTGTACATCAAACTTGTTTTTCATCTTACAAATTTTGTTCAAGATTTGGGCTTTCCTGATTCAATGGAGTTCAAGAAATTTGACATTGTAAGTGATGATGTAACCAATCATACATTTATAAATAAGAGGCAACCAATTTCATCTGAATGTAGCAGATACATCACCAAAGAATGGAAGATACTTGAGAAAAATCTTCCAGATTCAATTTACGTGCGAGTGTTTGAAACAAGAATGGATTTGCTGAGCGCTGTGATTGTTGGTGCTTCAGGAACTCCTTATCACGATGGTCTTTTCTTCTTTGACGTTCTTTTCCCTCCAGATTACCCTCAAAGTCCCCCAAAAGTGTTCTATCTATCTCGTGGCCTTGATATAAATCCCAATCTTTACGAAAATGGGAGGGTTTGTTTGAGCCTCATCGGCACTTGGGATGGTGAAGAATCAGAAGTTTGGATTCCTAATTTTTCTACGATTCTTCAGGTTTTGGTTTCCCTTCAAGGACTGGTTCTGAATGCTGAGCCATACTACAACGATTTTACTTACGATTCTGTAGGTAACACAATTTCAAAGCTATCCAATGCTTATAACGAGGAAACTTTTATTAAATCTTGTAGGACTATGATTCACCATATTCAAGCTGAAACCCCTTACTTTGATAAGTTAGTTGTTGAACATTTTCGTTTAAAAGGATCAACTATATTGGCAGCTATCAAAGCTTACGAGAATGGAGATTGTTTAGTTGGAAAATATAATGTGGATGGCTCATCTTCTTCAACGCATGTTAACACGTCCGACACCTTTAAGTCTGCTTTAGTACAAGTTCATGCAGATCTTGTACGTGCTTTTGAAAAGATCGGTGTTTCTATGCCTGAAATTGAGGAAAGTGCAAACAACGAAAAAGAAGAGAAGCGTAACCGTAAAGGACTTTTTGAAAAGCTTAAAGACGCATTTAAATGTTGTGTTATTCCGAATAAAATGAAAATGTAAAGTAGATTACAACATTCTTTATAGACTAGGTCATTTCAGTCTTTGCGTGTTCATTCTCATAGTGGAGTGATTTTATAATAATACCGAATAATTTATTTCCAGCTTTTTGCTTTCTGTTACATATAGAAAATTTGATAGGCAGATTTGCAGATTTTGTTATAATCATATCTCAGCATATTAATTAATTGCAGTGCATTAATACCCTATAGTTATTTTTATGTTAATTGTGTTGTTAGTTCTTATGTTATCATGTGCTACACGAAAATAGTAAATCGATGGCATGTTTGGTCATGAACCTATATTATGTGTGTTATAGAGATAATGCATTTAATTATCCTATCCGTAAGGCTAGTACAATTTGCATAGATCGACCATCCGATTTATGCAGATCTTTAAGAGTTTTTGTAAAAGGTTGGTTGTTTGCTTGCAACTGGAAAAATTCGGAATGGCAAGAGAATTTGGAAATAAAGATTATGGAAATTTGAAATTCGAAGAAAATTAATAGACTCTTTAACATTCCATAATAATTAAAATGACTAATAACTAAAACAAATTTAATTTATAATGACTAATATATCCTTAATTATATTTAAAAAAATTAAACATATAATTGATGAAAGATTTTAAAAAATGGTAAAATTGAAAAAAAAAAAATCATTTATTATGTTTTGAAATTTAAAAGTTACCGAATATATTTTTTTGGCTAAAAATACTATTATTATGGAATGGAGGTAGCATTTAATAAATTTGGAGACTGAAATTATCTTAATATTGATTATTCACTCACTCTCGAGAATGATAAAGGTCTTGAATTTATTGTGAAAGTGAATGGGTAAAGAAGCATGAAAATTGAAGGGTTATGAGAAGGCTGGGTGTTTATTCATTTGTTCATACTACTACACGCGTGATCTTTTGCGACCACGTCATTGGCGAGGACACACATGTTCTCGATAATAAGTGGTCTCTTGCGAGGAGATCGTATTGGCGATACTAATTGTCGTTACTTATTTGAGGAACTTGTTGGTGAGGACAAGTTTCCTCGCCAATGAATGCTATTTGCAAAGATTGTTTTAATTTTCGGAAATAATTAAATAATAAATATGTCCTAACTGTTGATCAATTTTCTGCGAAACCCTTGATGTCCCCGTGAGGATTATTTTTCCATTGGCGAGGAAAAATATCCTTGCCAGGAAATGACGAGTAACTGCCAAATGGCACACCGTTATTGGTGATTTACTCCCAAAATTATAACCCTACTCAATAAATGGCCAATAATTTTTCCAAACCGCAACTCGTGCTCCGCCCCATCATTAACAATACTTTTCAACTACATCATACAAGTGTGGGTCCCACTTCAACCTAAAAAACTCTATTAAATCCTCCAAATTAGGCATTATTAAAAATTCTAACTTTTCCCTATTTTTTTAAAATTAACTACTTGTTTTAGTATGCTTTGATTATATGAATGCAATGTGTACTATCGTGTGTATTTTAGGGGTTATGATGTATATTTTGGATATAATTGTTGTTTTTTAAAAATTTATCTAATTATTTTTTTTTGTTATCATTATATGTTTATATCAATTTAGATGATGGATCTGGTAACTGACAAGAGTTGGATTAAATCAAATACGTTAGGAGGGAATATTTGTCGAGTCTGAGGGAATTTATTAATTTTGCAAAAAAATATATGGGTAATTTTGTTTCATTTTATGTCCATATAATCGTTGGTTCAATAATCCAAAATTTCATATTAATGATGTTAGAGCAGAACTCTTTAGAAATGGGTTTTGTCAACGTATGAGATTTGGACAAAACACGGTGAAAAAGAATTTTCTTTCGTGAATAACCTAATCGTAGATGATGAAATGTTGAATGTGTTGGATGATTTAAGACACACTATTGAAGTTGGGGGTCACTCCAGTGACACCGAGATGGTCGACGAGAATATTACTGGCCGGAGTCATGGGTGTCTCGACGCATTGTTTAAGGAAATGGAGACCGGGTTGTACCTGGATCTACTACGATGGAGTCCTTAAATTTCATAGCCAAGTTAATGAATGTCAAACTGAAGAACAAGTGTGAAAACACCTCTTTTACCAAACCTTTTCAATTGTTGTGTCGCATTTTTCCAAAAGGTCATGCTTACCTTTTTCTTATGAGGAGTGCAAAAAAATTGAAAAGATTGGGCATTAGATACATCACGATCGATGTATGTTTTAATGATTACGCTTTACTATAAAGAGAATGAAAAAATGGAGACGTGTCCAGTATGTTGCCAATCTAGGTGGGATCCAAAAAAGGGGAAGAAAGTGCCACATAAGAAACTACGTTATTTTCCCATTGCGCCAAGGTTGCAAAAATGTACGCTTCGAGGCACAATACAAAAGACATGATTTGACACCATACTGAAAAAATTACATACGAAGATGTGTTGCGTCATCTAGTTGATGGTACTAGTTAAAAAACTTTTGACGAGAGGAATCTTAAGTTTACTAGAGAACCACCGAAGGTACGCCTTGGTTTGGGAGTTAATGGGTTTTGTTCTTTCTCCATGCAAAAGAACTCATATACCATGTGACTAGTTATATTGACAATCTACAACTTGTCATCTTGGTTATGCATGAAAGAATCCATCTTTATGCTTACTTTGTTGATTCCGGGTCCTCATTCACGTGGAAAAGATATGGATGTATTTCTCCGTCTTATTATAGATGAGTTGGAAAAGTTGTGGGGTACGGGGATCCTTACATACGATTCACATATGACGGAAGAATTTGTAATGAAGTTCTGTTTCTTTTTTACGATTAATTTTCACCTGGTTAGTTCATACACTTCAAGATGGTTGAGTCAAGGTTACTTAGCATCCCCCGAATGTATAGATTCTACTCCGTTCGTGCGGGTGAATAAAGGGGTTGTTTATTTTTATCACACATGATGGTTACTTATTAGGCATCTTTTAGAAAAGACATGTCTTCGTACATAAAAATCAAGAATAAGGCCCTGCTTAGGAAACTTAGCCTCGTAGATATTTAGACGCAGTTAGATGAGTTTCCTATTGTGTTTCCCAATAAACATAAGGATTTCGGTGGCAAGGTGACAAATAAAATAAGTCATTGTGAGTTTAATTGGAAGAAAAGGAATAATTTTTATCGTTTACCATATTAGTCGAAAAATTTGTTGAAACATATTATTGATGTTATGCATTGTGAGAAGACTGTGTGTGATGGTATGCTCAATTCATTGGTTGGTTTAGATAGGAAAATTAACAAAGATAATGTGAAAGAAAGAAAGGATCTGAATGATATGGATATCAAATGATGCTACCATGCACAAAGTATGCAATGCCCCCGGAAAAACGACACGTGTTTCTGGATAGGTTGAAGGCACAAAAGTTTCCCAATGGATTCACTTCTAGTTTTAGTAATAACGTCCAAAGTGATTTGGGGAAGATGATCGATATGCAATCCCATGACAGATATATAATGATCCAGTCTCCTTTTAGGGCTAGTATTTGAGGGCTTCTTTGCGATAAATTGATTAGCGATTCAATTATTAGGTTTTGCAACATGTTTATAAATTTTTGTAAAATGAACCTAAGTATGAAAAACTACAATCAGGTAAGGTTGAAGTGGTTGGGCTTATGTTCAAGGTTGAGATGACTTTTCCTCTCGATTTTTTTGACATAATGATTCACCTTGTCATACACTTGTACGAGGAAGCTTAGTTAGAAGGTTCAGTTCAAATGCATTGGATGTACCTGTTTGAGAGGTACTTGAAGAAACTTAAATAATATAATCGGAATCCGTCTAGTCCAGAGGGTTCAATCGTCGAGGGATACATAGTAGAGGAAACATTGACTTTTATATCTCGGTACCTTCAAGAACAAAGTAAAAAAATTCAACAATCCAGGTAGATATGGTGGAACGATTCTTGAACCCAAACTACTACCCATGTTTAAAAACCAATGCCAACCGGTCGGTAAGACAAAGTTTCGTACTTTACCATACAAAGAGAAGGAAAAAATAGATCAATATATCCTTCATAATTGAGACGAGATTCAAGCCTATATGATATACGTAATTATATTAAAAAAATTGCTTATATAAGAATGTTTACACTATTCTTCATGTTTAAGGAACATAAGTCCATGCCAATCCTGATATAGAAAAAAATCATCGAGAAATTTTTCATCAATATTTCTTGAGAAAGGTAATTAAGTTTTCAACTTTTTCCATCTCTATTATAACTAATACTTGGTGTTGTGGATAGGTGTATTATTGCGCAAAGCTAGTGATCCATTTGCTTCCAATGAAACTATTTTATTGGACAATATATCGAATAGCCCCATATATAGATATGATTCTTGAGTTGTGAACATGGTCAAATGGGATACTCGTGACAAGGGACAAAAGAGAGTAACTCAAAATTACATAGTTTGTACCATTACATGTGGAATAACTTATTAAGGTGAGTTAGTAAAAATTGTGAAAGTGGATTCGGTGGTGGTTGTTCAGTTGTGTTGTTCAAATGTAAGTGGTATACCGACGAGAGAACAAAAAAGAGGAAATCAGAACACGAGGCAACAATGATTAACACAAAATATTTCTCTAGAGTAAAGAACTCAATTTTAGCCACTCAAGCAAAAAATAGGTCTTTTATATCGATGAAATTATTGCAAAGAAGTCGTAAAATGGGTGTAAAGTTGTATGGGAAGTAAATGGCCGACACATATGGAGCCCCGATTTATGGGGTGCTCGTGTCGCCTACGGTGTTATAAAAATATGTATAAAATAAGTGCAAATAAATACCCTAAGCTGAGCACGGTTCTGCAAGTATACAGATCGTATGCAAGTTTTAATGAATAAGTAGAATTCGTTCCTCAGGGACTACGAAGGTTAAGAAGAACTTATGCAAATATTCAAGTAAAAATATGCAAGTTAGAATAGATAATACTCAAGTAGAAAGAACAGATGTATATTTATTTGGTTTTTAAATAAGAAAACTAAAATAATAAATTAAAAGACAGAAAATTAAATAAAAGAAAAGAAGATAGTATGAGAGTTTAGCTTGAGTAATTAGCAAGTAATCCCCACTAGTTTGCCGTTCTAAACATGTAAGGGTGAATCATGTAGTATTTCAATAGTCGGTTTCAATTGCGCTAGGTAGATAATTTTAGGGTTTACATGTGTCAATAAGAACCTAATAATCTTTTCCTGCAATTGATTAAATAGCAATACACTAAACCATAATGACTATCTAGTTAGGCTAAATTGTCAGATCAAACCTTACTCTAGACATTATGTGTTAATCCTATAGTTAAATATACCGTTGTCAATGATTACTTAACTACTATGATGGTAATTCTATATGGCTGCAGTCCACAAGAACACAATATATGATTCCAACACATAAACAGAGAATAAAAACAATAATTCAATTTAAAACATAGAATTCCCAAATTAGATAGATGTCAACCAAAACTAGGGTTCATACATATATGCTAAAAATCAAGGTAAATTTATTTAATTCATACTAAGAAAAGAAGAGAAAAGAATTACAGAATTAAAGGTTGAAGGAGACATAATTGATGCACAACTCCTTCCAGGCTTCTCTTCTTGTCGTAAGCTTCTTCCTGACCTTAAGGTTTGGCCAAGGATGATTTTCTAATGATAAGAGGTTGTATTTATAGTGTATAGGAAGACCTAATTCGTTTTCTTGAAGGAGAAGGTAAGTAATGGACTCCAAGCCCAACTCAAATTCGTAACCCTAAAATATGAAATCAGCCCCGTTTTTTTTTTGGTCCTAACAGCTTCAATACTTATCCGTTTGACGCGTATGAGTGGTCGAAATTCATCTTCTCGGAAAGATATTTAACTTTGCTCTTGACCGTTTCTCCATATTCCTCACCGATTTTGATATATAAGCTAATTTGTGGTCGTAGGTGGTGAAATTCAGATTTATGGCAGCTTTTCCATTTCCATATTTTTAGATTTTGTTTCCTTATCTTCAATTTCCATGTTTATCTTCTTTTCTTTAGCTCTTGGAACCAACTTGGACTCTAATTAATTACCATATATCTCTAAAGCTTCACACTATATAAATAATTAAACCCAATATGCTCTAAAAATAATAAATAATTAATTCAAGACACAAAATAGGAAAGTGTACGAAATCATGCTAAAATCGACCTATAGACTAATAAATACAACTAAAATGATGTCTCTAAGTAGGATTTATTCATGACAAATAGGGAGACATCAAGACCCCCAACTCAAGGTTGTATCGTCCTGATACAATAAAAATAAAGAATAGTAGGGTAGTCAAATATTCAAGAAGAAGAAGTAGGAGGAGAATAAGAACAAAAAATAATGAATAATCCTAGAGCATAATACCTAAAAAGTCTCTTGTAGTAATGCTCAAGAAATAATGCACAAGTATGCTCAATATACACATAATCAACAATCCATGAATTCAAGTCAAGATTAATTTCGCAATGCCAGAAGGAGAGGTTGATAACTTAGTTCATGCTAATGGCTATAGTTTGTTCATAGTGACTAATATAGCATCCAATGGCCCACTTACCTACTACCTAATAGCTCAATTGTTTCTCCACCAAGCAGTTAGAAATCCTAAGGTCTTTGGTTATAACAGGGCTTAGGGACGGTGTGATATATTTGGATAATGAAAAGTGAGCTTTGGGCTCTCTCCTCACATTCCATTAACGAATCGCCCTAGAGTTTGAGTTTTCACTCGAAGATGTTCTCACTCAACCCAATTTCTTGATGCTTTTGATGTGCATCCCCAATTAATCCCAATTAAAACCTTTTTCATAATGATATACAAATTCCACTTTGTCGGTCTGAATATATATTCTTTTTATATCAATTTTTCTTTTGTATAGCTATGACTCTCTTTTTGATGTTCGAGATATCACACTATTTTTCATAATTATGCCTTTTCATAAATTTAGCTCGTAGCTTCTTTTTATTCACTATTACCCCGGCAAAGGGTTACAATATTAACTTTTTCATCATCAATAAAATCACAATTACAATTTCCAAACCCATTGTTCCCTAATGATGAAACCCACCACCCCAAACTCAAGCTCTAAAAACGACTTGTCTCGGGTTTTGCGATTCGAGTGCGGGTCATATAGATAAGTCCTACAAACTAAGGGTATGGATTATAATGTGGTTAAATAAAAGGCTTTAGAAAGGCTCAGAGGGGCTAAGACGGATAAATAATAACAATAATCAAATAAAAAAGGTGAGAAGGTGTAAAAAAGCTTCAAGTAGCTTCAATATGAAAGAACTGACTTATTCATTTTTCTAACTACCAGACTGTGTTACTTTTTCACTACTAGTTCATAGACAAGCGGGTTTTCAACTAATTTCAAACCTCACGTTCTACACACCAAATAACTCTCCCTAAGTTTCAACGTAACTTCTTAGCATTGCTCATTAACTTTTCTGTCTTTTATTTCCTGTTTTCATACATGCATACTAAACATATTTGTAACATCTTTCAAAAACATACTAATTACTATCATTGGCCTAATTAAAATCATGCTCAATAGGTACATTCAACATATTCTATGCCTATTTCAACCCAAATTTTTTTAAATTTTATGCAAAAACAAAAGGGAAGATGAGGACAACGAATCCCCACACCCAACTCAAAAATGAATAGTGTCCCCACGACTCGAAAAAGACTCAAGAAAGAAAATAAATAAAATTTAAAATTACCATACATATTGAACATAAAGAAATGGTAGGGAAGAAAGAAAACATACTCTTCGAAGCTATTACCTCACCTTATCGACATCTAAGATAGGATTTTGCTGGATTTTTCTTTAATTGCTCACGGAGTGTTATGATGTACTCATTTTCTTCTTTTGAAAGTTGCGTAATTACTCTCAAAACTTTAATGATCCAAGCATTGTCAATATTGTTACTCATCTTAAACTCAAGTTTTTCTCCTTCACCCAAAATTATATTAGATTTCCGATCAAGACACGTGATCATTGTATGATATTGCATTAAATAACGACATGGGAGAGACCGAAAATCACATCACCTCCTCATAGATCAACAGTGCCACATCTTCTTCTTCTTCTCTCAAAATACAATTCAATAAAAAAAAACGTCTTTTAGAACGTCTTACCATGAACGTCGACCAACCCAATCTTTCTTAAATCTCCAAGAAACGTTTTGTTTCCTCCTTTATCAGTTTCTTCTTCAAATACTTTCTCATAAGCAAAAGGTAGTTTCTTTAATTGTTTCTTTGGAGAAGCTATCATGGCCATTGAAGCTTTCTCTTTTTCTTCGGGTGTAGGGTCTTCGATCTTTAGAGGTTTTGTTGTCTTCTTTTACTAAAGTTAGAACCTTTTTGCCCATTGAATCAAACACAGCATGCTGACCTCTCTTCTCTTGACTTGTTTTACCCTTTGTATGAAACTAGAACTTTTCTTACTTTATTTCTTCTCAGTAAAATCCAATAATTTGCTTTTCTTCATCTCCCTTACAGTAGATAATGTTTATATTTTCTTAATCATCTCAATTGACCCCCAACTCAAAGCTTTAACCACTCTTTGAAATTTGAAACTCTTGATTATTGGTTGAACAATCTTTACTTGGGTTAGGAAGGGTGATTTGATGATGATTCTCTATATGGATAAGATGGATTCTTCATGGATTGGTATGGATTTAAGACATTGTAGGAAGAATTTCTGAAATTTAAGCTTTTGATTCTTGGATTCAATGTGTTTTGGTATGATATGAGTGGTTGAATCTTCCTTGTAATGATGTGGAGAACGGATTGGATGTGTTTTTATGGTGATAGGGTAGTGTTTTGATGATTAGGGAAGGTTTGATGAAGCTTCAATGGAGTTGGGAGAGGTTTGGGAAGAAGGAGAAGCTTAAGGATTGAAAAATTCGTAATAGAGCAACCTCCTCTCCCTTATAACCTGAAAAACGTGAAAATTTCCCCCTCCAGCGGGGTCGGGTGGTATACCGGAACTACTGTTCTTCCAGGTTCATGCTTCGTCAAAAAAACCCGTGTTGCGAACCCCCCGGGCTCGGGTTTTGATATGTCCGGTATTCCGGAGATATGGCCCGGTATACCGGAGCTGCTTGCTTTCAAAATTTTGCCTCTTGGCATAGAACATGTGACTAGTACCCGTGGGCTCGTGTTTTGACCTGCGGTATACCGCTGGTAAGGCCCGGTATACCGGTGGCAGGTCAGAACACTCCCAAAGAAATCTGTTTTTCCTCCCAAATTCGATTTCTTTAATACCTAAACATCAACAACACTGATACCTTTCTCAAATATGCAATATCAACTAAACATAACTAAAATAAACATGAATTAAAACATAAAAACGTAATAACATAAAAGAAACTACGGGTTGTCTCCCGTATAGCACTTTTGTTTAACGTCTTTTGAAGTTAGACGTGTTACCTCGATTAAGAATGACAAAATTTAAACCCCTTGCCTCTAACTCCCATGAACTTTTCAGATCTATTCTTTGTAGCAATGGATGGCTTCACCCATAAGTTCTGGGGTGTAGGTTTGTCTGGTGGTAACTCTATTTCATTTGTAGTATTACACTCCTCTGGCAATCCATTCGTCTCTCGTTTGTTAGAAAGAATGTACTTCATGAACTTACGATGTTTTGTTATTCTTGTGAGAGCTTCTACAAACGGTATGTTGATCTTTAACTCGTTCACCTTGTCAAGGAACTTCTTGAATTCTTTTTCATTGTTCTGATTTCTGACACGTGACGGGAATGGTGGAGGAGGACGTGTGTTGGTTACCACTGGGCTCTTTTTCTTTTCTGGTGTCTTCTCTGGGACACTCGTCTGTTCAATTACCTTTTCAACCTTGTCTTTAGCTGTCTTTTCAACCACGTTTTCAGGAATAGAGGTTGGTTCTGGTTCTATTCTAGGTGGAGGTAATTGTTTTCTACTTCTCAGTTCAACTACATGACAAGCATGATCTTCAGGAGCAACAATATCACTTGGGAGTTGCCCTTTTGGCCTACTTTGCGTTGCACTCGCCATTCTTGATATTGTGTGCTCAAGGTTCTTAATTACCTTGGACTGGGTTTGGATTCTTTGCTAGCTCATCTTCATATTTTCTTCAACTACTTTCATCATTAAATCCATACTTGAATTCAAACTCGAAGGTTGGTTTCGTGTAGCTTGTTGTATTGGATGTTGAGGTGGTTCTTGATAAGCTTCTTTATAAACTGGCGCTTCTTGATAGATTTCTTTGTAAATCGGCGCTTCTTGATAGATAGGTTGTGGTAGATGGTAAGATTGAGGTCGAGGTTGATAATAAGTCTCTTGATTTCCGACCCAATTTTGATTTTGTGGGGGCTGATAATTAGCGTAACTTCCTTGAGGATGATAATAACCATTATAATAATGGTTTCTATGATGAGGTACAAAGGAAATTGGGGCTATATTATTCATGCAATTCTCCCACGAATGGTTTCGTGCTCCACAACCTGGACATAAAGGTAAAGTAGGTACTAGATTCACCTGAGCTGTTGTTCGTGCTTGTTCTCATAATTCCTCAAGTTGTTGGTTTAACTCCTTGAGCCTTAGAGATTCTAAGGTCTCTTCTTGTTTTTCTTATTCAACCGACCAACCTCTCTCGGTCTCAAGAACTTTCTCCATAATAATTTCAGCTTCTTAGGATCCAATAACACAAAACCTTTATCTCCTAACATATCTACTCTTTTTCTGGACTCGTTATCTCCTAACACATTTATTAAATAAATTTTCAAAACTAATGGGAACTAAAAGAGTAAATGCTTCCACTACCCCCCTGAAGTATATCCGTTTTGACAGTTAGCCCCCAACTGGATTTTTTGTGACTAGATGCCCCTTAAATTTCACTTCCGTGACTGGATGCCCCTTAACAAAATAGACGCCATTTAAATATCACGAAAATGCATACAGACCCACCATACTGGACGCGTCTTTCTGGATGCACCTTTCGTGATATTTAACATAGTTGTTTTTTATATTTAAATGGCCATATGTTAAGAAGCATCCACTTACTACATAACGAAATAGGCGCCTTTTAATCTCTCCAGAGTTACGAAAATGAATCTTAAGGGGCATCCAGTCACGAAAATGAACCTTAAGGGGGATCCAGTCACGAAAATGAAACTTAAGGGGCATCTGGTCACGAAAATAAAAGTTAAGGGGAATGCAGTACCAAAAAATACAGTAGGGGGCAAAACGTCAATTCAGTCATAGTTTAGGGGGTAGTGGATATATTTACTCGGACTAAAATGAAAATTATTACCAAAATTTTAACAAGTAACATATTTTAAACAAACTATAAAATTTTACAATTACTTAATTAACCCATTTTTGAAATAGATTATTATAAAAAGTACAGAACACTGATTTAGTGATTTTTATAGCAAAATGCAAAAAATAGATTTTTTAGACATCAATTTAAACTATTTTCAAAACTAAAATAAAAAGGACTGAAACGCAAATCATTACTAAAACTTTAACAAACCATAAAATTTTACAATTAAATTAAAGATTTTTTGAAAGCTATGTGAAAGAAAAATAAAAAATCAAACCATAATTAAAAATAAAAACTCAAACCACAATTAAATTATAACTTTAGTACAATATACCTTAGAAATACTCACCAAACAACAAACAATGATGTTTTTCAAGAGGATCTTAATGTCTCGCCTTTTGGCATTATATATAATAGTTTGAGAGTTTTTTTTTTTTGGGGAAGGGGGTTTGAGTCTAAAGTTGGCAACTTGTCCCTTTATTTGATATATTTCGAGTGTTAAGATAATGTTTATGATTCTTGTATTTTTGGAGCATTTTGAGATATTTTGTACTTTATATGTGAAACTCATAAGAACACATGGGATCCAAGAACTAATAGATTAATTAAGGACTCGGAAAAGTGACGATAACCCTCAAAGGAAGTGAAAAGAGAACAAAAAGTAACCTGGAAAGTCAACAGTTAACTTAATGCTCAAGAAAAAAGGGTTAATATTAGGCTGAAATCTTTGAATTGATGCCTAAGATGACCCGAGAAGATTTTGGAGCTGATTTATAGACCGTTCGAAAGCTCTCGGAAAGACAAACACGTGGACAAAAAACTAAGCGTGATTTGAAATTCGAAAGGTCGAGTTATGATCGTTTTAGTGGCCCAAAAGTAACACACATGCCTAAAAACATGAATGAGCCAAAAAATTGTACTTTATCCATGGAGCAAACCCATCTATTAAGGGTCACGATTTTGAGAGGTATAAAAATTCTTTTTCCTTCAATTTTCAAATACAACTTATAACACAAAATCATAAGGAAGCAAAAGCTTGAAAAAAGAAGATTGGGGAAGTTTCAAAACATTCGACTTCATCTTCAAATCTTCAAACATTCAAGTTCATCCTTTTCACTTAAAATATCGTAATTTCCTTTTTCTCTTTATTTAGTTTTGCTATTTATGCTAGCTTATTTTCTTTTGTTTTATTTTCCTAAAAGTATGAGCTAAATCCTTGATTGAGTTTGAGAATTGATGAAATCTTAGTTATATTATTTGAGCATTTTGTTGTAATTAGGTGAAAATTTATTTAATTGAGATTGAGATTGATATGTTACTTTTTACCTTATATTGAATTGTGATTAATTGATTATCATTTATCCTTGTATTACACATAGGAGGGAGGATTAAGGGTAGATCTAAGTAAATGAATGACACTTATTATTTTACAAATTCTTACGTATATAATACATGTCAATCTCGATTTAGCCAAACTAAATCCATGAGTAATATAATGTTAAATTTAATTGTCCAGGCCAAATAATGTTACCAAAATTCGATTTAGGTATATATCTGTCAATTCTGATTGTCAGTGGCGGAGCCACGTGAAGAGTAGGGGGCCATGGCCCTCGGTTATTTGAAAAAGAAAATTCCTTTATAAAAAAAAATATTTCCTTTATAAAAAAATAAATAAATGCAGTTATATGTTATTTTATCTTTAATTTTTTTTTAAATATTCTTTTGACCCCCTTTAAATTTTCAAACCATTCATTTGGACTCCCTAAATTTTCAAAATCTTTATGTAATTCTTCAATTTTCAAAATTTATTTTAGTAGACTTATAGTTATATTATTTTTTCAATAAACATGTTATTTTGTATTTAAATAATAAATAATCAATTAAAAATATTATTATAAGACTTATAATGCAGTTTTATATAATATAAAGTTTTATTTCACAATTTTTTTATAATATATAGTCCGATAATGTAAATAAGTCTAAATTTTTATTTTCGGGACGTCGGCCATGAACCTCCTTGTTCCCCTACCAAAAAAATCCTGGCTCTATCCCTAAGGATTGTGGATATATAACTTTCTCCTAAGAATCCGGCAAACGAATTTAAACATTATTTTTGTTGTTAGAGTAGTTAGAGGTAATTTGAATCCTCTATTTATTATTAATAGAAGAAAAAACTAAAACAAAACCAACTAAATATAATTCACTCTCAAAACCTGATGAATATCATCATCTCAACGAATAGGTAAAAACACCGTGGCCACATTTATCATTGTCAAATGAAGCACGAAATAATGAAAAACGTTAAATCTCATATAATTTATATCACCTTTCTGATATCTAGCATACTCGCATTTGGTATCATCTTGCACCCCCCCCCCCCCCCTCCCCCCCACCCCCCCAGTTATAGATAAATCATTTATTAGTTTCAAGACTCTGTTTCTCTCTTTTTTGGAGCTCGAAACTCTTTCATCATTTTATTTCTAATTCTACATATTTATCTAACTAAATCAATTGATATTCAGGCTAAAACAAATTCTGTTCAAGATTTGTGCTTCAATGGAGTTCAAGAATTTTGACATTGTAAGTGATGATGTAACGGGTCATACATATCTAAAATTCGGGCAACCAATTTCATCTGAATGCAGCAGATACATCACCAAAGAATGGAAGATCCTTGAGAAGAATCTTCCAGATTCCATTTACGTGCGAGTGTTTGAAAAAAGGATGGATTTGCTAAGCGCTGTGATTGTTGGTGCACCAGGTACTCCATATCACGATGGACTCTTCTTCTTTGACTTTCTTTTCCCTCCAGATTACCCTCAAAGTCCACCAAACGTGTTCTATCTGTCTCGTGGTCTTCGTATAAATCCTAATCTTTATGAAAAGGGGAAGGTTTGTTTGAGCCTCATTGGGACTTGGGAAGGTAAAGAATCAGAAGGATGGATTCCTAATTCTTCTACGATTCTTCAAGTTTTGGTTTCTCTTCAAGGATTGGTTCTGAACGCTGAGCCTTTCTACAACGAGCCTACTTACGATTCTATAGGTGACAGTGCCAGTAAAATCTCAAAGAAATCCAATGCTTATAACGAGGAAACTTTTATTAAATCGGTTAAAACTATGATTTATAATATTCAAGCTGAAACCCCGTATTTCAATAAGTTGGTTATTGAACATTTTCGTATGAAAGGATCAACTATATTGGCAGCTATTAAAGCTTACGAAAATGGTGATTGTTTAGTTGGAAAATATACTGTGGATGGCTCATCTTCTTCAAGGCGTATTAAGACGTCCAACACCTTTAAGTCTGACTTAGTAAGAGTTCATGCAGATCTTGTACGTGCTTTTGAAAATATAGGTGTTTCTATGCCTGAAATCGAGGAAGGTGAAGACAAGCCTAATCGTAAAGGACCATTCGGAAAGCTTAAAGACGCATTTAAATGTTGTGTTACTGGTAAACAATGAAAATGTAAAGTAAAGTACAATATTTTTCATATACTAAGGTCATTTTAGTCTTTGCGTTTTCATTCTCATAGCTGTCCTGGTGGGATTTTATATTAATCCCGAATAATTTGAATCCAGCTTTTTTACTTTCTGTTACCTATAGAGAATTTGATAGGCAGATTTGCAGTTTTGCAGATTTGTTCATAATCATATCTCAGTATATTAATTTGCAGTGCATTAATTAATACCCTATGGTTTATGTCTATTTTAATTTCATTTCTTTTTTTATTAATTGCGTTGTTAGTTCTTATTTATGTGCTACATCAAAATAGCAAATTGATGGCATGTTCGGTCATGAACCTATATTATGTATTATAAAGATAATGCATTAATCGTCCTATCCGTAAGGCTATGCTGTACAATTTGCAAAAATGACCATCCAATTTATGCAAATCTTTAAGGGGTTTTTTAGAATGTTAGTGGTTTCTTTGCTTGCAATTGGAAATTCAGAAAGGCGAGAGAATTTGGAAATAAATATTATAGATGGAAAGTAGAGTATAGTGTTAAGCGTTAACAGGTTACTAAAACTTCAGTAATTTGTACTGCAATTTATATTTACTAGATTTGGAAATTCGGAAAGTCTATGGGAAGTAGAGTAGTGTTAAATGTTAATAACAGGTTACTAAATTTTCACTGATAACAAACTATTTACTGAACTTTGTATTTACTAAATTTGAAAATTTGAAAAGGCAAGAGAATAAATAAATAAAGATTATGGAAAGTAGAGTAATATATAGGGAAAATGACCCAAAAAATCAAAATAATATTATTTTCAGCCCAATAACATCAATGACAAAATTTCTTCCCAATAACATCATTAACTAAATTTTGTCCTTGATGGGAATCGTCCTTGACGGGAATCGTTCTTGACGGGAATCGTCCTTGATGTGAATCGTCCTTGACGGGAATCGTCCTTGATGGGAATCGTCCTTGACGGGTAAACATGTAATCTTATAATAGTAAGTTAATGGATGATTCTTTGGGGCAAGTATAATATTATTTTGATTTTTTGGGTCATTGACCCTAATATATATATATATATATATATTTTTTTTTAGAGGGATGTATTTAATTTAAATTTTAAAAGATCGTATTGGAGTTTATATAATTCATAAATTTTAATAAACAGATATTGGTTAATTAAGTTTAAAAATTCAATAATTCATTTTCATACACTTTACTCAATTTTTTTCCTTTCAAAAGGTCCAAATTTTTAATCTTTTACCATTCATACTTTTGCGTTCAACGATCATATTAGATTACGACTATAAATATTTGTGTGTAACTAATTCCATATATATCGCGTATCTAATAAATCCCACAATCATAGCATTTTATGATGGAAATTTTGTTACACTCAATCACGTTCAAAGATATTCACTCCACAGCTACATCATCATTTCACAATACTCTCATACAATGCTCGTGCTACACAAGAGAGAGCTATTGAGATTCCAGATTTGGGTTCTAAACGCAAGATTGAAGAGGTTAAGATTGCTATGAAGAGAAACGAAAACCCAAGTAAGGCTACTCCCATTACAACAGGTCGCTGATTTACCGACGACACGTGTCGTCGGTAAACAGACCCGTTTCGTCGGTAAAAGGGTTTACCGACGACCACTCGTCGGTAAACTGTCGTCCCTAGTAATTGGTCGGTAAATCCACGCTTGCCGATGGCGACTTTGGGCTCTCGTCTGTAAACCAACTTTTTTTACCGACGAGTACTCCCTGTCGGCAAATCGTGGCTTACCGCCGACTACTATTTGAGTCGTCGGTAACTTTTATCATTTTACCCACGACCTTGGTCGTCGGTATCTCTATAAGTTACCGACGTTTTGGTCGTCGGTATTGTATTAATTAATAATTCAATTTTTTTTCAAACGCCTTTTATTTGAATTTAAATTATTACCGACGACATTCGTCACATGAATATCGTCGGTAAACATTCTTTTTTTATTATTTTTTCTGTATGTTTACCAACGACATTCATGTGAAGAATGTCGTCGGTATTTAATTAATTAATTTTTTTAAATTTTTTTTTTATTTTTAAATTTTTTTTTATTTTATTTTAATTTTTATTTAATTTGGTTTTTTGATTTTTTAAATTTAATATACTAATATATGAGAATTAATAGAAACCATGACTTATATTCATAAAATATAAATAATAGTCAAACCCCGGGCAATAAAGTCAAACCCTGGGAATAAAGTCAAACCCCCGGAGTTAAAAGTCTTACATAATCATAATAAAAGTCATAATAAATATAAACGTAATAAAATAAAAGGCTTAACAAATAACAAATCAATTACGGGCCAGATAAATCTTCTTCATCTTCATCATTTTCACCATCTTCATCTGAGACCGGAGGGAGACCATTTTTTACTCGAGATTCGTTGAGGCCTTTGAGCATCTTAGTGATAAAATATCGGACTTTGACGAGGCGCTCGATGGAGTAGCTTCATCCGCCACAGGAGGTAATCCTTGTAGTGCGCGGAGCTCGTTCATACCCTCGAATATCCGCTGGATTTTTACCGCTGTGCGGTATTGTCCGGAACAGACGGCTTCAGATCCCTTTTTTTCTTGAAGACAGCTCCGATTGACGGGATCCAGTGTCTACTCTTAGCCGGTTTCATCACCTCCTGTACCGTCTCCTTCAACGCTCCTATCTGCTCATCCACTGGAACATCTTCAGCCGATTGGGACCTCGACTCGATAACCCGATCTTTAAGCTTCCCCCTATAAACTCCCTGTAATAAAATTTCAAATAAATAATTAATAAAACTAACAAAAAAATAAATTTAAAGTTAAATAATTAATTTGAAACAATAAAAAGGAAAATAGAACACTTACACTAGCCTGCTCCCATCTATCGTCAACCCAGCTGCCCTTCGCCCCGTCATTGCCCAAGTACTCGAAATATCCGCCCATCGGTGGTAGTGGGACCTCCTCTTGGGTCTGCTCGTCAATAAAGCTCAGGGGATCCTTCGTAGTAACCTTCAGCTTACCCTATAAAATATACATAAAAAATTATAATTATTAAAAAATTAAATTAAATAACTAATAAATTTTATTTTTACTTTAAGAAATTATACCTCGATAATCTCGTGGCGGGTCTGTGTTTGGTTCCTAGAACCTGACTTGTTCGGCTTCTTCTGGTTCTGCCTATTTTTTTAATTAATCTCCGCCTGAGCCTGTTACAATTCAAGTTAAAAAAATAATTAAACACTAATTTAATAATGAAATATTTAAATTATAATTTTACCTTCTTGTTCGGGTCATTCAGCATATCAAGGGTCAGCTTCCAATCCTCGGGAAGCACCTCCGGAGGACACTCGTCCGTATCGTAGTAGTCAGCCTTTAGGGCATGCTTCCACCGCCTGTAGGCAGCGGCCTAAGACGACTGTAGCTTCCCGCGGATAAAGTTCCAATCATCGCGGGCCCTCCACTGCTCGAGGTTGAAAAACTCCTCGAGTTTTTCGAGAATCGTGGATTATAGTCCCCCCGAGACATCTCCATTGTCTATAGTAGGAAGGGACTGTGTGTTTAGTCAACTATTCGAGTCAAACTTGAGTGTTTGGGGGTGTTTAGTCAACTATTCGAGTCAAACTTGAGTGTTTGGGGTGTTTAGTCAACTATTCGAGTCAAACTTGAGTGTTTGGGGTGTTTAGTCAACTATTCGAGTCAAACTTGAGTGTTTAGGGTGTTTAGTCAACTATTCGAGTCAAACTTGAGTGTTTGGGGTGTTTAGTCAAATGCTAGTATTTGGGGGTATTCAGTCAGTATTAAAATAAATTAAAGTTCAACTCCAAGGACCACCAAATGTTTTAAGACTAATAAACTAATACAAAATCTCCTAATCAGTTTCATATCCACTAATATCTATGGGTTCATCATCGCTATTAACCTCTATAGGTTCTTCTTCATCCCCATATTCGTCCCACGTGTCATCTTCGATTTCCTCGTTTTCATCAATAACCATATCAAAAGCCATCTCAATACGAAAATGAGCTGGGTCAATCTCGATCTCCTCGGTAGTTGACAAGTTCTCCGGTTCGGAAACCGTCCCAGTGTTAACCAAAGGTATACTAATGCTCTCGTTGTTAGTAGATAGTGATTCCGAACCCCATAACTCGGGACTCCATCCTTGACGATCATTTATTTCTCAAACGGCTTTCCAACCCTTCATTGATTTCTTTGCACTAATCTCGCCATTGTAGAACACTTTCTTGGCCTGCGATGCTAAAATGTATGGTTCGTCTGCCCACACATAGTTTGACGTGTTAATAAAGGTTACCCCATGTTCAGTCCTCGAATCAGCCATTTTGTACCACTTACAAACGAAGAAGACAACTGAACACCCTTTAGTGTAATTAACCTCCAATATTTTCAATAATTCTCCATAACATGGTCTATCATCGTACATGGTACAAACTCCGTAATCCTGCGTCACTCTTTTTTCTCCTTTACCCTTAGTTACCCACTTGACACCATTCACAACACATGAATCGTATCTATCCACCGCACCAAAAGACATGCTTGCCAAGGATACCATCTCAGTGGTAGCTAATACATCACCTGACTCTTTTCATTCCATGAACCTGTCATACAAAAATAATACTTAGAACTTTGGAAATAATTAGATAGTATTTAAACCAACGGCTAAAGTTACATACCTTTTCCAAAAACCAACTCTTAAACCTTTGACGAGTTATAATCTCTATTTCCCTACTCGTTCCCGTAAGTGTGGATTATGAATATAAATAAGTTAATATGAATATAAATATAAATATGAATATAAATATGAATATAAATATAAATTAGGAATATAAATATAAATATAAATATAAATATAACTATAAATATAAATATGAATATAAATATAAATATAAATATAAATATGAATATAAATATAAATATGAATATAAATATAAATATGAATATAAATATAAATATAAATATAAATATAAATATGAATATAAATATAAATATGAATATAAATATAAATATAAATATAAATATAAATATAAATATAAATATGAATATAAGTATAAATATGAATATAAATATAAATATAAATATAAATATTTTTTTTTTTTTTTTGTTCTAACCGCTTATATATTAAAACCAATAGTTACAAAATAAAGTTAGCCTATCCCCATAGGGGACAAATCAAGGCTTAACAATTTAACAAGTCTAGTTGGAAAGGGATTTGCACAAAAGTCATAAGACTCACCTAAAGGCAAATTTTTGCAAATCCAATCCGCTACTCTATTTCCATCTCTTTTAACAAACGAAAAGGATGGATTACATAATTCGGAAATAAAGTAAATACTTCTAACTAAATTCGCAATACAAGGAGAAGAGAAAGGAAAATTGCTAATCAACGGCTCCATGAGAGTGAGGTTATCGTTTTCCACTATACAGTGGAAGTTGTTGAGCTCCTTAGCCCATAGACAGGCTTTTAGAACCCCTAAACCTTCAGCCTCCAAGCAATTATCAGCATGAATTCTCCATCCTTGACATCGAAGCACTTGTCCTTTATAATCCCTGGCAACACACGCAATATTGGAACCATTTTTAGTATACGATGCATCACAGTTAATTTTTATAGAGTTTTTAGAGGGAGGTATCCATTTACTAGCTAATTTTTGCTCTCGTAATTGAGAGTTAGCTGTTATATTACACCCCTGCATGGGATGAGTTTGTATTCCCTTTAGTTTATTATTAACATCATAAGGGTTTTTTATACCTTTCTCAGCCTTGTTCTTATTTTCCGTTTGGTTTTCCACATATTTCCTTTGCTTATATTATTATCAGCGCATTCAAGCTGTTCTTTCCAAGTGACTTCAGCTTTCCTTATAGTATTCATGGGGTCCAATTTAGTATTATTAAAAATATAGGCATTTCTATCCTTCCAAATATGCCATGCTAGAATACATATCCTTTCAAACGGGTATATAAAGTTACCACTTGATTTTTTCAAGTCCTTTAATACCTCAGCCATCCAGACATCCAATTTCTTGGAGTGGTTGCTGATTTTTAACGAAAGAGGTGAAGCTAGCCACGTGGCTCGTGCCCAATCACAATCAAACAATATATGCTCCACATTCTCAATGTTTTTATTGCAGATATTACATAAGCTTGTATCTCTGCATTTTCTTAAGAAGAGATTTTCCGAAGTTGGTAACACATTTTTTATTGCTTTCCAGATAAAATTTTTAATTTTGGGGGGCGTTTTCATATTCCAGATAGCTTTCCAAACCATGGGGTCAGTAGTGTGTGAGGTAGATGGTTTGGATGGCTTCTTAATTTCATTCTCTTTAATTTTTTCAGAAATTAAATAATGGTAGCATTCCTTAACCGAAAATAGTCCATTAGGACTAAGGGTCCAAGTTAATCTATCACAACTTTTAACAAGAGGTATAAATGTTTTTCTAATAATTTCATAATCCATTGAATTAAAATTCTTTTTAATTTTCTCCAAATCCCACCTTCTTTCCTCATGGTAGAATAATTCTTTTAGTTTAGTAATATTGTTATCCTTAGGCTTTGTAACATGTAAATCCGAGGAGAGCCAAGTATCAATTTGGGGATTTATACTTTCTCCATCCCCAATTTTCCATTTTAAATGGTTTTTTATTGTATCTCTTCCTACTAAAAGACTTCTCCATCCCCAAGATGATTTACTACCTAATTTTGCGTGGAGAAAGTGATTATTTGGAAAATATTTTTCTTTTAATAATTTATAAAGAAGTGAGTCTTTTTTATCAAGTAGATTCCAAGCTTGTTTAGCAAGTAAAGCCACATTCATAGTGTTTAGGTCTCTATAACCCAAACCTCCACTATATTTACTATAGGTTAAATTTTGCCATTTAGTCCAATGAATACCCTTATTAGAATTATTTTCCCACCAGAATTTAGCAATTACTTTTGTAATTATATCACATATTTTCTTTGGCAACAAGAAAGAGGACATAAAATAATTTGGTATACTTTGTAAAACTGATTTTATTAGGATTTCTTTTCCTGCTTCCGATAGATACAGATTTTTCCAGTTTTGTGTTTTTTTAATAGCTTTCTCAATAAGGCAGGTTAACTCTCTCACTTTCGACCTACCCCAATCAGTGGGTAGGCCCAGATATGGGCCAAGATTATTAGTAATATTCATATTTACCCTAGAAGCAAAAATATGTTGAATATAATGGGGTGTATTAGCACTAAACTTCACCCCACATTTGTTCAAATTTAATGTGAGTCCCGTTGAGAACCCAAATTTTGTAATTATATCATTAAAGCTATTTGTATCTTTGTGGTTTGCTTTGAGAAAGAAGACGCTATCATCAGCAAATAAAAGATGAGTTAAAGAGGGACCATTTCTAGAGATTTTAATACCATCAAGTAGGTCATTTTCAACTTTATTTTGAATCAAATCATTTAAAGTTTGGGTGATAAGGCAAAAGATGAGAGGGGACAAGGGGTCCCCTTGTCTTAAACCCCTTTGGGGTTTATTAAGTTTACTAGGCTGCCCATTGATCAAAATTGAATATGAGACAGTGGTTATACAATTCATAATTTTTTTAATCCAATTTGGATCAAAACCGAGTTTTTCCATGAGTTTTTGTAGAAAGTCCCATTCTACAAACTCATATGCTTTTTGTAAATCAGCCTTAATAATCATACTATAGTTTTTTGAGTTTCTCTTTTCTTTTAAATAGGTGCATACTTCATGGGTAATATAGGTGTTTTCTTGAATGCCTCTACCTGGGATAAAGGCAGTTTGTGTATCACCTACAATTGTATTCATAAAGGGTTGTAGTCTATTGACTAAAAGCCTCGCAATTATTTTGTAAATAAAATTAGAAACACTAATGGGCCTATAATGCTTTATAGTACCAGGTTTTTGTATTTTAGGAATCAGAGAAATAAATGTATGGTTAAGATATTCAAGACTACCATTATTATACCAAAAATCATTAATGATTTTTATAACATCCAATTTAATAATTGTCCAGTAGTTCTTATAAAAGAAGCCAGGGTAGCCATCTGGACCTGGAGCCTTAAAGGCTCCTAGTTCAGAGACTGCCAACTCCACCTCTTTTATAAGGATAGGCTTAAGAAGAACCTCATTCATAGCTTTAGTAACCTTAGGCTTGATAATTTTTAAAATAGGTTCAAAGTTGCGAGGGCCCACTGAGTTATATATACTATTAAAGTAATCAAGAATATTTTGATTAACCTCAGTTTGATTGTTAAGCCAAATGCCCTGGTCATTCATAATGGTTGAAATCTTATTATAGTACCTTCTTTCTTTAGTAGCAGCATGAAAGAAGGATGTATTTCTATCCCCTTTTTTTAACCAAGTTATTCTAGATCTAGCTGCCCAAAATTCTTCTTCTATTTTCCAAAGGGTCTCAATTTCTTTTACAATAAAGTTATATTCATCTTTATCAGTATCATTACTAAATTTACTATTGGTAATCACTTTCAATTTTTCCATATACTGATCAATTTTTTGTTTAGTATTTCTAAATTTTCTTTTACTCCAGACAATCAGGATTCTTTTGCACATATTGAGCTTGGTCAGTAGATTACCTTTAGATATTGTATTAATGGTATTTCTTGATTTCCAAACATTTTCTATAATATTTAAACATTCTTTTTCTTCTACCCAAAAATTCTCAAAGTAGAATCTTTTATATTTCTTATCATTGTTTACCTCAAGGTGGAGTAATAAGGGGCTATGGTCAGAGCCTACAGCTGGAAGAGCATTGACCCAAGCATTTGGGAAAAGGTCTGACCAATTTTTATTATTCAAACTTCTGTCCAGTAACATTTTAATAAGTTTATCCTTGTTTCTTCTATTAGACCAAGTAAAGGCACAACCTTTATTGTCTAATTGCATAAGTTCAAGGTTTTTAATAAAATTGTTGAATTTTTTCATATTTTTCTTATTACATATGTTACCTCCAATCTTTTCACCCGATATTCTAATCAGATTAAAATCGCCTATAAGATTCCAAGCCAAGTCATTGTTAGGTTTACAAAGTTTAATACTTTCCAGGCAAAGGTCTTTATTATTATCTAAGGGGGAGCCATAGATAAACGTTGAGATAAACTTAGTCCCATCCAACTTTTCAATTTCACAGTTGATAAAGTTTTCACATTTACTAAGGATTTTAATATTGTCTTTATTAATAGCAAAGATAGCCAAACCCCCACTTAAACCTACGGGTTCCACAGTAGTAATAAGGGACATACGAAGGGGCTTTTCAAGTTTTTTAAGAACAGAGAAGGAATTCTTAGTTTCAGAGAGAAAAATTACCTCTGGGTGATATCTATTACGGATATCGATGAGGGTCTGGACCGTCAGGGGTGTGCCAATCCCCTGAACGTTCCAGCTTAGGTGTATCATTGTACTTGGTGGGATTGATTACGGCCAATCCCGCAAACCTCACCTTCTTCAGTTTGTTGTTCATCCAAGAGAGAGATAGAGATACCTTCAGATTCCGTACTCGTATCTACTCCATTTGTTACTTGATTTTTTGTAGTCGATCGTTGATTCCAAAGCTTAATACGCCTATTTTTTTCCGAAAAGGCCTTCTTTTCCTTTTGCCTTCTGCTTTTATTAGATAGAGAGATTCTAGAATCAAACATCTCTTCATCCTCACTTTCATAATCAGATGTAATGAGTGATGTTTTAATTTTAGTGTTTGTTTGGTTCGGGTTTTCAGATAGTGAAAGAGGATTAGTTTGAGAGATGTTGTCATTGGAAGGTTGATGTTCAACTTGGTTGAGTGGTGGAGGTGGTGGGGTGGTGGTTGTGGAGTGAGGAGGTGTAGCGGGGAGGTTAGGGTTAACGATTGGGATCGGGGTAGAAGAGAAGTGATTTGGGATTAGGTTAGAGACCGGGGTTTGATTAGGGTCATTAAAGAATAAAGTGGGTGTTGGGTTAAGGACTTGGGCGTTTGTTACTTGGGTGTTTAGTAAATGGGTTGTCCCGTTAGGAAGTGGGCTCTTGTTAATAGAACTTGGGCTTTTATAATCGGGTGTTGGACCCCCTTGGTTTGGGCTTGGGAACGACCCAAATGAAATATCGTTTATATCAATGGGCTTTGGGGAGTTTACTAATTTTTGGGCCATGACTTGGGCTAATTGGGATAACTTATTTTCCTTTTCCAAAATGTTGGTCCGCTTTTCCATTTTGTCTTCTTCTTCGTAGCTAACCGATGGGGTTGTACCATTCGTGCTCTTTCCTCCCACCTCCATAGTACTCTCGTCCTTCTGTCCTTTAAATTCAAAAATTGGTGGTGGGACAGTGTCCTTCATTTTGGTATCCGTTTGTGCTTGTACCTTGTTAACGGCGTTATTGATATTGCCGTTAATCCATTTGTTTGAACTCGGTGACTTCTGTTTACCGAGTTTGTGGTTCCAACTCGGTTTGAAGGTAATCTTACCTCCATTGTTGATTTTACTACCATTCATAAACTTTTTTGCTTTTGTATTGTTGGTTTCTTTAAAGAACGATGATGATTTCGATGGACCACGAGTTGATATTTTAATCCAATTTCCTAATTTTGGATTTACTTTGGTGTTGTTACACATATATACATATAAATATAAATATGAATATACATATAAATATAAATATGAATATACATATAAATAAGTAAATGTTACTTACGTCCTATATGATTCGAGTTCGTCGCAGTTATTCAAAATATACCAACTGACTTGCTCCTTCTGCAGAGCTGGTAAAACACCTGACTCTTTCTTGCCAATTGGAGTACACTGAGAATTGAAAACGGATAGCTCTTTTGGTTCTGGCAGTTGTTCGTTGTATCTACCTGGATCGTTGAACTTTGTTTTTTCTTCACTAAGACACCGTGATATGAAGGTCAACGTCTCTTCCGCCACGTAACCCTCGGCTATGGAACCCTCAGGCCTAGCCGAGTTTCGAATATACTCTTTCAACTTCTTCAAATACCTTTCAAATGAGTACATCCACCGCATTTGAACCGGGCCCCCTAACAACGCTTCATTGTATAAGTAAATGACTAAGTGGATCATTATATCAAAAAACGCGGGAGGTAAGATCATTTCTAATTTGCACATCACTTCAACCACTTTTGCCTTACCGTCTTCCAACTCTTTCCTACTCAGATTCTTGTTACAAACGACTCTAAACACGTTAGCTAACCCAATAATGGTGTCGCTAATCGGTTTATCATCTAGAAGTTCGGGGAGACAACAAACAAAAAGATACTGCATCATAACATGACAATCATGCGATTTCATTCCAATGATCTTCCCCGGATGGACTTGAACGTTATTCCTCATACTAGAAGCGAATCCATCGGGAAAACTCTGTGCCTGTAATCACTCAATAAACATTTTCCTGTTCTCCGCTGACAATGTATACTTTCCCCGATTTAGAATCGTTTTAGGTCCTCTTGTTGTCAACCACAATTCTTTCCTGATTTTCATTTTCTCAAGATCCTGTCGCGCCTTAACGTTATCTTTGTTTACTTTCCCATCGAGTGCTATAACTGTACCGAGAAGAGCATCACACACGTTTTTCTCGCAATGCATGACATCAATGTTATGTTTCAACAAATTTTCGGACCAATAAGGTAAACGATAAAAGATACTCTTTTTCTTCCAATTGAATAGACGTGGACCAGTTTGCCTCACGATCTTTCCCCCAAGATCCTTGTGTTTGCCGGGAAACACAATGGGAAGGCCATCTAACTGTGTCTGAATACTAGCTAGACTATGTTTCCTCTGTCGGCTAATATAATTGGTTTGCGGGTACAAAACACTTTCTTTTCTAAACCGATGTCCGGTAGGTAACCAACGTCTATGGTCAAAGTAAACCACACATTTTTTCACACCCAATGACGGAGTAGAATCCATGCATTCTGGGCAAGCCATGTAACCTTGACCCGACCATCCTGAAATGTATGACCGAGTGGGGAAATCATTGGTCGTGGAAAATAGACAAACCTTCATAGTAAACTCTTGCTTTGTATGGGCATCATACGTTAGGATCCCTTTACCCCACAACTCGTCCAACTCATCTATCATAGGGCGGAGGTAAACATCCATGTCCTTACCGGATGAACGAGGACCCGGAATCAACAGACAAAACTGAAATGTGGTTTCCTTCATGCATACCCACGGTGGCAAGTTATAGACGGTTAATATGAAAGGCCACATGTTGTACGAGTTGTTTTGCATAGAGAAAGGACAAAACCCGTCGATGCCGAGACCCAAAAATACATTACGAGGTTCGCTAGCAAACTCAGGATGTAGCGCTGCAAATCTCTTCCAACCATCACCATCAACCGGATGACGCAACACATCTAGATCGGCACTCTTTCCGGTATGGTGCCATATCATGTCTTCAGCGGTGTGCTTTGAAGCGTATAGTCGCTGTAATCTGGGAGCAATCGGAAAGTAACGAAGCTTCTTATGCGGTACTTTGATACCCTTCTTTGGGCCCCATCTAGACTCGCTGCAAACTGGACACTTATCGAGATCTTTATTCTCTTTGTAAAATATGGCACAATCGTTCAAACAAACATCGATAGTAATATACCCCATACCCAAACTTTTCAACTTCTTGTTGCATGCATCATAAGAATCGGGCAAAGTGTGAGGTTTAGGAAAAATACGACCAACCAACTCCAATAGCTCGGTAAATGACATGTTAGTCCACTTTTTCTTTACTTTTACGTGCATAAGCTTGGCAATGAAGTTCAATGAACTCATCGCTTTACAACCCGGATATAATTCTGTCTCCAATTCGTTAAACAGTTTTTCGAAACTGCTACTAATTGGAATTTCTGCGTCTCTCATCTCGGTGTCACCCTGATGTCCGCTAACATCGTAACTGTGTCTCACATCGTCATAAACCTCAGCAATTTCATTAACTATGTTCGGAATAGGATTTTCTTCGGGAATGACCAACTGATCACCGTGTTTTGTCCAAACCCGATACGACTTCCCTTCCTTATAAAGGTGGCCCGTAACCGTCCGAGTGGGTAATCGACGATAATTTTTACAATAGTTACACGGGCAATAAATAAGATCTTTATGATTTTTTTTGTTGTTTTGCATATGCGATAAAATCCAAAACCCCCATAACATAGTCTGGATCGAGTAAATCCGTCGCATCCATCCAACTCTTATCCAAAGCCATATCTTTACAACAATTTTAGATAACTAGACAACTACATTCATATGAAAATAAAATAAATAATTATTACAACCCAATTAATAAAATGAATAAAAGTTACAACACAATGAATAATAATAATACAAATTACAAACCAATGGCTTGAATATAATTACAAACCCATAAATAAATAAAATTACATCACAATAAATAAATAATTAAAATTACAACACAATAAATATATAAACAATTTCATATAATTAAATACACAAATACAACAGTATATGAGAACATAATAGAAATAAATGAATGTATGCATGATTTACACATAATAATTAACAAGACAATCAAAAAATATACACAATCATAACTTATAGCAACTAATACACAAATCAAAATCCATGTATAAAAAAAAATTTAAAAGTTTAAATTTAAAGAAAATACCTTGCATTGGTGGAAGAAATTGGAAATTGATGATGAAGTCCCAACCTTGATAATGTATTACTTAACCTAAACACGTAATATTGCAATAATTACACCAAATATGATAATAAAAAAAATCAAGAATTTACCTAATATTTGTGGATGAAATTGTGTATTGAGGATGCCCCACCTTGATTGTAATCTTGCAAATGGTTAAAGATGAATTGGAGAAGGTATTGCAAAAAATTTGAATGAGATTGATTGATGTTTTTGGGAGAAATTGGGAGGAAAAATGGAGTTTTTGGGGTTTAAAGAGATAAAAATACAGTCTGTCCAGAATAATATACACGTTTTTTTACCAACGACACGTAATTTCATCGGTAAACAATAATTGTCGTTGGTAAATGATACAATTACCGACGACTACGTTGTTGTCGGTAATTTACCGACGACAAATCCAAACAAAAAAAATTTAAAAAAAATATATATAACGACGGCGTTTTGACCCTTTACCCACGAGACACGTCGTTGGTAAATTACCGGCGACTGTTTCTCGTGGGTAAATTGCTGTCGCCGGTAAATAACAAAACTTTACCGACGAAACTGCGTGTCGTCGGTAAGCTGTCGTGGGAAAATCCCTGAACTGTAGTAGCGTCCTGCTATACTTTGGTTGATGAAGAAGAAGAAATTGAAAAGGAAATTCCTAAGGAACCCGTATCATAATTAAGAGTTACCCGAAAAAAGCTATAGCACAAAAACCAAAGAGAGTAGCAATGAGTTGGTCTGATCAGGTTTGTGACAGAATTAATTATTTAAAGTTTGGTTTTGAAAAAGGATTCCTTTCTGGTATTATGAACAGCGAGTTTAAGAGTTATGCTATTGCTAGTGATAATTTTGGGTTGACCGAATTGAAATAGCGAAACCTTATTTTTATCCGCACCTTGGTACGTGACTTTTATGAAGGAGTAGCCGTTTCGAACAAACAGTCTATTATCGTCCGTAAAAAGGTATTACCCTTATCAATTGAGCTAATTTGCAAGACTTTGAAATTGCTAAACTTTACTGGCCCTTGCCCATATTATAAAGACTTAATTACCATCTTTTGAGTAGGAATCTCTTTGGGACAAAGTCTTAATTCATGGGAAACGCCCTATTCCAACTGGTGAGAGATATGCTGGGCAAGTTGATAGTAGCTATCTGTTAGCTTGTGCTAAGGTATGGTCACGATTCATAATCCCTACCTTCTTTGGTATTACCCATACCTCCGAATTGAAGAAGAAGCATGTAATATTCATAAAGTGTATTATTGAAAATCAAGAAATTGATGTTGCTCGTGTGATTTATGACACTATCATGGAGTTCGAGAAAATCCCAACTGTTCAACAAAATGTTAAGTTCCCATGTACCATCACTGCCTTGTGTCTAGACGCAAAAGTACCGCATAGGAGAGAAGAGGTTGAGCCTTCAGAACAAGGAGATGCAATGACATTGAATTCCATTGAAAACGCCCATAATGACGCAACCCAACCGATGAAGAATCCCAGAGCTCCTCCACCAAAGAAGAAGGTCCATTCTAATAATGAGTTGAAAATGAAATTCGGGTGTTGAATGAGAATCAAGATAATAAGATTGCTACTTTAGGAAATGTACCAAAAGTGTTAGGCCTTCTTAGAAATATGCTACTTGGGGTGAGCACAATCCAACACGCCACATATGGATTACTTACGAAGGACTCTCTACTTGGACACAACACCGACAACCAGCCTCGTGCTGGTTAAGATACGTTTTCTATCCCTTCTCATTTAGTGTATATTAGTTTATTGCTTTATCGAGTCTTTTCGAGTCGTGGGGACACGACTCATTTTTCAGTTTGGGTGGGGTTCGTTGCCTCATCCCATTTTTTACGTGTTATTTGTTTTAATTGCTTTCAATAAAGTTAATTTGGAGTTGCGTTTGACTGTAGAAGATCTTATATGTCCCCATTAAGCATGCTTTTGATAAATCTATGATAGTAAATAGTGGACTTTAGGAATTAGTATAAAACGCACTTTAATTGCATGCAAACATAGGTAATGGATAGGAAGAATTAATGAACAATGCAAAAGAAGTAAACTTGTACTTAAGGAAAATGTTTGGTTTGTAGAATGTGAGATCTAAATTAGTACAGAACCCACTTAGGTATGAACTAGAGACGAACCATGAAACTAGGAAAATGATAGGGGCAGTTCTTTGTTAGCCATTTGAGACCTTTTTATCCTTCTATCCCTTGTATTATTTATATCCTTCTTAGCCCAATTTTGAGCCTTAAAGCCTTTTCTTTTGTCGCCACGATATAAGCCCATATCCCCTTAGTTTATTAGGCATTTCCAAATGACCCGCACTTGAAGCATGATCCTGGGACCTGTCTCGAGCTTGAGTTTGGGGTGGTGTGTCCATATTTTGGGAAATTATTTTGGGAGGGAAGTATAGGTACTTGTATTGAGGCAGAATTTCAGATGATGATATTATTTGTAACCCTTTGCCGGGATTGAAAAAAAAATGAAATAGTCAATACAGTTCGAACCAGGAACCCGGTTATCACAAAACTGGGAACCCGGTTTGCTCATGTACAAAAAAAAAGAGAAAAAGAAAAGAATTTGAAATAGAAAAATAAAGAATGAATAAAATACCCGGCAAAGAGGAAATTTCTAAGAATCATCTTAGTAATAATTGGGTTAATGTGGGGATGCGAAATTAGTGCATCAAATGGGTTGAGTGAGAACGTTATTCAAGTGTAAACTCGAGCTCGTGGACAGTTGTTGATGGTATGTGAGGAGAGAGCCAAAAGCTCACTTCAAATTTACCAAATATACATACCACACTATCCCTAAGCCTACGCTAAAACCATAAAGTCCTCGTGATTCCTAGATAGATGGTAAGTTAATAGGGACTATGCTAAGTGGAGAGTTCAAAGCGAGTGAGGATCGAGGAACACTCCATAGCCATCATATTGAGATAAGTACAAGTGTAACCTTCTAGCATTGTGAAGTTAATTTTAAGATTGATATTATTTGTGTTTGATTTTGCATGATTAGTGTATGTGTATATTAGTTCCTAATGTTTGCTATATGAGATTTATTTTAAGTATTGCTTTGGGTGTATTTACTAGGTTCTGCATCTCTGCATTCACCTTAACCCTTTGTTTTAAATTTTACTTTGTCGGGACGACAAAGGTTTGAGTTTGGGGTCTTGATGTCTCATCTTTTTTCTATTTATATATCTTTAGGAGACATCAAATTTGGTGATTATTTGACTAATCTGATAGACTTTTAGCGATAATATGTTATATTTCATTTGTTCTTCTTAGATTTTAGTTTTTTGATTTATTAACCTTTTGCGCGTAAAGTGGTTTGTTTTAGTGAAAAGTTTGTATGTTTCTAATACTAGAAAGGAGAGGAATCAAGAATAGAAGTCTTAGATCGTGTAAAGAAGTCAAAAGCTAGAAGAAATATCCCGAAGAGTTTTCAAATTTGAGCTGCAAATCTGGAAGGCTGATGGTAATTGTTGTTTTCGAGCTACTTAAACGTGGATTAAGCCTCTGAGTTGTACAAAAGATTCGTGCCCTATCAAGTTACGAAGAATTAGCAAGATGAATGCTTCAATTCGGAATTAAATTGACAAAGTTATAGCCGTTTTAGTGGAGGGTGTACAACAGTTATGTGATTTGGACTTGGGCCATTCAATATTTATTTAATTCATTTAAAATAGCTCAAGTCCGAATTTAATAGTATAAATAGGCTTTTTGACTTTATTTTTACACACAATACATTTTTACAAAAAGTCAGAGTGTCAGAGAAAAGAGCAGAAGCAAGGAAGAAGGAAGAAGCCAAGAGCTGGAGAATTCAATCTCTCCAAATCAACAACCAAATCCAACATCCTAATTAGGTTCTTTCAATTTATTTTCTTTCTGTAAAACATGAATAAAATTAATTTTATTTTTTTCGTGTTAATTTCAATTATGAGCTAAATTTACTTTGTACTTGAGAATCGCAACATGGGTTGAACCCGTTCTTGAATAATTAGTGTTTTTTTGATTTGGGATTGAATAAATTAATTTGAGCTTTTATTTTACGTTGGCTTTTACTTTATGCTTATTTATTAACCTTAGAGTCATGAACTAGAAATGAGTTTTAGTACCTAGGCTATTCCATATAGTGGAGTATGGATCACCTTGACGGGGGGTTTAACTAGGTATTTGCCGTTGGTATCCGCCAATGACCTTGACAGACTTGACTAGCCAATAGACAAAGTGGTAAGTTTTAATCATCTGAAAGTGGTTTTAATCACCCTCAGGGGGTTTAGAAGACCGTATGAGAGCTTTTAGGTTCACCATTACGGGGGCTAAGAGACTTTAAAATCCCGAATAGCGTATTAATATCAATTCAACCCTTAAAAGAAAACATTAATTAGGAAAGTTTGCGGTGAAACCCTAGCGTGACTCAAGTTCTACTTTTCTCTTGTGTCTACCTTAATTACTTGCATTATTTCCATTCTAGTTTAATTAATTTAGTATTTAAATTACTTTTTCACTTTAGTTGTTAATCAAAAACCCCAACAAACATCATATCTTTTACTTTTTCGTATTTGCAATTATTCCACTATTTGATAACATTAGAGTCAACCTATTCCATCCCTGAGAACGTACTTGACTATCATATATTACTTGAGATAACTGTACACTTGCAGTTAGTGGTTCCTCTACTTTATCCGCATTATTTTATAACACACAAGGACCTACCAGTGAGGGGTAAGAGTATTCTCCAAACGGCGGAGATGGCTAAGAAAAAATATGGTGGAGTTGTGTTAGTAGACTTTTGCTGAGAGGATGGGACGTGGAACCTCATTGGGGATACAACACACCGCGTGGTACGGGTTATAGGGACACCATTAGAGATCATATCTGAAAAACCCTATCTTGAGTAGAACGCCTCTCACTGAGCAAAAGGAACCTGATCTGGACTCATCTCGAAGTAAGTTCTGTTTTTTATTTATATTTGTTAAATTAAAATTTTGTGGTTAATTTTTATTGTATTTTTGTAGTAATATTACCTCATGGAGGACTGGAGAAACAGTGCGGACTGGTCAAACATAGAACTGCACGTCTATGAAAAATGTTGTAATAGGTACCATGATCAAAAGGGGACAATACATATAAATTGGCTCGAGTCCGGTACCTCCCAAGGATATGAGTCCAGACGAGTTCGAGTTGATATTGCATATGTGGTAGTAAATAATTCCAGGTAAAAAAGTATTTAATATTTTTTTTATTTACATATCTATTAACTAAAATAAATTTAAATAGGCAAGATAAGTTGTAGGAAAAAAAAGAATAAAGATAAGTAGGGCCCCACTAGTGGTCACAACTCAACCACCCTTACACAGACCAGTCACTGGCTGGTGGAGGTAATGTTATCGTATTTTTCATCATTTACTTTACAAAATAAAACTCATTCTATTAACTCGTAATTTGTTGTTTTACAGGTGCCGAGGAGGAAATCCCTGAGTTTCAACCAAAGACATCGGTCGATCCCGATGCTCTTACACTTACACCAGCGGCTGAGAGGCCGGATAAGAAACCCAAGATAACTGATTTTTACAGCAAAATTGGGCAGAAAAATATGGGATACTGGAGATATGAGTGTTTCCATCAATGCAATGTAAATTACATTTTGAGTGCAATTGAATAGTTAAATTTTTTTGACTAACAATTTTTTCTACTTGTAGGTTGACTTGAATACGAGGATTGATTAGACTTCCGAGTCTTCAAGTGATGTCTCAGTGTCCTCAGCCACACCATTACATCCGTTGACCAGGGAAAATCAGATCAGGACAGTGTATGGGTTTGTCATGAAACTGTTGAAAGTCGAGAGTTTGACTAGTCGTTCCAACCCAGAGCCAGGAACCGGATATGTGCATGGATCAGAAATGGACGATCAATACCTATCCACAAATAGTCGAGGTCATGAATGATATTGTCTGCATTACTGCCCCAGGCAGAGCCCAGGATTAGGAGTGAAGTGCTACTACCACAACCATCCTGATTGATGCAGTCTTGACTCCCTAGAACTGTTTGCAGCTGGTTAGACATATCAACCATCTTATACTGCCGCAGAGTAAGGCCTCGTCGAATATCGTCCCAACTGGTCCAACAGAGTTGAGTAATCTGCAACTGAGTAATCCACGCACGGAAGGATCATCTTCAAGTCTTTTGAGACTCAGAGATAAAGAGATACTGGCGCGACCCAGTCTTACGATAGAACTTCCTCCCTCCCCTCCTGACTTTATTAATATCACGACTTTTATTCATGATGTATTCAATTTTATTGAAACTTTATCATATTCTAATCATAGTATTATTTCTGTTTGTAATTATTTTTATTTTATATTTTTGAAAGTTAATTATTTATTATTTTAGTATGTAATTAAACTTTTATTTTACTAAAATTATTATTATAATCGGTTTGTAAATAAAATACTTTTTTTATTTTTGTCACAAAAAAAGGTGTTTAGTTTTTAGACATTTAGCTACAACTGTGGTGGTCGCTAATGATCATTGTTTAAAAATGTGTTAGACACTACTCGGACGGTCGACCACCTTCGGATGCCTAGATGGTTAGGCGGCCCATTAATCAGAATTTAGACGGTTTTCACCAATGATTTTTATATTATTTTATATTATATATATTACTAATACATTGATTTGAATAATATTTACATGCTAATATATTTAAAGTAGATAAATTTAACATAAATAACATATATTTAACTATAAAATAATAATAATTCACTATTATTAACCTAAAAAAATGACAAATTCAAAATATAGACTTAAAATTTGAAAAACCTTACCTTTCTTCTTTTCTAGCCTGTTCAAACTATAAACTAATTAGTTTTTTCTTCATTTTTTCTTTATGAGTTTGGTTGGATTAAATTAAATTAGTTATCTATGGAATAGCATGCTAGGTAGTACTCGCGTTGGGTAACTCATTAAATACGATTGACTAGTTTATTAATTTGAGCATTCGAGAGAAATTTTAGACGGGTCACACTTTAAAACGCTTAGGCGACTTTGGTTTAGAGCGAGACTAACGATAATAAGGATTTAGCGATCACTTTTAGTGACCACTATTTGTCATTAAAAATTTAGGACAACTAGCAATCACAAAAGTGTAGTTAATTTTTGCCGACCATTGAAATGATCATTGGAGGTAAGCGGTCAACAAAAGTAACCCGTAATATTTAACGGGTAATTCTTTTAACGACTAGATAGTAAAGACCACTTTGACGATTTTAGAGACGAATCCTGCAGCTGTGCTTAGAAATGTACACCGTTTGTATAATTCAACAATGAAAAATTTCACATATCTCAAATAAATATAATCAGCAGTTGACGAATTATGTAGGAGCGTTAAACAGAATATTTTATTCAAAGAAGAAGCTCAGGAAATATTGCATCAACAATTTACTTCTTATCTAAATAGACCTAGCAAAACTTAGTTTCTTATTTGTATATATAATATGCTTCGTCAGTTTGCTGCAATAATTCTAGTAACGTTCATTTGTATTTGTACAACTTTGTACACAAAAAAAAAACAATTATGTTTCCATACTAGTAAACAATTTAATGAATCTAAAGATGCCACTCAATTTTATTGATCACCTATAAACCCACCGCAGATTGTGCAACTGGGGCTACTATTTTAGTCCTTTTTAGACTCCACCCGTGATGCATCTTTAAACATAACTTGGAGAAATTGATATACCAAGAGATACAGAGATATGTGAAATTAAGGGTTCACCACATGTCCAAAATTAACAATTATGCAAAATAGACAATTAATTAGGTTTTCCAAATAGAAAGTCAAAACAACTGTATCACCTAACATCTGCCTATATAATTATTCACAATAACTTGTAGAAATCAAAACAATTGTATCACCTGATAAAATTATTCAAAATAAGTTGTACATAGCAAAGGTGATATAATTATTTATACTAGGAACTTGTAAAAAGCAATAATACCTCCAATATAAAAAATACCATATTTGTAACTGCCACCGATCACAGAATATGCTGTGGCAAATCCACAAGTGATGAGCACCCTATACAATTCGAAATTATTATTCAAGTGGTTAGTAATCCAGGCAGGGATAGTAGGGGGTGCAACATCAGCTGCAGCGATAGGTGGAAGTATATATGGACACTCTACGGAGATCAATGGAAGATTTTGTTCCATTTGCAAGAAATCCTTAAAATCGTCTTCACTAGCGCCATGATTAGTGTACCTTATATGCATGCAATCCTCTCCTTGTGAAGGAGATATAGCGTGAAGGTGAAATCTGCCTTCCTTCAAGTGAAGGCATGGAACATAAAGATTCTGTGCCATGATTATGATTTTCTTTTGGGTAGGTTGTAAAGAGAAAAAAAAAATTGACCTAATATTTAACGGAATGGAAGTGACGTTATATTTATATGTAGAAGGCCCATCTTTTTTAATGAAATGGGTTCGTTAAGTATATCAGTATACTACTAACACTTAATATATATAAGTTTATCATTATCCTTAGCGATAATGTTTAACTTTTTATACACGGAGTAACTCTAAATTTGGATTCTTCTTTTCTCTCTACATCTGAACCTTTTAAAGATCTGTAACTATTACTTTTTAAAATAGAGATAATTTAGTTTATTTTGGATCTTAAATAATTTACTTAATAATGTTGTAGGAGATTTTTTTTTTTTTTTTAAAGCAATGGTATTTAGGCTCAAATTTTATTTATTTAACTTTTGGGTCATAATTTCTATTTATAACTTGAGTGAGAAAATAAGGCTATAGGTTCATTGAAAACTTTTTTTTTTTTTTAAATTAAATGGGCTTGTTAAGTATATTAGCATACTATTAACACGTATACATTGTTTGGATACAACTTATCAAAGGAAATGATAGAAATATAAAAATATTAAAAAAAATGATAATCATGTTTAGATTATAAAAATATTAACAAAAAAAGTGATAATCGTGTTTGGATTAAGAAATCACTTGTTTAGATTCACATTATTAAAAAAAAGAAAATGATTATTTTACATAAAAATATTTTTATATCTTTTTTATGTTATGTAAAAATATTATACATTAAAATTATAAAGTTATTTGTGACATTTTAAAAAGTAATTTTTTTTAAATGACTTCAAAATATAAGGATTAAATATATTACATTTTAAAAGAAATTTAAAAATTTTGCAATCCATTGAATTACTTTTCTTTAAAAAAATATATATATTTAAATAAAGAAAAGGAAAAATTATTCCTATTACTTTTTTTTCCTTTAAAAATCTGAATCTAAACAATATATTAATATAATGTAAGTTTATCATTATCCATAGCGATAAGGTTTAACTATTTATACATGGAGTTGTTGTAAATTCGAACTCATTTTCATATCTTAAATAAAACAATTATTCTAATAAATATAAAAAAGGAATAATTATCCATTAAATACTATTTACCTATTAAATTATTAACAACCCTTTATTTAATTTAATAGTATTTAGGTTTTTTCCCAATAATCTCCTGCAGCCTTGTGTAGTATCTCGTAAAAGACATGTCTTTTCTACCTTCTTCAAGAGATCTTGAGTTTGCTTCCAGTTAACGGCAACAAAATAATTAAAATGGATATGTCAAGAAAATATACAAAAATATCATAAAAACGGGTCAATAATTATTCTAAATACATAATACTGATTTTTTTTTAAAAATAATACAGTTCGAGTTAAGGAGAAATTTTAAAACTCAAAGAGTTGAGTTCAGAAAAAATTCCTACAACTCAAAAAGTTGAGCTATGGGAGGAAAATTCCCAAAATAAAAAAATTAAGTTATGGAAATAATGTTAGTTCGAAACAATTATACATTAGAAAAATATTTTTTTTTTTAAAAAAAAAAAATAATTTGAGTTTCAGGAGAATTCTCAAAACTCAAAAAGTTGAGTTATGGAAAACTATAATGTTAGTTCCAAACAATTATATATCAGAAAAAAACAATTTAAAAAAAAAAACAATTTGAGTTTCGGAAAAATTCTCGAAACTGATAAAATCGAGTTTCGGGAAAATTCCCAAAACTCAAAAAATCTAGTTTCGGGAAAATTTCCAAAACTCAAAAAATCTAGTTTCGGGAAAATTCCCACAACTAAAAAAGTTGAACTTAGCTACTTGTGTTAGCCTGTTTTTTAACAGAAATTGGTATATATTTACTCGATTAATAAATTCTTTTTTGGGTGATCTATTTATAGAAATTACATGTTTGTTATTCTCAGGTACGCATGGTTTGCTCACAAAGATGCATATGCTTTAAGAATGCCAAAATTTGCTTGTGGAGGAAGAAGATACTCCTGAAAAGAGGTAAATATAACACATTTCATAAGCCAAATATAATATAATTGACTTTATTTATATGCAATCAAGCTAAGTTAGATAAGAAAAGATATAAAAAGCTTAGACACAAGAAAAAAAGGTGAAATATCAAATAAATGATGATGAAGCAACATATAATATTATCGAATATGTGGATGAGCCACTTGATAAAGTAGATACTATAATCGAAGATGTAGATATGGTAGTTTCATCAGAATTCTCCATCTCTAATTGTGTTGATCAGATTGAGTTTTTAAGCAAAGGAAATGATGACGTGGATCTTAAATCTCAATTCGATTCACAATTAGAGTTAGCAAATGATGATGGTGATTTTATAAATATTTGGCATGTCCAAAAATCACGTAAATTTCAGTTGTTAAAAGTCGAACCTATATAGAAGCAAGAACCTGAACCTGAAAGAGACACGAGTGTAAAACCTTAGAGCTGGTGATCATCAATTATCTGAAAAAGAGAATTTCACTTTATTTAATGCTTGTGTGTTCTGGTCTGTACATGTATTGTCGTACATTATAATTTTGTTTTCTCTTTTATATTGATATTTGCAATTACAACTATATTAAATGGTAATGTGTCTAGCTGTCACATCAGGTCTTACTTATTAGCGATGAAACGCGGGTCGCTGCTAAATTTTCGCAGTGCGTGCATAAGTAATATAATGGTTCGGGCCGAGGCTCAAAATTTGATTTGGATAAATATATCTGTCCAGTCTTAGTTGTGGATATATAACTTTCTTTTAAGAATTTTGGATGCTTGGCAAACAAATTCAAAATTATTTTTGTTAGAGGTATTTTGAGTACTCTATTTATATTAAATAAAAAAAAACCAAAACAAAACCAACTACATATTATTCGCTCTCTAAACCTGATGAATATTATCATCTCAATTCTCAACGAATAAGTAAAAACACCGTGGACATTTGACAAACTAAAAAATTGAATAATGGAATGAAAATTAACTAAAATAATGTCAAATGAAGCACGAAGTAATGAAAAACAAGTAAAGAAAAAAGGAAAAAAGAAAAAAATTCGCTACCCTTAACTATATATTAACAATTATAGATAGATTATAGGAAAATTCCTCCATCCAATATTGGATGATCCTACACCAATTACATTCATACACATACCTCATGTTTTAAACTTGCAAAAGTAACTATCACATTAATCTAATTACATGTGTTTTGTTTTAATAATCAATGGCGGTGATTTAAATATTGGACCATCCAATATTGAATGGAAGTATTACCCTAGATTATATACCCATATATCATTTATCGGTTTCAAGACTCTCATTCGCTCTTTCTTGGAGCTTGAAACTCTTTAATCATTTTATTTCTAATTCTACATATTCATCTAAGTAAATCAAGATACTCAAGCCAAAAGTTGTAAATCAAACTTGTTTTTCATCTTACAAATTCTGTTCAAGATTTGTGCTTTCCTGATTCAATGGAGTTCAAGAAATTTGACATTGTAAGTGATGATGTAACCAATCATACATTTATAAATAAGGGGCAACCAATTTCATCTGAATGCAGCAGATACATCACCAAAGAATGGAAGATACTTGAGACAAATCTTCCAGATTCCATTTACGTGCGAGTGTTTGAAACAAGAATGGATTTGCTGAGCGCTGTAATTGTTGGTGCCCAAGGTACTCCTTATCACGATGGTCTCTTCTTCTTTGACGTTCTTTTCCCTCCAGTTACCCTCAAAGTCCCCCAAAAGTGTTCTATCTATCTCGTGGCCTTGATATAAATCCCAATCTTTATGAAAAGGGGAAGGTTTGTTTGAGCCTCATCGGCACTTGGGATGGCTCATCTTTTTCAACGCGTGTTAACACGTCCAACACCTTTAAGTCTGATTTAGTACAAGTTCATGCAGATCTTGTACGTGCTTTTGAAATTATCGGTGTTTCTATGCCTGAAATTGAGGAAAGTGCAAACAAGGAAAAAGAAGAGAAGCGTAACCGTAAAGGACCTTTTGAAAAGCTTAAAGACGCATTTAAATGTTGTGTTATTCCGAAAAAAATGAAAATGTAAAGTAGATTACAACATTCTTTATAGACTAGGTCATTTCAGTCTTTGCGTGTTCATTCTCATAGCGGTCCTGGAGTGATTTTATAATAATACCGAATAATTTATATCCAGCTTTTTGCTTTCTGTTACATATAGAAAATTTGATAGGCAGATTTGCAGATTTGTTCATAATCATATCTCAGCATATTATTTAATTGTAGTGCATTAATACCCTATAGTTCTTTTTATGTTAATTGTGTTGTTAGTTCTTATGTTATGTGCTACACGAAAATAGTAAATCGATGGCATGTTTGGTCATGAACCTATATTATGTGTTATAGAGATAATGCATTTAATTATCCTATCCGTAAGGCTATGCCGATCTTTAAGAGTTTTTGTAAAAGGTTGGTTGTTTGCTTGCAATCGGAAAAATTCGGAATAGCAAGAGAATTTGGAAATAAAGATTATGGAAATTTGATATTCGAAGAAAATTAATAGACTCTTTAACATTCCATAATAATTAAAATGACTAATAATTAAAACAAATTTAATTTACAATGACTAATATATCTTTAATTATATTTAAAAAAAATCAAATATATAATTGGTGAAAGATTTTAAAAAAATGGTAAAATTGGAAAAAAAAATCATTTATTATGTTTTGAAATTTAAATGTTACATATATGGTAGAATATATATTTTTTTTGGGTAAAAAGACTATTATTATAGAATGAAGGTAGCATCTAATAAATTTGGAGATTGAAAATATCTTAATATTGTTTATTCACTCACTCTCGAGAATGACAAAGGTCTTGAATTTATTGTGAAAGTGAATGGGGTAAAGAAGCATGAAAATTGAAGGGTTATGAGAAGGCTGGGTGTTTATTCATTTGTTCATACTACTACACGCGTGATCTTTTGCGACCACGTCATTGGCGAGGACACACATGTTCTCGATAAGAAGTGGTCTTCTGCGAGGAAATCCTATTGGCGATACTAGTGGTCGTCACTTATTTGAGGAACTTGTTGGTGAGGACAAGTTTCCTCGCCAATGAATGCTATTTGCAAAGATTGTTTTATTTTCGGAAATAATTAAATAATAAATATGTCCTAACTGTTGATCAATTTTTCTGCGAAACCCTTCATGTCCCCGTGAGGATTATTTTTCCATTGGCGAGGAAAAATATCCTTGCCAGGAAATGACGAGTATATAACTGCCAAATGGCACACCGTTATTGGTGATTTACTCCCAAAATTATAACCCTACTCAATAAATGGCCAATAATTTTTCCAAACCGCAACTCGTGCTCTGCCCATCATTAACAATACTTCTCAACTACATCATACAAGTGTGGGTCCCACTTCAACCTAAAAAACTCTATTAAATCCTCCAAATTAGGCATTATTAAAAATTCTAACTTTTCCCTATTTTGTTTAAATTAACTACTTGTTTTAGTATGCTTTGATTATATGAATGCAATGTGTATTATCGTGTGTATTTTAGGGGTTATGATGTATATTTTGGATATAATTGTTGTTTTTTAAAAATTTATCTAATTATTTTTTTGGTTATCATTATATGTTTATATCAATTTAGATGATGGATCTGGTAACTGGCAAGAGTTGGATTAAATCAAATACGTTAGGAGGGAATATTTGTCGAGTCTGAGGGAATTTATTAATTTTACAAAAAAATATATGGGTAGTTTTGTTTCATTTTATGTCCATATAATCGTTGTTTCAATAATCCAAAATTTCATATTAATGATGTTAGAGCAGAACTCTTTAGAAATGGGTTTTGTCAACGTATGAGATTTCGACAAAACACGGTGAAAAATAATTTTCTTTCGTGAATAACCTAATCGTAGATGATGAAATGTTGAATGTGTTGGATGATTTAAGACACACTATTAAAGTTGGGGGTCACTCCAGTGACACCGAGATGGACGACGAGAATATTACTGGCCGAAGTCATGGGTGTCTCGACGCATTGTTTAAGGAAATGGAGATCGGGTTGTACCTGGATCTACTACGATGGAGTCTTTAAATTTCATAGCCAAGTTAATGAATGTCAAAATGAAGAACAAGTGGGAAAACACCTCTTTTACCAAACCTTTTCAATTGTTGTGTCGCATTTTTCTAAAAGGTCATGCTTACCTTTTTCTTATGAGGAGTGCAAAAAAATTGAAAAGATTGGGCATTAGATACATCACGATCGATGTGTGTTTGAATGATTACGCTTTGTACTATAAAGAGAATGAAAAATTGGAGACGTGTCCAGTATGTTGCCAATCTAGGTGGGATCCAAAAAAGGGGAAGAAAGTGCCACATAAGAAACTACGTTATTTTCCCATTGCGCCAAGGTTGCAAAAATGTACGCTTCGAGGCACAACACAAAAGACATGATTTGACACCATACTGAAAAAATTACATACGAAGATGTGTTGCGTCATCTAGTTGATGGTACTAGTTAAAAAACTTTTGACGAGAGGAATCTTAAGTTTACTAGAGAACCACCGAAGGTACGCCTTGGTTTGGGAGTTAATGGGTTTTGTTCTTTCTCCATGCAAAAGAACTCATATACCATGTGACTAGTTATATTGACAATCTACAACTTGTCATCTTGGTTATGCATGAAAGAATCCATCTTTATGCTTACTTTGTTGATTCCGGGTCCTCATTCACGTGGAAAAGATATGGATGTATTTCTCCGTCTTATTATAGATGAGTTGGAAAAGTTGTGGGGTACGGGGATCCTTACATACGATTCACATATGACGGAAGAATTTGTAATGAAGTTCTGTTTCTTTTTTACGATTAATTTTCACCTGGTTCGTTCATACACTTCAAGATGGTTGAGTCAAGGTTACTTAGCATCCCCCGAATGTATAGATTCTACTCCGTTCGTGCGGGTGAATAAAGGGGTTGTTTATTTTTATCACACAGGATGGTTACTTATTAGGCATCTTTTAGAAAAGACATGTCTTCGTACATAAAAATCAAGAATAAGGCTCTGCCTAGGAAACTTAGCCTCGTAGGTATATAGACGCAGTTAGATGAGTTTCCTATTGTGTTTCCCAATAAACATAAGGATTTCGGTGGCAAGGTGACAAATAAAATAGGTCATTGTGAGTTTAATTGGAAGAAAAGGAATAATTTTTATCGTTTGCCATATTAGTCGAAAAATTTGTTGAAACATATTATTGATGTTATGCATTGTGAGAAGACTGTGTGTGATGGTATGCTCAATTCATTGGTTGGTTTAGATAGGAAAATTAACAAAGATAATGTGAAAGAAAGAAAGGATCTGAAAGATATGGATATCAAATGATGCTACCATGCACAAAGTATGCAATGCCCCCGGAAAAACGACACGTGTTTCTGGATAGGTTGAAGGCACAAAAGTTTCCCAATGGATTCACTTCTAGTTTTAGTAATAACGTCCAGAGTGATTTGGGGAAGATGATCGATATGCAATCCCATGACAGTCATATAATGATCCAGTCTCCTTTTAGGGCTAGTATTCCAGGGCTTCTTGGCGATAAATTGATTAGCGATTCAATTATCAGGTTTTGCAACATGTTTATAAATTTTTGTAAAATGAACCTAAGTATGAAAAACTACATTCAGGTAAGGTTGAAGTGGTTGTGCTTATGTTCAAGGTTGAGATGACTTTTCCTCTCGATTTTTTTTGACATAATGATTCACCTTGTCATACACTTGTACGAGGAAGCTCAGTTAGAAGGTTCAGTTCAAATGCATTGGATGTACCTGTTCGAGAGGTACTTGAAGAAACTTAAATAATATAATCGGAATCCGTCTAGTCCAGAGGGTTCAATCGTCGAGGGATACATAGTAGAGGAAACATTGACTTTTATATCTCGGTGCCTTCAAGAACAAAGTAAAAAAATTCAACAATCTAGGTAGATATGGTGGAACGATTCTTGAACCCAAACAACTACCCATGTTTAAAAACCAATGCCAACCGGTTGGTAAGACAAAGTTTCGTACTTTACCATACAAAGAGAAGGAAAAAATCGATCAATATATCCTTCATAATTGAGACGAGATTCAAGCCTATATGATATACGTAATTATATTAAAAAAATTGCTTATATAAGAATGTTTACACTATTCTTCATGTTTAAGGAACATAAGTGCATGCCAATCCTGATATAGAAAAAAATCATCGAGAAATTTTTCATCAATATTTCTTGAGAAAGGTAATTAAGTTTTCAACTTTTTCCATCTCTATTATAACTAATACTTGGTGTTGTGGATAGGTGTATTATTGCGCAAAGCTAGTGATCCATTTGCTTCCAATGAAATTATTTTATTGGACAATATATCGAATAGCCCCATATAAAGATATGATTCTTGAGTTGTGAACATGGTCAAATGGGATACTCGTGACAAGGGACAAAAGAGAGTAACTCAAAATTACATAGTTTGTACTATTACATGTGGAATAACTTATTAAGGTGAGTTAGTAAAAATTGTGAAAGTGGATTCGGTGGTGGTTGTTCAGTTGTGTTGTTCAAATGTAAGTGGTATACCGACGAGAGAACAAAAAAGAGGAAATCAGAACACGAGGCAACAATGATTAACACAAAATATTTCTCTAGAGTAAAGAACTCAATTTTAGCCACTCAAGCAAAAAATAGGTCTTTTATATCGATGAAATTATTGCAAAGAAGTCGTAAAATGGGTGTAAAGTTGTATGGGAAGTAAATGGCCGACACAGATGGAGCCCCGATTTATGGGGTGCTGGTGTCGCCTACGGTGTTATAAAAATATGTATAAAATAAGTGCAAATAAATACCCTAAGATGAGCACAGTTCTGCAAGTATACAGATCGTATGCAAGTTTTAATGAATAAGTAGAATTCGTTCCTCAGGGACTACGAAGGTTAAGAAGAACTTATGCAAATATTCAAGTAAAAATATGCAAGTTAGAATAGATAATACTCAAGTAGAAAGAAGAGATGTATATTTATTTGGTTTTTAAATAAGAAAACTAAACTAATAAATTAAAAGACAGAAAATTAAATAAAAGAAAAGAAGATAGTATGAGAGTTTAGCTTGAGTAATTAGCAAGTAATCCCCACTAGTTTGCCGTTCTAAACATGTAAGGGTGAATCATGTAGTATTTCAATAGTCGGTTTCAATTGCGCTAGGTAGATAATTTTAGGGTTTACCTGTGTCAATAAGAACCTAATAATCTTTTCCTGCAATTGATTAAATAGCAATACACTAAACCATAATGACTATCTAGTTAGGCTAAATTGTCAGATCAAACCTTACTCTAGACATTATGTGTTAATCCTATAATTAAATATACCGTTGTCAATGATTACTTAACTACTATGATGGTAATTCTATATGGTTGCAGTCCACAAGAACACAAAATATGATTCCAACACATAAACAGAGAATAAAAACAATAATTCAATTTAAAACATAGAATTCCCAAATTAGATAGATGTCAACCAAAACTAGGGTTCATATATATATGCTAAAAATCAAGGTACATTTATTTAATTCATACTAAGAAAAGAAGAGAAAAGAATTACAGAATTAAAGGTTGAAGGAGACATAATTGATGCACAACTCCTTCCAGACTTCTCTTCTTGTCGTAAGCTTCTTCCTGACCTTAAGGTTTGGCCAAGGATGATTTTCTAATGATAAGAGGTTGTATTTATAGTGTATAGGAAGACCTAATTCATTTTCTTGAAGGAGAAGGTAAGTAGTGGACTCCAAGCCCAACTCAAATTCGTAACCCTAAAATATGAAATCAGCCCCGTTTTTGTTTTGGTCCTAACAGCTTCAATACTTATCCGTTTGACGCGTATGAGTGGTCGAAATTCATCTTCTCGGAAAGATATTTAACTTTTCTCTTGACCGTTTCTCCATATTCCTCACCGATTTTGAGATATAAGCTGATTTGTGGTCGTAGGTGGTGAAATTCAGATTTATGGCAGCTCTTCAATTTCCATGTTTATCTTCTTTCCTTTAGCTCTTGGAACCAACTTGGACTCTAATTAATTACCATATATCTCTAAAGCTTCACACTAAATAAATAATTAAACCCAATATGCTCTAAAAATAATAAATAATTAATTCAAGACACAAAATAGGAAAGTGTACGAAATCATGCTAAAATCGACCTATAGACTAATAAATACAACTAAAATGATGTCTCTAAAAGAATTTATTCACGACAAATAGGGAGACATCAAGACCCCCAACTCAAGGTTGTATCGTCCCGATACAATAAAAATAAAGAATAGTAGGGTAGTCAAATATTCAAGAAGAAGAAGTAGGAGGAGAATAAGAACAGAACATAATGAATAATCCTAGAGCATAATACCTAAAAAGTCTCATGTAGTAATGCTCAAGAAATAATGCACAAGTATGCTCAATATACACATAATCAACAATCCATGAATTCAAGTCAAGATTAATTTCGCAATGCCAGAAGGAGAGGTTGATAACTTAGTTCATGCTAATGGCTATAGTTTGTTCATAGGTCCTAATATAGCATCCAATGGTCCACTTACCGACTACCTAATAGCTCAATTGTTTCTCCACCAAGCAGTTAGAAATCCTAAGGTCTTTGGTTATAACAGGGCTTAGGGACGGTGTGATATATTTGGATAATGAAAAGTGAGCTTTGGGCTCTCTCCTCACATTCCATCAACGAATCGCCCTAAAGTTTTAGTTTTCACTCGAAGATGTTCTCACTCAACACAATTTCTTGATGCTTTTGATGTGCATCCCCAATTAATCCCAATTAAAACCTTTTTCATAATGATATACAAATTCCACTTTGCCGGTCTGAATAAATATTCTTTTGTATAGCTATGACTCTCTTTTTGATGTTCGAGATATCACACTATTTTTTCATAATTATGCTTTTTCATAAATTTAGCTCGTAGCTTCTTTTTATTCACTATTACCCCGGCAAAGGGTTACAATATTAACTTTTTCATCATCAATAAAATCACAATTACAATTTCCAAACCCATTGTTCCCTAATGATGAAACCCACCACCCCAAACTCAAGCTCTAAAAACGACTTGTCTCAGGTTTTGCGATTCGAGTGCGGGTCATATAGATAAGTCCTACAAACTAAGGGTATGGACTATAATGTGGTTAAATAAAAGGCTTTAGAAAGGCTCAGAGGGGCTAAGACGGATAAATAATAACAATAATCAAATAAAAAAGGTGAGAAGGTGTAAAAAAGCTTCAAGTAGCTTCAATATGAAAGAACTGCCTTATTCATTTTTCTAACTACCAGATTGTGTTACTTTTTCACTACTAGTTCATAGACAAGCGGGTTTTCAACTAATTTCAAGCCTCACGTTCTACACACCAAATAACTCTCCCTAAGTTTCAACGTAACTTCTTAGCATTGCTCATTAACTTTTCTGTCTTTTATTTCCTGTTTTCATACATGCATACTAAACATATTTGTAACATCTTTCAAAAACATACTACTTACTATCATTGGCCTAATTAAAATCATGCTCAATAGGTACATTCAACATATTCTATGCCTATTTCAACCCAAATTTTTTTAAATTTAATGCAAAAACAAAAGGGAAGATGAGGACAACGAATCCCCACACCCAACTCAAAAATGAGTAGTGTCCCCACGACTCGAAAAAGACTCAAGAAAGAAAATAAATAAAATTTAAAATTACCATACATATTACACATAAAGAAATGGTAGTGAAGAAAGAAAACATACTCTTCGAGGCTATTACCTCGCCTTATCAACATCTAAGATATGATTTTGCTGGATTTTTCTTTAATTGCTCACGGAGTGTTATGATGTACTCATTTTCTTCTTTTGAAAGTTGCGTAATTACTCTCAAAACTTTAATGATCCAAGCATTGTCAATATTGTTACTCATCTTAAACTCAAGTTTTTCTCCTTCACCCAAAATTATATTCGCTTTCCGATCAAGACACGTGATCATTGTATGATATTGCATTAAATAACGACATGGGAGAGACCGAAAATTGCATCACCTCCTCATAGATCAACTGTGCCACATCTTCTTCTTCTCCTCTCAAAATACAATTCAAAAAAAAGAACGTCTTTTAGAACGTCTTACCATGAACGTAGACCAACCCAATCTTTCTTAAATCTCCAAGAAACATTTTGTATTCTCCTTTATCAGTTTCTTCTTCAAATACTTTCTCATAAGCAAAAGGTAGTTTCTTTAATTGTTTCTTTGGAGAAGCTATCATGGCCATTGAAGCTTTCTCTTTTTCTTTGGGTGTAGGGTCTTCGATCTTTAGAGGTTTTGTTGTCTTCTTTTACTAAAGTTGGAACCTTTTTGCCCATTGAATCAAACACAGCATGCTGACCTCTCTTCTCTTGACTTGTTTTACCCTTTGTATGTAACTAGAACTTTTCTTACTTGATTTCTTCTCAATAAAATCCAATAATTTGCTTTTCTTCATCTCCCTTACAGTAGATAATGTTTATGTTTTCTTAATCATCTCAATTGACCCCCAACTCAAAGCTTTAACCACTCTTTGAAATTTGAAACTCTTGATTATTGGTTGAACAATCTTTACTTGGGTTAGGAAAGGTGATTTGTTGATGATTCTCTATATGGGTAAGATGGATTCTTCATGGATTGGTATGGATTTAAGACATTGTAGGAAGAATTTCTGAAATTTAAGCTTTTGATTCTTGGATTCAATGTGTTTTGGTATGATATGAGTGGTTGAATCTTCCTTGTAATGATGTGTAGAACGAATTGGATGTGTTTTTATGGTGATAGGGTAGTGTTTTGATGATTAGGGAAGGTTTAATGAAGCTTCAATGGAGTTGGGAGAGGTTTGGGGAAGAAGGAGAAGCTTAAGGATTGAAAAATTCGTAATAGAGCAACCTCCTCTCCCTTATAACCTGAAAAATGTGAAAATTTTCTCTCTCCAGCGGGGTCGGGCGGTATACCGGAACTACTGTTCTTCCAGGTTCATGCTTCGTCAAAAAAACCCGTGTTGCGAACCCGTGGGCTCGGGTTTTGATCGGTCTGGTATACCTGAGATATGGCCCGGTATACCGGAGCTGCTTGCTTTCAAAATTTTTCCTCTCGGCATAGAACATGTGACTAGTACCCGTGGGCTCGTGTTTTGACCTGCGGTATACCGCTGGTAAGGCCCGGTATACCGGTGGCAGGTCAGAACACTTCCAAAGAAATCTGTTTTTCCTCCCAAATTCGATTTCTTTAATACCTAAACATCAACAACACTTATACCTTTCTCAAATATGCAATATCAACTAAAAATAACTAAACTAAACATGAATTAAAACCTAAAAACTTAATAACATAAAAGAAACTACGTGTTGTCTCCCGTATAGCACTTTTGTTTAACGTCTTTTGAAGTTAGACGTGTAACCTCGATTAAGAATGACGAAATTTAAATCCCTTGCCTCTAACTCCCATGGACTTTTCAGATCTATTCTTTGTAGCAATGGATGGGTTCACCCATAAGTTCTGGGGTGTAGGTTTGTCTGGTGGTAACTCTATTTCATTTGTAGTATTACACTCCTCTGGCAATCCTTTCGTCTCTCGTTTGTTAGAAAGAATGTACTTCATGAACTTACGATGTTTTGTTATTCTTGTGAGAGCTTCTACAAACGGTATGTTGATCTTTAACTCGTTCACCTTGTCAAGGAACTTCTTGAATTCTTTTTCATTGATCTGATTTCTGACACGTGACAAGAATGGTGGAGGAGGACGTGTGTTGGTTACCACTGGACTCTTTTTCTTTTCTGGTGTCTTCTCTGGGACACTCGTCTGTTCAATTACCTCTTCAACCTTGTCTTTAGCTGTCTTTTCAACCACGTTTTCAGGAATAGAGGTTGGTTCTGGTTCTATTCTAGGTGGAGGTAATTGTTTTCCACTTCTCAGTTCAACTGCATGACAAGCATGATCTTCAGGAGCAACAATATCACTTGGGAGTTGCCCTTTTGGACTATTTTGCATTGCACTCGCCATTCGTGATATTGTGTGCTCAAGGTTCTTAATTACCTTGGACTGGGTTTGGATTCTTTGTTAGCTCATCTTCATATCTTCTTCAACTACTTTCATCATTAAATCCATACTTGAATTCAAACTCGAAGGTTGGTTTCGTGTAGCTTGTTGCATTGGATGTTGAGGTGGTTCTTGATAAGCTTCTTTATAAACTGGCGCTTCTTGATAGATTTCTTTGTAAATCGGCGCTTCTTGATAGATAGGTTGTGGTGGATGGTAAGATTGAGGTCGAGGTTGATAATAAGTCTCTTGATTTCCGACCCAATTTTGATTTTGTGGGGGCTGATAATTAGCGTAACTTCCTTGAGGATGATAATAACCATTATAATAATGGTTTCTCTGATGAGGTACGAAGGAAATTGGGGCTATATTATTCATGCAATTCTCCCACGAATGGTTTCGTGCTCCACAACCTGGACATAAAGGTAAAGTAGGTACTAGATTCACCTAAGCTGTTGTTCGTGCTTGTTCTCGTAATTCCTCAAGTTGTTGGTTTAACTCCTTGAGCCTTAGAGATTCTAAGGTCTCTTCTTGTTTTTCTTATTCAACCGACCAACTTCTCTCGGTCTCAAGAACTTTATCCATAATAATTCTAGCTTCTTAGGATCCAATAACACAAAACCTTTATCTCCTAACATATCTGCTCTTTTTCTGGACTCGTTATCTCCTAACACATTTATTAAATAAATTTTCAAAACTAATGGGAACTAAAAGAGTAAATGCCTCTACTACCCCCTGAAGTATATCCGTTTTGACAGTTAGCCCCCCACTGGATTTTTTGTGACGAGATGCCCCTTAAATTTCACTTCCGTGACTGGATGCCCCTTAACGAAATAGACGCCATTTAAATATCACGAAAATGCATACAGACCCCCCATACTGGACGCGTCTTTCTGGATGCCCCTTTCGTGATATTTAACATAGTTGTTTTTTATATTTAAATGGCCATATGTTAAGAAGCATCCACTTACTACATAACGAAATAGGCGCCTTTTAATCTCCCCAGAGTTACGAAAATGAATCTTAAGGGGCATCCAGTCACGAAAATGAACCTTAAGGGGGATCCAGTCACGAAAATGAAACTTAAGGGGCATCTGGTCACGAAAATAAAAGTTAAGGGAAATGCAGTACCAAAAAATACAGTAGGGGGCAAAACGTCAATTCAGTCATAGTTTAGGGGGTAGTGGATATATTTACTCGAACTAAAATGAAAATTATTACCAAAATTTTAACAAGTAACATATTTTAAACAAACTATAAAATTTTACAATTACTTAATTAACCCATTTTCGAAATAGATTATTATAAAAAGTACAGAACACTGATTTAGTGATTTTTATACCAAAATGCAAAAAATAGATTTTTTAGACATCAATTTAAACTATTTTCAAAACTAAAAAGGACTGAAACGCAAATCATTACTAAAACTTTAACAAACCATAAAATTTTACAATTAAATTAAAGATTTTTTGAAAGCTATGTGAAACAAAAATAAAAAATCAAACCATAATTAAAAATAAAAATTCAACCCACAACTAAATTATAACATTAGTACAATATACCTTAGAAATACGCACCAAACAACAAACAATGATGTTTTTCAAGAGGATCTTGATGTCTCGCCTTTTGGCATTATATATAATAGTTTGAGAGTTTTTTTTTGGGGAAGGGGGTTTGAGTCTAAAGTTGGCAACTTGTCCCTTTATTTGATATATTTCGAGTGTTAAGATAATGTTAATGATTCTCGTGTTTTTGGAGCATTTTGAGATATTTTGTACTTTATATGTGAAACTCATAAGAACACATGGGATCCAAGAACTAATAGATTAATTAAGGACTCGGAAAAGTGAAGATAACCCTCAAAGGAAGTGAAAAGAGAACAAAAAGTAACCTGGAAAGTCAACAGTTAACTTAATGCTCAAGAAAAAAGGGTTAATATTAGGCTGAAATCTTTGAATTGACGCCTAAGATGACCCGAGAAGATTTTGGAGCTGATTTATAGACCGTTCGAAAGCTCTCGGAAAGACAAACATGTGGACAAAAAACTAAGTGTGATTTGAAATTCGAAAGGTCGAGTTATGATCGTTTTAGTGGCCCAAAAGTGACACACATGCCTAAAAACATGAATGAGCCAAAAAATTGTACTTTATCCATGGAGCAAACCCATCTATTAAGGGTCACGATTTTGAGAGGTATAAAAATTCGTTTTCCTTCAATTTTCAAATACAACTTATAACACAAAATCATAAGGAAGCAAAAGCTTGAAGAAAGAAGATTGGGGAAGTTTCAAAACATTCAACTTCATCTTCAAATCTTCAAACATTCAAGTTCATCCTTTTCACTTAAAATATCGTAATTTCCTTCTTCTCTTTATTTAGTTTTGCTATTTATGCTAGCTTATTTTCTTTTGTTTTATTTTCCTAAAAGTATGAGCTAAATCCTTGATTGAGTTTGAGAATTGATGAAATCTTAGTTATATTATTTGAGCATTTTATTGTAATTAGGTGAAAATTTGTTTAATTGAGATTGATATTGATATGTTACTTTTTACCTTATATTGAATTGTGATTGATTAATTTAATCAATCGATTGATTATCGTTTATCCTTGTATTACAGATAGGAGGGAGGATTAAGGGTAGATCTAAGTAAATGAAAGACTTTTATTATTTTACAAATTCTTACGTATATAGTACATGTCAATCTCGATTTAGCCAAACTAAATCCATGAGTAATATAATGTTAAATTTAATTGTCCAGGCCAAATAATGTTACCAAAATTCGATTTAGGTATATATCTGTCAATTCTAATTGTCAGTGGCGGAGCCACGTGAAGAGTAAGGGGCCATGGCTCTCGGTTATTTGAAAAAGAAAATTCCTTTATAAAAAAAAATATTTCCTTTGTAAAAAAATAAATAAATGCAGTTATATGGTATTTTATCTTTAATTTTTTTTTAAATATTCTTTTGACCCCCTTTAAATTTTCAAACCATTCATTTGAACTCCCTAAATTTTCAGAATCTTTATATAATTCTTCGATTTTCAAAATTTATTTTAGTAGACTTATAGTTATATTATTTTTTCAATAAACATGTTATTTTGTATTTAAATAATAAATAATCAATTAAAAAAATTATTTTAAGACTTATAATGCAGTTTTATATAATATAAAGTTTTATTTCATAATTTTTTTTATAATATATAGTCCGATAATGCAAATAAGTCTAAATTTTTATTTTCGGGACGTCGGCCATGAACCCCCTTGTTCCACTACCAAAAAATCCTGGCTCTATCCCTAAGGATTGTGGATATATAACTTTCTCCTAAGAATCTGGCAAACGAATTAAACATTATTTTTGTTGTTAGAGCCTTAGAGGTAATTTGAATCCTCTATTTATTATTAATAGAAGAAAAAACTAAAACAAAACCAACTAGATATAATTCACTCTCAAAACCTGATGAATATCATCATCTCAACGAATAGGTAAAAACACCGTGGCCACATTTATCATTGTCAAATGAAGCACGAAATAATGAAAAACGTTATATCTCATATAATTTATATCACCTTTCTGATATCTAGCATACTCGCATTTGGTATCATCTTGCACCCCACCCCCCCCCCCCCCCCCCCCCCAGTTATAGATAAATCATTTATTAGTTTCTGATATCTGTTTCTCTCTTTTTTGGAGCTCGAAACTCTTTCATCATTTTATTTCTAATTCTACATATTTATCTAACTAAATCAATTGATATTCAGGCTAAAACAAATTCTGTTCAAGATTTGTGCTTCAATGGAGTTCAAGAATTTTGACATTGTAAGTGATGATGTAACGGGTCATACATATCTAGAATTCGGGCAACCAATTTCATCTGAATGCAGCAGATACATCACCAAAGAATGGAAGATACTTGAGAAAAATCTTCCAGATTCAATCTACGTACGAGTGTTCGAAACAAGAATGGATTTGCTAAGCGCTGTGATTGTTGGTGCACCAGGTACTCCATATCACGATGGTCTTTTCTTCTTTGACGTTCTTTTCCCTCCAGATTACCCTCAAAGTCCACCAAACGTTTTCTATCTGTCTCGTGGTCTTCGTATAAATCCCAATCTTTATGAAAAGGGGAAGGTTTGTTTGAGCCTCATTGGGACTTGGGAAGGTAAAGAATCAGAAGGATGGATTCCTAATTCTTCTACAATTCTTCAAGTTTTAGTTTCCCTTCAAGGATTGGTTCTGAACGCTGAGCCTTTCTACAACGAGCCTACTTACGATTCTATAGGTGACAGTGCCAGTAAAATCTCAAAGAAATCCAATGCTTATAACGAGGAAACTTTTATTAAATCTGTTAGGACTATGATTTATAATATTCAAGCTGAAACCCCGTATTTTGATAAGTTGGTTATTGAACATTTTCGTATGAAAGGATCAACTATATTGGCAGCTATTAAAGCGTACGAAAATGGTGATTGTTTAGTTGGAAAATATAATGGGGATGGCTCATCTTCTTCAAGGCGTATTAAGACGTCCAACACCTTTAAGTCTGACTTAGTAAGAGTTCATGCAGATCTTGTACGTGCTTTTGAAAATATAGGTGTTTCTATGCCTGAAATCGAGGAAAGTGCAAGCAAGGAAGGTGAAGACAAGCCTAATCGTAAAGGACCATTGGGAAAGCTTAAAGAAGCATTTAAATGTTGTGTTACTGGGAAAAAATGAAAATGTAAAGTAAAGTACAATATTTTTCATATACTAAGGTTATTTTAGTCTTTGCGTTTTCATTCTCATAGCTGTCCTGGTGGGATTTTATATTAATCCCGAATAATTTGAATCCAGCTTTCTTACTTTCTGTTACCTATAGAGAATTTGATAGGCAGATTTGCAGTTTTGCAGATTTGTTCATAATCATATCTCAGCATATTTATTTGCAGTGCATTAATTAATACCCTATGGTTTATGTCTATTTTAATTTCATATCTTTTTTTATTAATTGCGTTGTTAGTCCTTATGTTATGTGCTACACGAAAATAGCAAATTGATGGCATGTTCTGTCATGAACCTATATTATGTATTATAAAGATAATGCGTTAATCATCCTATACGTAAGGCTATGCTGTAAAATTTGAAAAGATGACCATCCAATTTTTTGCAGATCTTTAAGGGGTTTTTTAGAATGTTAGTTGTTTCTTTGCCTGCAATTGTAAATTCAGAAAGGCAAGAGAATTTGGAAGTAAATATTATAGATGGAAAGTAGAGTAGTGTTACACGTTACTAAAACTTCAGTAATTTGTACTGCAATTTATATTTACTAGATTTGGAAATTCGGAAAGTCTATGGGAAGTAGAGTAGTGTTAAATGTTAATAACAGGTTACTAAATTTTCACTGATAACAAACTATTTACTGAACTTTGTATTTACTAAATTTGAAAATTTGGAAAGGCAAGAGAATATGTAAATAAAGATTATGGAAAGTAGAGTAATATATATATTAAGAGGGATGTATTTAATTTAAATTTTAAAAGATTGTATTGGAGTTTATATAATTCATAGATTTTAATGAACAAATATTGGTTAATTAAGTTTAAAAATTCAATAATCCATTTCCATAAAGTTTACTGAATTTTTTTCTTCTCAAAAGATCCAAAAAATTAATCTTTTACCATTCATACTTTTGCATGCACATTCAACGATCATATTAGATTACGACCATAAATATTTGTGTGTAACTAATTCCGTATATATCGCGTATCAAATAAATCCCACAATCATAGCATTTTATGATGGAAACTTTGTTACACTCAATCACGTTCAAAGATATTCACTCAACAGCTACATCATCATTTCACAATACTCTCAACAATTCGTACAATCATGGTGCTACACAAGAGAGAGCCATTGAGATTCCAGATTCGGGTTCTAAACGCAAGATTGAAGAGGTTAAGATTGCTATGAAGAGAAGCGAAAACCCAAGTAAGGCTACTCCTGCTAAGCCTACTTTGGTTGATGAAGAAGGAGAAATTGAAAAGGAAATTCCTAAGGAACACGTATCATAATTAAGAGTTACCCGAAAAAAGCTATAACTTAGAAACCAAAGAGAGTAGCAATGAGTTGGTCTGATCAGGTTCGTGACAGAATTAATTATTTGAAGTTTGGTGTCGAAAAAGGATTCCCTTCTAATATTATGAACATCGAGTTTAAGAGTTATGCTATTGCTTGTGATAAGTTTGGGTGGACCGAATTGAGACAGCGAAACCTTATTTTTATCCTCACCTTGGTACGTGACTTTTATGAAGGAGTAGCCTTTTCGAACAAACAGTCTATTATCGTCCGTAAAAAGATATTACCCTTCTCAATTGAGCTAATTTGCAAGACTTTGAAATTGCCAAACTTTACTGGTCCTTGCCCATATTATAAACATTTAATGACCCATCTTTTGAGTAGGAATCTCTTTGGGACAAAGTCTTAATTCATGGGAAACGCCCTATTCCAACTGGTGAGAGATATGATGGGCAAGTTTATAGTATCTATCTGTTACCTTGTGCTAAGGTATGGTCACGATTCATAATCCCTACCTTCTTTGGTATTACCCATACCTAGGGGTGAGCAAAACAAAACCGAAAAACCGAACCGAACCAAAAAACAGAAAAAATGGAACCGAAAAAACCGAAAACCGACAAAACCGTTCGGTTCGGTATAAGATTTTCAAAAAACCGAAAAGTTCGGTTTGGTACAGTTTTTCTATGCTAAACCGAACCGAAAAACCGAACCAAAAAAAAACTAAAAACATTCTTGAATTTTATTTATATTCTTGAAAAGATTATGACAATGGGATAGAAAAATGATTTATTTTTAAAAACAAAAATGTTCATATATGACATGCATCATCCCTAAAAATATTATAATATACAACATATTTTTACATAAATCATTAGTCGATATATTTTAAAAAATCCTTCGTCTATTAATATATGTTGAAGGTAAAGCATACACATTAAATCTTATAAATTTTCGTTTGATATTATTTGTTTAAAACCAATATAATTTTTTAGTTTCAAAAAAGCAACCTCCTACATGGGTCAATAACATGAAAATCAAACACTTCATTTATGGATTTGCTAGAAAATAAATATATCCAACTATCGAATTAAACATATACGAAAACCAAAAAAAAAAACCGAACCGAACATATAGCGAACCGAAAACCAATGAAACCGAACCGATGAAAATCATTCGGTTCGGTACCGACCCCTTTAAAAACCGAATCATTCGGTTTCGGTTTCGGTTACGGCAAAAAACCGAGCCAAACCGAACCGTGCTCACCCTACCCATACCTCCGAATTGAAGAAGGAGCATGTAATATTCATAAAGTGTATTATTGAAAATCAAGAAATTGATGTTGCTCGTGTGATTTATGACACTATCATGGAGTTCGAGAAAATCCCAACTGTTCAGCAAAATCTTAAGTTCCCATGTACCACCACTGCCTTGTGTCTAGACGCAAAAGTACCGCGTAGGAGCGAAGAGGTTGAGCCTTCAGAACAAGGAGACGCAATGACATTGAATTCCATTGAAAACGTCCATAATGACGCAACCCAACTGATGAAGAATCCCAGAGCTCCTCCACCAAAGAAGAAGGTCCATTCTGATAATGAATTGGAAAATGAAATTCGGGTGTTGAATGAGAATCAAGATAAGATGATTGCTACTTTTGGAAATGTTACAAAAGAGTTAGGCCTTCTTAGAAATATGCTACTTGGGGTGAGCACCACCCAACACACCACATATGGATTACTTACGAAGGACTCTCTACTTGGACGCAACACCGACAACCAGCCTCGCGTCGGTTAAGATATGTTTTCTATCCCTTCTCATTTAGTGTATATTAGTTTATTGCTTTATCGAGTCTTTTCGAGTCGTGGGGACATGACTCATTTTTGAGTTTGGGGTGGGGTTCATTGCCTCATCCCACTTTTTACGTGTTATTTGTTTTGATCGCTTTTAATAAAATTAATTAGGAGTTGCATTTGACTGTAGAAGATCTTAAATGTCCCCATTAAGCATGCTTTTGATAAATCTATGATAGTAAATAGTGGACTTTAGGAATTCGTATAAAACGCACTTTAATTGCATGCAAACATAGGTAATGGATAGGAAGAATTAATGAACAATGCAAAAGAAGTAAACTTGTACTTAAGGAAAATGTTTGGTTTGTAGAAAGTGAGATCTAAATTAGTTCAGAACCCACTTAGGTATGAACTAGAGACGAACCATGAAACTAGGAAAATGATAGGGGCAGTTCTTTGTTAGCCATTTGAGACCTTTTTAGCCTTCTATCCCTTGTATTAATTATATCCTTCTTAGCCTAATTTTGAGCCTTAAAGCTTTTTCTTTTGTCGCCACGATATAAGCCCATATCCCCTTAGTTTATTAGGTATTTCCAAATGACCCGCACTTGAAGCACGATCCTTAGACCTGTCTCGAGCTTGAGTTTGGGGTGGTGGGTCCATATTTTGGGAAATTATTTTGGGAGGGAAGTATAGGTACTTGTATTGAGGCACAATTTCAGATGATGATATTATTTGTAACCCTTTGTCGGGGATTGAAAAAAAGATGAAAAAGTCAATACAGTAAGAACCGGGAACCCGGTTATCACAAAACTAGGAACCGGTTTGCTCCTGTACAAAAAAAAGAGAAAAAGAAAAGAATGAATAAAATACCCGGCAAATAGGAAGTTTCTGAGAAGCATCTTAGTATTAATTGGGTTAACGTGGGGATGCGAAATTAGCGCATCAAATAGGTTGAGTGAGAACGTTATTCGAGTGTAAACTCAAGCTCGTGGACAGTTGTTGATGGTATGTGAGGAGAGAGCCAAAAGCTCACTTCAAATTTACCAAATATACATACCGCACCATCCCTAAGCCTACGCTAAAACCATAAATTCCTCGTGATTCCTAGATACATGGTAAGTTAATAGGGAATATGCTAAGTGGAGCGTTCAAAGCGCGTGAGGATCTAGGAACACCCTATAGCCATCATATTGAGATAAGTACAAGTGTAACCTTCTAGCATTGTGAAGTTAATTTTAAGATTGATATTATTTGTGTTTGATTTTGCATGATTAGTGTATGTGTATATTAGTTCCTAATGTTTGCTATATGAGATTTATTTTAAGTATTGCTTTGGGTGTATTTACTAGCTTCTGCATCTCTGCATTCACCTTAACCCTTTGTTTTTAATTTTACTTTGTTGGGACGACAAAGGTTTGAGTTTGGGGTCTTGATGTCTCCTCTTTTTTCTATTTATATGCCTTTAGGAGACAACAAATTTGGTGATTATTTGACTAATCCGATAGACTTTTAGCGATAATATGTTATATTTTATTTCCTCTCCTTAGATTTTAGTATTTTTGATTTATTAACCTTTTGCGCGTAAAGTGGTTTGTTTTAGGGTAAAGTTTGTAGGTTTCTAATACTGGAAAGGAGAGGAATCAAGAATAGAAGTCTTAGATGGTGTAAAGAAGTCAAAAGCTAGAAGAAATATCCCGAAGAGTTGACAAATTTGAGCTGCAAATCTGGAAGGCTGATGGTAATTGCTGTTTTCGAGCTACTTAAACGTGGATTAAGCCTCTGAGTTGTACAGAAGATTCGTGCCCTATCAAGTTACGAAGAATTAGCAAGTTGAATGCGTTAATTCGGAATTAAATTGACAAAGTTACAGCCGTTTTAGTTGAGGGTGTACAACAGTTACGGAATTTGGACTTGAAAAGTGGATTTGGGCCATTCAATATTTATTTAATTCATTTAAAATAGCCCAAGTCCGAATTTAATAGTATGAATAGGCTTTTTGACTTTATTTTTACACACAATTTAATTTTACAAAAAGTCAGAGTGTCAGAGAAAAGAGCAGAAGCAAGGAAGAAGGAAGAAGCCAAGAGCTGGAGAATTCAATCTCTCCAAATCAATAACCAAATCCAACATCCTAATTAGGTTTTCAATTTATTTTATTTTTGTAAAACATGAACACAATTAATTTTATTTCTTTCGTGTTAATTTCAGTTATGAGCTAAATTTACTTTGTACTTGAGAATCGCAACATGGGTTGAACCCATTCTTGAATAATTAGTGTTTTTTCGATTTGGGATTGAATAATTTAATTTGAGCTTTTATTTTACGTTGGCTTTTACTTTATGATTATTTATTATCCTTAGAGTCATGAACTAGGGATGAGTTTTAGTACCTAGGCTATTCCATATAGTGGAGTATGGATCACCTTGACGGGGGGTTTAACTAGGTATTTGGCGTTGGTATCCGCCAATGACCTTGACAGGCTTGACTAGCCAATAGACAAAGTGGTAAGTTTTAATCATCTGAAAGTGGTTTTAATCACCCTGACGGGGTTTAGAAGATCGTAGGAGAGCTTTTAGGTCCACCCTGACGGGGGCTAAGAGACTTTAAAATTCCGACTAGCGTATTAATATTAATTCAACCCTTAAAAAAAACATTAATTAGGAAAGTTTGCGGTGAAACCCTAGCATGACTCAAGTTCTACTTTTCTCTTGCGTCTACCTCAATTACTTGCAATATTTCCATTCTAGTTTAATTAATTCAGTATTTAAATTACTTTTTCACTTTAGTTGTTAATAAAAAACCCCAACAAACATCATATCTTTTACTTTTTCGTATTTGCAATTATTCCACTATTTGATAACATTAGATTCAACCTATTCCGTCCATGAGAACGAACTTGATTATTATATATTACTTGAGATAACTGTACACTTGCAGTTAGTGGTTTCTCTACTTTATCCGCATTTTTTTTATAACACACAAGGACCCACCAGTGAGGGGTAAGAGTATTCTCCAAACGGCGGAGATGGCTAAGAAAAAATATGGTGGAGTTGTGTTAGTAGACTTTTGCCGAGAGGATGGGACGTGGAACCTCTCTGGGGATACAACACACCGCGTGGCACGGGTTATAGGAAACACCATTAGAGATCATATCTGAAAAACCCTATTTTGAGTAGAATCGCCTCTCACTGAGCAAAAGGAATCTGATCTGGACTCATCTCGAAGTAAGTTCTGTTTTTTATTTATATTTGTTAAATTAAAATTTTGTGGTTAATTTTTATTGTATTTTTGTAGTAATATTACCTCATGGAGGACTGGAGAAACAGTGCGGACTGGTCAAACATAGAACTGCACGTCTATGAAAAATGTTGTAATAGTACCATGATCAAAAGGGGACAATACATATAAATTGGCTCGAGTCCGGTACCTCCCAAGGATATGAGTCCAGACGAGTTCGATTTGATATTACATATTGGTGGTTCTTTGTGTGTTCTAAAATAAATGCAAAAAGTAATTGAACCACAACCGCAAGTGTACGGTTGTCCCAAGTAATAATAGTGATAACAGATTCGTTCTCAGGGACGGTTGGTTAACTACAATGCTTATCAGATAATGAATGGTTGCACTTATGAAAGCAAGTAAAGATAATATGATTGATTGGTTGGTTTTCTAATTCCTAAGATATTAAGACTAGTGCGAAAATGTAAATAATTAACTAAGACGCAAGTAAATAAAAGTAATACACAAGTATGAGCAGGCAGTACTTGAGAGACGCAAGGTTTTCCTAACTATCATTCATTTCAGACATTGTTTAAGGGACAAATTGGTAAATTTGTATTGGTCGGGATTCTAAAATCTCCTTACCCCCGTCAGGGTGGACTAAGGAGCAACTCTCAAGTGCTACAAACCCCGTCAGGGTGATTATAGTCCACTCTCAAGTGTTTAAGTTTAAATTACCCAATAGGCCATAGGTTTAATTAAGCTCGTCAGAGTCAAATAATTTCTAGCCTACATTCATTAACTAGTTCGGTACCTAAACCCCCCGTCAAGGTGATCCAATCGCCACTAATTGGAATAGCTTAGATACTAAGTCCTATTATTAATTGATCATGTCAATAATAGTAATTAAACACAAATTAAAGAAAAATACGAATTACCCAATTTGATTTAAATAATAACTATCCCAAATTCAAATGTATAAAACGAAATCAAATTGGGATTAACCCATTATGTGTTCTCAAGCACTAATTAAGTTTAGCTCATAATTATTGCAAAGACAAAAACTAAAGAAATAACTAAGTTCTTCATGTTTTACAGAATAAAATAGAAGAACCTAATTACGGAATTGAATTGGCTGAGAATTGGAGATATAGACCGTCTCCAGCTCTTGCTTCTTCTCTTCCTGCCTCTAGCTTATTCTCTGGTGTCTGACTCTTAAGCGTATGTTGTATTATCAAAAGGGGTATGTGAAAATAGAAGTCTAAAGCCCTTTTATAATGTTAAAAACGGATTAGGGATTGGACTTAAGAATAAATCAATAATTAAATGTCCAAGCCCAATTTCTAAGCCCAAAATCCAGAAACTGCTGATACACCTTCATTAAAACGGCTTTTCCCGCTTCGTTATGACTCCAATTGACTTGATTCTAGTTGCTAAAGTTCCGTAACTCGATAAGGATTGTTTTCTCTTCAAAGGTCAACGGCTAAATCATCTCTTAAGCGCCTTGAAATCAGCAATCTTTGGCCTGGAAAACAGATTTGCAGCTCTAAAAACAATTCTTTCGGGATTTATCTTCAAGTCTTGACTCCATATCACGATCTTTGACTCTCTTCTCGGGTTCCATTCCTAGCTAATAATTAAAACCTACAAACTTTTCACTAAAATACACAAGATTACGCGCAAAAGTTTAATAAATCAAAATTACTAGAAATAAAATGGAAATTCCGGATTATTGCATATTAGCACCAAAAGTCTATCTAAATAGTCAAATAAACACCAAAAATGATGTCTCCCAAAGGTATAAAATTAGAACATTTAGGGAGACATCACATATATGTGGTAGTAAATAATTCCAGGTAAAAAAGTATTTAATACTTTTTTTATTTACATATCTATTAACTAAAATAAATTTAAATGGGCAAGATCAGCTGTACGGAAAAAAGAATAAAGATAAGTAGGGCCCCACTAGTGGTCACAACTCAACCACCCTTACACAGACCAGTCACTGGCTGGTGGAGGTAATATTATCGTATTTTTCATCATTTACTTTACAAAAAAAAACTCATTCTATTAACTCATAATTCTTTGTTTTACAGGTGCCAAGGAGAAAATCCCTGAGTTTCAACCAAAGACATAGGTCGATCCCGATGCTCTTACACTTACACCAGCGGTTGAGAGGCTGGATAAGAAACCCAAGACAACTGATTTTTACAGCAAAATTGGGCAGAAAAAGATGGGATACTGGAGATATGTGTGTTTCCGTCAATGCAATGTAAATTACATTTTGAGTGCAATTGAATAGTTAAATTTTTTTGACTAACAATTTTTTCTACTAGTAGGTTGACTTGAATACGAGGATTGATTAGACTTCCGAGTCTTCAAGTGATGTCTCAGTGTCCTCAGCCACACCATTACATCCGTTAACCAGGGAAAATCAGATCCGGACAGTGATTGAGGTGGCACATCGGTGTATGGGTTTGTCATGAAATTGTTGAAAGTCGAGAGTTTGACTAGTCGTTCCAACCCAGAGCCAGGAACCAGATAGGTGCATGGATCTGAAATGGACGATCAATACCTATCCATAAATAGTCGAGGTCATGAATAATATTGTCTGCATTACTGCCCCAGGCAGAGCCCAGGATTAGGTGTGAAGTGGTACTATCGCAACCATCCTGATTGATGCAGTCTTGACGTCCTATAACTGTTTGCAGCTGGTTAGACATATCAACCATCTTATACTTCCGCAGAGTAAGGCCTCGTTGAATATCGTCCCAACTGGTCCAACAGAGTTGAGTAATCTGCAACTGAGTAATCCACGCATGGAAGGATCATCTTCAAGTCTTTTGAGACTCAGAGATAAGGATGATACTGGCGCGACCCAGTCTTACGATAGAACTTCCTCCCTCCCCTCCTGACTTTATTAATATCAAGACTTTTATTCATGATGTATTCAATTTTATTGAAACTTTATCATGTTTTAATCAGAGTATTATTTCTGTTTGTAATTATTTTTATTTTATATTTTTGAAATTTAATTATTTATTATTTTAGTATGTAATTAAACTTTTATTTTACTAAAATTATTATTATAATCGGTTTGTAAATAAAATACTTTTTTTTTTAATTTTTGTCACAAAAAAAGGCGTTTAGTTTTTAGACATTTAGCTACAACTGTGGTGGTCGCTAATGATCATTGTTTAAAAATGTGTTAGACGCTACTAAGGCGGTCGACCACCTTCAGATGCCTAGATGGCTAGGCGGCCCATTAATCAGAATTTAGACAGTTTTCACCAACAATTTTTATATTATTTTATATTATATATATTACTAAGACATTGATTTGAATAATATTTACATGCTAATATATTTAAAGTAGATAAATTTAACATAAATAACATATATTTAACTATAAAATAATAATAATTTACTATTATTAACCTAAAAAAATGACAAATTCAAAATATAGACTTAAATTTGAAAAACCTTACCTTTCTTCTTTTCTAGCCGGTTCAAACTCTAAACTAATTAGTTTTTTCTTCATATTTTCTTTATGAGTTTGGTTGGATTAAATTAAATTAGTTATCTATGGAATAGCATGCTAGGTAGTATTCGCGTTGGGTAACACATTAAATACGATTGACTAGTTTATTAATTTAATTATACATAGACGAGCATTCGAGAGAAATTTTAGACGGGTCGCACTTTAAAACGCTTAGGCGACCTTGGTTTAGAGCGAGACTAACGATAATAAGGATTTAGCGATCACTTATAGTGACCACTATTTGTCATTAAAAATTTAGGACAACTAGCAATCACAAAAGTGTAGTTAATTTTTGCCGACCATTGAAATGATCATTGGAGGTAAGCGGTCAACAAAAGTAACCCGTAATATTTTACGGGTACTTCTAACGACTAGATAGTAAAGACCACTTTGACGATTTTAGAGACGAATCCTGCAGCTGTGCTTAGAAATGTACACCGTTTGTATAATTTAACAGAACAATGAAAAATTTCACATATCTCAAATAAATATAATCAGCAGTTGACGAATTATGTAGGAGCGTTAAACAGATATTTTATTCAAAGAAGAAGCTCGGGAAATATTCCATCAACAATTTACTTCTTATCTAAATAGACCTAGCAAAACTTAGTTTCTTATTTGTATATATAATATGCTTCGACAGTTTGCTGCAATAATTCTAGTAACGTTCGTTTGTATTTGTAAAAAACAATTATGTTTCCATACTATTAAACAAATTAATGAATTTTACTGATCACCTATAAACCCACCGCAGATTGTGCAACTGGGGCTACTATTTTAGTCCTTTTTAGACTCCACCCGTGATGCATCTTTAAACATAACTTGGAGAAATTGATACACCAAGAGATACAGAGATATGTGAAATTAAGGGTTCACCACATGTCCAAAATTAACAATTGTGCAAAATAGATAATTAATGACTAATTAGGTTTTCCAAATAGAAAGTCAAAACAACTGCTTAGCAAAAAAAGAAAGTCAAAACAACTATATCACCTAACATCTGTCAATGTATTGTAGAAATCAAAACAATTGTATCACCTGATAAAATTATTCAAAATAACTTGTACAAAGCAAAGGTGATATAATTATTTATACTAGGAACTTGTAAAAAGCAATAATACCTCCAATATAAAAAATACCATATTTGTAACTGCCACCGATCACAGAATATGCTGTGGCAAATCCACAAGTGATGAGCACCCTATACAATTCGAAATTATTATTCAAGTGGTTAGCAATCCAGGCAGGGATAGCAGGGGGTGCAACATCAGCTGCAGCGATAGGTGGAAGTATATATGGACACTCTACGGAGATCAATGGAAGATATTGTTCCATTTGCAAGAAATCTTTAAAATCGTCTTCACTAGCGCCATGATTAGTGTACCTTATATGCATGCAATCCTCTCCTTGTGAAGGAGATATAGCGTGAAGGTGAAATCTGCCTTCCTTCAAGTGAAAGCATGGAACATAAAGATTCTGTGCCATGATTATGATTTTCTTTTTGGGTAGGTTGTAAAGAGAAAAAAAAATTGACCTATATATAACGGAATGGAAGTGACGTTATATTTATAACTCGGGTGAAAAAATAGGGTTATATGTAGAAGGCCCATCTTTTTTAATGAAATTGGTTCGTTAAGTATATCAGCATACTACTAACACTTAATAATATATAAGTTTATCTTTATCCTTAGAGATAATGTTTAACTTTTTATCCAGAGAGTAACTGTAAATTTGGATTCTTCTTTTTTCTCTACATCTGAGCCTTCTAAAGATCCGTAACTATTACTTATTAAAATAGGGATAATTTAGTTTATTTAGATCTTAAATAATTTACTTAATAATGTTGTAGGACAATTTTTTTTTTAAGTAAAGGTAATTAGGCTTAAATTTTATTTATTTAACTTTTTGGGTCATAATTTCTATTTATAACTTGAGTGAGAAAATAAGGTTATGTAATGAAATATTATAGGGTGAATTACCCAAGAGGTCTTGAGAAAAATTAGTGTGCCACATAGAAGCTACTAAATTTCTCTCTCCTACTTAGAGGCCACAAAAATGTTAAAAGTCATTATTACCCTTACAATTTAAAAATCATAAAATATTATAGAGACTCTTCGTTACCCGCTCAAAACACTTCTAACATTACACTCTCTCTCCTCTCTCTTTCTGCAACTTTCTCTCTCTGATTAACACGACACTGAAGCGACACTCAGCACTCCGGTGACCACTGTAACCGCCGCTCAGAACTCCGTTAACATCTCTAAAACAACAACCGATCAACGTTCGATCAAAACTCAGAACTGTAACCGACATTTTGAGGAAAAGCAGAGCACCGATCAACAATACAGCGGCGATAGACGGTCGATTACTGATTAAATCGACGAGTTACTGATTAAACTCAGAAAAATGGCTAGTTCATCGCGCGCAAGGAGTTCGAAGAAGGATAAAAAGGTATTAAAGACATTTTTGCTGTGTTTTTCGTATTTTGTTGAGCATTAATACGAACCTTAGGATTATGTTAGGTTTTGATTAATGCTCAGCAAAATAAGAATGTTTAATTTCTGTGCATGTTACGTTTTATGTTTAGATTGTGATTATTAGGCTTTGCATGTTCTGATTATGTTAGATTTTCTTATGAACTGTTAGATTTTGTTTTTAATCTGAGTATATTTTAGGAAATTCTATTGAAAATTACCTATTTTGGTCGTACTCAGTGAAATTGAATAGTTTAGTTGATAACAGTAAGATTAAAAGCTCAGAAAGATTGAAATTGTATGATGTTTGGTTGATAATACTAGTTAGAATGTTATGAAAGATGATAATTATGCTCAATATGTTGTTTATGAGATCATAGATGCAAATACTCAGAACTTTTTGCGCATACTCAGTACTTTTGGCAAAAAACTCAGAACTTTTTGTGCATACTCAGAACTTTTACGCATATACTCAGAACTTTCCCCCGCATACTCAGAACTTTTTACACATGCTCATTACTTTTGCTCATACTCAGAACTTTTGTTCATATTCACCATGCTTTATTCATAGTGTTATGCCCAGAAATGTTATGTTAAAGTATTGCTCAGAACTTTAATGCTCAGAAACTGTTATGCTCACTAAAATTTGCTCTGCTATATGTTTTTGCAGGAAAAGCAACCCAAGGAAAAGACTGATCTACAATATAGATCAACACTTGTTGGATTGTTCACTATAATAAAGAATGACAAATTCAAGGTAGAGTTTCTCGGGAAAGCCAACAAGACACCCTTCCACCGACTGTGGATGGGTTTATTCGAGAAAAGACAAGAGTACCAGGTTTTTAAGAAATCCGATCTTGTTACTAGACAAGTTATAGAAACTTTCGACAGAGAACAACAAAGATTCATCATTGCGGGTAAGCGATTGAAAATGACTGCGAAAGAAGTCAAGATTATTATGGGGATAGAGTGTGGGAAGGTTGAGTTGCCTGATTTCACAGAAGATGAACTAAACGAAAACAGTCAATGGTACACAAGAAACTTTGGTGATCTGAAAAAGGGAAAATTAAACCTGAAGAAGCTGGAAGAAAGAATAGAAGTGATACTAGATGGGCCGGTTACTGAGCAAGCTCAGGAGGATATGGCGATATTACTGAGCTTGTACACAGTAACGGCTCTTTTGTTTGCAACTAGAAATTATAATATTAGGAAGCCCTTCTTAAAGTTGTGTGAAGACATACACAACATGAGGAAGTACGATTGGGCTAAGGGTGTTGTGGAGGATACGATGACGGGGATAAATACTTTCGAGGACGTGCATTCCGTTATGGGTGGATTGTGTGTACTTATGGTAAGTAGTACTTTGATATAAATTTGTCCTTGCTCAGAACATTGTTCAAACACTCTGAACCTTTTTGCCTATACTCAGTACTTTATCTTTAAACCTTGCAGGCATGGTACTATGAGCATGTTGAGGTCGGTTGTTTGAGGGATGCAGGTGCGAAACCCAGAATTTTAAAATGGGATTACTTCACTGGCTTTAGAAAGGCAGACCCACTTCGGGTCACCGAGGACAAGGTAAACAAAGTATAGTATGTTTTTTTAATTTTACTGAGTATGAAAATATTAGTGGTTAATTTTGTTGTGTAAATGTTTATAGGTGCATAGAAGGAAACTAGAGCCAACTGAGGAAGAAGAACAATGGCTTGTAGTACCCATAATACCCGAAGCTGAAGTACAGAATCAGGACAATGCTGAGGATAATCAAGCTGTTGATGGTGGTAATGAAGGTGTTGAGCTTGAGGGTGGTAATCAAGTTGTTGATGGTGGTAATGAAGGTGTTGAGCTTGAGGGTGGTAATCAAGCTGTTGATGGTGGTAATGAAGGTGTTGAGGCTGCTAATGAAGGTGTTGGTGTTGGTGTTGGTGTTAATAATCAAGATGTTGGTGTTGTTAATCAAGGTGTTGAGTGTGGTAATGTAAATGTAGATGATGTTGTTCTTAATCAAGAACTTGAGGATATAAATGAAGATGAGGGTGCTGATAAAGATGCTGTTGAGGTTGATAACGATAAAAATGACGATGATAATGAAGTTATTGGAGAAGGTGGGAATGATGAGCGTGAGGATTGGAATGATGAGCCTGTGGATGATTGGCTTAACTCTCATGGGGATGGTGAAGAAATTGATAGGGAAGAGATGGTTAATAATGAGATGGTTGAAGAGGAAGAGCGACAAACGGATGTATCGAGTGATCCAGAGGAGATGGTAGTGGAGGACTCGTTAGAAGATGGTCCACCAAAAGGAGGTGAAGACGAGAAGATGGAAAGTGCTGAGTTGTCTGAGAAAGCCAACACAGATGAGCCTGAGGGAGTTAAAACAGGCAAAATGGCGGAAAACAAGGAGGTGGACTCTTCAAAATACACATCCTGTGGCGCAAAAGAGATGGGATCGGGGTCGAAGAATCCTTTAGTGTTGAGCATGCGTGAGAGAATAAATGATGCCGTGTGTGAAATTGAAAGATTGACAGAGGAGATTCAGAGACTAGAGAATGAGAATATGTTGTTAAAGGTGTTTGAGAATAAAAATGTTGAACTTAAGAAAAATAACAAACAACTGAGCAGGAGGCTGGAATCAGTTGTAGAAGAATTGAAGGAGACTAAAAACAAGTGTGAATCACAGGAAACGGAGAACCTTAATCTGAAAAAAGAAAAAAATAGACTCGTTGAAGAGAACAAGAATCTGAGCAATAGACTCGGACAAATAGAAAATGAATATAAAATAATGGAGGATGGACAGGAATCTATTGTGAATGGAGCTTTGGAGATAGAAGAACAAAATAAAAAACTCAAACAAGAGATCGCATCGCTCCAAGAAATTAACAAGATGGTGATAAGAGGGGAGGTTGAAGTGGAAGAAGAAGATGAGGAGAAAAAAGACGGGGAGGGAGATCAGGTTATGAGTCGGGAGGAGGAGGTTAAACTCGATGGTGTGGTGAAGATGGCGTGTGAAGAAAACCAGGGGACCGCGAGTCAGACAGTTGCGGGACCAAGCAACAAACAAGAGACAAGGAAAGAATATCGAAAATATACTCCGGGATCGATTACCCGGAATGTAAAGTTAAATAAGCGATCTGTAAAAATCGCTTACACTGATATTGTGGAAGATCAACCGGCTAAAGTAGCAGAGAAAAGGAAGAGAATAACATTACGAGAGAAAAAACCTGCGAAACTTGTCAAGACTAGAACAAAGCCTGGAGAAATCGGATCATCGCAACCACGATTCGATCTTCTGAGTGCATCACAGGACGATGATGAACAGCCAAATCAGACAAAAATGGAGAAGCCACTCGAGAAGCAGGACAAGGGCAAGCAGGTCATGGTAGAAGAGTATAAAGGTCCGAAATGGTTCTATAAGAGTGTTGCAAACAAAGCAGATCATGATTGGTTGATCAATAAGACGAAAAAGCAGCGAATTGACGCAGTATGGGCGAAAGATGCAATTGCTGTATCGGGAAACGAAGCACTGAATGTTGCACACAGATGTGCATTGCCATCTGAGGTATGAATTCTCACCAAGTTAAACAAAACAACACTCAACAAAAAGTTCTGAGTATTTCATATATACTCAGCAGAACCATGGGTATAGTTGAAAACTCAGAACTATTGTTGAGTGCAAACTCAGGACTTTTGTCATGCAAACTCAGAACCTTTTGTAAAAATCTCAGGTACTTGAAGCTATGCTTTTCATGATAGATGAAGATTTTGGTGATGGAAAGACAGGTCTTCTACACAGAGTTACGTATCAAAACACAGAATGCTACGTAAGTGAATCATATGCAATTACATAAAAAGAATAGTTTTAATAAAGTAAACTACTATAATTGATAATTGTATTGTTTTTTTTAATTTTTTTAACAGCAATACATTGAACGGGATATGGAAGAGTCAAAGAATATATTGGTAAAGGAAGCTTTTGCTAGGAACTGCAAGGAGTTCGATTATACGCTTCTGCCAATTTTCGTAAAAGACGGTCAGAGTGGAAGCCATTGGAGCTTGATGGTGTATGACAGGCAGTATTGTACCTTCAACCACTACAACTCGATATGCAATAAAGGCGAAGGGTCGATAGGTTTAAAGACAGAAATGGCTGCAAAAAGATATCGAGATTACCTAGTGGATTCGGTGCTCAAGGCGAATAATCAAAACCCAGGAGAAGTATACAAACTATTTCACATGGAATCGCCTCAGCAACAACAGGGAAGTTTAGATTGTGGTGTCTTTGTTCTAATATGGGCAAAGAAATTCTATAAGGAAGGAAAATTCTCGAGCCACCCAATCAAACAGAGTGTGGTAAATTCAATGAGGGCCGAGATTGTGAGTAAATTGTTACGCCATAATCAGTTTTCTCAGAGGATCAGTTGCGGTTGAAAATCACTACTTTTTAATCTTTTCATGTAAACTCAAAACTTTAATCATGCTAACTCAGTACTTTTGTCATTCACTAAAAACTTTTATCAGAAACTTTTGTCATTCACTATAAACTTTTGTTGGAGACTTTTGTCATCCAAAACTCAGTACTTTGATGATGTAATATTTTGTTTGAACTAATCTTTATCGTATTTTATCGTACTTGTATGTTTATGGTTAAATTGATGTTTATCGTATTTGAATGTTTAGAGCAGATTAATGTTTATTGTTTAATTGATGCTATTAGAACTCTAAATCAACAAAGTATAGAAAATGTAATCAACAAAAAAAGCAAAGTATAGGATAAAACTCAGGAAAAGTCTTAACAAGCGACAAAAACGCAATAAAATCAATAAAAAATGCTAAGTAAAAAGTTCTGAGCATAAGCCATAAACTCAGAAATGTTCTGAGTATGTATATCAGAAAAATGTAAAAAAAGTTCATTGTATAAACCCCCTAAGTAAAAAGTTCTGAGCATAAAGTCAAGAACTCAGAATTGTTCTGAGTATGTATATCAGACTATGAAAAGTTCATTGTAAAAAACCCTAAGTAAAGAGTTCTGAGCATGTGCCATGGACTCAGAAAGAGTTCTGAGCAAAAGCCATGGACTCAGAAAAAGTTCTGAGCATTGACTGCATATAACAAAAAAAAACACTATAAGTACTTCGTAAATGAACCAATCAAAAAGTACTAAAGCTTAATACATGATAAAAACAAAAGTTCATTACAAAAGAATCATATGGCAGCCCTGCATGTTGAGCGGTTGTGAGTTCCAATCTTGTGACACCTTCCACATCGCATGAGCCTAACTGGTTTCTCGGTAAATGAACGATGACGCTTGGACTGAGGCCTGCCAGGTGGAACTCTACATGGAGGAGGATGGATAATCACGGAATCATCTAGTGGGACGGCTACCTCAAAAGTCGACATGGGAGGAATATTCTTTGCATAAGATTTTCTGTAGGAATCAACATGAAAATATGACTCAACGTATTCAAAAGGGTTAACAACTCCAGCAGACGACAACGCACATATCGCGTGTTGGCAAGGGAAACCGAGTTCTTGCCATGAACAACAAGAACATGTCCGAGCTACGATGTCTACAACCATAACGGGATTTGACCCGACCTGGTAAAGATTAAGAGTTGACTGTTTAACTGCCCATGTGGAGCTAAGTCCAACATTTGTATTGTAAAGTGTCATAATAGACGGACATAGTGGCGTGGTCCACTTAGATGAGGTTAGCGAACGATCGTGGTACCATTGCATCAGTTTAACTCGCAACGCATCGATAAGCTGTGAAATGGGAAGACTCCTTTGCTCTAATATCCAATAATTGAAAGATTCAACTGCGTTTGAGGTCATCTCACCGTAACGTCGCCCAGGGAAGTGAGCATTAGCATAGTTCTCCTTCGGTAATGAACTGAGAAAATCGATAATCTTTTGTTTACCTTCAAGAATCCATATTGCCATAAAGTGGTCATAGTGTTGAGTCGTTGGAGCGCGTGCAACTGTGTTCATAAGATGAACCATTCGATCCTTGAAAAACGTTGAACCCTTCACCGAGACACGAATATTTTTCTCTATATGTTTTGTACAGAAACTATGGCTTTCGTTCGGGAAAACAGATTTCACGGCGTTTAATAGTCCCTTATTACGGTCAGATATTAAAGTAAGTGGTCGACCGCTTACGAGAGGTTTCAAGAATTCCAGGAATCCGGTCCAGCTAACTGTATCTTCACCGGGGACTACACCAAAAGCAACAGGAAATAACCCTGTGTACATAAAAAAAAGAACTGAGTATGGTCAAAAAAAGTTCTGAGCATGTGCAATTGGCTCAGAAGAGTTCTGAGCAAAGAGCCATGAAAAGTTACTGAGTATAAGTTGAATACTCATGAAAGTTGAATACAAAAAGTAAAGTGCTAACCTTGGTTACCATCTTTAGCGGTAGCAACAACTAACATTCCCTTGTATTTGGATTTCAGGAAAGTGCCATCCAAAAATAACATCGGACGACATGATCCAAAACCAGCTAGGGATCCACCAAAAGCAAAAAAACAACGATGAAATACACGAGAAACAGGATCACACTCGACCGAAAACGCTGTATCCGGGTCAAGCGCTTTAAGCTTCTCAAAATAAGTCTGCAAACGATTAAACGAGGAATCGATATCGCCGAATAGATGGTCCTTCGCCTTGTTGACCGTGCCCCAAGAAGTTTTGTAAGAAATATCAAAACCGTAGCTCTCCTTTAGAATAAATTGAATTTCTCTTGGCCTAAGAGAAGGATTCGCATGAACCTCGTCTGAAATAACATGAGATAACACGCTAGAGTCCAACCTATCGCTAGACATCTTCTTGTAAACGTGTCCGCATGTATGAGTAGGCCTATAAGTCCTCACGTACCAAAAACCGTTAAATTTCTCTGGAGAAACATAGACGTACCATTTGCAGCCCTTGCTAACCTTATAAAAGCATTGTGCGCTAATACGACTCTTATTGTTATGAATAAAGTCAAACTCAAAACCTTCAACTGCGGCTTGTTTACAAAGAGTTAAGCGAAATTGTTCGGCACCGCCCATAAAACACTGCCCATTATATTGTAAACCAGATTTCCACGAGTCGCTTCTTAAATCCTTTACTTCATGTGTGAAAAAGGATGGAGGGGGGTCGGATATGAAAGGTTCGGGACTAGATTGTATAGGCGCGGGTTGAATGAGTTGAACAGCTGAACGGGAGGAAACGGTGTAAGGTAAACAAGCTCGTTTGTCGGAAACACAAATATCCATCTTATCGTATTTGCCACGCTCCAAAATCCACTTGATCGTGGTGAAATCAGATTCATTATCTAGTCTGGAATCTTTGTAATCACCAATAGTATACGATAAACTAACAGAACCGTCAAACGAACCCCATCTTTTGACTGCAAAATCCTTTATCGAATTGAAGTCGACCAACTTGTTGAAAGGCAAAAAGACATGGTCTATACCAGCCTTGAACACAACAAGAACATCGAAATCCATATCACCTGGAAAATGAGAACTCAGTAAAACAAACAAAAAGTTCTGAGCATAGGCATAAAAGTACTGAGCAAAAGAGTAACTAGTGCTGAGCATAGGCATAACACAACAAAAGGTACTGAGTATAGTCATGACTAGTACTGAGCGTAAAACAACGCAAAAAAGAAAGTGCTGAGCATAGGCCTAAAATAAAACAAAAAGTACTGAGCATAACACTTATAGAGTAACTATAGTACTGAGCATAGACATAACACAAAAAGTCCTGAGCATAGACATAACACAAAAAGTTCTGAGCATACGCATATAGTACTGAGCATAGGAGTATAAACAAAAAAACAGAGCATAGGCGTAAGATAGTACTGAGCATAGGCATAACACACCAGAAAAGTACTGAGTATATGATAACAATAGAAAATACTGAGTGTATGTATAAGATAGTACTGAACATAGGCATAACTATTGCACGAGCACAGAAAAACCTATTGTGCTGAGCATACGCATGACACAACAGAAAAGTACTGAGTATATGATAACTAGTGCTGAGCGTAAAACAACACGAATAGAAAAGTACTGAGTATTAAATAAAAAACATGTAATTACTGAGCATGAATGCATGCAAGTACATAAACACGTATTATAATCATAAACGAGCAAAAATCTGCTGAGAGTGTGCAATAAACAGAAGATTGGTGAGATACAACGCATATCGATGAACACAAAGGATGAATAACGATAAACAACTACTCAAACACGAAACAAGTAACAAAATAAACAATTCTAGCAAAAAAAAACACAGAATCATAGAAAAAACAAAAAAACCCAGCTAAAACAAGCAAAAAGGAAGAATACAGTAACTTACGTGAGCGCGAGAGGGAGAATAATAGCGAGAGAGAGAGAAGAATAACGCGAGAGAGAGCAGATGAAGATTATGAGCGAAAGAGAGAATAACCAAGCGAGACGACGAAGATGAAGATAGAGAGCGAGAGAGAGAAATACCGGAGCTTTAGTGTCTTAGCATGGATAGAGAGAGAAACGTGTTAATATGTGTTAGTTATGTGATAGTTATGTGGGAGAGTGTGTTAGGGTTTATAATTTATTATATATAGTGTCCAAAAAACAAAGAAAAACATTTGAGGGTAGAAAGGTAATTGCAAAATTAGGGTTCTAGTGTTAAAATTAGTTTGTGGCCTTTAGTAAGAAGAGCCAAAATAGCCGGTCTTGTTGGGTCACGGTGTAGTGATTTCAAGACCCTTTGGGTAATAATCTCAATATTATAATATGGGTATTATTTTAGAGTAGTGGAGAGCCTTTGTAACCTTCATATTTATCCCTTGTAACATCTTACTTATTATGTAATTAGTAGGGTAGTTGGATAGTCTCATAAGTCTCTATATAAAGGTTTGTACATTCCCACAAAGTAAGATGGAAATCCATGTATAATAATATACTCTTCTTATCTCCATATAGTCGCTCATAAACTAGTTTCTTTTACATATTGTTTCAACACGTTATCAGCACGACTTTACCAACCTTACTAATATGATTTGAGACTCTTTATAATTTTTGTTTGTTATATAGAGGTAAGTAATTCTTGAGGTAAGATATTTTTTTAAATTTTTTTTATGTTATATTATAATATAATTGATTACTTCATCTCTATTTGAAAATACATTCTAATAGAGAGTAAAGATTAATCGAAATTCATATACCTCTTCAAAAATATGATTTTGAAAGAGAAGATTCAACTTGAAATTGTACAAGTTTGCTTCAAGAAAAGAATTACAATCATTGAAAAAAATGACGAGGATAAGCAACTGAATGTTTGCTTCAATTTATAAATTATGATTGCTTAAAAGCAATGTGAAACTCGTCTTGTTTATGAAAAAAATAACTTTCGAGTTGTCTAACTTGATAATGATTCATGGGTGAAATTATTCAATCCCACTTTCTACAAAAGTATGATTCATGAAAATAACTCTAACGAAATAAAATCTCGTTGGTATATTGAGCAATATAATTGCCATACATGTAAAGAAAATATTTTATCATTAAAACTTGCATACGATCTGTATACTTGCAGAACCGTGCTCCGCTTAGGGTGTTTATTTGCACTTATTTATATCATTATTTTATCACACCTTAGGCGACACCAAGTTTTTGGCGCCGCTGCCGGAGACTACATCGTTAGTCCTTGTGCAATTATCTAGTGCTTATATTTTAGTTAGTTCTATTTTACGCTTTTCTTTTTAGTTTTTGTTTTACAGATTTTTTCCAGGCAAAAGCAGATTTATTAGGAAAAGAAAGTTTCGTATTACTAGATCCTGCAGAAGCTAATAAATTATGGAGAAGATAGCCCAGCAAATCGCTGAATTACGCGAAGAAATAGCTCAGAGAAATCTAGTACATACCTCACCTTCATGTCTTAGTTGTGGAGCAAGAGATCACTCGTGGGAATATTGCATGAATAATCCAGTTTCAATTTCCTTCATACCTTATCAAAGAAACCATTATTATGATGGTTATTATCAATCTCAAAGAAATTACGCTGATTATCAGCCCCCGCAGAATTATAATTGGGTCGGAAATCAACAGACATATTATCAACCTCGACCACAATCTTATTATCCTCCACAACCTATCTATCAAGAAACTCCAATTTATAACAAAGCTTATCAAGAACCACTTTCTTATTCAATGCAGCAACCCATACAAGAGCAACCTTTGAGTTTGAATTCAAGCATGGCTAAGATGATGAACCTAGTTGAAGATATGGAGATTAGCCAACAAGAATTCCAAACCCAATCCAAGATGCTTAAGAATATCGAGCATACAATGTCACAAATGGTGAATAAACTTCAAATCTTTGAAAACAGACAACTCCCAAGTGATACTAGTGCTCCAGAAAACAATGTTTGTCATGCAGTTGAATTAAGAAGTGGAAAACAATTACCTCCACCTAGAGTAGAACCAGAACCAATCTCTATTCCTGAAAAAGTGGTTGAAGAAACAATTGAAAACAAGGTGGAAGAGGTAATTGAACAAACAAGTATCCCAGAGAAGACACCAGAAAAGAAAGAGAGCCCAGTGGTGACCAACACATGTCCTCCTCCACCATTCCCGTCACGTGTCAAAAATCAGAACAATGATAAAGAATTCAAGAAGTTCCTTGACATGGTGAACGAGTTAAAGATCAACATCCCGTTTGTAGAAGCTCTCACAAGAATGTCAAAATATCGTAAGTTCATGAAAGACATTCTTTCTAACAAACAAAGTTTAGAAACCGAAGAGATGAATGGATTGCCAGAGGAGTGTAATGCTACAAATAAAATAGAGTTACCACTAGATGAACCTCTACCCACGAATTCATGGATGACACCATCCATGATTATGAATCGAGCTGAAAAGTTCGTGGGAATTAGAGGCAAGGGGTGGAAATTTCGTCAATCGTAATCGAGGTAACACGTCAAACTTAATGACGTTAAACAAAAGTACTCTTGGGAGACATCCCACATTCTTTTATGTTTTTAGGTATTTATGTTTTTGTTCGTTTTAGTGAGTTTATGCGTTTTTTAGTGCATATTGCAGTAATAAGAAAGGTATAAGTGTTTTTGGTGTGTAGGTATGCAAGGGTTCGAGTTTGGGGTGAAAAAATGGAAAATTTCCGGAGTTAAAAAGGGCTGTACAGAAGCTTTTTGTGGTACACCGCACCTATCAGCGCGAGAAATTTAACAAAAACTTCGAACTGGCATAACTCTACGCTCGGGTATCGGATTTCACTTCTTCTCGAGTCTAAATCGCATATTTTTTCGAGATCTATCCAATGGAGTGGAGAAAAACTGATTTGGAGATAAAATAAAAAACGATTTTTTTTGGAAAATATAGGCCATACCTCCGGTACACCGGAGAGCAGAAAACACGTGCCCACGGGGTAAGACTCGGGTTTTTGGCCGAGAAGAAAAAAATCAGAAGTTCAGCTCCGGTATACCGGACCAGACCTCCGGTATACCGTAAGATCAAAAACCCGTGGCCACGGGGTAAGGACACGCGTTATTTGTCGTAACTCGAAATTTCAAGAGCTTCATCTCCAGTACACCGCACAGCGCCGCTGGAGAGAGAAATAAGCTTCGTTTTTAGGTTATAAAAGAAGGAGGATTGGTATTATTCTGAAATATTTAATCCTTAAGCTTCTCCTTCTTCCCCAAACCTCTTCCAACTCCATGGAAGCTTCATCAAACCTTCCCTAATCATCAAAACACTACCCAACACCATAAAAACACATCCAATCCTTTCTCCACATCATTACAAAGAAGATTCAACCACCCATATCTTACCAAAACACCTTGAAACCAAGAATCAAAAGATTAAATTTCAGAAATTCATCCTACAATTTCTTAAATCCATACCAATCCATGAAGAAATCATCTTACCCATATAGAGAATCATCATCAAAACACCTTTCCTAACCCAAATAAAGCTTGTACAACCAATAATCAAGAGTTTCAAAATTTCAAGAGTTATTAAAGCTTTGAGTTGGGGGTCAATTGAGATGATTGAGAGGACATAAACATTATCTACTGTAAGGGAGATGAAGAAAAGCAAGGTATTGGATTTAATTGAGAAGAAATCAAGTGAGAAAAGTTCTAGTTCCATACAAAGGGTAAAACAGGTCAAGAGAAGAGAGGTTAGCTAGCTGTGTTTGATTCAATGGGTAAAAAGGTTCCAGCTTTAGTGAAGAAGACAACACAACCTCTACAAATCAAAGACCCTACACGCGAAGAAAAAGAGAAAGCTTCAATGGCCATGATAGTTTCTCCAAAGAAACAATTAAAGGAACTACCTTTTGCTTATGAGAAAGTATTTGAAGAAGAAGTTGATAAAGGAGAATACAAAACGATTCTTGGAGATTAAATAAAGATTGGGTTGGTCTACGTTTATGGTAAGACGTTCTAAAAATGCTATCTTTGTGAATTGTATTTTGTGAGAAGAAGAGGATGTGGCACAGTTGATCTATGAGGAGGTGATACGATTTTCGATCTCTCCCATGTCGTTATTTAATGCAATATCCTACTATGATCACGTGTCTTAATCGGAAATTGAATAAGAAGTTGGGTGAAGATGAAACACGTGAGTTTAAGACGAGTAACAATATTGACAATGCTTGGATCGTTAAAGTTTTGAGAGTAATTACGCAACTTTCAAAAGAAGAAAAGGAGTACATCATAACTCTCCGTGAGCAGTTAAAGGAAAATCCAGCAAATCCTATCTAGGACGTCGATAAGGCGAGGTAATAGCCTCGAAGAGTATGTTTTCTTTCTTCCCTACCATTTCTTTATGTGCAATATGTATGCTAATTTTAAATTTTATTTTTCTTGAGTCTTTTTCGATTCGTGGGGACACGGCTCATTTTTGAGTTGGGGTGGGAATTCGTTGTCCTCATCTTCCTTTTTGTTTTTTCATAAAATTTAAATTTTTTTAGGTTGGAATAGGCATAGAATATGTTGAATGTACCTGTTGAGCATGATTTAATTGGGTCAATGAAAGTAAGTAGTATGTTTTTCAAAGATGTTACAACTATGGTTAGTATGCATGTACAAAAACAGGAAATAAAAGATAGAAAAGTTAATGAGCAATGCTAAGAAGTTACGTTGAAACTTAGGGAGAGTTATTTAGTATGTAGAACGCGAGGTTTGAAATTAGTTGAAAACCCGCTTATCTATAAACTATTAGTGAAAAAGTAACAAAATCCGGTAGTTAGAAAGATGAATAAGGCAGTTCTTTTATATTGAAGCCACTTGAAGCCTTTTATACCTTCTCACCCTTTTATTTGATTATTGTTATTATTTATCCGTCTTAGCCCCTCTGAGCCTTTCTAAATCTTTTTATTTAACCACATTATAATCCATACCCTTAGTTTGTTGGACTTATCTATATAACCCGCACTCGAATCGCAAAACTTGAGACAAGTCGTTTTTAGAGCTTGAGTTTGGGGTGGTGAGTTTCATCATTAGGGAACATTGGGATTTGGGAATTGTAATTGTGAATTTATTGATGATGAAAAAGTTAATATTGTAACCCTTTGGTGGGGTAATAGTGAATGAAAAAGAAGCTACGAGCTAAAATTTCCAACAAGGGCATAAAAGGAAAAATATATATATGAAAAAAAAGCGTGATATCTCGAACATTAAAAAGAGAGTCATAGCTATACAAAAGAAAAAAATTGATGTGAAAAGAATATATATTCGGACCGGCAAAGTGGATTTTGTATATCATCATGAAAAAGGTTTTGTTTGGGAATAATTGGGGATGCACATCAAAAGCATCAATAAATTGGGTTGAGTGAGAACATCTTCGAGTGAAAACTCAAGCTCTAGGGCGATTCGTTGATGGAATGTGAGGAGAGAGCCAAAAGCTCACTTTTCGTTTATCCAAATATACCACACCGTCCCTAAGCCACGTTATAACTAAAGACCTTAGGATTTCTAACTACTTGGTGGAGAAACAATTGAGCTATTAGGTAGTAGGTAAGTGGACCATTGGATTCTATATTAGGACCTATGAACAACCTATAGCCATTAGCACGAACTAAGTTAAGACCTCTCCTTCTGGCATTGCGAAATTAATCTTGACTTGAATCTATGGATTGTTGATTACGTGTATATTGATCATACTTGTGCATTATGTCTTGAGCATTACTACATGAGACTTTTTAGGTACTATGCTCTAAGATCATTCATTGTGTTCTATTCTTATAAGATGCAACTTCATCCTCGCAAATAAGTTATGAGCTCAGTGTAATAATAAAACACATTCATAAATGACTAAGTCACGTATTCCACTTGAAAATATCATAATGCTCAAATTAGTTTCCTTTGAAAAAAATACATTGCAGCGCGTAAAGTGTGGTCGACCCGTCGGTTCCAAAATATCATAAAATTGAGCAGTATGAGCAAGTTGGCACTTTTAAAATTATCATGAGATAATGTAGAAAATATAACTAAAGCATAGTACTCTAAAAAGAGTACCAGGTACCTGAATATTTTCTCAGTATTGAGAAATTGAGATAAAAGTATCTCATTCAATTATAATACTACAGAAATATATGGAATCAAAAAACAACTTGATCATGATCGAATAATATGTGTAATTGATCATGTAAAAGTTACTAAATGAAAACGAGGATCTTGAATCGAAGTCTATTCTATGATGTCGTCTAGAAAAATTAATTGAGCGATATAATAAGATGCAGTCAGGCATAATCATACTCACACGATCAATATGAATATATGAAGTAAATTTTTTGGTGGATAATATTTGCCTGAAAGTTTAATATAGGACTCCATGTGCGTCTTATGGTAAAATAAATTTACCAATATGTATCGTGTGATACGGAAAAATGGCATGAAAGTCTTTAGAAGACTAAAAACGCGTATACATAAATCTCGGGATATATTAGAATGATATTTGTATTAACCTTTAATTGTCTTATATATTTTCATGTAATTTGCCATATATTTGTTTTATATTTCATAAGTAGAATATGTGTTTATTTATGATTACGTACATGAATATTTATTAATCTAAATTACACATGATTGTGTTTGTGGATCATTCCAGTGTTATATGACGATATGACTTCATATATTGTTTAAGTTGAAATTATAGTTACAATTACAAAAATGTGTAAGATACTGAATATCGAGATTATATTCGAAATTGAATATCATCACATATACGTTTACATGAGGGGGAGAACACACGTATTACACTCTTTATTCCTTCGTCAAAGTTTTTTCCCACAAGGTTTTCCTGACAATGTTTTTAACGAGGAAAATTAAAAGCGTATTGATAACGATGATGCCTCTCTATTTGTGATGATTTAATCTATCTTGGAGACATCATTTTATTTTTATTTATTAGTTTATAGGTCGATTTTCTCATGATTTAGTACACTTTCCTATTTTGTGTCTTGAATTGATTATTTATTATTTTTAGAGCATATTGGGTTTAATTATTTATTTAGTGTGAAGGTTTAGAGATATATGGTAATTAATTAGAGTCCAAGTCAAAGTCTAAGAGCTAAAGGAAAGAGATAAACATGGAAATTGAAGATAAGGAAGTAAAAGATAAAAGTATGGAAAAGGAAAAACTGCCTTAAATCTGAATTCCTGCACCTACGACCACAAATCAGCTTATATATCAAAATCAGTGAGAAATATGGAGAAACGGTCAAGAGTAAAGTTAAAGATCTTTCCGAGACGATGAATTTCGACTACTCATACGCGTCAATCGGATGAGTATTGAAGCTGCTAGGAGCAAAACAAAAACGGGGCTGATTCCATATTTTTGGGCTACGAATTTGAGTTGGGTTAGGAGTCCACTACTTACCTTTTCCTTCAAGAAAACGAATTAGGTCAACCTATACACTATAAATACAGCCTCTTAACATTAGAAAATCATCCTTGACCAAACCTTAAGGTCAGGAAGAAGGTATAACACAAGAAGAGAAGTCTGGAAGGAGCTGTGCATCAATTATGTCTCCTTCAACCTTTAATTCTGTAATTCTTTTCTTCTCTTTTCTTAGTATGAACTAAATTCTATTTAGCTTGAGTTTCAGCATATATGTATGAACCCTAGTTTTGATTGACATCTATATAATTTGGGAATTTTATGTTTTAAATTGAATTATTGTTTTTATTCACTGTTTATGTGTTTGGGTTTATATTTTGTGTTCTTGTGGACTGCAGCCATATAGAATTACCATAATAGTATTTAGGTCACCATTGACAACGGTGTTTAATTATATGATTAGCACATAACGTCTAGAATAAGGTTTAGATCTGACAAATCAACCTAACTAGATCACCATGGTTTAGTGTATTGCTATTTAACCAATTGCAGGAATAGTTTGCTTAGAACTCCTTATTGACACAGGTAATCCCTATTTAAACTACCTAGCGCAATTGGAATCGATTATTGAAATACTACATAATTCACCCTGAAATGTTTAGAACGGCAAAACTAGTGGGGATTACATGCTATTTACTCAAGCTAAACTTTCATACTATCTTCTTTTCTTTTATTTATTTTCTGTCTTTAGTTTATTAGTTTAATTTTCCTTTATTGAAAATCAAATAAAAATCTATCTTTCTCTTCTTTACCCTTGCGTATTATTATTCTAGCTTAATTAGTTGCACTTGAATATTTGCATATGTTTTCTTAACCTTCGTAGTCCCTGAGGAACGAATTCTATTTATTCATTAAAACTTGCATACGATCTGTATACTTGCAGAACCGTGCTCAGCTTAGGGTGTTTATTTGCAATTATTTATATCATTATTTTATCACACCTTAGGCGACACCAAACGATTATGTACTCTTTTCCTTCACTCGGTTTTTGTCCCATAGGGTTTTCTTGGTAAGGTTTTAACGAGGCATATCAGTAAAAATTTGGTGGATATTCAACTCGACTTGGTCAAATTTAAGTTCACAAGAAAAGCCCAATATGAATATCATGTCAATATAATTTATGGCTGCACTTGATAATTTTATGCAAAGATACTTCCATTTCATGAGACAAGTCGATAATACTAATGATCAAGGTACTTTATCCACACATTCAGAGGGATATTCATACGCGTTGCACTCTTTTCCCCAGACTAGTTTTTTTCCCATTGGGTTTTACTAGCGAGGTTTTTAACGAGGCAACATCATATGCGTATTTGAAATAATACCCAAGAGGGAGTGTTATGAAATATTATAATGTGGGTATTATTCTAGAGTAGTGGAGAGCCTTTGTAACCTTCACATTTATCCCTTGTAACATCCTACTTATTATGTAATTAGTAGGGTAGTTGGATAGTCTCATAAGTCTCTATATAAAGGCTTGTACATTCCCTCAAAGTAAGATGGAAATTCATGTATAATAATATACTCTTCTTATCTCCATATAGTCGCTCATAAACTAGTTTTTTTTACATATTGTTTCAACAGGTTATAGGTTCATTGAAAACTCATTTTTTGCAAAATTAAATGGGCTTGTATATTAGCATACTATTAACACTTATGCATTGTTGGGATACAACTTATCAAAGGAAAGGAAATGGTAGAAACATAAAAATATTAAAAAAAATGATAATCGTGTTTAGATTATAAAAATATTAATAAAAAAAGTGATAATCGTGTTTGGTTTAAGAAATCACTTGTTTGGATTCACATTATTAAAGGAAAGAAAATGATTATTTTACATAAAAATATTTTATACCTTTTTTATGTTATGTAAAAATATTATACATTAAAATTATAAAGTTACTTGTGACATTTTAAAAAGTAATCACTTTTTTAAATGACTTCAAAATAGGAGGATTAAATATATTACATTTTAAAAGAAATCAAAGAACTCTGCAATCCATTGAATTATTTTCCTATAATATATATATATATATATATATATATATATATATATATATATATATATTTAAACAAAGAAAAGAAAAAATTATTCCTATTATTTCTTTTTTTTCTTCTAAAAATCTGAATCTAAACAATACATTAATATAATGTAAGTTTATCTTTATCCATAGCGGTAAGGTTTAACTATTTATACATGGAGTTATTTTAAATTCAAACTCATTTTCATATCTGAAATAAAACAATTATTCTAATAAATATTAAAAAATGAATAATTATACATTAAATACTATTTACATATTAAATTATTAACTACCCTTTATTTAATCTAATATTATGTAGGGTTTTTGCCCAGTAAACTAGTGCAGCCTTGTGTAGTATCTCGTAAAAGAACTATCTTTTCTACCCTCTTTAAGAGATCTTGAGTTTGCTTCCATTTAACGGCAACAAAATAATTAAAATGGATATGTCAAGAAAATATACAAATATATCATAAAACGGGTCAATAATTATTCTAAATACATAATACAGATTTTTTTTAAACTAATACAGTTCAAGTTAAGGAGAAATTCTCAAAACTCAAAGAGTTGAGTTCAGAAAAAATTCCTAAAACTCAAAAAGTTGAGTTATGGGAGGAAAATTCCTAAAATAAAAAAATTGAGTTATGGAAATAATGTTAGTTCGAAACAATTATACATCAGAATAAGATTTTTTTTTGAAAAAAAAAGATAATTTAAGTTTCGGGAGAATTCTCAAAACTCAAAAAGTTGAGTTATAATGTTAGTTCCAAACAATTATATATCAGAAAAAACTATTTTTTAAAAAAACAATTTGATTTTCGGGAAAATTCTCAAAACTGAAAAAATTAAGTTTCGGGAAAATTCCAAAACTCAAAAAATCTAGTTTCGGGAAAATTCCCACAACTAAAAAAGTTGAACTTAGCTACTTGTTTTAGCCTGTTTTTTAACAGAAATTGGTATATATTTACTCGATTAATAAATCCTTTTTTGGGTGATCTATTTATAGAAATTACATGTTTGTTATTCTTAGGTGAAAGCATGGTTTGCTCACAAAGATGCAGATGCTTTAAGAATGCCAAAATTTGCTTGTGGAGGAAGAAGATACTCCTGAAAAGAGGTAAATATAACACATTTCATAAGCGAAATAAAATATTATTGACTTTATTTATGTGCAATCAAGCTAAGTTAGATAAGAAAAGATAGAAAAAACTTAGACACAAGAAAAAAAGGTGAAATATCATACAAATGGTGATGAAGCAACATATAATATTATTGAATCTGTGGATGAGCCACTTGATAAAGTAGATACTATAATCGAAGATGTAAATATGGTAGTTTCATCAGAAATCTCCATCTCTAATGGTGTTGATCAGATTGACTTTTTAAGCAAAGGAAATGATGATGTGGATCTTAAATATCAATTCGATTCACAATTAGAGTTAGCAAATGATGATGGTGATTTTATAAATATTTGGCATGTCCAAAAATCATGTAAATTCAGTTGTTAAAAGTTGAACCTATACAGAAGCAAGAACCTGAACCTGAAAGAGACACGAGTGTAAAACCTTAGAGTTGGTGATCATCAATTATCTGAAAAGGAGAATTTCACTTTATTTAATGCTTGTGTGTTCTGGTTTGTATATGTATTGTCGTATATTATAATTTTGTTTTTCTCTTATTGATATTTGCAATTACAACTATATCAAATGGTAATGTGTTTAGCTCTCACATCAAGTCTTATACTTGTGATAGACAGAAAGACAGATCTCCTCCACCACAATCTGAAGGAAGGGATCGGGAATTAAGAACTAAAGGGGGTAATGATAGGGGGACTCGTTCCGAAAAATATATGCAGGTGATAGCTTAGACACGGGGGTTGACCATGACATGGGGTGATAGATGTGGCAGAAAAAGGGCAACTTTACATGATGTGTTGGCGTAGGCTACTAGACATGTATATTTTACTCAACAAGCTGTTTAAACTTTGTTCGTAAGTGATGATGAGATGGATAAAAATCAACCAGATAAGGAGATTGTGAAGAACAATGAGGATTCCAGAACTATTTCTACTCTTAAGCTCACAGAGAATAGAGGTGAAAGCACGGGAGCCAGGTTTAAAGGGCAAGATACTTCTAGTGCAGGGAATCATAGTTATGATTATATGAAATGGCAAGAAGTTGCTAATAAGCGTAAAAGAAGACAGTCTACAGTGTATAGTTCTAAAGCAAACCGCCTTAGGAAACTTACTCTTGAGGAGGGTACTTTAACTCAGGAAGCGAATATAGAAGGGAGGGTTAAAGGCGCTGACATGGGTGGTAATACAGAAGATATAAGTAATAGCAATTTTGCAGAACTTTATGGTGTTAAGAATGGTGAAACAGAAACTGATAAAGAAGATGACAATACTAAAAACAGTGAAACTCAGCATCCTGGTGTGGAAGAACAGGTTGGTGAAGACACAGGTGCTTCTGAATCTAATGACGTGGCTATCTTTTATAGGGAATACTCGAGGATCAGTAAGGTTGGGGTTAGAGTTCGTGTACGGGGTAGAATAGGCGGTAGGGGTAGACGAGGTAGCAGCCACTCGGAGATGGCTGCGGAACGGAAATGATTACCATCTTCTGGAACTGTCAGGGGATTAGGGCCCCTTGACAGTCAAGGTTTTGAAAGTTATGGTGGCTGAACATAGACCTATTGTGGCCTACTTTTTTTGAAACAATGCTAATGAAGGTGGATGCTCCACTATTTGCGAGGAACTTAAATTTTGATAACTTTTTTGTGGTGAAACCCCAAGGTAGTTTGGACCACTCTTGGGGGGGGGGGGGTTTGTTGGTTTAGAACTCTAGTTTTACTCTTACTATTTTGAACTATGGCCCGTCTTTTAATATTGTTTTTATTAAAGATAATGTTTTATCGTATTAGTATGATTTATTGAACGCTCCTAATTCTTATAGTGAATGTAAAATTTTATACAATCAACTCACGCAGTGGAGATCACTACATGCTGATCCTGTTATCTTTATAGGAGACTTTAATGACATCTCAAATGGGAGTGAGAGACTTAGCAAATCTCCTCCCAACCAACAGCACATCTTAAATCTCAATCTATTAATTGCTAATAATATGCTAACCAAATGACTGACTTATGGAAGTTATTATACATGGACTAATAGGAGATCAGTGAACAACATAGTCAAATAAAAAATTGACAAAGCTTTTGCTTCAACGAAATGGATTGAAGTTTTCCCCAATGCTATAGCGTACATCCAACTGGCTACGGGTTTTGACCATTCTCCTATTGTTCTTCTCCCACATGGAAATGAGAGACGCCATATGAAACATTTTAGGGTTGAATCTAACTGGTTTAATCATGAACACTGTAGAACCATCATCACCAACGCGTGGGGAGATCAAGTTGAGGACATACCACTTCAGGTGGTCATCCAAAAACGGGAGGCGACCACCCAAACATTGACCGCCTGGAATAGAATTACCTTTCCTAACAACAAGAAAAAGATCAAAGAACTGGAACTCCAATTAATTGACATTTCGAATGTGCCGCTCTCGGATAAAAATCAAATGGATCAAATGGAGGAAGCATACATTAAGGAACAACTGGAAATGTACTTGAGAAGAGAAGAAATTTATTGGGCGGATAGATCTAGAGATTAATGGATACATTACGGAGACAAAAATTCCAAATACTTCTTCACGCTCACTTCAGAAAGAAGGAATATCAACAGAAGCGCTGGTACAATCCGATAAGGACATTAAACTACAATTTGATAATTTCTATAAAGATTTACTCAAAGAACAGGAACCAACGGAACTAGAAGAAGCACTACGAAATCTTTCAGCAAACTCCCAAGATGAATCCAAAACTCACTGTCATCCCAGACAAAGACGAGATCAAACGTGAAGTTTTTGATATGAGTCCTAGCAAAGCTCCTGGACCAGATGGCTTTAACGGTAAATTCTTTCAAGGATACTGGGTTATTATAGGACTGGACTTGGTAAACTCGTGGTTGATTTTTTTACTAAGAATACATCCCTTATTATGTTAACTGAGACTTTGATCACACTTATTCCTAAGGGGGATATTCAGAACGAAGTAGAAGACCACCGACGGATTTCACGTGTTAATTTTGGTTACAAAATTATTGCAAAGATACTAGCTAACAGATTACATGATATTATTAATGATATTACATCCCCAACTCAGACAACCTTCATCAAAGGTAGAGCGATACATGACGATATTATCATTTCTCAAGAAGTATCTTTCTTTATGAAACGTAAACTTAAAAATAAGGCGAATTTGCAGCTATTAAACTGGACATGTAATTTTTTTATGACCGGGCTCGCTGGGATTTCCTGAGACTATTATTGGATAAATTAGGTTTTGACCAGAAATGGATAGATTGGATTTTGAACTGCATCTCAACGGTTACTTTCCAAAACAATCCCCTTTTCAACCAGGACAAGGGATCAAACAAGGGGACCCACTCTCACCTTTACTAATTTCACTCCTCACTGAAGCACTTATCTCCCTTCTTGAATCAAATGTGCAGAAAGGATTGATTACGGGCATAAAGATCACTCATAAGTTCCCTACTATTTCTCACCTTCTTTTTGCAGATTATTCCCTTTTCTTTTTATCGCTGGACGAACAGGACCTGGAAGAATTTCAGGAGTGTATTACTACATACTGTAGATGCTCAGGGCAAAAAGTGATCTTTCATAAATCGTCTGTTTGCTTCAGCAAGCGAACGCCAGACGATGTACGACAACAGATTACGTCAACTTTCCAAATTCAGGAAACTACGGATCTGGGGAAATATCTCGAAATCCCACTTTGTCATAAAAGATCCAGAAGGGAAACACTGGCATGGATTGCAGAAAAAGTGTTAAAAAAAGTGCAGGGATTGATTTCCAATCTTTTATTAGAAGGGGGAATGGAGGTCCTTATTAAAGCAGTTTTACAAGTTATCCCTTGTTATGCTATGTTTATCTTCTCCTTCCCTATTGGTTTTTGCAGGATACTTACATCGATTATCGCTTGATTTTGGTGGAACTCATTACAAAAGAGGAAAATTCATTTGCTTGAATGGGAGAAGGTGACTGCGGCTAAAGTAGTTGGAGGGATGGGCTTTCGGGATCTTAAAAGAGAAAATACGGAGATGTTAGCTGTGCAGGCCTGGAGAATTCTTAACAACCCCAACTATCTAGCTTCTCTGGTATTGTAAGGTATTTACTTCCCTAACAAAAATTCCTTGATGTTAAATTAAGACAGAGTAGAACTTGGTCCTGGGCTAGTATACTAGAAGGCAAGGACCTTCTAGTCAAACAAGGTTTTATTGAAATTGGAGATGGAGAATCTACACATATTTGGAAATACAAATGGCTACCATCGGGTATCATTAAAGATAAGCCCCAAGACACCCAACTAGAAACTGTTGACCAACTGATGAATCAATAAAAGGATGACTGGAATTGGGAAGTGATTGACTTAGCACTCCCCCTACCAGTTAAAGGCGAAGTGGCCAAGACTCTTCTTCTCAATGTGGATGATCAAGACATTTTTACGTGGCCTCATTCAAAATCCGGTCAGTACACTACTAAATCAGAGTACAAAATTCTTACCCAGTTTGGTAATGACGTTGCTAGCCAAACTTTTAACCAAGCAGAATTGGACAATCCAAAGTTATGGAATTGGATCTGGATATCTAACGTTGATAATAAAGTTTGATTGTTTACTTGGAAGGTGTGTAGGAACATTCTACCTACTAAAAAACTCTATTATCGACACTGTAGCGATGATAAGACTTGTATATGGTGTGACATTTCCACTGATATTGTTATGCATTTATTACTATCCTGTCATTTATGTAAACAGGTTTGGGCTGGAACGGCTCTCCAAATCCGTGTTCCGGAAGGGGAATCTCAGTCAATTGGGGAATGGATTACTAATCTATGTGACAACTTGGTAGACTCTCTATGGAAACAACATAAATTCATTGCTTATGTACAACTAACACTTTGGAACATTTGGAAATCAAAAATGAAAATGGTTCACGAAAACATCAGAATTGACCCTAGGAATGTCATTTATGAAATAAGTGCAGGTATGAAGGACCTTTACAGTGAGCACTGGGACTTGGAGATACATCCGCCCACTACCAATCAACCAAATCCAGCAGAAAACCCGTGGGATCCCGAGGAACTTCCAGGAACCCAGTGTATTTTTACATGTGACACATCTTTTACAGAAAGGACAGAACAAAGCGGAATTGGCATCGTCAAAAGAGATACTAATACTGGTCAAAGGTATACATTTTCTAAGTCTATTTGGATGGACTCAACAGCGGAAGGCGAGGCAATAACAGTTTTTGAGATTTCTCAGCTAAGTCTTTCTCACCCTGGCCTTAAAACTATTATATGTTTGGACAACCTTGATCTTATTCAAGATATCAAGTCGTTGCCATTGACATGGTGGAAAGTTAGACCATTTGTCAAGCTGATTCCCAGGATCATTGAAGAACACTGAAATCCGTTCTTCAAGCATCTGCGTCGACGACTCAACGGACTAGCTGATACGTGGCGCACTGAGCTAGGAAAGCGGCACCTGTAGTTGAGGGGCATTTTTTCCTGGAATCGCAGTTTATGAGACTTGGGATAGGCTGATAGTTCGATTAGCCGATACGTTTGTAACGACTGTCCAAAAAAAATTGCTATTCACTTCTACGGATTCCAACATTGAGGACGACACTTATCCTCGCCAAAGACATGTAAGGTACTCACAAAAGACCGTGTTTGATCTTTGGCGAGGACATTGTTCGAGTATAAATCTACTATAATTTGTTCTCCGCCTTCTTCTACCAGTTCGAACTTATAGCTGAGTTGGCAAATTAACATGGTATCAGAGCTCCAGGTAATTGAGGCCCTAGGTTCGAGTCCTCAAGGACGATTGTTCTAGCGAATGAATTTTTTGAGATAACTTTTATTTATTTATTTATTTTCTTTTTTATTATTTTTTTGTTTATTGATGTTTTGTTTATGTATTAATTTTATCTTTTGTAATTAATATTTTTATTTATTATATAAACCCAATAATCACTTAAATAAAATAAAAACGATGATAATATTTTATTTACATACCCATAAAAGTTTAAAAAGTTGATAATAAAAAAATAAAGTCAAACATAGAGTCGATTCAATCATAAAAGTCAAATGTTACAACAATATCAAGGTCGAGTTAAACCTTCATCATCGGCTTCCTCGTCTTCGAGTCTTAAGTTTCTGGGCTGGCTGGCTGAAGGACTTGTATAGGGTGATCGGAACTACGAGGATCAAAACAAGGAGGATCGGAAAGACCGGTAGCAGAAGCAGTGGAAGGATGCACGTGAATAGATAGTCCCTATTCTGCCCTGGACTGATTAACAAAGTCGAGGGCTTTAGTCAACCTATCTTCGAGGGTGCAGCTTGTGGGCCAGGTGACAGTTGTGGAGATCCTGGATCGAGATCTTTTGTCCTCCAAAATGAATAGATCCCAACCCACCAAGATAAGATATTCGTTGATGGTCCACATCATTGCGTCAAAGTCTCGGTCCATCTTATCAGATGACAGATCTTTAGCACTCCTCGAATGCATGGCCTTAGGAGGTTCTCAAACTTCAGGGATCAAACTCCGGGTCCATTCACCCATACCTAGGAGGGACACCTCCATTACCGCCTCCACCTGATCCTTTTGCATGAGTAACGGTGTAGATGATGACGAGCCAGACTGAGTCTGGGATTTCTTGACTCTTTCACGCAGGATAGCTCTCAGTGCGGCATGTTATGAAATAAATAAAAAGTACTTAATTAAATTTCAAACTCAAAATAAATAATTGAAATCGTATTTAAATACTTACATTTGATCTCTCATACGCTTCCATCCTCCACTTCTCCTTGTCATAGCTGATATCAAAGAAGAAATCGTCCATTCAAGGAAGGAGCAACTCCTGCTCTTGACCCTCCACTTATGCTTGAAGAACCACCAAGTTCTTCTCTCCCTCCTGTTTCAGTCAAGTATAAAGGTGTTAAGATTACTCAATGACAAAAATCAATGAGTTGTGTTCCTTACCATAAATATCTCCTCCTGTGTACCGGAGTAAGTCCTCGATCCTGCTCCACTTAGGCATTTTTGCTTCCTCTGGGTTTTCTGATTTGCTACAAACCGATTCTAATTTTTTAACAAAAACAAAACAATAATATAATAAAGTATATATTTATAATTTTTAAAAAGACCAATAATATTACCTTATTTTTATCTTTTTCCCACATCTTACAGGTGGCCTCCCAATTCTCTGAGATTTGGTCTTCCGGTATTTTACACATTAGGTAATAACCCGTCTTCAACCTGTATTTGAGATCGGTGTATCCCTTGATACATTAGCCATCTAGGTTGCCTGAGATCATCGACTAATCTGTTATATGAATCCAATCATCAATGTGGAAGAAATCATGTTCACAAATATCTTCAATGATTACTTGTGTCGCCTAAGGTGTGATAAAAAGATGTATAAAATAAGTGCAAATAAACACCCTAAGCTGAGCACGGTTATGCAAGTATACAGATCATATGCAAGTTTTAATGAATAAGTAGACTTCGTTCCTCAGGGACTACGAAGGTTAAGAAGAACTTATGCAAATATTCAAGTGCAAATATGAAAGTTAGAAATAATAATACGCAAGTAGAAAGAAGAGATAGATAGATATTTATTTGGTTTTTAAATAAGAAAACTAAACTAATAAACTAAAGACAGAAAATTAAATAAAAGAAAAGAAGATAGTATAAGAGTTTAGCTTGAGTAATTAGCAAGTAATCTCCACTAGTTTTGCCGTTCTAAACATGTAAGGTATGAATCATGTAGTATTTCAATACTTTGGTTTCAATTGCGCTAGGTAGTTTCAAATAGGGTTTACCTGTGTCAATAAGAACCTAAGCAAACTGTTCCTGCAATTGATTAAATAGCAATACACTAAACCATTGACTATCTAGTTAGGCTGAATTGTCAGATCAAACCTTATTCTAGACGTTATGTGCTAATTCTATAGTAAAATATACCGGTTATCTAACTACTATGATGGTAATCCTATATGTTTGCAACCATAAAGAACACATAATATAAATCCAACACATAAACAGAGAAATCAAAACATAAATTCAATCAAATTAGATAGATGTCAACCAAAACTAGGGTTCATACATATATGCTAAAACTCAAGCTAAATAGAAATAATTCATCCTAAGAAAAGAAGAGAAAAGAATTACAGAATTAAAGGTTGAAGAAGACATAATTGATGCACACCTCCTTCCAGACTTCTCTTCTTGTTGTAAACTTCTTCCTAACCTTAAGGTTTGGTCAAGGATGATTTTTATAATGATAATAGGTTGTATTTATAGTGTATAGGAAGACCTAATCTTTTTCTTGAAGGAGAAGGTAAGTGTTGGACTCCAAGACCAACTCAAATTCGTAGCCCAAAAATATGGAATCAGACCCATTTTTGTTTTGGTCATAAAAGCTTCAATACTGATCCGTTTGACGCGTATGAGTAGTCGAAATTCATCGACTCAGAAAGATCTTTAACTTTGCTGTTGACCGTTTCTCCAAATTTCTCACCTATTTTGATATATAAGCCGATTTGTGGTCGTAGGTGCTGGAATTCAAATTTATGGCAGCTTTTCCTTTTCCATATTTTTAGCTTTTACTTCCTTATCTTCAATTCCTATGTTTATCTTCTTTCCTTTAGCTCTTATACTTTGACTTGGACTCTAATTAATTACCATATATCTTTAAAGCTTCACACTAAATAAATAATTAAACCCAATATGCTCTAAAAATAATAAATAATCAATTCAAGACCCAATATAGGATAGTACACTAAATCAAATGGAAATCCACCTATAAACTAATAAATACAACTAAAATGATGTCTCCAAGATAGATTAAATCATCACAAATAGGGAGACATCAATTACACTTCTATATATTCTGTGGAAATTAAAAAGATTAAATGTTAAGGTTAGAAAAATTAACCGTAATCGATTTTGACATGACGCTGCAGCTCGATGGGGGACCTCTGGCCAACTCTCATAACAAGGGGGAACCTTCACTCGGATCGTGAGATTAGGTTCTGTTCATTAACAAATAACAAAATAATAGAACCTTAAATTAACAAAATAAAATTGTTACCTCTTCCATTAGAACATGATTTTAACTGATAGCTCTGCCACATAAAAGATCGCCTCCATTAGCACATATAGAGCACAAATCATCATTCTACTCAGGTTTAACTGATAGCTCATGGAGTGACACTCCACTTGACATAAATAAATTGCGGTGTAAGTTCCTATATTATCCTAATATTACACTACATGCCCCTATCTGATGCAAAAATTTCCAATATTGCACTATAGGCCATTTGATCAAACAGTGCCATGGTTTGTTTTCATAATAAAGTGACCTATAATGCAATTAACTTACTTTAAGTGGATGGCCAACATCATGAGTTAATTGAACTGAGCGACATCACTGGCCAAAGCAATAGAATTAAGATTCCTGGCCGAGAATCAAAAAACACAATCAAATACCTGTAATTCCACAAATGAACCAAAATTGAAAATGAAATCAAATCATTCATCTGAATAAACTACCGAAACCTTTAGAATCGATTACGATCAAATTGAGGGAGAGTTTTTTATTAAAAAAAGTTCAGGCGGCAGTGGGTTACGGTGGTGGAGTATTTGTCTTCAACTTCAAATTGAATTGTTCTCCCTTTTCTTCTAAAAGTTCATACTTTAAGTTGAGTTGGCAAGTTAACAAAGAGAATATAGTCAATTACCAGAGTTGATCAACAACCCTTTTTCTTTTACAAAAGATTATGTCTCCTGGAACCAGAATTGACTGCTAACCAAAGAGAATCTAATTAATTACAATTCCTTTTTTGGAACTCCATTCTTCTGGAACCAGAATTGATCGAACACGTTCAATAAGACCAATTCAAAAAAAGCAGTATAAGACAAAATTGCATCTCCAACAGTTGAGCCAGATGATATTTACTGCAAAACAATTCAAAAAATAAATTATACGACCAAATCGCTCACTCCAACAGAAAAGGTTGTTCTCAACGCATCACTTATCATAAGGTAAAAGGCGTCCAACAATAATAATGACCAATTCAGAAAAATTGTAAAAGAGATTTTAGAGTTTAAATGGTAAAAATTATTTTTTTTACCTTAATTTGGGTTCTTCGATTGTTGATGGCTTAGCCAAGCCAGGTTGTTGATAGTCGAGAATGGTCTCCGAGTGGCGATAGTTTTACTTTTGCAGGAGAGCGGATACTTGGTGGTTTGAAGAGCAGCTTGGTGGTAGGAAGAGCGGCTTGGTGGTAAGGCAGGAGAACGGCTTGGTAGTGGGAAGGTTATTGTACATGTGAAAGAAATGAGAAGGTAAAGATATGAGTTTTAGGTTATATGATTTGTCATAATTCAAAGAGATGAGTTTGAGGTTATATGATTTGGTTAGAATTCAAATTATGAGAAGCAGTTAAATGGGATATTTCTAAGCTAAATGGGAGAAAAAGGGAAAATATGGAAAATCAAATAAGTTGTGTTATGTAATATAGATTTACGTCACTTAAATTTCCAATAATATTAAAGACTCATTCTACCATATGTGGATTATCAAGTAAAAGTTATCAGAATTTGTAAGCTGCCTCAAAAGTAAGATAGAAACTATAGTGCAATCAAATAAAAAAACTAATATCAGGATAATTTTTTTTTGGCATGTATCAAGATAATTAAAATGGGGAACTTAACTCTACATTATTTTGATTTATAACCATTCTCAAGCTAATTAATCAATTTCAAAGATTAAACAATGATAATATTAGAGACAAAAAAATCAAAAATACCTTTTCATTAAGGATAAAAGTTTTTTTCTAGGATGCTTCTAACATAAAACAAGAAAATTAAAACAATAAGGAATAATAAATTTATTCTTTTGGATGAATTTAGATAAACATAACAAAGTAAATTATACAACGTATGAAATGTAAGTTAACTAAATCAAATTTAACATGTATCTACAACTTCTAATTCGATTCACACAACCTTGTTTAAACCTGTGCATTTCTTCAAGATGAAAATAAATTTACTAACTATATAGCTAAGGGATCAATGGTTATTAAACACATAATTTAAGAAAGGAAAAGGTAATTATTTATTAAGAGAACTAGACATATTTGTTTATTACCTCAGTCGTCGTTGTTTTTATTTGGAGTTTATAAAATCTCCGTTTTTGCAAAATCATTGGTAAAAAAGTTGTTTATTTATAAACAAAGCCTAAGGGTGTGTATTTTATTGATAGTCTGACTATAAAATTAGTTGAGAGGTATTCAATTAAGATTTTAAAGATGTATATAGATAAATATTGAATAAATGAGATTAGAATTTGACAAAATTTATGAAAATCTCGTATAAAATACGTTAGACTCCGTCAAAATATATTGAGAATTTAAAAGACTCTAAGAAAGTCCATATAGAGTTAAAATAGTAAATGGAGTCTTAAAAGTCTATAGATTTTAAAAATTCTAAAAAAATTCTACAGACTCTTAATTGAATACACCCCCTAAATTCCTACAAAGTCAAATGACTTACAAAGTCCAATTATTTTTAAATACCTACAACTTTTAATGGATTTTAAAGAGTTTGGATTGAATATATCTAGATTTTAAAAGAGTTTTTAAAATCCCAATTGAATACACTCAGATTTTAAAAAGACTTTTTGAAATCTTAATTGGATACCCCTGGACTTTTAAATTCCAAAAAATCCAATAGATTCTCAAATCTCATGTATACTTCTTTTTATTGAGCAGTGTTTCAAGTATAGAAGCAGAAAGAGTGTCCAAGTTATAAGAACCGATGGTGCAATATCTTAACAATTTATTACTTTATGTCTTGATTTGATGATTTATTACTTTTCGAGCATATTTGGTTTAATTTGTGTGTTAATGTGAGGCTCGTAAGGTTTATGGAATATAATTAGATTCCAAATCAATTCCAAAGAGTAAAAAAGATACATGATAAATCAGGAGATAAAAGGAAGCAAAGTTAAAATAGGAAAGGAAAATCTGCCAAATAAATTTGTCAATTATGCAGTTACGTCCACTAAAGTAAAGATAACTCCAAATAGGATGCGATTTTGGACGAGCCTTTAAAGTTTTAGATATATATTTTTGTTTTGGTTGTTTTGATATAAAGTGGAAAAAATTGGCCCAGTAACGAAAGAGATATGACCAAAACAGTAAGAAGTCTTTATCTTATCCTATATTGAATTAGACTTAGACTCTAATTACTTTTCTTCCACTCCAAGATTTTGACCTAGGGATAGAAAACACCTATATATACATCATGTTATCATTGTAAACATGGCCTTGCTCAGTTCTAAGCCATATCTTTGTCCTTGCTTAATTCTTAGTCCTTAATATCAAGTATCATCATGAGGAGAAACAAGCTGACATTATGTATCTTTATTTTTAGTTTATCTTTTTCTATGCGTCCAGCATAAACTAATTTTCCTGTAGATTGGACTTTGCATATTTTTAATCTTTGAATTCTATTTTATTATATCTAAGTTTGTTTGGGAAAAACCTTTTTAAATCGATTGAGCTTCTTAACCTTTATATTTGTTTTATGTGCTTTGATGTATTGACTGTAGTTCTTGCTAGTGCACGAGTATAGACTACCCCATTAATAGAAATTGGATGGTCACTAAGAAGAAGTGTATAATTGTTGAAACACCACATAAATTTTTAGTGTGCGGTAGTGATCTTGACGGACTTGCCTAACTAGATAGTAAGGTTTGAGATTAACCACCGATCATTGCGAAGGGTCCCCTTACCCAAGTCCCCTGGTGATTGTTAGGTCGCCACCTAAGTCCTCCCGGAAGGGGGTTAGGTGGATTATATAATCGTGACTAATTAATCTAAGAGCTTTAATCACCCTTATAACTAGTAAAAGAAATAGAAGGATAAGTGCATACACGCAAACCTGAGCTATATATTGCATCTTATTCTTACATCTTTAATTCAATTTCATTAGTTTTAGTTTAATCATTATCTCTCCAATAAATCATATGTACTTTACTATCTTTTTATTCCTCAAAACTATTCTTCACTACGTTTTCTTCTGATTCATACGTATAACACATTAAGTCCCTGAGAACGACTCTTACTTACTATAAAAACTTGGATCGATCTGTGATACTTGCATTGAGTAACGAGATTGGTTAGGGTGATAGTTATTATCTTTATTATCATTATTTTATCACACCTACCAACCACTAAGTTTTTGGCGCCGCTGCTGGGGACTTGTGTCTTGTTAGCGTATAGGTTTAGATTTTAGTGTAGTAGTTTTAGTTGTTTTTTAGTTTACACTTTTTTTTTTCTCTTTCAGGTTTTGGTGTATGCTCGAGGATCCTGAAAGTGTATTCAGGGCTTACAACAAACGTTTAAGAGAAGAAAAGAAACAAAGATAAGCCATGTATATCGTAGAGGATAATTTAATTCCACCTAAGGAAGATAATCTCAACAATAACAACAGTCAATGAATAAATATTCTTCAAGTATTACCTATCCCTCAAGTAATAGCACCACCAAGAGGAGAGCACATGAATAATCAACATCACGAACAAGATCTCCTAGGCTCGGGAGCACCTTTTCGAGTTTAACCATTAGGGAATCAGTCTCCAGTTATCCAAACTGCAAAGTCTAGGCCCGATCATGGTATGCTCAGCCAGTTTACAAGCTATGGACTCTATAGTGGTGCAGCGATTCAAGATTAAGTAAGATCTATTCATAAGTTTATCCAGATTTGTAATGTCTACATTACTCAAGGCATTTCAAGCGAGCAACTGTATTGCTATATGTTTTTGTTTTTCTTGACCAGAATTGCTAGTGATTGGTTAGATAGACAACCATCAAATACAATTAACACTTGTGATGAACTACAAGCCGCATTCTTTAACCGTTTTTATTCGAGGAGTATGAGATTAAAAGATCATATGGAGCTTGCTTGTTTTTTTCAAGAGAATGATGAAGAAGTAGGAGACACATGGACAAGTTTCAACAAAATTTAGCAAGATGTCCACTCCATAGTTACACCCAATCTTTGCAGTTAACAGTGTTCTATCAAGGTATTAATGCAGAAAGCAGATTGAGGGTTGATAATCATGGAAGAGGAGGATTTGTGTCCATGGATCCTTTAGAAGCTACAGAAGGTATGGAACGTATTATAGAACCGGAAAGGAGATATCCACGTTGTGAAGTTCCAAATCATACATGGGAAGAGTGTGAAGAAAATCCAGATCTGTCTATTTCATATCAAATCGAGGAGATTACCAATTTGGTAATAGAAATCATTTAGGTATGCAGTATTCAAAACTTCAAGGGGCCACAAATTAAGGTAATTATCAACCACGTCTCCAGAACAACACTTACCAACAGAGAGGTCAAGGTCCACATTAAGGAAATCAAAATTATAATAGACCATCTCCTCCACAACAACCATCCCATGATGCTTATGTCAATAATAATTTATAAAAGTCTTAATTCTAATTTTTTAAGTTGGTATTTTTACCTTTATACCCTTTTTTGGTATGAAGAGAGAAAATTATAAAATTTTCGGTAGGTACAGACCCATTAACGCCCGTACTCATTTTTGTGAATTACCCAATTGGTACAAACCCACACCATTATTAATTTTTATTAAGTCACTTTTAGTTGATATAAACATAATTCTTGTCCATGTCAAACTCTAGGTTGTCCATGTCAAAGCCCTAGTTGGTACGAATCCATCTCGACCAATACCTACACAACCATATCGAAAAATAGCTAGATGGGCACAGACGCATGTAGAATAATAACTATATGGGTACGGCCCATCTCTGACAAATAACTATATGGGTACGGACCTATCTCGAATAAATGGCTATATGGGTACGAACCCAATTAGACAAATTCTACCCTAACAATAAACAAAAATGATTCTCTTTACACTTGCCTCATAGAAAAAAAATGAGATCTCTTCACACTCACATCATTGGATCAAAAAACAAAAATTCATACTCTAGCATTGGAACAAAAACGAAATGAAATCTCTTCACACTCACATCGTTGGAACAAAGAACAAAAATAATCTTTTCACACTCTGCAAACTCTCTGTGTTGGAACAAAAAACAAAACATAATCTCTACACACTGGTTGATTCTGAACAAAAAACAAAACTAAATCACCATTGGAAGAAAATGGCAGCAACGATATTCTTATGCAGGGGAGCAGCGACGATGATTGTTGGTGGTGGAAAATGGCTCACGAAAGGCGGCGGTTTTCTTGTGCACTAGCCTAGCGATGGTGAAGAGGTGGTGGAGAATGGGCCACGATGCCAATGATTTTCTTGTGCAACTGAGCGACAACAGTTTTCTTTGGCCCATGAACGGCGACGGTTTGGCAATAGAGAAGGCCCACGAACGGCGCCGAGTTTTCTTGTGCAGGAGCGCTTGTTTGTGGTAAGGTGAGACCTGGGTGTGAAAGAGAGAGGGAGGGTTGTTGTTTGTTGGTGGGAAGGTGAGATTTGGCGGTTTTTGTTTATTGTGGGCTATTGTTTGTTGGTGGGTAGGTGAGATCCGGGTAGGATGGTGGTATGGTGAGAGAGAAGACAGAGGGAGGGGAGGGGAGGCGGTGGCGGTGGGTTTTCTTCAGCAGGAGAGCAGAGCGTGTTGGTCGGATGGTGAGAGAGAGAGAGAGAGAGAGAGAGAGAGAGAGAGAGAGAGAGAGAGAGAGAGAGAGAGAGAGAGAGCGAGGGAGGGAGGGAGAGGAAAAAAGGGCTCCTCAAGAATATTTTCAACCTCGCGTGGCTATGTTGTAGATCTCGGTTTTGGGCGCTAGGCAGTCGACCGGGTCTAGCCCCTAGGCGGGATTACACGGGGCCTAGGCAGAATTATACGGTTTTGAATCCTGATGTGTAACTTTGTGTATTTAGTAAAATATATGTACTAATTATAGAAAGTTTACTTATTTAAGTCATAAAATTCATCTAACAATACTAAAGTAAATATAAAAATACTTAAAATTGAGTTATAATATCAACAAAACATTTCTCGAGAATAAGAAAAATAACAAAACGGTCTATGCGGGCATGTTTTCCATTAATCGGCGCCAAGGCAGCCATTTTTTTCCATTAATCGGTGCCTATACGGGTTAGGCGCCTATTCCATGGTGGTGTCGCCTAGGGTGTGATAAAAATGAGATAAATATAAGTTATACAACTACGCACTCTCACCCTAGACAGGCACAGTACTGCAAGTATTACAGGACATATGCAAGTTTTAATGATAAGAAAGTTCGTTCTCAGGGACTTAGTGTGTTATACGGATGGGTAGAAATAACGATTAAGAAGTAATTAATTAAAAGACAAGCAAATAAATAGAGAATAAATTCGAATTACTAAATTAAACTAAGTAAATTAAAGACAATAAAATAAATATGAAGAATATGAGATGAGAAGTATAGCTTATGTTTTGCTAGTATGCACTAATCCTTCTAATTCTTTCTATTAAATCTAGTTAATAAGGGAGATAATTAGCTCTTGTATACTTAGTCAGGATTCTAAATTCCCATACCTTAGACCTTGAGAGCGACTAAGGGGGCTACGGACACACCACGAGGCTGATTCAAATAGGGTTATCGAGCGCTACCAAGGCCCTAAGCAATCAGTTTCCATACATGGTGATAGTGATTAATTCATACCCTAATGACTATCAAGTTAGAATTAGTGTTGTCGGGACTAATATCGACACTAGACGTTATGTGGTGTTTTAATAATTAGACACCCATCTAAGGCGATCATCTAACTACTATTAAAGTAATCCTAAACGTTGCGTACCGCAAGGAAAACAATCATTAAGTCAAAACACATAAACAAATATAAAGGTAAGAAGCTAATATCAGATTAAAACATGTAATTCCCAAAGAAACTTAGATAGAAAGAAATTTAGAATTCATAGATTATACATGATGCAAAACCCAAGCTATGGGAAGTTTAGTTCATACCTGAAGGAAATAAACTAAAAGAAATAATAAAAGACATCATCTTGCTCTCTACAATAACTTGGAAGAATAAAACCTTAAGAACTAATTACTATGAGGCAAAGATGATTTACAAGTGATATAAGGGTGTATTTATAGGTGTTTAGAAGACCTAATTCATTTTCTTGAAGGAGAAGGTAAGTAATGGACTCCAAGCCCAACACAAATTCGTAACCTTAAAACATGAAATCAGGCCCGTTTTTGTTTTGGTCCTAGCAGCTTCAATACTCATCCGTTTGACGCGTATGAGTACACAAAGTTCATCTTCTCGGAAAGATCTTCAACTTTTCTCTTGACCGTTTCTCTAAATTCCACACCTATCTTGAGATATAAGCTGATTTGTGGTCGTAGGTGCAGAAATTCAGGATTAAGGCAACTTTTCCTTTTCCATGTTTTTAGCTTTTATTTCCTTATCTCCAATTTCCATGCTTATCTCTTTCCATATCTTGTAGTATTTGACTTGGACTCTAATTAATCTCCATAATTATCTTTAAAGCTTCACACTAAATAAATAATTAAACCCAATATGCTCTAAAAATACTATTTTACTAAATCAAGACTCAAAATAGGAAAGTGCACTATTTCTCAAGAAAAACAATTAGAAAGACTTCTAAATCACTAAAAATGATGTCTCATCCTAACATAAATCTATCACAAATGAGGAGACATCAAGACCCCCAACTCAAAGTTGTATCGTCCCGATACAATAAATATAAAACAAAGAGAAGTCTATAAATACATACTTACGGAATTTTCAACACAATGGGAAGAACATAGCAGAATATATAGAATAAACATAAAGCAACTACTCATAAAATTTCATGCAATAATATTCATAAACTGCATACCTGTACACTTCTCATATCCATAGTCAACACGGTTCGACTTCAAGATCAGATTAGTTTCGCAATGTAAGAAGGATTGGGACTTTACTCAGTTCTCCAAGGAAGCTATAGATTGTTCATCGAACTTCACTAGTATTCAAAGATCCACTTAACTATTCTCTAATGGCTCAATCACTTCTTGATTACATAGCAAAGAATCAAAAGGTCTTTAAGGTTGTAATTTAGGCTTAGGGACGGTATGGTAGTATATTTGGATAATTTAGAGTGAGCTTTTGGCTCTCTCCTCACTAGCCATCAACGAATCGCCCTAGAGCTTGAGTTACTCTCATAAAACGTTTCTCACTCAACCCAATGAATTCCTTGATGCACAATTTAGCATCCCTAATAACCCAATTAAAGCATAAAGTGATCACATAAAAATTCCACTTTGCTGGTCCGAATATATATATTTTCTTTTCAAATCAATTTCTTAAGCTATGACTCTCTTTAATGTTGAGATATCACGCTATTTTCTCATATATATATATATATATATATATATATATATATATATATATATATATATATATTTTCTTTTTATGCCCTTGTTGGCAATTTTAGCTCGTAGCTTCTTTTTCATTCACTATTACCCCGACAAAGGGTTACAATAAAAATTTGTGAATCATCATCAATATAAAGAATAGAGCACAATTAATAAGCTCAAAAATCCCATCCCAATAACACTTCCCATAATGTTGGACCCACCACCCCAAACTCAAGCTCTAAAACAATTGTCTATGCATCGCGATTCGAGTGCGGGTCATATGGAAAAGTCCTATAATCTAAAGGGATACGGCTTATAACGTGTTTCAATAAAAAGCTTTAGAAAGGCTAGAAGGGGCTGAGAAGGATATAGCATATAAAAAACAAATAACAAGGTGAGAAGGCATAAAAAGGCTTCAAGTGGCTTCAATATGAAAGAACTGCCTTAATCACTTTCTGCACTATGCAATTTCATTATTTTCTTACCTTTAGAACTTTCATCAAATGGGTTTGTCAACTATCTCGGATCTCACGGCCTACACACTTCTCAAGGTTCCCTGAGATCGAACATACTGTCTATCGCATTGCTCACTAATCTTCTCTTTACTGTCAAGGTGTGTTTTCCTGCAAATACTCAAAGCATACAAATAACATAGCTCATAAACATACTACTTACTATCATCAATTCAATAAGCTTATACCTTCAAGCTATTAAACACACTCTACATCTAATTCCCATCTATCAAAAAAATTTAATTTCTACCTAAAAACAGAAAAATGGAGATGAGAGACAACGAATCCCCACACCCCCAACTCAAAAATGAGCCATGTCCCCACGATTCGAAAAAGAAATTAAAATTAGCAGATAAAAAGCATTTACAGAAATGGTAAGGAAGAAAGAGAACATACTCTCGAGGCTTATTGCGTCGCATTATTGACATCCAAGGTAGGATTTGCTGGACCTTTCGTTAATTGCTCAAGGAGTTTCATGATGTGCACTTGATTAGCGTTGATTTGTGCCACATCATTGGCTAAGGAGGTTTGAGCTGCTTCGAATTTGTTTAAACGCTCCTCCATCTTCTCTTGCCAAATTTGCTCCTTTTCTTCTTTTGATATTTGCGTAGTACTCGCTCTTCTCAAGACTTCCATGATCCAAGCATTATCGATATAACTTTCTTTAAATACGAGTTTCTCTTCTTCACCCAATGTAACATTCTCTTTTCGCACAAGACACGTGATCATGGTAGGAAATTTAACATTGAAAACCGATTTAGGAGAGACTGAAAATCGCATCACCTCCTCATAGATCAAATGTGACACATCCACTTCTTCTCCTCTCAAAATACAATCCAAAAGTAGAGCGTTCTTTTTAGTCACATCCCAAGACCGTGTGTTTTCAAAGACATTATGAATAAGGAAATTGTGCCAAACTCTCGCATCCGGTTGAAGATATTTGTAAGGACAAGGTGCCTTCAGTTCTCCCTTATGTGATAGCACTTTCTCCTTGTCTAAAACATGCTCAAAAAGTAATTCCTCATCAAATATTTTTCATCTAGCAACCGCTTCACTATACTTGCAATATCCAATTAATTTCTTAAACTTGAAGTGGTTTCTAATCTCATTAACTGTGAAAGGAACTAACTTTCCTCTAATCGGAACACAACCTTTACTATCTCGGCTAAAGAGGCCTAAATAGAAATCTAAAACTAACTCATGACATAATTCAGAACGTCTTACCATGAATGTAGATCAACCCAATTTCTCACCAAGCTCCAAGAATCTCTTATACTCTCCTGTACCAACTTCTTCATTGAATACTTTCTCATAAGCAGAAGGTAGTTCCTTTAATTGTTTTTCTGCAGAAGCTTTCAAGGCCTTTGAAGCTTCCTGTTTATCCATGGGTGTAGGACCTTTGAAGGGAAGAGGTTGTGTTTTCTCCTTGGAATAAAAGTAAAGCCTTTTTCCATTAGTATCAAACATAGCTAGCTTACCTCCATCTTCAACATCGATTTTACCCTTAGCTTTAGAACTAGAACCTTTGTTATTTGATTTCTTCTCAATTGAACCCAATACCTTGCTTTTCTTCACCTCCCTCTTGTTAGATAATATTTCTGTTCTTTTAGTCATCTTCAATTGACCCCCAACTCAAAGCTTTAACAACTCTTGAAATTTGAACTTTTGAATTTTTGGTTGAACAAGCTTGATTTGGCTTAGGAAAGGTGAATTGATGATGAATCTCTATGTGGGTAAGGTGAATTCTTGATGGATTGGTATGGATCTAAGAAATTGTAGGATGAATTTTGAAAATTTAAGCTTTTGATTCTTCAATCTAATGTGTTTGGTGAGAATTGGGTGCTTGAATCTCCTTTGTAATGATGTGGAGAGAAGGTTTGATGTGTTTTTATGATGATTGGGTAGTGTTTTGATGATTGGGGAAGGTTTGAATGAGATTTAATGGAGTTGGGAGAGGTTTAGAGAAGAAAGAGAGGCTTAAGGATTAATAAATTTGGATTTATAGCTAACCTCCTTCTTTTTATAATTAAAACGCAACTTTTTTCTCTCTCTAGCGGCTACCTGCGGTATACCGGGGCTATGGTCCGATATACCGGACCTTCTGCTCTTCGAAATTTGTAATCCTCGGCAAAAAACCCGATTCTCCTACCCGTGTCACGGGTTTTTGGTCCTGCGGTATACCGGGACTATGGTCCGGTATACCGGACTGAAGGTCCTGATTTTTTTTCTTCTCGGCAAAAAACCCGAGTCAATATCCCGTGTTACGGGTTTTCTCCTCTACGGTATAGCGGGGCTGAGGTGCGGTATACCGGACTGGTGATCAGAATTTTCCGAAAAATTTCGTTTTCTCCTCCCGAGCTCGATTTCTCCAATACCTAAGCATCAAAAACACTAATACCTTTCTCAAATATGCAATATCAACTAAAACAACTAAACTAAACATAAACTAAAAACTTAAAAGACATAAAAACTTAAAAAAATTGCGGGTTGTCTCCCGTACAGCACTTTTATTTAACGTCTTTCAAAGTTAGTCGCGTTACCTCTATCAAGATTTGCGAATATAGCCTCCCCAACAACGAGTAAGGCTATGAATGTCAACTAATCTGCGCTTGATCCCCTTCTTGGGTCGGATTTCTATCACCTTAGCTGAAACAACCTTAGTGACAATGAATGGTCCCATCCATGAGTCTTTGAAACTACGTGGCCTGTTCTCGCGTTTGTGAGCCTTCCATAGTACTTCATGGCCAACCCCAAACTCAATGTTTGGCTCAGTATCCACAGGATTCTGGAGGGACTTTTTGATGTGAAAGTCTGTGGATGACAGGAACGGTGGGATCTAACTTTCTCGATTTCTTACCCAAGACATAGAAGGTCTGGGATACGTTATTTGCATGAAGGGTAATGGTCCCTTCTTGGAAGTTGATGACACTTTGACTTGTGGCCCGTCCAAGTATGATTGGAACCTGCTTATATTCATCAAACTCAAGCATAACAAAGTCAGTAGGGATGGCGATACTACCTGCAGGGACTAAGACGTCCTCCACTGTTCCCCATGTCTTGGTAACTGAGTTGTCCGTGAACTGCAACTTCACTGGAGTTTTCTCTGATTTCTGAAGACCAAGTCTCTCGAACACGGACTTAGGCATAAGATTCACACCTGAACCCACATCGTACATAGCTTTCACCTTGAGCATACCATTAATTTGAATACGAAGGTTAAAACTTCCCGGATCTTTGAGCTTTGTTGGTAACTCTCTTTCACTTCTTCTTGAGACTCTCAGGTTCTCTCTTGGGATCTCTACACTCTCTTCTTTCTTAAGAATAACTTGCGTAAAAACTTGTTGCGGTGTAAGCCCTTTCTTCGCAATCTCAAGCATTTGGGCGTTGATATTTTCAGGAGTGTACGCCTCTACAAATGTCTTGAGTTCAGTGTCATCCTTAGGATTTGTATCAGTGATAGTTGATGACACTGTTTGAACAATAGGTGGCAATTCCACCTTCTTTTCTTCTTTCTCTTCTTGCACAGCAGGTGCAACTTCAACTTCAGCTCTTGATTCCTCCTTTGAGGCTCCTTCTTCTTTATTTTTAGCCAACTCAGCTTGATAATCCATAACCGATCTAATCTCCTCTTGCATATCCTTCAGAAGCTGTATAAACTCGGATTTTTCTGAATCTTCCTCGACATCAACTTCAGAACAGTAAGATTCCACGGGGCTAGACTTGGTTGGTTCTTCTTCGGTACTCGGAACCACGGCACTAACGGCAGCATGTGGTACTTCCTTCTCTTCTTCAATTACAAGGCTAATAGCCTTACAAGCTTCGAACCCAACATTGTCATCACCTCCTTTGATAGCCTTCAATTCTTTTTGTTCCATTAAATTCGTTAGAACTTTGTTCAATTGTTCCACTTGAGTACCTAAAATCTGAATTGCGGCATCTTGTCCTCGTAACTTTTCATCCTAATCATTCATATTCGTGGTCAAACGGTCCAAAACCTTTACTAATTGTTGATTATCCATAGATCCTTATTGAGGATACTGTGGTAAAGCTTTCTGATCTAATGAATCGGTATAGGCATCTTGAAAATGTTGTTGAGGGGGAGCAGTTTTGTTCTGATGTTGATTTTGATACTGACTTCTTGGTTGGAAAAAGTTGTTCTGGGGGCGCGATTGATAATGACCAGGATTAGCGGCTCCCGGAGGATTTGAATATTGCATACCCGGATGGTTTCAGTTACCAAATTGATAACCTCCTCGGTTGGATATGAAATAGTCAGATTGTGGATTTCCTTCGCACTCTTCCCAAGTATGATTATTAACCCCACATAGTTGACAACCTTGTGCTTCTTGTACTACGTTTGCTGCGGATAAATTTTTCTGCATCTCTAGCTTAAGTTCTTTGATTTGATTTTCTAATGCGGATATTTGAGCTGAGTTTGCAGTTTCTGCATCTAAACGAAGCGTACCTCGGGTCTTTGCTACAGGAGCTCGCGTAGAGGGCCAACTCCTTTCTTGTTCAATAATATTTTCCAAAATCTCGGCAGCTTCATTATGGTTCATGGACACGAAATTTTCCTTTCCTATGTTATCCACCTTCTCTCTACCTCGATCGTTGAGACCTTCATAGAATATCGCTAACTGTAAAGAGGGGGTATAACCATGGAGCGGATATCTAGCTAATTTATGTTGAAACCTTGTCCATGATTCTCCTACTGTTTCTCCATCTTCTTGACAAAACCTTGCAAGCTCGCTTTGGTCTTTGAGTCTCATACTCTTCGGATAAAAACGGTTAAAGACCGCGGCTTAAAGTTCTGTCCATGAATTAATTGTCCCTGGTGGTTGCCTAGCTAGCCACTCACCAGCTCTACCAGTCAGAAAGAACGAAAACATATGACAATACAGTTCTAGCGTGTAATGCCCGGAGTAACATAAGCATCACAAATCTGCATAAACTTATGAATCGCTCTTACTGGATCTTGAATTGATGTACCAATGTAGAGTCCAAAACTTTGAAATTGACTGAGCATACCCGGATCGGGTCGAAATTTAATATTCTGGATCTCCGGAGGACGGTAACCTATTGGTAGAACATGAAACGGCATGTGGAGGCCAGGAAGGTCTTGCTCAACTCGGTTCTGATTAATATTGTTTTGCCCGTTACCTCGTCCTTAGTGGTTGTTGTACACCAGGTGGAATGAATGGTGGTGGTCCTCCTGGTGCATAGTATTGTAATCCTTCAGGTGGGATTACAAGTGGTGGATCTAACTGATTTTGTACGCCTTCCATAGCTCTTCTTAAGGCTCGTTCCTCACGAACACGTTTATTGTAAGGTCTGAAGCTCCTCTCAGGCTCCGATAACGGAGGCCAAGAATTAAACACTGTGAAACCTGAAAAAGACTAAAGCAACCCACAAGTGTAAATCCGGAAAAACAAAAACTAAATACTGAAAAATAAAAATTAACTAAAAACTACTACTCGAAATAGATAACCCACACGCTAACGAGACACAAGTCACCCGGCAGCGGCGCCAAAGACTTGGTGTCGCCTAGGGTGTGATAAAAATAAGATAAATATAAGTCAGACAACTACGCACTCTCACCCTAGACAGACACAGTACTGCAAGTATTACAGGACGTATGCAAGTTTTAATGATAAGAAAGTTCGTTCTCAGGGACTTAGTGTGTTATACGGATGGGTAGAAATAACGAATAAGAAGTAATTAATTAAAAGACAAGCAAATAAATAGAGAATAAATTCGAATTACTAAATTAAACTATGAAAATTAAAGACAATAAAATAAATATGAAGAATATGAGATGAGAAGTATAACTTAGGTTTTGCTAGTATGCACTAATCCTTCTAATTCTTTCTATTAAATCTAGTTAATAAGGGAGATAATTAGCTCTTGTATACTTAGTCAGGATTCTAAATTCCCATACCTTAGACCTTGAGAGTGACTAAGGGGGCTACGGACACACCACGAGATTGGAAGAAATCTACTGGGAAGATCGGGCAAGAGATTTATCAATACAGAAGGGAGATAAAAATACCATATATTTTTATGCTAAAACTATGAAAAGGAGGAAAGTCAATAGAATTCATGCTATGAAAAATAAATATGGAGAATGGACCGAAAAGCTAAAGGAAATTAATAAGATCATTCAAGATTATTATCAAGATTTTCTTAAAGAAAACCCTACAACAGACACTAACTATATTACCTAATATATTCCGTCCAAGGTTACTTTTTCCATGAATTACTGCATCTCCAAATATGGAAGAAGTAAGAAAAGTTGTATTTGATATGTCGGGTTCTAAAGCGCCGGGTCCAGGCAGACTTCCAGGCAAATTTTATCATGAATTTTGGGAAATTATTAAGAATGATATTTTGGTGTTGTTAAAGATTTATTTGAACTTAACATGGATACAAGGAGAATTAATGATTCGGTTATTACGCTTATTCCTAAAGGTGCTAGTCAAAATCTATCAAGGATTATAGGCCTATCTCGTGTGCTAATTTCTGCTATAAGATCATTGCAAAGATTCTAGCATCAAGACTTCAACCATTTATGGATGAAATTATATCTTCGACTCAAGTAGCGTTTAGCAAAGGAAGGAATATCCAATATACTATCTTGGTGGCACAAGAGGTTTCATATTTATTGAATACTAAAAGGAAATATAAGCAAAATTATGCGGTAGTGAAAATTGATATGGAAAAAGAATATGATCAAGTTAATTAAAATTTTCTCTATAAGACTCTTTGTGCCCTTGGTTTTTGTGAGAAATTGATCGATTAGGTCTTTAATTGTATTTCATCGGTGTCATTTCAAATTAAAGTGAATGTGCAACGACTTAATAAATTTAAACCGAGTCAGGGTCTTAGACAAGGGGACCCTTTATCTCCACTTCTCTTCCCTCTACTTACGGAAGGCCTTATTAGTCTTATTAACTATCATTGCAGAGAACTATCAATGTAGGGTATATCAATCACGAGACAATGTCCCAAGTTAACTCATCTCCTTTTTGCGGATGACGCTATTTTTTATTAATATTAATCATAAGGAGATTGAAACCTTCCAAAGTCTTCTTTATGATTATTGTAACGCATCGGGACAAAGAGTTAATCTTCATAGATCCGCTATTTTCTTCAGCAAAAATACTCCTGAATCAGTTTGTATGGAGTATATCAAAAACTTAACATTGGTACCACCAAGTATTTGGGTAAGTATCTTGGTGTTCCTTTGACTCTTAAGCGGGATAAAAGTGAAAAGTTGAGTTCTATTAAAGATAGTTATTATCTAAGTCAACCAGCTGGGTGGCTAGTCTACTTTCAGAAGGAGGAACAGAAGTCCTCATTAAAGCAGTTTGCAAGCTATTCCGAATTATGTGATGTCCATATTTGAGTTTCCCGGCTAAAAGTTTATGCAAGAAACTTTCAAGTATTGTTTCTAATTTTTGGTAGGATGCAGTTAATAAAAAATAATTCACTTGATTGATTGGGAAAAAATTGCGAGATCTAAAAAATTGGTGGTCTTGGTTTCAGAGATTTTCATAAGGTGAATCTTGCTATGCTCGCCTCTCAAGCGTGGATATTTATTAATAACCCAAATTCGTTCGCCACCAAAGTGTTTTATTCTCCTAATTGCAGTTTGTGGGATGCTAAATTATCTGCAAAAAGATCGTGGAGTTGGGCTAGTGGTTTTAAAGGTATTCAGTTTCTCAAGAAACACTCGATCTAGCAAATTAGCAATGAGTTGAGTATTAATATTTGGGATCATGCTGGATTGGCAAGGGATATCTTGCGAATAAGTCGCGCAATTGTTCGATTAATTTGGTCAATGAACTTTGTAAGAATTCGGGGAATGATTGGAAAAATAATCTTATCTACAGTTGCTTCCCACTAAATATTGCCTCAATTATTAAAATAATTCCTATCTTACAAATTAATGAGGAAGATAAAATTATTTGGCCATTTAATAAGAATGGAGAATATTTGACCAAGTCGGGTTACCATACAGTTGTTGATGAGGAAATTGCCTCTGAGTCTCAATCATCGGCCAACAAAGAAGCAAATAAAGGTATGTTATGGAACACTATTTGGAATGCTAACTTTCCGGCAAAAATTAAAAAATTTGTTAGTGAGTTTGTAATAATGCTCTTCCAGTTAAAAGTAATCTGAAGAAAAAAAGATGTATGAATGATGATACTTGCGAATGGTGTGATTTTGAAGGAGAAAACATCAATCACCTTATACTTAAATGTCCCTTTAGTATGAAAGTTTGGGCCATGTCGCCTCTTCAAATCAAAAGTGGGGAAAATATGAACGATAATGTCTCGGACTGGCTCATTCATACTATTTTGAGTTTTTCTGAGAATGGTTGGGACAAGAAATTGGTTACAGCTTATATTCTCATCATTATGTGGAATATGTGGAATATATGGAAGTAAGTAATGAAATATTTTCCACAAGGACAAAACTTGGTGTATGAAGAATGATTTCAATAACACCAAAGATCTAACTTCTAAATTATTTGGTCCTCGTAATGTTGATAAAGGAAAAATTGAGAAAAGCGATCGAGAGAAAGAGCAGACGGTAGATAATCCTACTCTTCAGAATGATGCAGAAATTGTTTGTATGTGTGATACGTCTTTTTAAAAACGCGCATGAACCGGCAGCTGTTGCAGTCATTGGGGTTAATAAAGTGGGAGTCATTACTCGAAAGGTTAATCTTGGATGTAAAATCAACAAATCAATTAAAGGCTAAGTTTGGGCCATGTTATTTGCTATGAGATCGACTCATGATCTCACCAGTCAGAGGGTTTCTTTCTACTCTGACAACCTTGACTTAGTTCAAGGAATTCGCAATATGTCTAGGTTTCATTGGAGCCTTAAACCTATTATTTCAGAAGTTAGAAGATGGTTAGGTCAAAGTCCTCTTTGGAAAGTCGCACATATCAATAGTAGGTTTAAAAGCCCACCACTGACGCATTGCACCAGAATGAATAAGAATATTTCTAAATGAGACGATTTTTCTCTTGTTGCTTCTAATGTACTTTGGAACAATATGTGTAACCCTAACCGTATATAATATATATTTTTTTTTTAAAAACTCCGATAAAAAGGTCACAAAAATCAATGACTTTGAATCCATTTATCCAACAAATAAATATTTGCAAATTTTTATTTATATATTTCTCACACTAGTTACTCCACTTTACGATTGGCAAAAAAAAAAAAGTTGAGCTTATAAAACAAGTATAAGTCCTTTCCAAAAATTGCACAAGACCCCATTTTTCACCTTTAGTAAGGTTGGATCTTTGGAAATATTAATACCACCAACAGCTGGAGGGAACAACACTCAACGTCTCAACCTTAAGCATCATTGCAACAAAAAAAAAAAAAAAAAAAAACCTTAAGCATTTAGTCGATAACTTGGAATAGCCGTTAAATGCTTGGCCCTCGAAACTACAAGACCAAAATGTTCAGTCATGTCCAAATCTGAAGACTCATATGGAAGGTTCCAATCAAAGCAATGTGATAATTGTGCTACCACTAGCCGAACAATGGTGAGGCCAAGTTGCATTCCTGGGCAACCTCTCCTTCCCGAACCAAATGGAATAAGTTGAAAATCTCTTCCCCGTACATCTACATTGCTACCCATAAATCTCTCAGGGATGTACTTTTCTGGATCACTCCAAACACTAGGGTCTCTCCCAATTGCCCATACATTGATGATTATTCGTGATTTTTTCGGTATATTGAATCCATTAACAATGCAATCTTCCATGGACTCATGAGGTAGAAGCAATGGTGCCACTGGATGAAGCCTGAGTGATTCTTTTACCACCATATCAAGATACTCAAGGCTATCTAAATCTGCCTCTTCCACTATCCTGTTCATTCCTACCACTTTTTCAAGCTCTGCCTGTACTTTCTTCAGTATTTGAGGGTTTCTCAAGAGTTCTGACATTGTCCACTCAATCACTGCTGATGAAGTGTCCATTGAAGCTGAAAGCATGTCCTGTGATGGAGAATTTCTTATCATGATTTGCTAATAAAGTTTATAAAAGGAAAATGATAATTTAGACATACCAGCATAACAATTTTGATGTGTCGTCGATCAAACTCAAATTCAGCTTCACCAGATTTCATAATTGCAAGTAAGGTTGCAACAAAGTCCTTGGTTTGACCTGTGTTTTCCGATAGGTGTTCGTGTTCATCAATGATTTTCTCCACAAATGCATCAAAAACATTGAAAACAGCTGTAATACGCTGTTTTAGCCCTTGAATATTGAGTGCCCCAAGATAAGGAAAAAAATCACCAAGATTAGGAATAGCCAGTACTTCCATACCTTCCTGCGTTAAAGCTCTAAACCCTCTTTGATTAAGATCCTCATCCTTATACTTGTTACCAAATATCATTCTACAACTCATATCAGCACTCAGGGACGAAATCTTGGCACTAAGATCAACTTGTGTAGAAGATTTGAGTGTTTCAACCAATAAAGCAACCTCTTCTTTCCTCATAGATTGATATGAATTTGTTTTTTGATTAGTAAGTAACTCTAACGAGCACAATTTACGAATCTTGCGCCAATAAGGACCATATGGAGCGAAGATAAACGTAGCGTTCTCGTATGAAAGGTACTTAGGAGCCATCATTGATGGCCTACTCGCGAAAACATGGTCGTATGTTTTAAGGAATAGCTCTGCTGCTTCAGGTGATGAAACGATTATAGTTGGTACAAATCCAAATTTCATATACATGATGTCTCCATGTTTCTTGCTTAGCTTATCCAGATCCTGGTGAGGATTCTTTCCCAATAAATGGAGGTGTCCCAAGATTGGGAGTCCTCTTGGACTTGGAGGCCGTAACTTTCTGTTCCTCTTCTGTCTCACCACCCATTCAAGGACAACGGCGATTGAGAAAACTATGGCTGCTGTGCAAATCCAGTTCATACTTATTATTGTGTAGTTTCAGATGCTAAATGCTAAATGAATTATCAATTTTCATTTTAAAGACATCTTACATTTTATAAATATGAATACTTCTTTTTATGGTACGTCTCTCGTGACCCTATGTGAAAATAACAGATCTAGCATGTTACTCCCTTATATATATTCATTCTTCCCACGTGACAATAACGTATATCTTATATACGAGGAATCTACAAATTAGAGTCAAATTCTCACCAAAGAATTTTTTAAAGCCTAACTAAGGTGTCGTTTGTTTTTTTAAGTAATAAGTGCTGAATGTTGAATGAACAGTTGAATATGACTTATTCTGTTAAGAGGCAGCGTCTGAATGATTCAGACTTAGGTGTCGTTTGTTTTTTTAAGTAATAAGTGCTGAAAGCTGAATGAACAGCTGAATAAAACTTATTCTGTTAAGAGGCAGTGTCTGAATGATTCAGACTTAGTTTGAAATCTTAATGAAACAGACCAATTAAGAGGCATTCAGATCTGAATTGGCTATGAAAAACAAACAGTCTGATTGATCCAGTGTCTTAATAAACCAGATTAAGATCTCATTAAGTGCAAACAAACACCCCCTTAGTTTGAAATCTTAATGAAACAGACCCATTAAGAGCCATTCAGATCTGAATTGAACAGGAAAAACAAACAGCCTTATTGATCCAGTGTCTTAATGAACCAGATTAAGATCTCATTAAGTGCAAACAAACACCCCCTAAGAAATACCATTTTTTAAGGTCTAGTTCAATTTTCTGGTTAGTTTTTTTACTTTCTTACCCTTTTCAATTTTTTTTATTTCCTTTTTTTTTTTATTCATTTTTTTCTGAATTTTTATTACTTTTACTTAACTGATATTTTCTCGATACATATACGGAGGTACGTACCTACATTGTATAGACCATTATTTCTTTTCGTACATACCTGTTCTTATTAAACGTTTTTTAGGTGTTTTAGTTCCAATTCATTTTTCTTTATATGTCCAATGTTTCGGTATTCTCCAAGTTCTTATCCAAGGGGCTGTACCCAAGCTTGTTTTGTCCTTGTTTTTGATATTTTTTCCAGTCATTAATCCTGTCACAAACCCTAGTGTTTAGCCCATAATGTATAAACCCGTATGTCTAGACCCGAGGAGCTGTACCATGTTTTATCTTGACCCTTAATTCACAAAACAGAGATGTTTAAAAAAAAAACAAACTAATTGGAGTTCAACCTCGATCCTCTTTTTTGTTTTTACATTTTTTTGTTTTGGACTTTGGATAAGGATAAAGGATTAAATGATAAGAGGATTCTACCATAATGGGCTAGACAACAAGAAGGTTATGACCCACCCAAAAAGGTTGGACTAGTGTGGCTGGACCAAGATGGGCTGGACCACAGAACTGTGCAGACACAAGTTAAAAAAAAAAACAGACTAACAAATGGACTGGACACCTTATGGGCTGGACACCTTATGTGCTGGACACCTTAGGGACTGGACCATAAACAGAGACCAAACTCACACGGCAAAAAAAAGGGATAGACTAACAAATGGGCTGGACCCATTCTCGTTGACAGTGAATCTCGCGATCTGAACGAGTGGCTGATCTGAGCTCCATGAACAAACCTTGGTGGCGAAGAGGCATGAGGTTCTTGTTGCAGATCTGATGGTGGACCACGATGACAGTGGTGATCAGAAGAAGGTGGAGCAGATCTGTTGCAGTGTCCCTTCCACGTTTGTCTGGTGCAGCGCTGGAGGCCCTCGACACTGGTGGGAAGGTGGGGGAGGCGACACTGGTGGTGGTCCATGCAACAGTGGCGTCGACAGCTTCGTGGTGGTCCGTGCAGCAGTAGTGGTGGAGCGAATTTGTGCAGCAGCGGTTGGTGGAAGGCGATCTGGAGGCGTTTTTTCTTGATGGTATGTCACAGCAGTTCTAGAGGCGTTTTTTCTGGATGGAGATCGGAGTTGGAGTTGGAGCGAATCTGTGCAGTTGTTGAGCGAATCTGTGCAGTTGTTGAGTGAATCTGTGCAGTGGTGGATCGGATCTGTCTCGCTAACTGTGGTGGTGGAGCTCTGCAGCAGATCGAGAACGCTGCTGGTGGCAGTAATGGTGGGGAGGATGAGGGGGAGGGTGAGTCACAGTGGTGGGTAGAGGGAGGTGGAGGGGGAGGGGGAGGGGGAGGGGCGGTAATGGTGTGGAGGTGGGAAAAAGGAGGAGGGGCGTGACCGTGGAGGGTAGAGGGAAGGGGAGGGGGGCGGTAATTGTGGGGTTACAGTGACAGATGGCACACATAGAGAGAAGGTGGGCATCGAATCCTAATGGGTAAAATGTTTTGGGTTTGGGTTTCTTTTCTGTGTATAAGAGAGGGGAAGGGGTGTTTTGGGTTTTTTGCTTTAGACTAGTTAGGTTGTAATGAGGTATTTGAGTTGGGCTGTATTTTGTTAATGTATATGTCGTGGGGCTGTATTATATAATTCCCCCATATACGACCCATTCTTCTTGTGTGACTATACGGATTTTATATCCGATTTAAAGATGTGAACATGATAATATAAAATTATTATTTAACGGCATTTATTGTTAAAGGTAAAAATATTTAAGAATTACTGTTTAAAAAAAAATTTACTCTATTTTTTATTCTTTCACCACAATTGTCAATATTCTTCTATAAAAAATATCATACATTTGGTTATTTCTCTTTTTACCTTTTTTTTTACCAGAACTACCGTCGCTTTACTATGTATCTTCTTTGCTTCTAAATCATTTGACACTGCCTTAACAACATACATTACCGGTTAATGAGGATTCATCACAGTATCCAATCTTGATCTTATTCCAATTATAAAATCTGAAAAATCCAAAATTGAGAGATTTCAAGATCAAATAACTTATAATTTAACGTGTAAACAGAAGATGAACTTTTTATCTGGAAAATTTTTTGACATAGCCAAATCTATTTTATTTTCACATTAAAATTGCGAGCTTGTATTAATGGACCTCCTGCAAGAGCATTTTAAGTGTAAATAGAGGATTAACAAATATATTATATATAAAAAAATATTCTGATTCTACCCTACAATAGTTTTATTGAAACCAACACTGCCCATGATCTACCCTACGCTGATCTAAAGTAATTTGTTTTAAGAACCCAATGACTATCGACCCTCACCAAGTCTATATTGAAAGAAAATTGTCGTGTATTTCTCATAGTTTTTTTTAGACGGTTGTATTGCTCATAGTTGGGAGTACATATTTTTCGCTAGAATATTACACCATTTTACATTAAATTAATATTACTTTATACCTAATGATAAGTAGTAAAATGTTAACAAAGTATAAAAGAGATGTTATTTTAATTTACTTATAAAGTAACAAATTTGCAAGTTGGAGTTTCGTATTTACATGTGACATTTTTAATATAAGTATTTTTAGAAGAAGATTAAAGACTAATGATTGTAATGAATACTAGACAGTCAATAAAACCAAAACTTAGAGTTACTTTGTCCTCCAGAAGCAAGATTAATGTCACAATATTAGCAATAATATAGTTTTCCAAATCAAATGGTTATCCGATGAAAATATAATTCAAAATTCCCTCAATAACATTTTCACAAAAAAATAACAAAATAATTCAACGGAAAAATTCAATAGACCAATTTATTGAGGGCCTTAAAATAATAATTAAGGATTTGAATTCTTGTGGAATATCCAACTTGATCGTTTTTCGGGAGACATCCTCAAGAACATATCTTTTTTGTTCTGCTATCAATTAATTCAACCACCTTAAAACGAGTATCATCGTCCAAGTTTAGAATTTCCTTGATAGCATCCCATATCGTGTGTTCTTTCTCCTTTTCTTTCTCATTTTCTCTCTTTTCTAGTAAGGTGCGTATTCCCTCGAAGCTAGCAGAAATTATATCAAATGTCTCCATCATGCTACTTTGAGATAAGTATCTCTCAAATTCAGTTCTACTTATTTTGTTTTGGATTGATTTCTGCATAGGATTAGACCAATTCAATGAGACTGGAACGACGTTGAGTAATGACATGGTGGATCACTTTGAGTTGGTCCTATAAAGTTATTACTATCTACATCATATTCTACATCATGAATGCGTATGTCATTACTTCTCCCAACACCTAATATACGCGTGTTAATAACACTTCCCAATCTAATTGATTTTTTCTCCAAACCGCTATATTGTTCCCAACAACAATACCTAAAGATTCATAATCTTCATGTGTTACATAGTGTAACTTAGCGTCTTATGGATGAGCCTGAGAGAAAAATGTATTTTAATATTTTATTAAGTACTTGTATATTTTAGTAATATGTAGAGATCTCACCTTAATATATGCATCCATACTTCATCGGGAGCAGTAAACATTTTCGCCTTTAGATCAAACCTGAATCCAGAATTAAAAAAGCGTTTAAAATCACAAAAGAATTATATTGATATTTAAACTATTTTAATCAACTCTGATAATTGTTATACATTTTTGACATTTGAGTTTAAAATTAAGAGTTGTAAATCATAATTTCTTCTAATATTTGATTGCTTAGACTTTCACTATTATCACGCCATCCTTAACTGTAGGGGTATTCACAAGACCAAAATTTGTGGGTCGACGAAATTCGATCCAGGCCCATATAATGGCGGGTCGCTAATTTTAAAACCCGATCTAGCAGGTTTTTGGCGATTTTTTTATAGACGGGGTTTGGTAGGTTTTTGGTGGACTTGAACCGGCTCGAGCCAAATGGGTCTGTATTAATTTAATATATTTATATATTTTTTAATTAGATTAAAATTCAAAAAAAAATATAGGATTGTGGATTCAATAGAAGTGTTGCCAATATAGGCGGAGTCTTTGCTGAAGTTTTGCTTAACTTGTTGCCATCCAAATCCATACGAGAGATCTTTGATATAAGTGTTGTTCAGGACCTTACTAGTGTACTTTAGCTTTAGTAGCCCACAACTGCTGAAGCTTTGATTTGTGTACATGTTGTTAATGGGGAAATGATTCCACCAATGTCTAGTGTTGTTTATATAGTCGATACTGAAAAGCATATTATTTAAATATCATAAATCCATTTAACTAATTAAATGAGCTAGTGATATAATTTAATTAATATGGTTAAATATTATCATATTTCTCAAATCAATATGTTGATCTTTATAATTATAATTAAAAAAATCAATTTTACAGAATATATAAATTTGTCCATAGAGTTTCAATACTATCATACATTACATACCAAAATAGTAGATAATGCTGGTTTACATATCTAGTAGATAGTGATGGGTATGAGTCATGTATATAATATACATTTTACACTAGTAATACACAAGAATTTTTTTAAAAGATATATATATATATATATATATATATATATATATATATGGTGGGCCACGCTTTGATTAAGCGGGGTTTGATAACACTAAGAGACCCCGTTTAGGTCCAAACCCGTGGGGTTTGCTTAAAATAAAGGTTGGTATATGCCTAAAATTTGCAGACACGGGCCGTATGGGTCGGGTTTTCAAGGATGGAGCAGGTCGAGCTGGTCGAGCAGTCCATTTGTTCACCCCTACCTGATTGGCGGCATCCATCATGCATTCTAATAAAACATCACTTTCTTTTTTAGACCATTGTTCATAGTTTCCTCTTTTTTTGACATTGTGTAGTTGATCCTCCATTAGAATACTATTAATATAAATGTTGTTATTAATATTTTTACATAATATTTTTATAGGAACCTATTTTTATTTAGAATCCATACAGATACTAATTACTAGTTTTATTTAACATTCCGACAACTCATCTCGATAATAATTACTAGCTAATGATAAGATTAGTGAACCAAACTAATGTAGATAAAACTAATGTTAACTTTTAGTGTTACCTAACTAGGCTGTATTGAAAGAAAAACTAATGTATATTTGCATCATATGTCTAAATTCTATTATAGCTAACTAAATTGTGTCACAGTTCATCACTCTCTTCTAAAAATTCTTGTTGACTTTCCATTAAGAGTGCCTCATTTTTTTGTTCTAATTCATTTTCAAGTATGACCGTTAGATCAATAGTCTGAGCAATAACATATTCAATTATTCCATTTTCGTGATTTTTCACCTTAAACTAGTGTTACCTAACATTACACCTCTTTACATTAAAGTAATTTTCCAGTGTTACCTAACAATGTTACCTAATGTTTCAGGATTGGACTACAGCGTTAATTGGTATTGAAACATAAGGTTGTCATTAATTGGAAAACCAAACTAATGTAGATACAACTAATTTTACCTAACAAAAATTCCACTTTATTTTACCTAACAATCAATGGAAAAAAAAAGTTATGTAACAAAACTTTTGGTATGAATAATTTTTACCTAAAACTCATATCATTACTAATGTACATTATAATTTTTACCTAATACTCAATATCATTACTAATTCATAATTCTGACATCATATTGAATAATATCAATTTTCTATTTCTTACCAATAAATTCAAGCATCATTTATATGAATAATATTGAATTTTTATACGAAATCGATATACACATTCACGATTTTTTTTATAGAATTTTTGGTCTTGGGTAAATATAAACCAACTAGCCTACTAATCTCAATGTAGAAGAAGATATGTCATAACGTTTCCAGCAAAAGAAAAAAAACCTCCAAACGACAGTGCTTAGGTAAAAAAAAACTACTTTTGCTCTTGTGACTTATTATGATTATTATTTTGGATGTTTTTATGATATTGCCTTGTATCGTTAGAGTGAAGGAATCAAGATTTCTTATAAAAAATTCCATATTATTCATATAAATGATGCTTGAATTCATTGAAAAATATAGGAAAAATGATATTATACGATATTATGTCAACCTTATAATTTAGTAACAATGTAAGTTTTAGGTAAAAATTATTATCTACATTAATAACGATATGAGTTTTAGGTAAAAATTATTCATATAAAAGTTTTGTTACGTGACTGGACAAAAGTTCATTGTTTGTAGGTCAAATTAATTGGAAATTTTGTTAGGTAACATTAGTTTTATCTAAATTAGTTTGGTCCCCAATTAATGACAACCTTATGCATTCAATACCAATTAACATTGTACTCCAATATTGGAACATGTAATATTGGAAGATTACTTTAATGTAAAGAGGTGTAATGTTAGGTAATATTACTTTAAGGTGAAAAATCATGAAGATGGATTATTTTAATATTTAATTGCTTAGACTATTGATCTAACAGTCATGCTTGAAAATGAATTAGAATAAAAAAATTGAGGCACTCTCAATGGAAAGTAAAGAAGAATTTTTAGAAGAGGGTAATGAACTTGGACACAATTTAGTAAGCTACATGGGAACTTAGACAGATGATGCTCATATACAAAAGTTTTTCTTTAATATCGACTTGTTAGGTAAATTTAGTTTTATCTACATTAGTTTGGTTCACCAAACCTATCATTAGCTAGTATTTATTATGTTGATGAGTTCCTAACGACTAATCCACGTGACGTCCTTTCTTCAACGGTTGGATATTCAGATGCTCTTTGAAATGACATCGTTGAAGTGGAAATCTGCATACCATTTTTTGAAAAATACAAGTATCTGTTTTAGGAAGATATGCCTTCCAGGATGTGATAATGTGGTCGATTGGTGCTGAACTGTTTGGCTTCAAAGAAAAATGTTACACCGTTTTTAACCCTAAGCGGGTAACCATTTTTAATCGAAATGCCATTTTACCTAGCCATCTTTTTGAAATGAGGATGGTAGTTCATCTATTTCTCTTCTTGATCTTTGTATGAGTTGTATAGTGAAATGATACAATCTGGGGTTAGTACAACTCAAGATAAGGAAGAAATTTACACACTGGAATATATCAATGATATGTGTAAATTTAAATTACAAGGAGCTTATAAATAGGAACAATATGAACATTGTCGGAGTAATTTTAAAGATACGAATTAGCTGTGTATATCTAATTTATCTTTGTGCATGAATATATCATATGTGTAAAATGAGATTGAATGTGTTGGTAACTATATTTAAGGAAGCATATAAGAAATTATAATAACATATAATGACATAGGATATTATGACTTTATATTAAGATTGAAAGATGAATTTCAGAGTGTTTTGGGTGAAGATATGCAAGGTAGAGTTAGTCTTTTTAAGGTGAGATAAAGAATATAATTAACTAAATATTTGTCATATGAAAAATAACCTATAGGAGGGACTACATGCCAATAATTCTTAATCTTAGTATCCACAACTAGCTACCTGCACTAAGAACTGCTAGATTTTAGCTTCTGGACTTTTCAAACCATCTTGGTCACCTTTTGTATACTTGATTAAGATTTTAGCATTATAGATGGTTTAACCTCCTAGTTTAGGAGTTCTTAATTTTTAATTAGGCATTCATTAGATAAGTATCGAATTCACCCTTCCTCTAGTACTTTACACATCTCTTCTCATATGTTTTGAAGTTAATATTGGATTGAACTAATAAAACTGTTATATTTTCCATATGAACATATTTTGTGAAAAAAGTTTTGTTATTCGTGCATCGATGTGAATATTCAAAATCCATTTTTAGGCATAAGATACAAAATATTTAAGTATCCAGTTTTGTGTACAAAATGGTATCCGGTATCTCACTTTAAACCGAAATCCCAATATCAAGCAAAATACGGTATCTCATTTTAGATACCATTCCAATGCTAGCTCAGCTTCAAACTGTTGATCAAATTAATGCATGTGGGAGAGAGTAGTTGAAGAAAAAAACGAAAACCTATTTTCTACCCTAAGACAGTATCTTGTTTTTATCATAAATGATCACAAATAAATATAGTTGTGCTAACTTCATCATATATACAGGTCATTTGTATCATATAACTCACTTCTTGAATCCACGATTCAACACTATACAATCCTACACTTCAAGAAGAGTTCACAAGCCGCAAACTTCAGTTTTATATCACAGTCTTAAGCTTGGTGTATTGATTGTACTATCCATTCATTATGATACATTTACCATTCTTGTAATTAAAACACTTATAGTACACAAGGTAGTAGTTCTTTCTCTACAATAGGATAGAAGATCGAATTTTACGGAAGAGTGTTCCAACATAGAAGATAAGCATGTTGAGAAGGCTTCGTTTGTCAAGGTTAAGGTTGTGATTGAGCTGTCAAAAATCACATTAAAGTTTGGTGATTGAGCCCGTCAAAACGTGTTCGGTGTTTGAGTAATAGCATCTTCAATAGTTGGATAGTATTTACGTTAGATTTTGCATGTTTAGTGTTCGATAAATTTTTCTCTTACATTTTTACTTAAAATGCTCTTGATCTAGCATATCTTGTGAGACATTAGTTAGTAGGATTTAAAATTAACCGTAGTCCTTATTCACCCCCATCCTACTCCCTCTCCCTTTAGGACTATATCTTAGGATAAAAAAACCTCTTGGTTCAAACATTTTAGATATACCAATATAATGTTATATTGATTTTAATTACAAAATAAGGAATCAGTAAAACACTTATCCAAAGATGAGTCTATGTTATGTTTTGAAATAATTTTTATTATTTACATATACTCTAAAGAAGCAAGACTTAAAGGTCCCTTTAATTACTTTGTTGATTGTAAAATGTATATAGATTAAATCAAAGGTTCAATATGTTATTCGAAATGTACACCATTATTTTTAATATGATATATTTAATTTAAAGTTATAATAATTATCTAGAAAGAATTAATAAATAATAATAATAATAATCAAGAACATAAAAATATGAGATATTAGCTTAAAAGGTCCACAAACCCAATAACCCATCCCCAAAGAGTCCAACCTATTATTTCACCCCGAGAAGGTCCAGCGTTTTAAAAGCCATACCATCCTTACTCCTGTAGTTAATTGATCTTATCAGATTTCATCCATAATTATCTCAGTCCATATATATCATTTTGTAACTGATTCCACTTTTTTATCATATCTAATTATTCCCACAATAAAAAAAAGAAATCCATTCATATATTCAAATTTCTCTCTTTTTCTATGCCACATAAATCTTCCATTTTTGCATAATCACACATTGTTATACACAAACATGGTTGTTCAACACCATCATCAACATTCAATCCCGCCATCATTGTACAGCGCTACCACAACAATGGAGGAGATAAAGCTCTCAAAGATGTGTGAGTTAACGACACATAGAAAGAATCGAAGCACACTCTCATATCTGCGACCTGAGACTAGACTCAGCTCTAAAAGCACATCAAGAATCTGAAGGTATGGTGGGCCAAACCTCTGCCTGTAAAGCCGCTGGCGTGATAGTTAAAATGGTCTAGGACGGCAAAATCGCCGGTCGAGGTGTCCTCTTAGCTGGTCAACCCGGAACCTAAAAAACAGCTATCGCAATGTGAATGACGAAATCGAAGGAAAAGTTGTTGAAATACAAATTGACCGGCTAGTTGTCGCCAGAGCAGTTTCAAAGACTAGGAAATTGTGATGGTGTGCTTTTTAACTCGTGAAGGTGTAACAGGCAAAAACAAAGGGGTATACACACTGCACATGAAATATTCAATCTTCTGTTTCTAATGGGTTATGTGTGGAATATTAGTGGTGTTCTGGTTAACATCGGTGGGTTGTAAGTAACATGAAATAGTCAATCTTCTATTTCTGATGGGTTATGTCTGGAATATTAGTGGTGTGCTAGTTAACATCGGTGGGTTGTAATTAACATGAAATATTCAATCTTCTGTTTCTGATGGGTTATGTGTGGAATACTAGTGTTTTGGACAGTATGAAAAAAAAGACGGGTTACTGGGATAGTTGTGGTGGCGTGTGTATAAAATTGAATGTATTATATACGATTGATTAGACTTTGATCGGATTACCACGGTTATAATAAAAAAAATATTAAAGATATATAATCATTGATTTCTATTCATTTTGTATTGTACCTTAATTTAATATTTTTGGAAATTTTTTCCTTTTTGTTTTGATATTAATTGATTAGTTGCATATAATTAGGAAATTAGTTTTCGTAAGTAAAAAGATATTAATAGAGCAAAAGGGCAATCCAGACTTTTTGGGTTGGTTGGACTTGATGGGCAACTGACAATAGACCGTGGACTCTGTCAGTCAATCACCTTACAAATATTTTATAATAAAATAAATTTACTAAATTAGATAATTTTCTCTTAATGAATAATATAATACAATTTTATAATATATATACTTTTATATACATTATAATTATTATTGATTGACATTATTTAATCTATATTGATAATATATATAAATTATATTCATATTTATATTTTTGATATATTTATAGTTATAATGATGTAAGTGAATTATATATTGGTGGTGTCGCCTAGGGTGTGATAAAAATATGATAAAATAAAGTCTAGAAAACTACGCACTCTCACCCTAGACATGCACAGTACTGCAAGTATTACAGGACGTATGCAAGTTTTAGTTGATAAGTTGAGTTCGTTCTCATGGACTTAAGTGTGTTAATCACGTGGGTAGGAATAACGAGTAAAAGTAAATAATTAAAGACAGAAAATAAAAGCAATAGAATTTCGAAATTAATGATTAAAACTAGGAAAATAAAGACAATAAAATAAAATACTAAGAATATGAGATGAGAAATATAGCTTAGGTTTTGCTAGTATGCACTAATCCTTCTAATTCTTTCTATTAGATCTAGTTAATAAGGGAGAATATTAGCTCTTGTATACTTAGTCAGGATTCTAATTTCCCATTCCTTAGACCTTGAGAGCGACTAAGGGGGCTATGGCACAACCAAGAAGCTGTTTCAAATAGGGTTATCAAACGCTACTAAGGCCCTAAGCAAACAATTCATTCAATTGGTGATATGGTGATTAAATTATACCCTAATGACTATCTAGTTAGAATTAGTTTTGTCAGGACTAATATCGATACTAGACGTTATGTGGTGTTTCAATAATTAGACACCCAGCTAAGGCGATCATCTAACTACTATCAAGGTAATCCTAAACGTTGCGCACCGCAAGGAAAACAGTCATTAAATCAAAATACATAAACAAATATAAGAGTAAGCAGCTAATATCAATTTAAAACATGTAATTCTCAAAGAAACTTAGATAGAAGAATTAGAATTCATAGATTATACATGATGCAAAACCCAAGCTATGGGAAGTTTAGTTCATACCTGATGGAAACAAACTAAAAGAAATTACAAAAGACATCATCTTGCTCTCTACAATAAACTAGAAGAATAAAACCTTAAGAACTAATTACTATGAGGCAATGATGATTTACAAGTGATATAAGGGTGTATTTATAGGTGTTTAGAAGACCTAATTCGTTTTCTTGAGGGAGAGGTTAAGTAATGGACTCCAAGCCCAACTCAAATTCGTATGGAAATAAAGATAAATTCTGCTGACATGTCTTGAGCATATCTTCTTCGTTATTGGTCGGTTTTTGCTCCACAATATACCAAAAGAATCCTCACAGAATTATCTACGTCCCTATTAAAGGAATCTTCCAAAATCGGCTTCCTTTTGGAGTTATCACCACTTCTTTAGGCGTAGCTGCAGAAATTCAGATTTAGGCAGCTTTTCCTTTTCCATATTTTTAGCTTTTGTTTCCTTATCTCCAATTACCATGCTAATCTCTTTCCATATCTTGTAGTCTTTGACTTGGACTCTAATTAATCTCCATAATTATCTTTAAAGCTTCACACTAAATAAACAATTAAACCCAATATGCTCTAAAAATATTATTTTACTAAATCAAGACTCAAAATAGGAAAGTGCACTATTTCTCAAGAAAATCGACTATTATGACTTCTAAATCACTAAAAATGATGTCTCATCCTAATATAAATCTATCACAAATGAGGAGACATCAATTGGTAAAAAGTAATATGAAATTCCATATTATTATGTTTTTTTAATACATTGGAGACCTACTTTGGACTCGGAGTCATTGACTCGGTTCGAACCTGTACCGCTTAGAAGGAGAACCAAGACTCTAACCAGTTGAACTGACCCCAACTAGTTACATTATTATGTTTAATGTATAGGGACTTTGTAGGATGATAAGTATTTTTTGTAACTCTCTTATGTTTAATTTATAAGTAGTGTTATACAAAAGAAAAATAGCACTAATAAAGCTTTCTCTATTTGAAATTTTTTTATGATACAAGGGATACTAATAAATCATTCTTTTACATTTTTTTAGACATGTAAAAAGCTAGAACAAACATCCGTGGTTAGCCAATACAGAGTCTTGAATAATAAGCGTCCACCTAGAACCGTCCCATTTGACGATGACCCTCTGTCTAGCCAAAAGCACAGTACTGTTAGTAAAGCCATAGAAACGCCGAGGGATATGTTTGAAGTGTGTGTTGCCATGCATATCTGCAATCACCCCAATTCGAAACACATACGGCCTGATTGACCACCATGCAACTGACAATAACATGATACCTTTAATGATATCAAGGTTGTCTGAGTAGATGATAATCTTCGCTTCTGGATACTCCTAACAATCCATCGCAACATCCAAAAATATCCTAGCCTCACCTTCTGCCGTCGTGTTGACCGAGAAATATTTGGAAATGAAACTACGCCTCCGTGGTTTTATCCAATCTCACTATCCCAATACCTACTAGCTCGGCTTAGGACATAAACAAAACATTGCATGTGATGATAGCCTGGACATTCTAAATCTCGTTGTCTATCAACACCAGGATATTATCTGTCGTTTGGACTTGTTTGCATAAATATGATCTATGATCATTACCAAATAGATATGTCATCCCTATAGTTGTGGTTCGAATAATGTCTTCCAGATCGAGGTTCTGCTTTTCGTGAATCGCTTTTATCTTGTGTTTCCATATATTCCATAAAACAAGGAGAAGATATGCAGTAATAGTGCTCTTATACCATCCAATACACCCAAATTCATGTGAGAACTTGAGGATCATGTCACCTAGGCTTCCAGATATTGGTTTCCTAACACGAATTTGGAGAGTTAGTTCAACCCAAACCTGTCTGCATACTAAGCAAGAAAGTAATAGATGTGTAATAGTTTCCACTTGTTTACCACACTAGTAATACTAGTTGTCTGTAGCACAATGTCGTGTTTTAAGTTTTTTCCTAGTAGGTATAATATCCTTGCTATCTTTCCTCGAGAAAATGAAAACTTTAGTTGGCATGTTGGATTTCCAAATGGCATCTCAAACACTTGGGTTATGTAACCCGCCTTGAACTGGCGTCTGTGTTGAGTCTGAGATAAAATTATTTGTTAGAGTCTGGTGACCATATTTATTAGTGTATTCTCCAGACTTATTACAGTGTCATGTGAAAGTATCTTGCCCTTGCCACAGGAGAATTGGCATGCGTTCAATCTCGATTCTAACGAGTTCTGGGAAATTCACAACGAGTATCTCGGAATCTAGAAAATCCTCCTCATATTTTATGAGTTGATCAAAAGTTTCTAAGTACGTCTCTAATGGCTTTCCCTGAATCAACCTGAATTTCATCCACTTATGTTCCCAAATATTTGTGTTCTCTCCATTGCCGATCTAGATGATCCCTTCTTGTACTAGTATATCTCTAGCCTCTAGAATGACTTCCCATGACAAGGATCGACTTTGTCTCAGTTTCATATCTAAAAATTCCTTCCATGGGAAATAGATTCCTTTAAAGACTTGCCAATGAATTCAGATTTTTTTTAAGATTCATCATGCCTGCGCGGTTAGCATGAATGTATTTAAACTTTTAAGATCTCTGGAACCCATTCCCCCGATAACTTTGTCAATCGTCATTTCCCATGCCATCCATACAGTTTTCCTTCTCTCTAGAAGTTCCACCAGAAGTTCGCAATGATAGACGGCAGTTTCTGACAAAATGTTATAGGAAAAGAGAAGACGGATATTGCGTAAGCCGGGATAGCCTGGATTAGTGGCTTGATCAAAATTTCCTTCCCACCTTCCGACAACAGCTTAGTCATCCAACCATGAGCCTTGACGTATACTTTACTTGAAATCCATGTAAGACTCTCGATTTTTAATCGCTTATGACATATCGGAATACCCATGTATTTTCCCAGGCCTCGAGACTCTCTAATGTGAAGAAACGAGAAAATTTCATTGCTGGTGGAATCTGGGATCCTTTACTGAAGAATATAGAAAACTTACCAAAGTTTACAAGATACCCCAAGTTGGAGCAGTAAGTCTCGATACATTTCTTGAAATTCGTAAATCTCCCATCCTTCTAGAGTAAGAAAAAATAATGAATCGTCAGTTAAAAGTAAGTGGGATATAGTTGGGAGGTTTCGTGTAATCTGAATATCTTTAATAGCCTTTTGTGTGATCTTGTTTTCATAAGGCTAATTAGGGATTCAATCATCAGTGAAAATAAAAGAGGGGAAAGAGGGTATCCATGTCTAAGGCCCCTTCTCGGTACAAATTTGGGGAGTCTTTCCCCGTTATGATTGATTTTAAATGATAATGTCGAGATACAACTCCTAATCCATCGTATGCAGACCTGATTGAATCCTATTTTCTTGAGAATAATAAGTATAAGATCACATCTAACCTGGTCATATGCTTTATCCATTTCCAGTTTGATTGTTTTCAAGTGGTGTTGACTCTTACTTTTTCTTTTCATATAAAAAGACATTTCTTGTGCGATAAGGATATTGTCTTGGATCGCCCTTCCCTTTATAAATGATGTTTGTGTTGGGGCTGTAAGGAAAATCATTAGCCCCTGTAACCTGTTTGCTAAATTTTTTTAGATAATTTTGTAGCCAAAGTTAGCATAAAAAATGGGGATGTAGTCACCCAATCCTTCTTGCACTTCCCATTTAGGAATATGAGCGATAAGAGTCTCATTTAGTGACTCAAGGAGATGTTATTATTGAGAAAATCCTTCACCATCAAAAGAACGTCTTCCTTTAAAATGTTCGAGTATTCATGATGGAATTTTTTGTTGAGTCCATCTGGGCCTGGTGCTTTGCATAGTCCCATATCAAACATTGATTTCTGAACTTCCTCTATATCGGGTTCCTTGATCAGTGTATTGTTCATTACGTCAGTCACTTTTGAGGTTATAAATCTCACAACCTCTTGCATATTTTGTCCTTCTTCCTCTATTGATAGATTCGTGTACAAGTTTGAAAAATTAGTCTTTATTTCGTCATTAAATTCTTTCCAGTTCCCATCTTTGTCTTTGATGCTCAAGATTCTGTTATAACTTCTCCTTTGAGTCGACCTTGCGAATATATACTTTATGTTTTTATCCCCAAATCTAATCTATAGTTGCCTGGACCTATCTGCCAAATAGTTTTCTTATGTTGCCCAAAAACATTTAGCTAGCTCCTAATAAGCAATTCATCGTCTTGTGCTTTTTGTGAGTGAGACCCATTATTGATTATGGTCAAACCCTAGTCTGGTTCCTTGATTTGGATTTTCTTATTTGGAAAAGTGTTTCTACTCCAAACTTCCAGAGTTGTTGACATAATATAATTTTTTCCCAGGAATACATCAAGGGACTCCATGTCCCACTGGATTTCCCCATTAATCATATATCAATTTCCTACACTCGTGATGGTCCATCCAAAGGGTTACAATCTTGAAGAACTATTCCGCTTTCTTATTTTTTTCCGTTAACAAAATTTAACAGGTGTGAGTGGTCTAAACCCACTGCTGGGGAAACAAAAGCCACATCATTGTGATTTGGAAGTCGACTCCTACTTCCAAAGGCGAGATCTAGTTTATTCTTAACCAGGTCATGATCCGCCCAACAATTCGACCAAGTGTAAGAGTTTCCATTTGAGTTAAATCTAAATGTAGAGGAAGAAGCAACAAAAAGACTAAAATTAAGCATGTGTTAGGGGTTATAAAGGACACGACTAAATTTTCCCAAAATATAAAATTTCATTAAAATCCTCCATTATTTCTCACGGGTCCTCGTGGTTCTATTTCCATTTAAAAATTCATTGTAAACTAGAAAAACATCTTTATAAATAGCAAGAGCATGGGTACAAACTAAGTAATATGGAATGAACATGTCATTAATACGACAAATCACATAATAGAGGCTAACGTTCACTATGCTTAAATTCACACAACTGATCCACAAAAGTAAGATAAAACCCCAAATCCATAGCCACACTAGGGTTAGAAAAAAATGAAATTCAAAATCAATCTGCCTCGCAATAAGAGGGAATCTTTAGAAGTAAGCATAGTGGTGGGGGCAAAGGTGTGATAAAATAATCGATAAATAAAGATAATAATAAAGAGCACACACCCTTGAGAACCACGGAACTCACTGCAAGTATCACAGATCGTTTGCAAGTTTTAATGATAAGTCAAGTTCGTTCGCAGGGATTGTATCCGTTAGATCTAATTGTATTCAATAAGCATAGATGAATTTATATGTTTTAAATAAAATATAATAAGAGGAATAAATATCTGATATGAAATAAACAAATATGAATGCAGATAAATAAATATGGATGTAAGTCTAATAGATTAGGGTCACTAATATGAGTCTATTTTGCTAAGTTGTTATTCTAACCTGTCACAGATTAAGCATTATATATTAACCAGGATTCTAAATTCTACCTAGCATCTATTAGGCTTAGGAGCAACCTCTCCACTACTAAGGATTCCTGAGTAATGATTGGTGGTTAAATCAAACCTTTATGGATATCTAGTTAGGCGAAGGATCAAAACTAGACGATTATGTGGTGTTGTCAATAACTAAGAATAATCCTAAGATTGGCCAAATCTAGGGATGTAACAATAAGTCAAAACACATAATAACAATATACGCCAAACTCAATCAATTAAAATAACAAATAGTATTATGGAATTAAAGACAAAATAATAACCCAACAATAAAAAGTAAAACTTACAGAATAAAAGCTTAGAAATATGGTTGAGCATAAATCTATAGCTAATTACCCTAAATATAGAGAAGGTGAGATGTAGAAGAGGAGTTTGTCACTCTCCAACTTCTTCCTCTTGTCTTCCTCTATAGGTCAGCTTGCTTCTTGGATGAATAACTTGATACTAAGGATGAATATTTAAGTTAAAGGACTAAGCTATTATTAAAAACTGAGAAATACAAGTAAGGACTAAGTCTAAGCTTGAAACTGAGAAAGGACATGTTTACAATGGTTTAAGGGTGTATTTATAGGTGTTTAGGAAGACCTAATTCGTTTTCTTGAAGGAGAAGGAAAGTAATGGACTCTTAGCCCAACTCAAATTCGTAGGTAGATAAGGATAATTACTGCTGACTTGTTTTTACCATATCATCTTCGTTACTGGACCGGTTTTGCTCCATAAGATATCAAAAGAATCCTCACGGAATTATCTACGTCCCTATGAAAGGGATCTTCCAGAATCGGCTCGGTTTTAGAGTTATCACCACTTCTTTAGACGTAGCTGCAGAAATTCAGATTTAAGGCAGCTTTTCCTTTTCCATGATTTTAGCTTTTCTTTCCTTATCTCCAATTACCATGCTTATCTCTTTCCATATCTTGTAGTCTTTGACTTGGACTCTAATTAATCTCCATAATTATCTTTAAAGCTTCACACTAAATAAATAATTAAACCCAATATACTCTAAAAATAATAATTTACTAAATCAAGACTCAAAATAAGGATTATGGTGTTATTTGAGATGGGTAATGATTATGTAATGGATTGGGAAAGGTTTAAGGAATAGAATTAAAGCTTTGATGAAGAAGGCTTAAGGTTGAAAGAGAAGATTTCTTGGTGTTCTTGAAAGGATTTTGATGTTGGATGTGTGTTTGGATTGGAATAGGAGGAAGGATCGAATGTTTTTAGGTGTTGTAGTGGTTTGTTACAAGTATATAATGGGTTAGGGGATGTTTATAATGATATCTTTCATAAGAGGCTAGGTTAAAAAGGAAGAAACTAGGGTTTCAATGAATTTATGTAAAAATCCCGCTAGTCAGGCCGGCTAGCCGGTCGCAGACCGTGTCGACGTGTGCGATCACAGTTTTTCTAGTCTCCTCTCGGCTGTGACCCTGATTCCATGAACCGTGGCACGGTTTTTTTTCGAAACAGTGGGCTGGCAATACCGGTCAGATGACCGGCTAGCCTGTCCTACACCGTGTCGAGGTTTGCGCCAACGGTTTTTTCTAGCTGCTCTCGGCTACCGTACCACGGTTTTCTCCTGTCATCATACCGTTGACCTGACCGGCGGTCAGGCCTTTTGATTTTTCTCTTCGTCTCGGCATTGCACCTGATTTCAAAAACCGTGCCACGATTTCTCCAGCCGGTAGACCAGGGATTTTGGCCGGTATACCGGTCCCCTATGCAGATTTTTCCTTTTTCGTTCCTTAGCAACCCAAACTCAATTTCCGCACCATTTAACACACTACCTTTCTCATTTAAAAAATTATACACTAATACTAAGTTATCAACTACGAAATAAAAGACATGAAAGCAATAAACTAATATACAATTGAAATGGCTTTTGTTTAACGTCGTTAAGCTCGGCGGGTTACCTCACGCATCTATTTTTCAACATAACCTCCCCAGCAATGAGTGAGGTTTTCAACATTTGCTACCCGGAATTTGCATCCCTTGGCTCTTATTACAACTAGTTTCTCCGAGATTACCTTTGTGACCAAGAATGGTCCTAGCCAAGAACTTTTGGATTCCCGTGCTTTCGGAGGAGGATCAGGCGTTTTCATTGCGACTTCTTCACCCACTCTGAACTCCTTCTTCTTTCTTTCTTTCTTTCTTCGGTTCTTCTGGAACCTTCATAGCCCGTGCCTTATCTTTCTTCTTTGTGTGACCAAGGTGTGGACTTTCCTTAGGATATGGAGGATATTTATTAGGTGGTTTCTTTCTTAGCTCTCTTTCCTCCATTCCTAAAGTTTCCACAACCTCAGTTGGCTCTTTTTCTACTTGTTCAATCAGATCTAACCGGAAGCAATCCTCCTTGGAGTCCGTAAACTTCATTGGCTTAAACACGTTGAATTTTACCTCCTCGTCTTGGATACGTATAATAATTTCTCCATTCTCTACATCAATAAGAGTACGCCCCGTGGCTAGGAATGGTCTTTCCAAAATAATGGGGACATTCCTATCCGCGTCGTAATCAAGTATAACAAAATCAATAGGAAAAATTAACATACCTGCTTTGACGAGGACATCTTCTACTCTTCCCTCTAGATGTGAGAGGGATTTGTCAACCATTTGCAAAATCATAGAGGTTGTTTTCGCGGTTCCTATCCCAATTTCTTAAAAATTTATTTGGGCATAAGATTATTACTCGCACCCAAATCACACAAATCTTTCCCTTGTCCCTTAGTAGCAATAGAAATTGGAATCGTGAAACTTCCAGGATCAAGTAATTTAGGTGGCAACTTACTCTGGCAAATGGCACTACATTCTTCTGGCAGACCTATCATTTCATTCTCAAGATACTGGTGTTTGCTGGTGATAGCTCTTTTCAGGAATTTCATATATTTTGGTACACCTTTTATGGTCTCTAAGAAAGGTATATTAATGTTGAGAATACTCACCCTATTCATAAATCTCTGATATTTAGCAATATCTCCTTTATTCTGAACTCTTGAAGGGAATGGTGGAGGAGGACGGACTTCTATAACATCTTTCTTCTTTGGATTTTCCGGAATCTTCTCCACTTCCACTACTTCTTGTTCATCTTCTTTTTCCACCACATCCTCAACCGTTTTCATTTTCATAGTTGTTTCTTTTTCTTTTTTAATGGGAAAATATGGTGGTGGAAGCTTCTTACCACTTCTGAGCGTGATAGCCTTATAATCTTCGTATTGGGTAGGAGCCTCTGTGTCACTAGGTAATTGTCCTTGTGGACGCTGACTTAATTGCTTTGCCATTTGAGCTATCTGATTTTCTAACAATTTAAATTTTGCGGCAGAAGATTGTTGATCTTGGCAAGCTTTTGTTTGAATGTTGATTAATGTCAGCAAGGTTTGCTGAACATCTAACGCACCTTCTTGAGGTTGGGTAGGTAGAGCTTTCTGATTCAGAGTGTCAGTATAGGTGTCTTGAGGTGGTTGTCTCTGAGCTTGATTTCCATAATTTTGTCCCCCTTTGTAGTTGTTTTCGGGTCTTGGTTGATAATTATTGTCTTGGGGATGCGAATGATATGCGTATGTCGGATTAGCGACCCCACCTGGATTTGAATACTGGAAACACGGATAGTTTCTATTCGGCTGATAACCTTGACCACCTGAATTATAGTTCCCTCGGTTGGTAACAAACATTACGGCTTCTGGATTGCTTTGACAATGCTCCCAATCATGATCTTGTACATCACAGTTAGAACACCCATATACTTCTTGTGTAACATTAACATCTGTTATTCTACCTGAAAAACCTTTTATAACAGCTAGAGTAAGCTGTTTCAATTGTTGCTCAAATGTATTCTGTAATTTATTCTACATGGCAGCGAGTTTTTCCTCAATTACAACACTACTTTCTTTATATCCCTCCACCTCGGATAGGGGTTCTCACAGTATTCCAACCTTGCTCATTCTTCACTGTTCTACTCAAAATAACCTTAGCGTGAGCTGGTTGTACCTATAAGAATCCACCACCACAGAGCAAGTCTAAATATTTTCTCGATTGTCCATCAAGGCCTTTATAAAATATTGACATTTGTTGTGGTTCTGTAAGGCCGTGATCAGGAACTCTTCTTAAGCATAATTGGAATCTTGTCCAACATTTACCCACGGTTTCATCTTGTTGTTGTTCATTTAATCTCATGTTAGTCTGATAGTAACGATCAAAGAACGCTGTTTGTAACTCATCCCAGTTAGTAATTAATCCCGGTTCTTGTAAATCATACCATTCACTAGCTCCATCTATCAAAAAAAAATCTGAAATTCGCATAATACGTCTGCTCTTTGTTCACACCTTGCGTTATATACGAATCACATATCTGCATAAATTTATGTACAGCACGAATCAGATCTTCTCCAGGTGATTCACAAAAGTTTCCAAAGTTTTGGAATTGAGCTAGCATACTAAGATCCGGTCTATATCTTGCAAAAATAATATCAGAAGGACCAATACCAAGAGCAGGGGCGCAATATGGAGCTTGTTCAGGACCGTGTATGAACCATGGATCATTATTAACTGGAGGTTGAACTTGTGGAGAAAGAGGAGGATTAAGTTCGAGTTCTTCAGCCATTTTTGCTTCTTTGGCTAATCTCTCTTCCTTCTCTGTTGCTTCTTTATCTTCCTTATTTTTTCTTGTTTGCAATTCTGACTAATATCTCAGGATTATCGAGCATACACCAAACCTGCAAACCTGAGAAGGACGAACAAACCAAAGCGTAAAACTGAAAAATAAAAATAACAATTAAACTACTAAAAGATTAACACCGAGGTCACACGCTACCGTCCCCATCAGCGGCACCAAAATTTTGGTGGATCATGGGGTGTTATAAAATAATGCGATAAATAAATAGGAACCAGAATACCACAAGTGTACAGTTGCCCAAGTAATATCTGATAAATTGGGTTTCGTTCTTAGGGACGGATTAGGTACAACTCTAGTATTAATCAGATAGTAGAAATAATTGCTTGACAGAAAAGTAAAATAATATGATTTTTGTTTGGTTTTCTTAAAAACTAAAGGATGCAATAAAATAAAGACTAATTAAAATAAACAACTGAAAAGAAAATAAACAATTAAAAGGACTAACTTCAGAGATGAGAGATGTACTTGAGTCACGCAAGGACTCTACCTAATTAACGTAATCAATGTTTTGTTTAAGGGTGGAACTGGTATTATTATATTAGTCGGGACTCTAATGTCTCCTAGCCCCTTGTTGGGTGGACCTAGGAGCTATCCTAAAGTACTATAAACCACTATATGTGCGATTATGCCTCTTCGGATGTGAATTGTTTACCTCTATGGCTATGTAATTAGTTAAGTCTATCAGTCAATAACTGACATTACACGGGTTTTACCTAATTCTGTATTCAAACCCCCATGTCAGGTGATCACTTTTGCCACTAAAGTGAATAACCCAAATACTAAAAGTTATTTCTAGTTGTACCAAAAAGAAATAGTAATGGAAACAAAGTAATTTCCAATATATAAGACTCAATTCAATTTAAATCATAAAAATACCAAATTCAAAACATAGAATAAATTAATTAGGGTTCATCCCTTAATTGCAATTCTCAAGTATATAAAATTTTAGCTCATAATAAAATTAAATACTAAAACAATATAAAAAGAAGACATAATTATCAATTACAGAAAAGAGATTAGATAACCTAAGGGTTTGGTTGGCTGTTTTTGGAAGAACAGAATTCCTCCAGCTCTAGCTTCTCCTCTACCTTTTTGCCCTGACTTGAAAATATGAAGCCTCTGATGTAATTCTCTGAAGTGTGTGTAAAAATGAGTCTAAAGGGTCTATTTATACTAGTAAATTCGGACTAGGGCTTAGGTTAAGAGCATTAGGTCAAATTATGAAAAACCCAAGCCCATCTTCTTCTTTAATTCCCGTAACAAGTGTACAACCCTTAGTAAAAGTGCAGTAAATTTTGCATATCATCTTCAAATGGACTCATTCCGGATGCAAAATCTTCCTAACTCAAAGAAATTTTGTCTATTTCACGACCCAAAGGATGAATCCACATTTAATATCCCTAAAAACAGCAATTAGTAACAGCCTTCCAGATCTGCAACTCCTTTAGTCAAGTCTTCGAAAATTCTTTTCTTGCCTTTAACTTCTCCGCTCGATCTAAGATTTTAATTCTCACTTCTCATCCTTGTCTTGGTGCTCCTTAGAATCAATGAACCTAAGAACTTTATACTAAAAACAAACAAATTAACGCACAGAAGCTCTAAAAATGCAAATTGTCTAATTCCAATAGGATAAAGTGCAATATGACAAAATACGCATAAAAGTCTATCAAATAAATCATATATTCACCTAAAATGATGTCTCCTAAGGGATTATATTTAGAAAAAATATGGATACACCAAATTTGGATGAGCAATCAAAAAGATAAGTGTATATTTTTTCTGCGGTTATTTCGATATAAAGTAGGCGAAAATCGGACCAATAACGAAGGAGATACGACCAAAACAAGACAACATAATTTATCCTCTCTCCTATATTTTAGGAAACGGATTCAAGTTGGACTTGAACTCAAATTACTTGCCTTCTACTCCAAGATTTGACCTAGATCTTCCTAATACCTATAAATGCACCCTTTAATCATTGTAAATATGTCCTTTCTCAGTTCTAAGTCATATAATGGTCCTTGATTGAATATTAATCCTTGGTATCAATTTTATCATCCAGAGAAGCAAGCTGAACTGTAGAGGAAGACAAGAAGTAAGAAGTTGGAGAATGATAAACTCCTCTTCTACATCTCTCCTTTTTTATATTTAGGTAATTAGCTCTAGATTTGTAGCTTCACCATATTTATAAGCTTTTATTCTATAAGTTTTATTATTAATTGTTGGGTTATTATTTTTTCTTAAGTTCCATACTACTATTTGTCATTTTAATTGATTTGAGTTTAACGTATATCCGTATTGTTGACTTATTGTTCCAACTCTAGATTTGCCCAATCTTAGGACTATCCTTAGTAATTGAGTTAACACCCGAAGGGGGAATTAAATTATTTACAACACCAGATAATCGTCTAGTGTGCGGTAGTGATCCTGACGGGCTTGCATAACTAAATAGCCCAAAAGGTTTGATCTAACCACCTATCATTACCTAGGGCCCCCTTACCCAAGTCCCCTGGTATTGGAGAGGTTGCTCCTAAGTCCACCCTGACAGGGGTTAGGAAGAATTTAGGATCCTGGTTAATATATAATGCTCAATTCATCCTTAAGGTTAGAATAACAACTTAGTAAGATAGGCTCATATTAGTAACCCTAATTTATCTAACTTACATCATATTTATTTATTTGCATTCTTATTTATTATTTCACATCAGATAATTACTCAACTTATTCTATTTTAATCTAAACGTCAAAATTCATCTACGCTTGTTGAATACAAGTAGATCTAACAGATCAAATCTCTACGAACGAACTTTTCTTATCAACTAAACTTGCAAACGATCTGTGATACTTGCAGTCTATGTTGTAGATCTCCCCGCCTAGGCGTTAACTCCCCCATCATCCGCTTACGCCTAGTTAAAATTCTATGCGTTTTTTCCTAGCGCCTTAATCGCCGTGGAATATGCGCCTAGCCCGTCTAGGCACTGATTAATGGCAAAAATGGCCACCTAGGCGCCGATTAATGTAAAAACATGCCCGCATAGACCTTTTTGTTATTTTTTCTTGTTCTCGAGAATTCTTTAATTGATATTATAACTCAATTTTTAGTATTTTTATATTTACTATAGTGTTGTTAGATGTATTTTTGACTTAAATAGTTAAAATTTATATAATTACTACATATATATTACTAAATATTCAAAATTACACATCGGGATTCAAAACCGTAATTCCGCCTAGCCTCGTGTAATCTCGCCTAGGCGCTGGGCCCCGGTCGACCACCTAGAGCCTGAAACGGAGATCTACAACATAGATTGCAGTGAGTTTCTCGTGGTAGTCAAGAGTGTGTGTCCTTTATTATTATCTTATTTATCTATTTATTTATCTATTTATTTATCACACCTTTACCCCCACCACGGTGGTACCAACAAGAAAAGACTGGTGAATAAAACTTGACGATACTTTCTAAGCATATAGAACATCTTTCAAGACAACAATGGAAGCGTCCTTATATCATATGGTTTGGGGGAAACATGTAATATTCTGCTTGAGCCGTATATTGGTGTGTATTTGAGTATAAATGAACTAAACTTATGTAAAAAGTTAGAAGGAGAAAAAAGGATGATGCAGCTGAATGAGCTTGACAAGTTTCAGTTTCATGCATAAGATTACGTAAAACTCTATAAAGAGAAGAGTAGGATGTGGCATGGAAACCAATTGTTTGAGAAAAATTTTGAGCTAGGACAACGCGTCCTAAAATACAATCCTAAATTTTAAAAATATCATGGGAAGCTGAAATCGAGATAGTCGAGGTCGTTCATTGTCACCAAGGTTTAGAAAGCCTAGTAGAATTTTTCCAAATAAAATTTATCTTGTTAATTGATAAACAAAATTAATTATGCATAATTAGATTACTGCCACTCTGTTTAAAATTACAAATGGCCACTCTGTTTGGATTTCTTTCAAGTATGAGAAGTTGTTTGATTTTTGTTATGTCTGTGGTATAGTGTCACATGATGAACAGAAGTGTGATAAACCTGATAAGTTGATTAATAAATTAGGCAACTGGATTAGATATTCAGAAATTGAGAAGAAGCATAAAGAAAAAGAATTTGTTTTCAAAGCTGAGATTGGAGGGAACTCAGCTAGGAAAAGGACAAAGAAAACATTAAAGAATAAAAATAAACATCACTATTCTAAGTCTAGTGCTAATGAAGGTATTGGAAACGTGGAAAAGTCGGTTAATGTGGTCCAATCTCTTCTTATTGCTCCTAAAGTTAACTTGGGCCCTAAATGCCTGGAAGGGGTCAACTTTTCCTCTTCTATAAGACCATTAAGTCCAGGAGAAGTTAACAAGCTATGTGGGCCTCTCTCTGGCCCAATTAAAGCTACAAGCCCTAAGGTGGTTATTAATTCATCTATCACAGATAATTCGGATAAAAACATTTGTTTTGGGTCTCTTGAAAAGAATAAATATAGAACTCACCAGGTCAGACTTGACCTAGGGTTATCTACTGAAGATGATACTATCTCACAAGTCCCTGCAACTCTTATCAACCCCATTTATGGGGAAGATGATGAGATGGTAGAGGCAAATCAACTTGATAAAGTTAATTCTGAAGGTGCTGGAGATGGTGAATTAGATGAGAAATGGGAATATGAAGATGCAACTGAAGGCTCAGAAAATGAAGTGGTTTGCGGGGTTGACCCACATCAACCCCACCTCAATCAATGATGCTCTACTGGAACTGTCAAGGGTTAGGGAACCCCTTGACAGAGATGAGCCTTGCTGACTTATCCAAGGTTCACCATTTTGAGGTAATTTGCTTATCTGAGACTAAAAATAAATTCAGCTTTGTTTCTAATGTTAGTAAAAAGATTAATATGAGTCTAGTAACTCATATAGACCCTGAAGGATTATCTGGAGGTCTAGCCCTGATGGTCAAAAATCCGGATAAATTTAAGATTTTGAGCCTAAATAAGAATATTATTTCATGTTCTTATGAGTCCAAATTTATTGGTTATTGTGAAATAGTGTTTGTGTATGGTCCTCCTATGGATATAGATAAACCTAATTTTATCAAATCACTTTCAGAACTACCTAATACTACATTTTGCAGATGCATTTTGGGGGATTTTAATCTCATCAGATACCCCTCTGAGAAGTTAGGAGGAGATATTGGCTCCTCTCATAAGCAAAACATGAATATCTTTAACTCTTTTATTCATAAGGAACAGTTGGTGGAACTGATAAGTAAAGGCTGTAACTTCTCTTGGTCTAACAAGAGAAGTGGCAACCTACTTATCAAGCAAAGACTTGATAGAATTTTAGTTAATAAGGAATGGATGAACAAATTTCCTTACTCTTGGTGCTCAGTGCTTCCTCCTGCAGGTTCTGATCATTCTCCTATTGTGCTCAAAGATGGTAATTCTAAATTGAGTAAGAATAATAGATTTATAATTGATAAAAATTGGATTTCTGACCAATCTTTTTGTCAAATTGTTTATGAAAAATGGATTACTAAGGTGTTTGACTCTTATACAGGAATGCATAAATTTGGATGTAAAATCAAACATATTAATAAATATGTTTCTCTCTGGGCTAGAAAGAGAGTACTCATTAATAGAGTACTCATAACATCTTATCTAGCTCAGATGGAGAAGCTATTTAACGCCCCTTATTCAGATTCTAATAATCTAGAAATGGAAATGGTGAATAAAAACCTTGAAGAGGTTTGGAAAAAGGAAGAAGCTTACTGGGCAGTTAGGTCTAGAAAATGTTGGTTAAAATTGGGTGACAAGAACACTAAATATTATCATGCATTGACTAAACTGAGAAGGAATATTAATCACATCTCCTCTATTAAAAAAGTAGATGGAGAATGGCTTCATGAAAAACAAGAAGTTATTGATGAAATTAAATCTTATTACAATGAGGTTTTTAAGTCTAATGGTGAAAGATTTTATGACCCTATTCTCAACAAAGTTAATAAGGTAGTAACAGATGAAATGAATGAGAACTTAACCCAAGAGGTTACACTTGATGAGGTTAAATTAGCTGTTTGGTCCCTTGGAGGTGAGAAATCACCTGGACCAGATGGCTATAGTGGGTTTTTCTTTAAGAAATTTTGGGATGTCATAAAGACTGATCTCATGTGTTTGGTGAATGATTTCATGATTAATAATGCATCACTTGAGGAAATTAATGAGACTATTATTGCTCTCATTCCTAAATGCACTAATCCGGATTTGGTAAGTTCTTTTAGGCCTATTAGTTGTGCCAATTTTATTTATAAAGTCATTTCAAAGATTTTATCTAATAGATTACAAAGGTGGATTGGAGAGATTATTTCTGAATCTCAAACTGCCTTCATACCTGGAAGGTCTATATTTGAAAATATTGTTATAGCTCAGGAAACAAGTCACTTTCTTAAAAATAAAAGAACATCTAATAAATGTTTTTTGGCAGTTAAAGCAGATATGAGTAAGGCATATGAAAATATAGAATGGGATTTTCTTATTGATTTGCTCACTCAGTTGGGTTTTCATTCTAAATGGGTTGAGTGGATCTTTAACTGTGTCTCTACTATTACATATAAAATCAAAATAAATGGTCAACTTGTAGAGATTAATAAACCCCAGAAAGGGTTAAGGCAAGGTGATCCCTTGTCACCTTATCTGTTCTGTTTAGTCACTGAAGCTCTTTCATCTTTGATTGATTATTATGTGAAGTTAGGATTATTGCAAGGTATTAAAATTGCAAGGAAAGCCCCTATGATTACACATTTGTTGTTTGCAGATGATAGCTTATTTTTCCTGGAAGCCACTGAGTATAATGTGGAGATTTTTATAACTGCCCTGAATTGGTATTGCTTTGCTTCAGGACAGAAGGTTAACTTGAATAAGAGTGGGGTACTTTTCAGTAGAAATACTCCTGCTGAGGTGAAAAATAAACTTTGTTCTATTATGAGAATGAACCAGCTTCAAGATTTAGGTAAATATCTTGGTATACCTTCTTCTTGGGGTCTTTCCAAAGTCAAATCTATGGAATGGATCATTGAAATGGTACTTAAGAGGATGGACAGTTAGGACACTATCATGCTTTCTAAAAGTGGTAAGGAGGTTCTCATCAAAGCCATTATTGGCTCTATTCCTAATTTCATCATGTCAGTTTTTTTAATCCCTAAAAAGATTACCTCTCGGCTAACTTCTTTGGTGGCTGATTTTTATTGGAACAATAAAGGAGAAAAAAGATGCCATTGGGTTAAATGGCAAACTCTTATGTCTTCTAAAGATGATGGAGTTTTAGGATTTAAAGATTTCCATACTCAAAACCTCTCTCTCTTGGCTTCCAATGCGTGGAAGTTTTTAAATAATGAATCTTCATTGGTTCATAAGGTTCTTAAGGGCAAATACTTTCCTGATGTGGATTTTATTGATGCTTCTCGTCACTCAAATTGTTCTTGGGGCTGGAAGAGCCTGATTGAAGGTAGAAATTGCTTTAAAAATGATATCTCCTGGACAATTGGTAATGGAAACAAAATCAAGGTGTGGGAAGATAAGTGGATTCCTAATGGGATTCAAATCACTAAGCCAAGGTTTAGTGAGGTTTTTTTGGTCTCTGATTTGTTTAACCTTGATAAGTGCTCTTGGAATCTTGGGTTACTTAATGAACTGTTCAACTCACAAACTGTAGCAACCAAAACTGATTTGGATATACCCTCTCTAGCTTGTGAGGACACCCCATTCTGGATCCATTCTAGAACAGGTGATGTCATAGTTAGAGATAGTTACCATAGGTTATGGAAGGCTCAGGAGAGTGATGAGGCAAAGAAAATTAAAGATAAAGGATGTTCATCTTTTAAACTTGATATTTTAGATTGGAAATTTATTTGGAAACTTGAAACTCTTCCAAAAGTTAAAAATTTCATTTGGAAGTGTTGTGAGGATGGTCTTGCAACAAATGTTAATAGATTTAATAGGAGATCTACTCTATCTCCTTTATGTGACATTTGTGGTATTTATGAGGAAAATCTGGAGCACTTACTTTTTCATTGTCCTTGGGCTAGAGCAGTTTGGATTGCTAGCCCATTGAACTTTATATCAGATGTTGAACCCACTTCAAACTTCTTAAAATGGATTTCATTCTTGAGGCTTAGTTCATTTGATAGAACAGATATTATACAAGATATGGGAGAAATGGCTTGCTTTATTGCTTGGTACATTTGGAAAGGTAGAAATGAGTATGTTTTTAAAGGCATACCACCTGACCCTATTCAGATTAACAAAAGAATGTTAATAGCCTATGATGAGTTTTTGATAGCCAATGCTACAAGACCTGAGGCTAATAATGAGAATTCTCACCAAGGTTATACTCCAAATAGAGTTTTTAACTCAAATGGAGTAAATAATACTTTGTTAAATCAAAGTAACTCACATGTTGATGAGTATTGGTCTCCTCCTGATATTGGGAAGTTCAAAATCAATTGTGATGCATCACTTTTGCCTAAAACTAACTCCTCTTCTTATGAGTGTGTTATGCGTAATTCTACAGGTATTTTAGTTGAGGGAATAGCTAACAAAACCAACACCAACTCAGTTGCAGTGGCTGAAGGAAGGGCAATTTCGAAAGCTTGCAAGATGGCTTCATTTTACCCTTATGGTAGTGTAGATATAGAATCTGATAATGCAATTTTTGTAAACCAAGTTAATTGTAATAGTAAACTAGACAGTATCACTAAAGTCCTAGTCTCCAATGTTAGGCATTTTATGGTTTTGTACATATTCAAATCTCGTTTGTAAAGAGATCTAAAAACAAGGTTGCTGATTGGGTTGTGAAACAAGCTCTTGATGGGAGTTTGTTTCGCCTTTGGAGTGTTAACCCTCCTTCCCAATTAGCTAGATTGATTAGGATGGACTTTGAACCGACTGGTATTGGTTGATGTGTGTAATATTGTTTATCTATGGAAGTTTTATTTTCGACTAAAAAAAAAAGATTACTGCCATATTCACTCCTACCTCCATCTAGGCCTTACATAGGAACAATAACAAGACAAAGTAGACTAAGAAAAGTACTAAATATCTGGTAACAAATCTATCTATTTGGACACGTCTAGTAATAAAAAATATTCAAAAGTCCATCTCTCTAAAATAAATGTTTTCTATTCTTCTAAACCCTCCAGCACCTAAATTATATCATAGTTTAAATAGGAAAAATGATTGTGTCTGTCACAAGAACCCACATAGGTCCAAAATTATGCACATGCCTTGTTGTTTCAAAAAGCTTGTTTGTTCTTTAAGAAATTTTAGGATCAATTGTGGATTCAGATCAAAGTCATCTACAATGGGTCTCCAATCACAAAAAAGTTAGAAATATGAACTTATAAAATAGGTCATATTGTATTATAAAAGTGTGCCTAAAATGACCTTATTTTTTATCAAGAATAATTCTTTCTTTGCGATTAATATTAATTTTAGAGTAAATACATCGTTTACCCCCTAAACTTTACACGTTGTAACAGAATGCCCGCCAAAGAAATTTTTGCGACTGGATGGTCCTTAAACAATGTTTTTGTGACTCGATGCCCCTTGTTAACGGAAACCGTTAGTTTTCGCCGTTAGTTGGTCACGTGCGCAAATTGTCGTGACATTTTACTCCATGTACTATGTTTTTCGTGATAGTTTACCCCCTGGACTATGTTTTCCTAACATTTTACCTGAGGCACCAAGTCACGAAAAACTTAGTACAGGGGGTAAAATGTCACGAAAAACTTTGTATAGGGGGTAAAATGTCACGACAATTTGCGCATGTGACCAACTAACAGAGAAAACTAACAGTTTCCGTTAACGGGGGCATCGAGTCACGAAAACATAGTTTAGGGACCATCAAGTCGCATTTTTTTCCTTTGGGGGCCAATCTGTCAAGACGTGTATAGTTTAGGGGTTAAATGTGGCATTTACTCTTAATTTTATGATAAATCTGATATGCATTAAGTTACATATTGCATGTAAATGAAGCAAGATATATGTAGGAACTTGAGCAAATAGGAAAATTACAACACTTATCTGAATAAACACAGACTTGCTCATCAAGTTGTTAAGACACACGAGAGGTTCAACTCATACTTCCATCAATCCTTAACCTTCAGTTTGAAATTGCACATAATCAGTACTATCATGGAAATATGTAATGAGCACATCCTAACTACCAACTTACAAAAAATTCATTATTCCTTTACATTTTATAAATAGACAACTATACTCCTTGTATTGAAGTAATATAGTTGATATTTACTTCTTCTTTTTTCTCAATACTCTACAAAAAGACTGATAACTTACTCTCTCAATCAACCCTCCGTAAGGGGCTCTTTACATAAACACTCTACTAACCTGAGCGTTGGGATACATTCATCACTCTCCTAGTATGCTAACGTTCTTTTGTGTTTTATGAGAGAAACGAACTTCGATTTAATGAATTTTCAAAACAATAGATTCTCTCAAGGAAAGTTTGAAAGTATAATCTGTGCACGATCAACAAGTACTTTGAACATTGAGTCCATGATATAAAATTATTGAATAAGACCATTCTTATAGTCAAAATTGTCAACTGGGTTGAACTTACACAGTTTTCTAAAAAATGCTACATGTGGTCTAGCGGTCGGGCAACTTTGAGAGATTACTCGACTAGATAGCCCAATAATCAGATTATAGTTGGTTTGTGCCTAGGCGGGTTTTAAATTTTTTAATAGAAAATATGTATTATTTTTATTTCAATATTATTATTTAGTAAGAATATTAATATGGATATTGTATTTTATAAGTTAATATATAAGAAATATATATTGAAGCAAAGTGCAAATTATAGTTAAATTTATAAGTTGATAAAATAAAAGATAAATTTTTTGTAAGTTGAGTCTGTTTTTCTGGTTTTTAAATCATGATGTTTGTAGTTTCTCATTTTTTTCAAAAAAATATTATAAGTTAAAACAAGTTAAAGACATCTAATCATTATCATGAGTAACCTACAGGACCGATTTGTATTCTTCACCGTCACATGTAAATCCTAATATTGATATCATGGTTTCTTGTTGTTTTTACTTTGGGTATTGTTTTGATAGAAAAAAAATCATATGAACTATTGGATTAGACTCACATTAGGTAGATAATTGACATGTTAGATGACCTATTAATTGGTTTGTGGAAGTTTTAAAACTCAACTTATATCACGTAACCATTTGGTACCTAATGTTTCATTTTTTTGCCCAGTTGAATCCATGTGTGAAATTATGTTATAATTTGGTCAAACAAAAAAAGTGAAAACATAATAATAAAATAATGTTGTATGATCTCCTCCCAAGTAGGACGACGAAACTATCCTCTCTGAGATTTATGCAAATTCCAAAGTACCTCACTATTTGCTTTGCATAAAGGACTTGATGGAATCATTGTAACTTATCTAATCACTATACATTAATGCTAACTGGAAAACATATAATTATATTTTCAAAAACATATAAAAGTTGTATCAAAAAATGAGAAAGCCTATTGGAAATATATGTCTAGAAAAGGAAACATAATAAGAATTGTAAATAATAAAGTAAATATCCTTTAGGAACCTTCTAAAATTAACAATGAAATAACTCATAATGCAACAATGTTTTTTTGAGTGTGGTTAATAGGAACTACTAATGAATTCTTGGTCTTGTTTCTCCTATCATTACTAAAACATGAACTCAAAACTTAATAATGATATTACTCGTGTTTTAATCGATAATATTTTTTGGGAACTAGGAGCCAACAAGTCACTTGGACCTAATGGTTTCCTATGCTTCTTATGGGACATAATTAATAAGGATGTGATGATCATTGTGATAGGTTATCGGTATAGAAGAGGTCGTCTTATTGACATCAACCATACCTATATTTATATTATTCCTAAAACTAAAAATGTTGATAATATAAATATTTCTAGACTCATTGGTTGATCAACTACATTTATAAAGTAATAATCAGAATTCTGGTTAACAAATTGCAACCTCTTATGAGTAACGTAGTAGATGATACACAATCAACTTTTATACCTGATAAAATCTTCCAAAAAATACTATGATCACTAATGAAATAATTACTTATTTTATGGACTATTAATTACTTAGTTGTAGTTAAAGTTGTCATAAACAAAGACTATGATTTTGTTGAGTGGGACTTCTTGTTTGATCTTATGAGCAAAAATAGGTTCAATAACTCATGGATTGAAAAAATCATGAGATTAGTCAAATCTGTTAGTTACTCCTTTATCATAAATGGTAAAACTCATAACATTAAAAATCCCCCAAGGGGGAATAAGTCAAGGGGTCCCACTGTACCCTTTACTCTTGCGCATTGTTACTCAATTTCGTAATATTCTTATCAACTAAAAAGTAACACAAGAAAGCCTAGAAGGTATAAAACTTGGGCAAATTTCCCGAACATCACTCATTTGTTATTTGATGATGATAACATATTTTACTCAAAAACTAACTTTATTGAGACTGATTATTTCAATGATATTATGAACCAATATAATAATGCTACTCATCTTACTATGGATGTAAACAAGTTTATAGCCCTTTTTAGCTCCAATACACCTACACTTATCCAGAAATAATGCTTAACTGATTTAATATGAACAAAGACTACAATTTGGGTAACTACCTAGGGATCCCCAGTAAGTGGGGGAGATCCAAGGCCTGGGACATAGAATAGTTAATAGATAGAGTCTTGAGAATAATTGAAAATTGGAAAACTATGTATCTTTTTTATGATGGTAAGTAAACTTTATCAAAAGGTGTCCTTCAAAGAATCCCAATATATATCAGGTCCTCTTTTATTTTTCCCATCAAATTGTGACATAATTGGTGCAAATATAGCCAATTTTTGGTAGGAAAAAAAGAACAAAGGAAAAGGAAAATGAAATTTTGAAAATTTGAAAATTTGAAATTGGCATTCTTTGACAAAATCAAAGAGTATTGTGGGATTGGGGTTCATGTATATGCACATTATAAACCTATATCTTGTTGGTAAGCAATCATGTAACTTGATACAAAATGAACACCATTTAGTGTACAAATTCCATAAATAAAAAAAATCTCAATTTAGCCTTTACTGAAAAAAATTTAGGACAATCGCCCTCTTGGGATGGAAAATACTAATACATGGTATGGAACTCATTCTCCTACATCTATGATGGAAAGTAGGTGATGGAAAATTAATTTGCCTACAAAATAAATTATGGAATCATGATCCTAATAGATTTATAAGCCAAAGAGTTCTACTTTAAACATAGATAACCAATTATTGAATTGTGTAAGCAGGACTTGGTACATAAATTTAATAAAAAATAACTTTGAAATTACTATAGCAAATAAAATTATCGACATTAATATACAATCTTTCAAATGCAAAAACCTTTGGTAATGGAAACTTGCTGAAGATGGTAACTTTACCGTTAAAGTTGCTTATTTCCTTCTGAAACAACAAGAAGAGGGGAGGTCTATGGTTCGAATCCCCTCCCTAACGGATGTAAATTAAGAGGTACAAGGCTCGAATTCCTCCCTGAACATGGGTCACCTAGTTCTGATTTACCTGGGAATATACATGGGGATCCGTGTATATCCATGTGGGATTAGTCGGGTGCGCGCAAGCAATCCTGGAACCATGTACCCAAAAAACAACAAGAAGAGTACAAAATAGCAGCTAATATTAAATTCCTCCCCTCCAATTCTAGAGGGATATCAAAAAAACTTAGTAAAATGATATTCGGGATCAATTGTGCCCCTAGAACTAGAAACATTATATGGAAAACAGTTAAAAACCTTATTCGTATAGAAGAGATCATATAAAAAATATGCAATGTCAAAAACTTGAAAACTCTATCATTGAGGGACAAAAGTATTAGGCAACTAGTGTTTGCTTTTCCATAGACAAATGTCATATGGTTTTCAAGCCCTTTGAACTTGACAACTAGTTTCAGCAATGATACAATTGACAACTAGACAATTGATATACAAGAACAAATATCCATTAATTATAAAAAGAAAAACGTGGCCATAAAACTCATTTTCACAATCGCATGGTTCATATGGAAAGGCAGAAATAATTCGTTTTTTAATAACATAGCTACTAATCCTTTTAGTGTGGTACAAGGCATGTGAAAATTGGAAGGAGTATTTCAATTTATTTACCTTAATTATGAGTACACAATCTAGAAGTCTACTGAGAGAAGTCAACATGAAACTTTATAGTTGAGGCCCGTAATGTTAGATATTGGTGACATATCCAGATAATTGTAGATAAATGGAAGCCCGCACCCAATAATTTGTTAAAAATTAATGTTGATGCCTCTTATACAAATAAATAATCAACTATAGTGTTGGCATATAGCCCCCTACTCTAGGTTTTTCTAATTTAACAAATCCTCATAATATCAGTTGTTAATTAAGTTTTACTTTCTCTTTATATTCATTTCTAGTATCAAACATGTCATATACTACATAACCACATAGGCACTTATTTGAGTTGAAACTTATCTAGGTCATTATTTACTATGTATTAATAATAATCAAAATCATTAAATTACAAACTTTCTCACGCGTACTTATTGTAACTTCTTACGTTGAGAGCCTTTTCATTCAAGCATCACATCGTTCACTTATATGTGCATCTTTGACATCATATTATTGCACTCATTTCTTGTCATATCATCTCATATGTTTTGAATCTAATCTAGGCTTGAACTGATAAAACCTATATATTTTCCTTATGAACATTTAGTGTGAAAAACGTTTTTCTATTCAAGTAACGATGCAGATAGTCAAAATCCATTTTTAGTCACAAGATAAAAAAATATTTTCGTATCCCCGTTTGTATCAAAAATAGGATCCCTCTTTAAGGTCGGAATCCCGAAATCAATCAAAAACAGTATCCCATAATAGATGCTAACAACATTGTTCCAATGCCAGCTCATCTCACTGTTGATCAACTTAAGCCACATGGAAAAGTGTTGTTAGCTATTTAAGCAACTCAACATTCAATTTCACTCGAGTTACCTGTTTTCTAATTAAGCTTAAGATATAAATCTTGTTTACTATTGACGCACTCCCTTGAAACAAGCTTGAATATGCTATTGTACTCGAGGATGTTACATCAGATAAAGGCTTCTCATGCTTTCTGATTTGTAAGTCTTACAAATATACTACAAATATTGTCAATTGAAAGGGTAACCCAAGGGTAGGTGAAAATTATCTTACCTTCGTATTAACTCGGGTTACCCAAGCAGTCAACTATGGTCAAACATGTTTTTAACACCTTGAAAAATTTTAGTTAAGAGGAAGAGACAAGCACGTTGAGTGGACTTAGTTAGTTAAAAATTAGATTTGTCTGAACACTTGTTTGAAAGAAGGTTATATTAGCTAAAATCTATTATACGTTAAGATAAAAAACGATTTAGTTAATTTGCTGGTCGGTTGGTTACTGCAATGCACATTATTAAAATATATTATGAGTTGTAGTGGGGTAATTTTTTGTACAATCCTCTGGTAGAGTTACGTTTAGGGGTGTACATAATATACTCTAATATAAAAATATTTAAATATGTGTAGGATATAAGATTAGTAGGGAAAATAATATACTTTTTATTTCATTGAATGATAATAAAACTGAAAACTTAAATAGTTTAATAGATATTAATTCTTTTTACTAATAAAGAAATAAGAAACTTTTCCACTCGCACGAACCATGTTACTTATTTTTTGTTCCTACTAAACTCTTTAACCGGAAATCTTCACATGAGCTCAAGCTAGCTACGAATCATGTGGTGTGATTTCTTCCATGTCTTGCATGATGTTGTTTACGTAATCCACGCTGATGATCATGGTGGTGGTGGTTTTAATGGGATTGGACATGACTCTCTTCTTGCGTATCTTGTGGTTGGATCGAAGTAATATCAGGTGCATTGACCAAATGACGACAAAGTCGTCATTGAATTGGATTGTCCTGATATAATCCCGACAGTTGATGGATTTTCTGCCAAAACAATCTCGTATCCATCGTCATATAATTCCATTCCTTTTGCCATAAATTGCCATATTAAGCTACCAGCCATTGTTCCACCACCTTTAGATAAGTTATAAGTTGTTCTATAAACTGAGTTCATAAATGCTTCTCTTGCGTTCAAATTGTATCCTGCATCTTTGCTTGACTTCCCAAATTAAGCCAATACTAATGGCTTCTTCATAATGTTCCTTGCATCTCTCCAATGGCTTGCCATCGTTGCATGAATGCCATTTGAGCATTATCATCCTGCCCGGGTAACCTTTCAAAAAAAAAAGTTAGAGATTTGAGTATCATCATGTTAATTTCATTTTTATATAATTTCTATTTTACTTTATTAATCACGAATTTATTTTAAAGAAATGGTTAAAATACCATTGATCAGTATATGCATATATCGTGGAAAAATCAATTTCTTGAATTTGGTGGTTAGTGATGAAATCAAATCCAATTTGATAACCATGATTATTGCTTCCTTTCAAGCACTGAGTCTCCATAAAATTCTTCCATTCCAATTTCAAACAAATGTTTCCTATCTAAAGATTTTACAAAAGTCGCAATTTCTTGAACCCATCCCTGAAAGGATTTAGATGTTCCTTTAGCTAATGAAGTAAGATCAAGATGACTAACTAAATAGAAATTTTGTATTTCGGTTCCAATGAATTTTGGTTGGAGTTGATAAAACGGAAAGTATGGTGTACCTTCTCACATTCACAGTGCTTCCAGAGTAATCAACTTGGCAGTGGGGTTCATTAATGAGTTCCCATGACATGATTATTGGGTCGTCTCTATAAAAAAAATTGTGATGGTGTTAAACCTTGTAACAACTTCCTGCAAAACTAATAGGAAAATAAATTATGCATGTCATTTTAGGTCCAAATATAATTTTTATTGGTGTTTAAAGACATGACTAGATATATAATTACTATATAGTGATATGATTCTTTAAATATCCTTTGACTACTAGATGTGTGTAAACGTCATCGTCGTTATTAACTTGGACGCCGGCATCACGTGCCCATTGAACATATTGTGGCCTTCCTCCATAATCCTTGTAATTGTTTACAGAGCTTAAAATCAAGTGAATCTCATAACTTTTTGCTTATGATATTACAAAATCTAGTCCCTTAAATTCATTTACGAGACAAATTTAGAATACTAGTGAGAATTATCCAAAAAACACTAATGTAGCAACACATGGACTAATATATTTGCGTACTAAGTTAAGATATTATGAATAACTAAAGTTAGGTGACTTGTATGATGTATGTACCTGAAAGATAGGCTCGTTATAATTTACCGGTGAAATTTGGAGTGCATTTGAACCTCCGTCACTAAATGCTCAAGTCCTACATATAGAAAGACCAGCAGCAGATGCTTCTTAGAAAACCTCAGAGATTTTATATCTCTCGGTAGGTTCAGTTGCAACGTTCATCAACCAATATGAATTAAATCCATTAAATAGAAATGGTGATCCATTAAGAACAAAATGGCTACCTCTTACTCTAACAAATTGTGAATTTGCTGGGAATAAAGCTTCAGACCCCAAAGCTAAAATTAATACCACTAACAGAGAAAAATAGCACAGTAAGCTAAAACGGGCCATTTCTTTTGGTAAAATATATTTTGATAATTAAGATTTCAAGAATTAATTTGAGTTTTTGAAAATATAGCCATACATATGTATTTATAGAGTATAGGAGATGAAATTATTTACTAAAAATAGAAAGTTGAATCGGATTTCAGTGGAGTGTTATTTTATTGATTAACTTATTAAATATTTTCAAGATTCATGCATGAAACATGGATAGGGTTTAGTGGGAAGTCACAATGGGGGAGTATTGGTAGTTACTTTGTTTGAATAAAAAATGGATGATGTATTACACGTTCTTCACCATATGAGTGGTTATATATTGTTGGTGGAATGGTGGAATACTTATTTGACAGATCCGGTAACTGGTGGAGTTTTGGGAAACTCACAAAATGTAATCTTGGATCCAATGAAAGCTAGTTTTTCAACAAAAAAGATACAAATGTATCTCAAACTCAAATGATAATATTATATAAGGCATTAAATCAATGTGGTATAGAGGAATAATCAAGCATTGGAAATACTAATTAAATTAGTTTAGCATTGTTATATTCAATTACAAGGGTCTTGAGGAAGATGTTATTTACTTGTGTTTCACCGGCACAAATTTATTTGTTTTGACAAGAGAAAAATAATGAGTTTTTAATAGGGAGGACAATTTTAAAATGAATTAGGAATTTTTGAATAGGTGTTTGCCGGAAATTGGAAATAGTTATTTTGATCAAAGTGACAAATTTTTGTAACTTCAGACTTAACAGGCACTTTTGGGATCCAGCTATTGAGTTTAGATATGTTAGTTAGTTATTTTAATTTATTTCCATAATTCATACTGTAATTTTTCGTTATTTTTATTTTTTACTTAAATTCTCTTTTATCTTGTTTTTCCATTATTCCACCATGAAATAAATCCATTAGTAGCTTGAGATGTTAGGGTATGATCCCTAATATATTAGGATTTTGTAAGAATTTGGGATTTTATATTTAAATAAAATGTAGAATTGATGTTGTTTATATTATTGTTTTTATTATAAATTTGAATACTTTTTGCCAGATATTTTGTGTTTTTTAGTTATTAAAATACGTCCCAAAAGGGAGTTTAAGTGGTGGATCTAGGATATTTAGCAACTATTTGAGTTTTAGAATCGGAAGATCTAATCTAGCTAGATGATCAAAAGAAGGTAATAATCTAAACCATTAGATACTATTGAAGGTTTATTCGGAAGAGGTTTCCAGTATTATATAGAAGCCTCAATTTTCACGAAAGAGACTTAGGGTGTCCCATAGAATCCTGATTAGCAACATCAACACGCTTTGCCCTTAAGATTGTACTTAAATCCAAGTCATATTTAGTGGTGATTACAAGTATCTCGAGCTACACCTTCTCTCCATCATTTCACAACTATTTAGTTTTTTGCCAGTCATTAGCCTTTTCAGTTATTAGCTTAGTAGTTAATTACTCCGAAAAGAAATCTAAACTAAAACTGAAATTACATTTGTTGATTATTAATTCCCTATGGAGACGATACTTTTAATAACTTTACTACTTGTGACGACTCACACACTTTCGAAACATCATTCTTCAACTGTCGATTCTATATCACGCCTCAGGGAACAAAAAATATTTAGTGTCGTTTACCGAGAGTAGTTATTTAAATGCATCTTTAGATTTTTTTTTGTTATTATATTTGACACGTATTCTTGCTTTGTTCTTTGCAGGTGATATACGTAGTGCATGCTCAGACATCCTGAGAAGTTGTTTTGATTTCAAACGAGACAGAAGAAGGAAATGAAAAGGCAAATAGAAATAGCTCACCAACCAATTTTCTATGCAAATGGAACCCCATCCTTCCACCAGGGATTAGGACAGATGGAGAAGAAGCACTCCATAACCAAAATCTCGACGGGGGTATTTGAAATAATTAAGTTCCACCAATCAAACAAGTACCCTCGTGGTTAATCTGGAACAACGAGCTGGAGGTCTTAGGTAATCAAAAAGGAAACCAATACTTTCAGTTTTGTGTGCAGCCACTTGGTATGCGCCCACTAGCTATTAAGGGATTAAGATTTAAGCCTAAAGTGGGAATGTTAAACTAGTTCACGAGGTGTAGGACTACATAAGATCTTCAAATGAAGATTTGGTACGAGTAATATGCTATTCATATGTTGCTCAAGGCATTACAAGGTATGATATGCTCTATTGCATGTTTCGCTTTTTCTTGATTGGAGGTGAAAGCGAGTAGCTCGACCATCAATTATTCGATCTTGTTACAACATGATACAAGCTTCAAACAGCATTCTTCAACAAGTTTTATCCTCAAATTATTAGGGCTAAATCAAAAATGGATTATTAGGGCTAAATCAAAAATGGATCTTTCAGACTTTCGACAAGATTCCAGAGAAAGTTTAGACATGACTTGGACATGATTTAAAATGAGGTTGGAAAAGTGTTCACTTCATGGATCCACTCCTAAACTATATCTAGCCATATCCTATCGAGGTCCCCAAGTGAATTCTAGGGAAAGACTGGAAAATATTGGCGGTGGTGATTTTATGACGAAGGGTCCTACTTAAGTAGTGGGTTGTATGGAAAAGATCGTAAAGAACGAGATAATTAGTTGGAAAACTTCACAAACCTATGTTAAATTTTTCACGAGGTACACTAGGTTGAGATGTTGATACTAAACTTAATGTTAAACTTGTTTCTTTAGAGAACCAGTTGAAACAACTAGCTTCGTTTGTTAACCATGGTGGCCAAGTTAAGAAACCCGAAGTAAATGTTGTGCAATAGTCATATGGGTGTTCGAGTTGCGGGGTCAACGATCAAAGTTGGGAAGAGTGTAAGAGTAACCCAGAGACCGTGTTCTTTATGGTAAACCGTGGGACCTATCAAGGTGTTCAAGGTTATCAACAGGGTAATCATACTCATCTAATGTTCCAATGGCCAAATCCAAGTAAAGCTGTAAATTTGGGTGTTACTTATCAAGGTAATTTGTATCAAGCTCTCCCTCAAGAAGACAACGACCAGCAAAGGCCGCAATACCAGTGTGAGAATAGATATGCTTATGGAAATCAATTTCTTCAGAATCCCACGTATAATTCATATCTGGACAATATAACATTGAAAGCTCTCCCTGCTCATCCACAAGAAGACTTCACTAGTGAGTTACAGCCAACCCTGGATACATTTAAGTTACTGACGGGATTGAAGATGGTAAAGACCAATGAGATGCTAAATTTGCATTCAACAACCTTCAAAATATTGGAGAGTCAAATGTCTCATATCTCTAATGCATTGAAAATTAGATCTGATGGTCAGTTCTTGAGTAATACTGAGAAACCGGGAGAAAATGAAGCTTGCAAGGAAATTGGCCTAAGGAGTGTAAAACAATTTCCTACACCCTTAGTCATAGAGATCGATATCGTGAAAAAAAATAGACCGTGAAAGAGAAAGAGGTTAAGAAAGAAGTCAGCGAGCTATAGAAAGAGAAAAAGAATCGAGAGAATGGGCCTGAAATTATGAAGAAGAAAAAGGTAACGATGCTCCACAAGAAAATTTTCAACCTCTTATATTTCCATCAAACGTTAAAAAGAATAATAACAACAAGTACTACAAGAAGTTTGTTGATATGGTTGTGCAATTGGAAATCAACTTGCCATTTGTATAATATATCCAACGTATTCCCAAATACCTTAAATTCATGAAGGATGTGCTTTCCAATAAATGAAAATATGAAGAATGTGAGATGGTTGGCTTACTCAAGGAACGTAGTGCTATCTGTAATAGAAAGTTACCACCAAAGTTTAGGGATTCTCGGAGCTCAACATTCCCATATAGATTGGTAATAACTGATAGGGAAGGCACTTTGTTATCTGGGAGCTAGAATAAATCTTATTCCAAAAATGTTATTCAACATTAGAAGAGCTGGACCGACCACTGTGACTTTATAAATGGCAGATAGATCAATCTCTCAAACTAAGGGGAATATTGAAGACATTTTGGTAAAGGCACATAACTTTATATGTTCGTGTGAGTTCATCATTCTTGAATATGACACGGACAAGAACGCCCCTTTCATATTGGGTGTCCTTTCTTGGCCACTGGTGTACTTTAATTGAAATTGATAAGTGAGAGTTGATCATTAGAGTTCAAGGTGAAGAGGTCAATTTCAACATGCTCAAAGCCATGAAGTTTCTAGACACGAGAGACAATTATTTCCGGGTTGACATAATTGATCATGTCACCAAAGAGGTACATGACGAGACAAGTTTTACTGACATTTTCTAATCTACTTTGACCCTTGAATCACCGGGCTCATATGACAAGCTCAAAGAAGTGGTAGCCCATCTATATTCTAAGAGTAGGCGTCCAAGAATCTGAGGGTACGAACAAGTTCAAGACTCATACAACACTAAACCAAAAACAAAGACTTCCCTTGATTCTCCACCAAAACTACGACAAAGGTACTTCATTTTGGGTTCCATTGGGGTGATAGTTAACTAGGAACAGTTCAAAGAGGGACTGAATGCCCCTCAACAATGTGCTAGAAGTGGATATATTTGACGTATGTAATATTCATTTCATGGGACCATTAATTCCATCAAGTAGTAATTAATACATCGTGCTAGTTGTAGACTATGTGTATAAGTGGTTTAAAGTCATGGTATTACTAATGATCGATTCAAAAGTCGTGATCAAGTTCCTTAAGTCACACATATTTTCAAGACATGCTACTCTGTGAGTTCTCATCAATAAGAGGTACTCACTTCATAAAGATATGATAGGCGTGCTACTTAAGTTTGGGGTGATACTCTATGTCTCTACCACCTATCATCCTAAACAAACGGGAAATCTGAGGTCTCTAACCTAGAATGAAATTTAATATGCAAAAAGACGGTGGTACAACCACGAAAAAACCAGTGAATAAAAGTTGACGATAACAGTGGAGGGGCCTAATATCATATGGTCTATGGGAAAACATATATTATTCCACTTGAGCCTTATATTGGTGTGTATTTGGGTATAAAAGAACTAATGTTATGTTAAAAGTTAGCAAGAAAAAAAGGGATGATGCAGCTGAATGAGCTTGACAAGTTTCAGTTTCATTCATAATATTACATAAAACCCTATAAAGAGAAGACCAGGATGTGGCATGGAAACAAAATTTATGAGAAGAAGTTTGAGCTAGGATAATGCGTCCTCAAATACAATCCCAAATTATAACAATATCATGGGAAGCTGAAATCGAGATAGTCAAGGTCGTTCATTGTCACCAAGGTTTAGAATTCCTAGTATAAGTTTTACAAATAAACTTTATCTTATTAACTAATAAAAGATTTAAAGTAGGCATAATTAGATGAGTGTCAAATTCACTCTCACCCGTCTCTAGGCCTTATATAGAACAATAACAAGACACGATAGACTAAGAAAAGTCCTAAATATCTGGTAACGTATCCATCTATTTGGACACGTCTAGTAATAGAAAATATTATAAATTCCATCTCTGTAAAATAACATGTTTTCTCTTATTCAAAATTGTCGAGCACCTTATCTCCTACTTTAAATAGGAAAAATGATTGTGTCCATCACAAGAACCCCCATAGGTCCAAATTATGCACATGCCTTGTTGTTTCAATAATCTTGCTTGTTCTTTAAGAAATTTTAGGAGCAATTGTGGATTTAGATCAAAGTCATCTACAATGGGTCTCCAATCACAAAAAAATTAGTAATATGAACTTATAAAATAGGTCATATTGTATTATAAAAGTGTGCCTAAAATGAGCTTAATTATTTATCAAGAATAATTCCTTCTTTGCGATTTCTATAATTTTATGATAAATCCAATATGCATTAAGTCACCTATTGCATGTAAATACAGCAGGATATATGTAGGAACTCGAGCAAAGAGGAAAATTACAACACTTATTTGAATAAAGACAGACTTGCTCAACAAGTTTTTAAGACACACGATAGGTTCAACTTCATCTGCCAATAATCCTTAACCTTCAGTTTGAAATTGCACATAATCAGTAATATCATGGACAAATGTAATGAGTACATCCTCACTGCCAACGTACAAAAGAATCATTATTACATAATATTTTATATATAGACAACTATACTCATTGTATTGAAGTAAGATAACTGATATTTACTTCTTTTTTATTTCAATAACCTACAAAAGATATTCTTTAACTTTCTCTCTTAATCATCCCTAAGGGGATCTTTACATAAATACTCTACTAACTTGAGCATCGGGATACATTCATCACTCTATGAGTATGCTAACGTTCTTTTGTGTTTTATGAGAAAAACAAAACTCAATTTAATGAGTTGTCAAAACAATAGATTCTCTGAAAGAAAGTTTGAAAGTATAATCTGCGCATTATCAACATGTATTTTGAACATTGAGCCCATGATGTGAAATTGTTGAATCAAACCATTCTTATAGTCAAAATTTTCAATTGTGTGGAACTTACACAGTGTTATAAAAGATGCTATGTGGTGGTTTAGTGGTCGAGCAACTTTGAGAGGTCAATAGAATAGATGGCCCAATAATCTGCTTATAGTCGGTTTGTGCCTTGGCGGGTTTTAATTTATTTTAATAGAAAATATATATTATTTTTATTTCAATTTTATTATTTATTGAAATTTTATTGTATAAGTTAATATATAAGACATATATTTAGAACCAAAGCGCAAAATATAACTATATTGTTAAATTTATACCTTGATAAAATAAAAGATAAAAAATATATAAGTTGAGTCTATTTTTCTGGTTTTTAGATCATGATGTTTGTATTTTCTCTTATTTTTTCCAGAAAAATATTATTAATTAAAAGAAGTTGAAAACATCAAATCATTATAACGAGTAACCTACATTACCGATTTGTATTCTTCATCATCAAATGTAAATCCAAATATTAAAATCATGGTTTGTTTTTGTTTTTACTTTGGGTATGTTTTTGATGAAAAAATTCATGTAAATTAGTGGATTAGACTCGCATTAGGTAGATAATTAGACGGGTTAGACTACGTATTAATCGGTATGTCAGAGTTTTAAAACTCAACTTAAATCACGCATCCATTTGGTACCTAATGTTTCATTTTTTAGCCCATTGAATCCATGTTAGGAAATATTCTATAAGTTTGTTAAACAAAAAAAGTGAAAACATAATAATAAAATAAAACTGTATGGTCTCCGATGAAACTATCCTCTTTGAGATCTGAGCAAATTCCAAAGTACCTCAGTATTTTCTTTGTTTAAAGGAATTGATGGAATCGTTGTAACTTATCTCTAAAAACTATACCTTAACGATAACTGGAAAACATATAATTATATTGTCAAAAACATATAAATATTATATGGGAAAATGAGGAAGCCTATTGAAAATATAGGTCTAGGAATTTGTGGCTTAAAAAAGGTGATAGAAACTAATATCATGTTATCACCAAAAAGATGAGAAAAAGAAACATAATAAAAAGGATTGTCAACAATAATGTAAATATCCTTTAGGAACCTTCGGTGATTAACAATGAAATAATCTCATAATGCAACAATGTTTTTTAGAGTGTGAGTGATAGAAACTACTAATGGATTCTTGATCTTGGTTCTCCTATCACAACTGAAACATGAATACAAATTTTAATAAAGATATTACTCGTAATATTGTTTGGGAACTAGGAGCCAATAGGTCACTTGGACCTAATGGTTTCCTATGCTTCTTATGGGACATCAGTAATAAGGATGTAATGAGCATTGTGATAGTTTATTGGTATAGAAGTGGTAGTCTTATTAACATAAACCATACCTATATTTACATTATCCATAAAACTAAAAATGTTGATAATATAAATATTTCTAGACTCATTAGTCTATCAACTACATCTATAAAGTTATATTCAGAATTCTGGTTAACAAATTGCAACCTTTCATGAGTAACATAGTAGATGATACACAATCAACTTTTATACGTAACAAAATATTCCAAAAAATACTATGATCAATAATGAAATAATTACTTATTTAAAAAAACTAATAATTACTTAGTTGTAGTTGACGTTGACATAAACCAAGCCTATGATTTTGTTGAGTTGGACTTCTTGGTTGATCGTATGGGCAGAATTAGGTTCAATAACTCATTGATTGACAAAATCATGCGATTTATCAAATCTGTTACTTACTCCTTTATCATAAATGGTAAACCTCATAAAATTAACAAACCCCAATGAGGAATAAGTCAAGGGGTCCCACTGTACCCTTTGCTCTTGTGCAATGTTACTCAATTTCTTAATATCCTTGTCAAATAAAAAGTAACACAAGAAATGCTAGAAGGTATAATAATTAGGGCAAATTTCCCAAACATCACTTATTTGTTGTTTGATGATGACACCATATTTTCTCAAAATTTAACTTTATTGAGACTGATTAGTTCAGTGATATTATGAACTAATATAGTAGGGTTGTAAACGAGTCAGGCCGAGCCGAATACTAGATGTATAGGCTTGTTTGTTTAATTTCTCGAGTCGAGCCGAGCTTAAATTTAAACGAGCCGGGCCGAGTCAGACTCAAATTTTAACGAGTCGAGCAATCGAGTTTCTAATGATCCAAATTAGAAATATTAGACCTTGTTTGTTTAACTCATAGAACTATCTTTCTTAGAGTCAAGAACGAGTTTCTCTTTAACAGTTTGTTCGTTATGGTTGAAATGAGACTTTCATGCACGGTTGGTATTTGATGGAGTGTGTGGTATGAAAATATGAAGCATAACATTAATGAAAAAATAAATATCTAAATAAATTACAAATATCCAATTTGATATTGAATGTTTAATAATATATTTATAATTAGATAATATATTAATTTATATTTATTATAATTTTAAACGAGCTCACAAGCCGAGCTCGAGCAGGCTCGTTTACTTATCGAGCTTAAAATGGAGCTTGAGCTTGAGCTTGGTTATATTTGAGCCGATCTCGGACGATTTTTTATCAGAGCCAAGCTCGAGCTGCTCGAGAGTGGCTTGGTTCATTTACAGCCCTACAATATAGTAATGCTACTAGTCTTAATATGAATCTAAACAAGTGCAGAGCCCTTTTTAGCTCCAATACACGTACACTTATCTAGAAATAAGGTTAATTAGTTTAATATGAATAAAGTCTACAATTTGGGTAACTACCTAGTATCCCCACTAAATCGGGGAGATCCAAGTCCTAGGACATAGAATAGTTAATAGACAGAGTCTTGAGAATAATTGAAAATTGGAAAACTATGTATGTTTTTTATGCTGGTAAATGAACTTTAAAAAAATGTGTCCTTCAAAAAATCCCAAATTATATCAGATCCTCTTTTATTTTTTCCATCAAATAGTGACATAATTGGTGAAAATATAGCCAATTTTTGGCAAGAAAAAAAGAACAAAGGAAAATGAAATTTTGAAATTGGCATTCTTTGACAACATCAAAGAGTATTGTGGGATTGGGGTTCAGGGATATGCACATTGTGAACCTAGTGTTTATTGGTAAGCAATCATGTAAGCTAATACAAAATGAACACCATTTAGTGTACAAATTCCATAAAAAAAAATATCAATTTATACTTTACTGAAGCAAAATAGGACAATCGCCCTCTTGGGATGGAAAATCATGATACTTGGTATGGATCTCATTCTCCTACATCTAAGATGGAAAGTTGGTGATGGAAAATCAATTTACCTACAAAAACAATTATGGATTCATGATTTTAAGGGATTCATAAGCCAAATAATGCTACTTTAAACATATATAACCAATTATAGAATTGTGTGAGCAGGACTTGGCATACAAATTTAACAAAATATAACTCTGAAATTACTTTAGCAAACAAAACTATCGACATTAATATACAATCTTTCAAATGTGAAAACCTTTAGTAATGGAAACTTGCTGAAGATGGTATCTTTACCGTTAAAGTTTCTTATTTACTTCTCAAACAACAAGAAGAGTACAAAATAGCAGCTAATTAATGATAAATTCCTCCCCTTCAATTATGGATGGATATCAACAAAACTTAGTAAAATTATATGGGGGATCAATTGTACCCCTAGAACTATAAATAATATATGTAAAACAGATAAAAACCTTATTCTTATAGAAGAGAACATATAAAAAAATATGCAATGTCAAAAACTTGAAATCTCTATAATAGAAGGATGAAAGTATTAGGCAACTGGTATTTGCTTTTCCATGGACAAATTCCATATGGGGTTTCCAATCCCTTTAAACTTGACTACTAGTAATTTCAGCAAAGATAGATTTGACAACTAGACAATTGATTTGCAAGAACAAATATCCGTTGATTATAAAAAAACACATGACCATAGAACTCATTTTCACAATCGCATGGTTCATATAAAAAGGCAAAAATAATTTTATTATTAATAACAAGCTACTAATCCTTTTTTGGTGTTGCACAAGGCATGTGAAAATTGGAAGGAGGATTTCGGTTTATCTACCCCAATGATGAGTACACAATCTTGAAGGTTACTGAGAGAAATCAACATGAAACTTTATACATTAAGGCCCATAATGTTAGAACTTGGTGACAAATCCAGATAATTGAAGACAAATGGAAGCTCGCACCCAACAATCTGTTAAAAATGAATGGTGATGCCTCTTATACAGATACATAACCAACTATAGTGTTGGCATATAATCCCCTTCTCTAGGTTCTTCTAATGTGACATATCCTTAGAATAATAGTATTTAATTAAGTTTTACTTTCTCTTCATATCTTGTGTCTTTTAAGCAATTAATTTTAGTATCAAACATGTCATATACTACATAATTACATAGGCACTTATTTGAATTAAAACTTATCTAGATCATTATCTACTATGTATTAATAATAATCAAAATCGTTAAACTTCAAACTTGCTCACACGTACTTATCGTACACTTTTTATGTTGAGAGCATTTTCATTCAAGCATCACATCATTCACTTATATGTGCATCTTTGACATAATAATTCTTAGACACAATTCTTGTCATATCATCTCATATGTTTTGAATCTAATCTAGGCTTGAACTGGCAAAAAATTTATATTTTCATTGTGAACATTTGGTGTGAAAAATATTTTTCTATTCAAGTAACGATGCGAACAGTCAAAATCCATTTATAGGCACAAGATACAAAATAGTTTGGTATCTAGTTTTGTATCGAAAATAGTATCCCGCTTTAAGTTGAAATTCTGAAATCAAGCAAAAACAGTATCCCATTATAGATCCTAACAACATTGTTCCAATTCCAACTCAACTTATCACTATTGATCAAATTAAGCCACCTGGGAAGTGTCATTAGCTATTTAAGCAACTCAACACTCAATTTTACTCAAATTACCTATTTTTTATACATAACGGTATCTCGTTTTTAGAAAGTATAAGCACAAATAAATATAGTTGTTGGAACTCCATTTCTTATATATATTTCATATGGACATCATATAACTCACTTATTTAAGCCACGATACAACACTATATCATCCTACACTTCAAGAAATTTCACAAGCCATGAACTTCATTCTTATATCATAATCATATGCTTGTTGTATTAATTGAATCATCCGCTCATTAGGATTCATTTACTATTAATGTAATCAAACACTTATTAAATAAAAGGTAGTATATCTTGCTCAAAAAATATTATTAAATTCCAAGTTAAGAGAAGAATGTTTTGACATAGAGGATAAGCTCTTTGAGAAGGTTTTGTATGTCAATGTTAAGGTTGTAACTAGGCCTTCAAAAATAACACTACGGTTTGGTAATTGAGTTCGTCAAAACATTCTAGGTGTTTGAGTAATTGTCTCTTTAATCGTTGGCTAGTATTGACCGTGGATATTGCGGGTAAAGTGTTTGATAATGTGTCTCTTACATTTGTACTTATCATGCCTCTTGCTTTTGTTGTCTTGTGTATTATTGCTTAGTTAGATTTAAATTTGCCTATAGCAATTATTCATACCCCCTTATATCCCTCTAGGTAACAAAACATCTTGGTTCAAACATTATAGATATACCAATATAACTTTATATGGATTTTGATTACAAAATTAGGAATTTAATCTCAAAACTTATCTAGAGATGAGTCTAAGTTATGTTGGGAGAATTTGTATAATTCACAAAGAAAACTGGATACTCTTAAAAAAAGACTTAAAGGATCCTGTAATTTCTTTGTTGATTGTACAATATATTAAATTTAGATTAAAGGTTTAGTATGTCATTCAAAGTGAATACCATTGTAATTAATATTATATATATAATTTTAAATTATAATTTTTTTGAATGAATAAGTAATAATTAATAATAATCAAGAACATAAAAATCCTTTATAATAAAATAAATTTATAGAAAGAATATATATCATTACCTATATGAATAATATGATACAAAAGTGTAATGTATATATTTGAAATATATTATAATTATTATTTAATTTATCTTATTTACATTGATAATAATGCTTCTTTATCGTTAATATAAATTATATTGATACCTATATTTTTTTATATATTTATAGTTACAATGATGTACAAGGATAATATATAGTTAAGAGTTAATATGAAATTCCACATTATTATATTAATTTTTATATGAGTGTTAGTAAGTTGTGAGTTTAGAACAAATCTAACTTTTTCAAGTAAGAATAGGTTATCATATTAATGTGCAATTAAACATTGTTTAATTACCTTATAAGTTAATAAATCCAATTTCTAACATAAAACCGAAGGTATTTTCCATATTATATTAAGCTCATGAACATAATATCTCTAAATTTACCACTAATTCTATTTCTTTAATATCATTTCAAGTCGCAATTAAACAAAATCGTATTCATAACGTTGATGACTTTTTATTGTTTTTTCCTAAATTATTTCTACAAAATAAAAGGTCTAGATAAAAAATTTGTCGGGACTTTCAAATATAGAATTCTCATCTCCTAGGTTAGAAATTAGGTTTACATTCATTTATTCGATAGTAAGTTTTATCTCTGATGTCATGCAATCAATTTGTGAAATGATTGGTCAAGAATAATTGGTAAGACTCTTATGTTTAATTTATGACAAATGGTAAGAAAAACAATACTAATAAATATTTATCTATATGAATATTTTCTATCACATAAAGGACCGTAAAGGCTCATGGATATATCATTTTAGGTTGAATCGAAATGTGCACTACTTAAAGTCTTAAACTATTTGTCAATTTACTTTTTCTAGTTGTGTTGATATTTTTATTTTTTTACATAAGTATGGGTGGTTTTTACAACAACTCACAACATATCTTGTTTCTTTTCATCGGGGTAACATCCACCCGCTAAGGCATCGGGAAAATGGTTTTGGAGTCAAAGTATCTTATAGCCTAGGTAAGGAATGTAATACGTAGGGGATTCTTTATACTCGTTAGTTTCATATGAAATTTGTGTTTAATTATTATTTATCTGTTTTGCATGAGTCTTAACATTAAGGGTATGTTTGATTAGCTTGGTTTTCCTCGAGAAAAATATCATAGAATTTTTTCTAGAAGAAAGATGTTTTATAGCATTTGATTCATGGAATTTATTTCCAAATTCGTTCCCACATGTATAATTTTCCATCTTTTTTTCAAATTGGAGAAAACAATTCCTGACAAAACTCTGGGAATTCTTTTCCACGCTTCATTTCTTTTTTATTTTCTTTTTATTTTTTAGTTTTTCTCTTTTGTTTATCCGAGTTAACTTTCTCTAACATGGGAAGTTTTCTCTTCTCACATCCACCACCGTCCATCACTTCCACGCACTAGCACACCACTACTATATTCTCCATCAACTAAAGATATTCTCCAAAAGACAAATATTAAGGTAAACAATTGTTGTCAGTTAAAATCCTAAGTAACATTAAAAATAACTTTTGTCATAAGCTTTGTTCTTTTTACTGTTATTATATATGTTTCATTTTGGAAGCAAAACTATTGTTTTTGTTAACCGGGTTATTTACCCTTCCTAATTACATGGTTGCTTTGTCTAATTCTGGATTGCTTGTTTTTATTATTCGTTTGGCTTACATAATAGTATTTTCGAACATAGTCATTGACAGTGTTGGAGAATTTGAACTCCTTTGTTGGGAGATTAGCCTTAGTGAACACTCAACTTGTAGTTCTTCAAGAATAATATCTTAAAAAAGTTGAAAATCCTTTGTCTATGCACGTTTGTTTGCAATATCCATTCATATTTAGGGAAACTCAAGAATGAATGGAGGTTGCATATGGATGGTTTGAGGGTTTTAAGGGTGATTGACATCTATGTATGCCATAGTTTCACCATTAACAATCCTTATTCTCGAGATAATTCTAGATCCATACAAAATGACTATTATATCCCTACGAATGGGTAGTTTACAACGTTAAAAGCAGTTACAAAACCTAAAAAAGAAAGCCATCCACTCGAGACTTAGTGGCTCGACAATCGAAAATGCAAAAAAAGAATTACGTTTATGTTCATTTCTTCCACACGACAATGTATGCTTGCACTTTTTTTTCCAATAAGTAAGTTGTTTTAAGATGGAAAATTATGCCCTTTTGCATTAGTTTTGAAACAGGTTTATCTACTTTATGAAGATGCAACCCAGTTGGTGCAAATGGTGTAGGTATGTAGATATTTCTTACGATAGAAAGCTTGTTTACTATTGGCGCACTCCCCTGAAACAAGCTTGAATATACTATTGTACTCGAGGATGATACATTAGATAAAGGTTTTGCATGCTTCCTGATTCGTAAGTCTTACAAATATACTACAAATGTAGTCAATTGAAAGGGTAACACAAGGGTAGGTAAAATTATATTAACCTCGTATTAACTCGGGTTACCCCAAGCAGTCAACTTTGGTCAAACATGCTTTTAACACCTTGAAAAAATTAAGTTAAGAGGAAGAAACAAGCACGTGGAGTAGACTAAGATAGTTAATATAAAAGATTCATGTGGACACTTGTTTCAAAGAAGGGTATACATTAGCTAAAATATATTATATGTCAAGATAAAAAATGGTTTAATTAATGTGCAGGTTTGTTGGTTACTACAATGCTAATTATTAAAATAAATTACGAGTTGTAGTGTGGTATTTTTTTGTACAATCTCCTGGTAGGATTACGTCTAGGGGTGTCACACAATTTACTCTAATATAAAACTATTTAAGTATGGGTGGTGGTCCTTTGTGTGTTCTAAATAAATGCAAATAATAATCGAACCACAACCGCAAGTGTACGGTTGTCCCAAGTAGTAATTCTGATAAATCAGATTCGTTCCAAGGACGGAATGGTTGATCACAATGTTTAGCAAGTAGTGATTGATGCACTTATGAAAATAAAAGACAATAATATATTTGTTTGGTTTTTGTATTAATTCTAAGAAATGAAAGACTAATGCGAAAATGTAAATAAATAACTAAGACGCAAGTAAATAGAAGTGATACGCAAGTAAGAGCAAGTAGTACTTGAGAGGCGCAAGGGTTTACCTAACTATCATTCATTTCATACATTGTTTAAGGGACAAATCGGTAAATTTGTATTGGTCGGGATTCTAAAATCTCCTTACCCCCGTCAGGGTGGACTAAGGAGCAACTCTCAAATGCTACAAACCCCGTCAGGGTGATTATAGTCCACTCTCAAGTGTTTAAGTTCAAATTACCCAATAGGCCATAGGTTTAATTAAGCTCGTCAGTGTCAATAATTTCTAACCTACATTCATTAACTAGTTCAGTACCTAAACCCCCCGTCAAGGTGATCCAATCGCCACTAATTGGAATAGCCTAGATACTAAGACCTATGATTGGTTAATTACGTCAATTATAGTAGATAAAGCGCAAATTAAAGAAAAATACAATTCACCCAATTTGATTTAAATAATAATAATCCCAAATCCAAATGTATAAAACGAAATCAAATTGGGATTAACCCATTATGCGTTCTCAAGCACTAAATTAGTTTAGCTCATAATAATTGAAAAGATAAAAACTAAAGAAATAAATAGGTTCAACATGTTTTACAGAATAAAATAGAAGAACCTAATTACGGAATTGAATTGGCTGAGAAGTGGAGATATAGACCGTCTCCAGCTCTTGCTTCTTCTCTTCCTGCCTCTAGCTTCTTCTCTGGTGTCTGACTCTTAAGCGTATGTTGTATTATGAAAAAGATATGAAGTGTCTGTGAAAATAGAGGTCTAAAGCCCTTTTATAATGTTAAAAACGGATTAGGGCTTGGACTTAGGAATAAATCAATAATTAAATGTCCAAGCCCAAAATCTAAGCCCAAAATCCCGTAACTGCTGATACACCTTCACTAAAACGGCTTTTCCCGATGCGTTACAACTCCGATTGACCTCATTCCAGTTGCTAAAGTTCCGTAACTCGATAAGGAATGTTTTCTCTTCAAAGGTCAGCGGCTAAATCATCTCTTAAGCACCTCGAAATCAGCAATCTATAGCCTGGAAAATGGATTTTCAGCTCTAAAAATAATATCTTCGGGATTTATCTTCAAGTCTTGACTCTATATCGCGATCTTTGACTTTCTCCTTGGATTCCTCTTCTAGCTAACATCTAAAACCTGTAAAATCTTCACTAAAAATACCAATATTACGCGCAAAAGCTTAATAAATCAAAAATGCCAGAAATAAAAGAGGAAAATCATATTATTGCATATTTAGTCCAAAAATCTATCTAAATAGTCAAATAAACACAAAAAATGATGTCTCCTAAGGGTCGAAAATAAGAACATTTAAGGAGACATCAAGACCCCCAACTCAAACCTTTGTCGTCCCGACAAAGCAAAACAAAACAAAACAAGGGGTAGAAGCAGATGCAAGAGAAAATAGAAGCTAGCAAATACACCCTAAAGCAATGCTAAAGATAAATCTCATATAGCAAACATTAAGAACTAACATATACATACACTAATCATGCAACATCAAACATAAATAATCTCAATCATAAAATTAAAGTCGCAATGCTTGAAGGTTACATTTGTACTCATCTCTGTATGATGGCTATAGGGTGGTCATTAATCCTAACTCGCTTTGAACGCTCCACCTAGTATATTCCCTATCAACAGAATTATAAATTCACTATGCACTTAGGAATCACGAGGTCTTTATGGTTTTAATGATGGCTTAAGGACGGTATGGATGTATATTTGGTAAATTTGAAGTGAGCTTTTGGCTCTCTCCTCACTTACCATCAACAATGTCCTCGAGCTTGAGTTTACGCTCAAAATTGTTCTCACTCACCCATTTGACGCGCTAATGTTGCGTCCCCAATGTCAACCCAAATAAAACTAAGATGATTTCCAAAAAATATTCCACTTTGCCGGTTTATTTTATTCTTTCTTTCTTTTTATTTTTATTTTTTTTTTTTTGTACAAGATACCCATGACCATCATTTTGATGTGAAAAGTCATGTCTCTTATAATTTTCTTTTTCTTTTTCTCTTTTTTTTTTCTTTTTCTTTTCAAATCCCGGCAAAGGGTTACAAATAATAATATCATCTACCTTTTTGTGCCTCAATACAAACACATATAATCCCTTCCCAATGTATCTTCCCAAAATGTGGACCCTCCACCCCAAACTCAAGCTCGAGACAAGTCTCAGGGTTGTGATTCAAGTGCGGGTCATTTGGTCATGCCTAATAATCTAAAGGATAATGGGCTTATATCGTGGCTACAAAAGAAAGGCTTAAGGCTCAAAATTGGGCTAAGACGGATAAAATTATAATAAGGGATAGCAAGCTAAAAGGCTTCAAATGGCTAACAAAGAACTGCCCCTATCATTTTCCTAAGTACATAGCTTGTCTTTAGTTCATATCTAGGTGGGTTCTCTACTAATTAGGATTTCACGTTCTACACACCAAACATATTCCTTAAGTACAAGCTTACTTCATTTGCATTGTTCATTAATTTTTCCTATTAATTACCTATATTCGCATGCAATTGTAAGTGCGTTCTATATCAATCCCTAAAGTCCACTATTTACTATCATTGATTCATCAAAAGTATGCTTAAAGGGACATTTAAAATCTTCTATAGTCAAACGCAACTCCGAAAATTATTTTTATTGAAAGCAAATAAAACACATAACACATAAAAACTGGGATGAGGCAACGAACCCCACCCCAAACTCAAAAATGAGTCGTGTCCCCACGACTCGAAAAGACTCAAAGCAATAAAATAATTTACACTAAATGAGAAAGGAAAGAAAAACGTATCTGAACCAGCGCGAGGCTGGTGTCGGTGTTGCGTCCAAGTTGAGGTTTTGAATTCTTCATCAATGGTTGCTTTTAAAGTGCTCTTCATCACCTCGAACTTCTTCAAATTTCTCGTGTTTTCATTTATTACTTGCCCTCTAAGCATCATCTCTTCTATCAAAATTTTCCTCAATACCCAAATCGCTTTCTTCACCATGTTCTTCGTACCTTTCCTAACCTTCATGGTCATCTCCGATGACCCCAAACTCAAAGCTTCAAGACCCTTGGATAAAATTGTGATTTTAGTGTTCTTGAAGGTTTGGGTTCGAATTATGGATTGGTTAGCGCTGGGTCATGGATATTTCAAGGTTTGGGAAAGGATTGATGGATAAATTTTAGCTTTGGTGAAAGAAAACTTCGGATTAAAGTGTGAAGCTTTGGTATTTTGGACGTTTAATGGTTTGATTGTGATCTTGGATGATGTTTAGAGGGAAGGATTGGTGATATAATGTTGTTTTGATGATGATTCTTGGAGTGGTAGGAAGGTAGGATTCGTCAATGGAGTTTGGCTTGGAAAAGATGCAAAAAACTAGGTTTAATGAAGTTAAAACCGCCTCTCGTAACAGCTGGCCGGTATGCCTTCGGATTCGCCGGTATACCGGCCGATTCGCCGGCGAAATTTTTTTTTTTTTTTTTTTTTTTTTTTTTTTACCTCTGACGCAAGCCTCTTGCGTCGTCGCTGACGCAGTGATCAGAAATTCCAGCTTCTTCGGCCGGCTAGCCGGCGGATACGCCGGCATGCCGGCGGATACGCGATGGCGCATTTCGAGACGCAGCAACCTTGCGTCGTCGCTGACGCAAGGACCAGAAACTCCTTCCTCTTTGGCCGGCTAGCCGGCGGATTCGCCGGCATGCCGGTGGATTTCTCGCTGGCGCGAATGGTGACGCAGCAATGTTGCGTCATCGCTGACGCAATGGTCAGAGAGTTTGGGGGTCTTCAGCGTTTTGGCCGGTATGCCTGCGTATTGGCCGGCTAGCCGGTCCAACCTGCTGTTGAATCCATAATTTTTCGTTTTCTCCTCGTTTTGACCCCAAACTCATGACCATTATACCCCTGAAATCATCAAAAACAACTACCCTTCCTCATTTCTTAATAATAAACACTAAATTAACGAAAATCAAACTAAACTAAGCTACGAAATTAAAATACTTAAACTAATATACAAGAAATGGCTTTTGTTTAACGTCGTTAAGCTCGACGGGTTACCTCATTATCTAGTCATTGACATAACCTCCCCAGCAGTGAGTGAGGTTGTCAATAGTTGCAACTCGAAATTTGCATCCCTTAGCTTTTATTCCAACTAACTTATCTGAGATAACTTTTGCAACCACGAATGGTCCGAGCCAAGAACTTTTTGATTCACATGTCTTTGGAGGAGGTTTAGGCTTTTTCATAGCAACTTCTTCGCCTACTTTAAACTCCTTTTTCTTCCTTTCCTTCTTAGGTTCTTTCGGAACCTTCGTGACACGTGTTTTCTCTTTCTTCTTTGCATGATTGAGTAGTGGATTTCTCTTAGGATTTGGAGGAACGTTGATCGGTGGTTTCTTTCTTAGTTCTTTTTCCTCCACCCCTAAGGTTTCCACAACATTATTTGGCTCTTTTCTTACCGGTTCCATTACATCTACACGAAAACATTCTTCATTGGAATCCGGAAGCTTCATAGGTCTAAACACATTAAACTTCATCTCCTCGTCTTGGATTCTCATGATCATTTCGCCGTTTTCTACATCAATCAAAGTACGCCCCGTGGCTAGGAATGGTCTTCCCAAAATAATGGGGACATTCCTATCCGCGTCGTAATCAAGTATAACGAAATCAGCGGGAAAAATTAACGTACCTGCCTTAACGAGGACATCTTCAATTCGGCCTTCCGGATGTGCAAGAGATCGATCCGCCATTTGCAAGACCATAGAAGTGGGTCTTGCTTTAATATTAAGCTTATCAAAGATAGATTTGGGCATAAGATTTATGCTTGCACCCAAATCACATAGTGCCTTACCTCTCCACTCATTACCAATAGATATCGGAATTGTAAAGCTCCCAGGATCAACTAACTTTGGAGGTAATTTACCTTGACAAATGGCACTACATTCTTCAGGAAGACCAATCATCTCATTATCACAATACGGCCTTTTGTTGGTGAGGGCTCTTTTCAGAAACTTAGCATACTTGGGTACATCTCTAATAGCTTCTAACAACGGAATATTTATGCTAAGACCTCTTACCTTGTTAAAGAATTTTTGATAATCAGCCATATCACCCTTCTTCTGAACTCTTGATGGAAATGGTGGAGGAGGACGGCTTATTAGAGTATCATCTTTCTTCTTCGGAATTTCATTAGGCTTCTCCACTTCTTCTACTTCAACTTCTTTATCTTCAATCACCACCTCTTTTTCTTTTCTAACTTCTTTTTCTTTCATAATCGGAAAAGGAGGTGGAGGAAGGTTCTTACCACTTCTGAGAGTAATAGCTTTACAATCTTCGATTTGGATTGGATTCTCAGTATCGCTAGGAAGTTGTCCTTGTGGACGTTGATTCAACAGTTTATTAATTTGACTTAGCTGATCCTGGAATATCTTCATATTTGCTTCAACTACGTTTTGACGTTCCCATGCTGCGTTTTGACGTTCCATAGCTTGTGTCTGAAGAGCGATTAAACTTTCAACTGTTTTCTGAAGGGTAACTCCTTCTTGTGGATGGGCAGGTAAGGCTTTCTGATTCATTGTGTCATCATAATTGTCTTGAGGAGCTTGTCTCTGAACATAATTTTGATTCTGTCCTCCTTGATAATTGTTGTGTGGTCTTGGATTGTAGTTGTTACCTTGGGGACGCGGTTGATATGCATAAGTAGGATTTGCTGCCCCATCAGGATTTGAGTATTGAAACCCCGGATGGTTTCTGTTAGGCTGATATCCATTACCACTTGAATTAAAGTTACCTCTATTGGACACGAACATCACGGATTCTTGATTATTTTGACAATTTTCCCAACTATGATCATTGACACCGCAATACTCACATCCATATATCTCTTGTGCAACCTTTACCTCAACTCTTTTATTCGAAAAACCTTCTTTCACGGCTAGAGTAAGTTGTCTCAATTGTTGTTCTAGTGTGGTCTGAAGCTTTGTCTCTAGCGTAGCAAACTTTTCTTCCATATCAACATTATTGACTCCTCCTCTAACTGGTGTTCTTACTGAACTCCACCCAACTTCATTCTTGACTGTTCTCTCTAAGATGATCTTTGCATGAGCGGGTTGAACTTGAAGAAAACCTGCACCACATAGCATATCCAATTTCTCTCTTGAAGTCCCATCAAGGCCTCTATAAAATATTTTTAATTGTTGTTGTTCTGAAAAGCCATGATTGGGGACTCTACGTAAACACATCTGAAATCTTGTCCAACTCCTACCCAAAGTTTCATCATATTCTTGACGGAAATGCGTCAACTCTAATTCAGCATCTAACCTCATGTTACTTGGGTAATACCTGTCAAAGAAAGCAATCTCTAGTTGGTCCCAATTAGTAATCTTTGTCGGATCTTGCGTATCGTGCCATTCACTTGCTCCATCAATAACAAAAAATTTAAACACAGCGTAGTACATCTGTTCTTTTGAAACTCCTTGTGTGATGTAAGAATCACATATCTGTTTGAATTTCTGTATCGCTCTAAGAGGATCTTCTCCAACTCTACCACGAAAATTTCCAAAGTTTTGGAATTGAGCTATCATACCCGGATCTGGACGAAACTTCGGAACATTTATATCTGGAGCACCTACTCCTATAGCAGGGGCACGGAATGGGACTTCTGGTGGACCATTAGTAAACCAAGGATCTTGATTCATCACGATTTGAGCTTGTCCGTTATTGTTCTGAATATTAACGTTCTCCATTTGGTGAATTAATTCTTCTACTTCTAAGGATTCTTGTTCTTTTCTTCTCTTGTTAGCAAGTCTGATTAATGATTCTGGATTATTAAGGATCGGAGGTGTTGGCTCTAGATCCTTAAAGAGTCTTCTTCGCATACACCAAACCTAAAAACCTGAGAAAACTAAACAAGCAAAAAGCGTAAAACTGATAAAAACAAATATAAAAATAAATGCAACTATCACTAAAGGATAAACACCGTGGTCACACGCTACCGTCCCCGGCAGCGGCGCCAAAAACTTGGTGGTCCTTTGTGTGTTCTAAATAAATGCAAATAATAATCGAACCACAACCGCAAGTGTACGGTTGTCCCAAGTAGTAATTCTGATAAATCAGATTCGTTCCAAGGACGGAATGGTTGATCACAATGTTTAGCAAGTAGTGATTGATGCACTTATGAAAATAAAAGACAATAATATATTTGTTTGGTTTTTGTATTAATTCTAAGAAATGAAAGACTAATGCGAAAATGTAAATAAATAACTAAGACGCAAGTAAATAGAAGTGATACGCAAGTAAGAGCAAGTAGTACTTGAGAGGCGCAAGGGTTTACCTAACTATCATTCATTTCATACATTGTTTAAGGGACAAATCGGTAAATTTGTATTGGTCGGGATTCTAAAATCTCCTTACCCCCGTCAGGGTGGACTAAGGAGCAACTCTCAAATGCTACAAACCCCGTCAGGGTGATTATAGTCCACTCTCAAGTGTTTAAGTTCAAATTACCCAATAGGCCATAGGTTTAATTAAGCTCGTCAGTGTCAATAATTTCTAACCTACATTCATTAACTAGTTCAGTACCTAAACCCCCCGTCAAGGTGATCCAATCGCCACTAATTGGAATAGCCTAGATACTAAGACCTATGATTGGTTAATTACGTCAATTATAGTAGATAAAGCGCAAATTAAAGAAAAATACAATTCACCCAATTTGATTTAAATAATAATAATCCCAAATCCAAATGTATAAAACGAAATCAAATTGGGATTAACCCATTATGCGTTCTCAAGCACTAAATTAGTTTAGCTCATAATAATTGAAAAGATAAAAACTAAAGAAATAAATAGGTTCAACATGTTTTACAGAATAAAATAGAAGAACCTAATTACGGAATTGAATTGGCTGAGAAGTGGAGATATAGACCGTCTCCAGCTCTTGCTTCTTCTCTTCCTGCCTCTAGCTTCTTCTCTGGTGTCTGACTCTTAAGCGTATGTTGTATTATGAAAAAGATATGAAGTGTCTGTGAAAATAGAGGTCTAAAGCCCTTTTATAATGTTAAAAACGGATTAGGGCTTGGACTTAGGAATAAATCAATAATTAAATGTCCAAGCCCAAAATCTAAGCCCAAAATCCCGTAACTGCTGATACACCTTCACTAAAACGGCTTTTCCCGATGCGTTACAACTCCGATTGACCTCATTCCAGTTGCTAAAGTTCCGTAACTCGATAAGGAATGTTTTCTCTTCAAAGGTCAGCGGCTAAATCATCTCTTAAGCACCTCGAAATCAGCAATCTATAGCCTGGAAAATGGATTTTCAGCTCTAAAAATAATATCTTCGGGATTTATCTTCAAGTCTTGACTCTATATCGCGATCTTTGACTTTCTCCTTGGATTCCTCTTCTAGCTAACATCTAAAACCTGTAAAATCTTCACTAAAAATACCAATATTACGCGCAAAAGCTTAATAAATCAAAAATGCCAGAAATAAAAGAGGAAAATCATATTATTGCATATTTAGTCCAAAAATCTATCTAAATAGTCAAATAAACACAAAAAATGATGTCTCCTAAGGGTCGAAAATAAGAACATTTAAGGAGACATCAATGGGTAAGATACACGATTAGTAGGGGAAATAATATACTTTTTATTTCATTGAAAAATAATAAAAACTAGAATTGTAAATAGTTTAATAGATATTAATTCTTTTTACTAATATATAAATAAGAAACTTCATCACTCGCACGAATCATGTTACTTTGTTCCTACTAAACTCTTTAACCGAAAATCTTCACTTGATCTCAAGCTAGCTACAAATCAGTGGTGTGATTTCCTTCCATGTCTTGCATAATGTTGTTTACCTAATCCACGATGATGGTTATGGTGGTGGTGGTTTGTATGGGAATAGACATGACTCTCTTCTTGCGCATCTTGTGGTTGTCTCGAAGTAGTATGAGGTGCATTGACCAAATGTGACAAACCCGTCATTGAATGGGATTGTCCTGATATAATCCCGGCAGTTGATGGATTTTCTGCCAAAACAATCTCGTATCCATCGTCATATGATTCCATTCCTTCTGCCATTAATTGCCATATTAAGCTACCAGCCATTGTTCCACCACCTTTAGCTAAGTTGTAAGTTGTTCTATAAACTGAGTTCATAAATGTTTCTCTTGCGTTCAAATTATATCCTGCATCTTTGCTTGACTTCCCAAATTCAGCCAATACTAATGGCTTCTTCAAAATGTTCCTTGCATCTCTCCAATGGCTTGACATCCACCTTTGCATGAATGCCATTTGAGCATTATCATCCTGCCCGGGTAACCTTCCAAAACAAAATGAAAGAAAAGTTAGACATTCGAGTATCATCATGTTAATTTCATTTTTATATAATTGCGTTTTTACTTTCTTAATCATGACTTTATTTTAAATAAATTGGTAAAATACCATTGATCGGTATATGCATGTATCGTAGCAAAATCAATTTCTTGAATTTGGTGGTTAGTGATGAAATCAGTTCCAACTTGATAACCAGGATTAAATTGCTTCCTTTCAGGCACCGAGTCTCCATAAAATCCTTCCATTCCAATTTCAAGCAAATGTTTCCTATCTAAAGATTTTACAAAAGTCGCAATTTCTTGAACCCATCCCTGAAATGATTTAGATGTTCCTTTAGCTATTGAAGTAAGATTAAAATGACAAATTAAAGAGTAATTTTGTATGTCGGTTCCAAACTAGATAATTATGGTTGGAGTTGAGAAAACAAAAAATTATGGTGTACTTTCTCACATTCACAGTGCTTCCAGAGTAATCAACTTGGCAGCGGGGTTCATTAATGAGTTCCCATGACATGATTGTTGGGTCGTCTCTGTAGACAATTTTAGTGATGGTGTTAACCCTTGTAACAACTTCCTACAAAAATAATAGGAAAAGACAAATTATGCATGCCATTTTAGGTCCAAATATAGTTTTATTGGCGTTTGAATACATAACTAGATATATAATTATTATACCGTAATATGATTTTTTAAATATCCTTTGACTACTGGATGTGTGTAAAAGTCATCGTCATTATTAACTTGGACTCCGGCATCACGTGCCCATTGAACATATTGTGGTCTTCCTCCATAATCCTTGTAATTGTTTACAAAGCTTAAAATCAAGTGAATCCCATAATGTTTTGCTTCTGATATTACGAAATCTAGTCCCTGAAATTCGTTTACGAGACAAATTTATAATACTATTGAAAAGTCACCAGAAAACACTAATGTAGTAACACATGGACTATATATTTGCGTACTAAGTTAAGATATTACTAATAAATAAAGTTAGGCGACTTATATGATGTATGTACCTGAAATATATGCTCGTTGTAATTTCCTGGTGAAATTTGGAGTGCATTCGAACCTCCGTCGCTAAATGCCCAAGTCCTACATACAGACAGGCCAGCAGAAGAAGCTTCTTTGAAAACCTCAGAGACTTTATATCTCTCGGTAGGTTCAGATGCAACGTTCATCAACCAATATGAATTAAATCCATTAAATAGAAATGGTGATCCATTAAGAACAAAATGGCTACCTCTTATTCTAACAAATTGTGAATTTGTTGGGAATAGTGCTTCACACCCCAAAGCTAAAATTAATACCACTAATAGAGAAAAATAGCACAGTAAGCTAAAACGAGCCATTTCTTTTAGTGAACTATATTTTGATAATTAAGATTTTAAGAATTAATTTGAGTTTATGAAAAGATAGCCAGGCATATGTATTTATAGAGTTTTGGAGATGAAATCATTACTAAATATAGAAAGTTGAATCGGATTTCGGTGTAGTGTTATTTTATTGATTAAATTATTAAATATTTGCAAGATTCGTCCATGAAACATGGATAGGGTTTAGTGGGAAGTCACAATGGGGGAGTATTGGTAGTTACTTATTTTGAATAAAAATGGATGAATTATCACACGTTCTTCACCAGTTGAGTGGTTATATATTTTGTTGGCGGCAATGGCGGTATACTATTTTGACACATCCAGTAACTGGTAGAGTTTTAGGAAACTGACAAAATGTAATCTTTGATCAAAAAAAGCTAGTTTTTCAACAACAAAAAACATACAAATGTATCTCAAACTAAAATGATATTATTATATAAGGCATTGAATTAATGTGGTGTAGAAGAATAATCAAGCATTGGAAAGACTAATTAAATTGGGTTAGCACCGTTATATTCAATTACAAGGGTCTTGAGTAAGATGTTATTAACTTGTATTTCATCGGCACAAATTTTTTTGTTTTGACAAGAGAAAAATAATGAGTTTTTAATAGGAAGGACAATTTTTGAATAGATGTTTACAAGAAATTGGAAATAGTTATGTTTATCAAAGTGGAAAATTTTGTAACTTTGAAGTTAACAAGCACTTTTGGTGGATCCAGCTAATGAGTTTAGATATCTTAGCTTGTTCTTTTAATTTCTTTCCATAATTCGCAGTGTAATTCTTCCTTATCTTTATTTCTTAGCTTAAAATATGTCTCTTTCATCTTGTTTTTTCATTATTTCACCATAAAATAAATTTGTTAGTAGCTTGCGATGTTAGCGTAGGAACCCTAATATATTAGGATTTTATTGTATGAATTTGGGATTTTATATTTAAATAAAGTGTGGAATTGATGTTATTGTTTATTATTTTTTTAATATTAAATTTGAATATCTTTTGCCATATATTTTAGGTTTGTTAGTTATTATTCTTAAGTCCCAGAAGGGAGTTTTAGTGGTGAATTTAGGATATTTAACAACAAGTTGAGTTTGAGAGTCTGAAGATCTAAATAAGCTAGATAATCACAAGAAGGTAATGATCTTAATCGTTAGATAATATTGAAGGTTCGCTCGGAAGAGGTTTCTAGTATTAAATAGAAGCTCCAACTTACTCGGAAGAGACTTAGGGTGTGCCTTAGAATCCTGATTAGCAACATCAGCCTGCTTTTCCCTAATATTGTACTAAATTCAAGTCATGTTTAGTGATGATTACAAGTATCTTGAGCTACGCCTTCAATCCATAATTTGACAACTATTTAGTTTATTTGAATTCGCTAGTCATTAGCCTTTTCAGTTAATAAATTAGATCGTAAAGAAAATAAATATATTTTACTTTTTACTTTTTACTTTTTTTTTACCTAAACGATTATCTAAACTAAAACTAAAATTACGCTTGTTAATTCTTTATTCCCTATGGAGACGATACTTTTAATATAACTTTATTACTTGTGACGACTCATACACTTTCAAATTATCATTCTTCAAGTGTCAATTCTATATCACGCCTCAGGGAACAAATAATATTTTGTGTTGTTAACATGGAGTTGTTATTTAAATGTATTTTTAGTTTTGTTTTTTATTATATTTGACACATGTTCTGTCTTTGTTCTTTGTAGGTGATATACATAATGCATGCTTAACATCCTGAGAAGTTGTTTTGACTTCAAAAGAGACAGAAGAATGAAATTGAAAGGAAAATAGCAATGGCTCACCAACTGATTTTCTATGCAAATGGAAAACCCATCCTTCCACCATGGATTATGCCAGCTGGAGAAGAAACACTCCACAACCAAAATCTTGACGGGGGGATTTGAAACAATCAAGTTCCACCAATCAACCAAGTACCCTCGTGGTTAATCTAATACAAGGAGCTGGAGGTCTTAGGTGATCAAGGAGGAACTCAAGGCTTTCAGTTTTGTGTGCATCCACTTGGGATGCGCCCACTAGCTATTAAGGCATTAAGACTTAAGCCTAAATTGGGTATGTTGAACCAGTTCACGAGGTGTAGGACTACAACTGATCTGCAAAAGAAGATTTGGTACAAGAAATATGTTATTCATATGTTACTCAAGGCATTACAAGGGATAATAGGCACTATTACATGTTTCACTTTTTCTTGATTGGAGATGAAAGCGAGTGGCTCGGCCATCAATTATCCGATCTAGTTACAACATAAGACAAGCTTCAAAAAGCACTCTTCAACATGTTTTATCCTTAAATCATGAGGGTAAAAGCAAAAATAGATCTTTCAAACTTTCGACAAGATTCTGGAGAAAGTTTAGGCATGACTTGGACACGATTTAAAATGAGCTTGCAAAGTATGCACTTAATGGATCCACTCCTGAACTACAGTTAGTCATATTCTATCGAGGTCCCCAAGTTAATTATATGGAAAGACTAGAAAATATTGGCGGTGGTGGTTTTATATCGATGGATCCAACTCAAGTAGCGTGTTGTATGGAAAAGTCGTACAGAAAGAGATAAGTTGAAAACTTCACAAGCCTATGTAAAATTCTTCACAAGGTACAGTAGGTTTAGATGTTGATACTAAAATTAATGTTAAACTTGTAACTTTAGAGAACCAGTTGAAATAAATAGCTTTGGCTGTTAACCAAGGTGGGCAAGTTAAGAAATCTGAAGTAAATTTAGTGCAAGAGTCATATGGGTGTTCAGGTTGAGGGGTCAACGATCAAAGTTAGGAAGAGTGTAAGAGTAACCCATAGATTGTGTTCTTTATGGAAAACTGTGGGATCATCAAGGTGGTAAAGTTTATCAACAGGTTAATCATAATCATCTAGGGTTCCAATTGTCAAATCCAAATGGAGCCATGAATCTGGGTGCTACTTATCTAGGTAATTTGTATCAAGCTCTCCCTAAAGAAAAGAACTACCGGCAAAGGCTACAATACCATTGTGCGAATAGATAGGCTTATGGATAATCAATCTCCTTGGAAGCCCACGTATGATTCATATGAGGACAATCTAACATAGATAGCTCTCCTTGCTCATCCACAAGAAGGTTTCACTAGTGAGTTACAGCAAATATTGATTACATTTAAGTTACTGACGGAATCAAAGATGGTAAAGACCAATGAGATGCTAAATTCGCAATGAACAAACTTCAAAATATTGAAGAGTCAAATTTCACAGATCTCTAATGCATTGAAAATTAGATCAGATGGTCAATTTCCGAGCAATACTTAGAAACCGGGAGAAAATGAAGCTTGCAAGGCAATTGGCTTAAGGAGTGGAAAATAATTGCCTCCACCCTTAGTCATAAAGACCGAGACGGTGAAAGAGAAGATATCGTGAAAGAGAAAGAGGTTGAGAAAGAAGTCATCGAGCCATAGATAGAGAAAGAGAATCAAGACAATGGGCCAGAAAATCGTATTCTCGAATACCTTAAATTCATGAAGGATGTGCTTTCCAGCAAATGCAAATATGAAGAATGTGAGATTGTTTGTTTACTCAAGGAACATAGTGCTATCTGTAAGAGAAAGTTACCAACAAAGTTTAGGGATTCCCCGATCTTCAACATTCCCATATCGATTGGTAATAAGTGGAAAGTGAAGGCACTTTGTTATCTTTGAGCTAGAATAAATCGTATGACAAAAATGGTATTCAACATTAGAAGAGATAAACCGACCACTGTGACTTTATAAATGGCAAATAGACCAATCTCTCAATCTAAGGAGAATATTGAAGACGTTTTGGTGAAGGCACGTAACTTTATATTTTCGTGTGAGTTCATCATTCTTGAATATGACACAGACAAGAACGACCCTATCATATTGGGTGTCATTTCTTGGCCAATGGGTGTACTTTAATTGAGAGTTGATCATAAGAGTGCAAGGTGAAGAGGTCAAGTTCAACGTGCTCAAATCTATGAAGTTCCTAGACACGAGAGACAAGTATTTCCGGGTTGATATAATCGATCATGTCATCAAAGAGGTATATGATGAGACAAGTTATACTGACATTTTCTGATCTGCTTTGACCCTTGAATCACCAGACTCGTATGACAAGCTCAAAGAAGTGGTAGTCTCTCTACATTCTAAAAGTAGGCGACCAAGAACTTGAGGATACAAACAAGTTAGAGATTCATAGAACATAAACCAATAAAGAAGACTTTCCTTGAATCTGCACCCGAACGACGACAATGGTACTTCATTTTGGGTTCTATTGGGGTGTCATTTCACTAGTAACATCTCAAATATGGAACGAATACCCCTTAATAATGCGCTAGAAGTGGATATATTTGACGTCTGTAATATTCATTTCATGGGACCATTCATTCCACCAAGTAGTAATTAATATATCGTGCTAGTCGTAGACTATGTGTCTAAGTGGTTTAAAGTCATGGTGTTACTAATGATCGATTCAAAAGTCGTAATCAAGTTCCTTAAGTCACACATATTTTCAAGACATGGTACATTGTGAGTTCTCATCGGTGATAGAGATACTCACTTCATAAAGAAGCTTATGATAGGCGTTCTACTTAAGTTTGGGGTGAGACACTATGTCTCTACCACCTATCATCCCAGACAAATGGGAAATCCGAGGTCTCTAACCTAGAAAGAAAATCAATACTCAAGAAGGTGGTACAACATGTAAATAAAACTTGATGATACTTTCTGGGCATATAAAACATCTTTCAAGACAACAGTGGAAGTGTCTTTATATCATATGGTCTATGGGAAAACATATAATATTCCGCTTGAGCCTTATATTGGTGTGTATTTGGGTGTAAAAGAACTAAAGTTATTTTAAAAGTTAGCAGGAGAAAAAGGGATGATTTAGTTGAATGAGCTTGACAAGTTTCAGTTTCATGCATGAGATTACGTAAAACTTTATAAAGAGAAGAACAAGATGTGGCATGGAAATCGAATTTTTTGAGAAGAAGTTTGAGCTAGGACAACGCGTCCTCAAATACAATCCCTAATTATAAAAATTATAATGGGAAGCTGAAATCGAGATAGTCAAGGTCATTCATTGTCACAAAGGTTTAGAATTACTAGTATAAGTTTTCCAAATAAAATTTTATCTTGTTAACTGATACAAGATTTTAATTAGGCATAATTAGATTAGTGTCATATAATCTCCCACCCGCCTCTAGGCCTTACGTAGGAACAATAACAAGACAAAGTAGACTAAGAAAAGTCCTAAATATTTGGTAACATATCAATCTATTTGGACACGTCTAGTAAAAGAAAATATTATAAAGTCCATCTCTGTAAAATAACATGTTTTCTCTTCTTCTAAACCGTCGAGCACCTAAATTATTTCCTACTTTAAATAGGAAAAATGATTGTGTCCACCACAAGAACCCTCGTAGGTCCAAAATTCTACACATGCCTTGTTGTTTCAAAAAGCTTGCTTGTTCTTTAAGAAATTTTATGAGCAATTGTGGATTTAGATCAAAGTCATCTAGAATGGGTCTCCAATCACAAAAAAGTTAGTAATATGAACTTATAAATAGGTCATATTGTATTATAAAGGTGTGCCTAAAATGACCTTAATTCTTTATCAAGAATAATTCCTTCTTTGCGATTTCTATTAATTTAATGATAAATCCAATATTCATTAAGTTACCTATTGCATGTAAATACAGCAGGATATATGTAGGAACTCGATCAAAGAAGAAAATTATAACACTTATCTTAATAAAGAAAAACTTGCTCAACAAGTTGTTAAAACACACGATAGGTTCAACTCATACTGCCAATAATCCTTAACCTTCATTTTGAAATTGCACATAATCGTGTCCAAGTAATAAAAGAGTACATCCTCACTACCAACGTACAAAAAAATAATTATTACTTAACATTTTATAAATAGACAACTATACTCATTATATTGAAGTAAGATAACTGATAGTTACTTCTTTTATTTTTGAGTACTCTGCAAAAGAAATTCTTAAATTTCTCTCTCAATCATCCCTAAGGGGCTCTTTACATAAATACTCAACTAACTTGAGCGTCGGGATACATTCATCACTCTCCGAGTATGTGGTGGGTCCTGGTGTGTTATTAAATTAATGCGAAAGTAAAGGAACCACAATCACCGCAAGTGTACGGTTGTCCAAGTAATATTCGATAAATCGAGTTCGTTCGCAGGGACGGATTAGGCACAACTCAGGTATTAATCGAAAAGTAATAATAATTGCTTAACAGAAAAATAAAATAAAGATTTTTGTTTGGTTTTATAAATTAAAAGATGCAAGAAAATAAACTACGGAAATAAAAGAAAGCAAATAAAAGAGACTTGAAACTTCAGATGAGAAAGAGTACTTGATCCTCGCAAGGGTTTCACCTAACCTATCTAATTCATGCTTCTGTTTAATGGCTAAACTGGTATTATTGTGCTAGTCGGGACTCTAATATCTCCTAGCCCCCGTCATGGTGGACCTAAGAGCTATCCTACGGTATTACAAACCCCGTTAGGGTGAATATAAGCTACTTTCAGATGAATAATAATTTACCTCATTGGTTGCATGGTTAGTTAAGCCTGTCAAGGTCAATAACGGATACTATGCGTCTATTATCTAAGTCTGTAATTAAACCCCCCCCCCCCCCCCGTCAAGGTGATCCATACGCCACTATATGGAATAGCCTAATTACTATGAGCTAAGTTTGATTCATGACTTCAAAATTAGTATTTAAAACAAAATAATAGTCAACACAAAATACCTAATCTAATTTAAACCATTAAATCTCAAATTCAGAAAAAATTAAACAGAATTAAGTTCAACCCATATAGCGATTCTCAAGTACTAAAGAAATTAGTTCATAATGGAATGGAAAACTAAAATTAAATTAAAAGCATTCATAGTTTCGAATTACAGAAAGAAAATAAAGAACCTAAAGGTTAAGATGACTGATGATGGAAGAATCTTCCAGCACTAGCTTCTCCTTGCCTTCTTGCTCTGACTTGAAAACCTTAAGCCTCTTGTTTAATTCTCTAAAGTGTATGAAAGTAGGAGGTTAAGGGGTGTATTTATAGGTGTTGGAGGACCCTAGGTCGAATTTTGCTTGGAGTGGAAGACAAGTCAAAGACTCTCAAATTCGTAGCTCTAAAAGATAAGATTCTGCTGATTTGATTTGGCCATATCTTTTTCAATACTTATCCGTTTGAGAAGTTCCAATATATGAAACTGCTTGTCTTGGAAAGAGATTTCTATTGGTGTAGACCACTCGTCCAGAATCCCTGTCAATCTTTTATTATGATTTAATCTCTAAAACGTGGCTGGATTTTCAGATTTCAAAAGGCAGCTTTATCTTTTCCTCCTTTGACTAAATCTTTCCTAAATCTTCTTATTTCCATGTAAATCTTCTTTCCTTTCATCTTTATCTTGACTTGGCCTCTAAGTAATTACCATTTATCTCTTTAAAGCTTCATATTAAATAAATAATTAAACCGCATATGCTTAAAAAGAATAAATCAATAAATCAAGAAATCGAAATAGGAAAGTGTACTCTAAAAATAAAAACTCGACTCAAAATCATTTCTTAACACTCTAAAATACACTAAGACTTTATTCTCACTTCTTCTCCTTGGATTGGTCTTTCATGAAATTCAAGAACCAATTAACTTTGCATTAAAAATAGTCAAATTTACGCACAAAATCTCAGATTCTGCAAATAGTTAATTTCCAAGGGGAGGAAGTGCAATATGATCAATTAAGCCTAAAAGTCTATCAAATCAGTTATTTATTCACCTAAAAGGATGTCTCCAAGGGGCTAATAATTAGACCAAATCGGGAGACATCAGTATGCTAACGTTCTTTTGTGTTTTATGAGAAAAACTAAATTTGATTGAATGAGTTGTCAAAAAAATAGATTCTCTCAAGGAAAGTTTGAAAGTATAATTTGTGCCACTATCAACATGTATTTTGGACATTGAGTCCATGACGTGAAATTGTTGAATCAGACCATTCTTATAGTCAGAATTGTCAATTGGGTTGAACTTACACAGTGTTCTAAAAAACACTATGTGGTGGTCCAGCGGCCGGGCAACTTTGAGAGATCACTCTACTAGATGGCCCAATAATCGGATTACAACCGGTTTTTGACTTTGAGAGTTTTAATTTATTTTAACAGAAAATATATATTATTTTTATTTAAATATTATTAATTAGTAAGAATATCAATATTTATATTGTATTTTATAAGTTACTATATAATAATTTAGAACCAAAGCGCAAAATATAGCTATATTGTTAAATCTATAAGTTGATAAAATAAAAGATAAATATTTAATAAGTTGGATCTGTTTTTGTGGTTTTTATATCATGATGTTTGTATTTTCTATATTTTTTCCAAAAAAATATTATAAGTGAAAATTTGAAGACATCTAATCATTATCACGAGTAACCTACATGACCGATTTGTCTTCTTCATCGTGAAATGTAAATCCTAATATTGAAATCATAGTTTGTTTGTTTTTTACGTTGGGTATTGTTTTGATAAAAAACATCATATAAATTATTGGATTAGACTCACATTAGGTAGATAATTAGACGGGTTAGACAGCCTATTAAAAGGTTTGTTGGAGTTTTAAAACTCAACTTACATCGCACGTCCATTTGATACCTAATCATTCATTTTTTTCCCTGTTGAATCCATGTTAGGAAATATTTTATAAGTTGGTTAAAGAAAAAGTGGTGAAAACATAATAATAAAATAAAATTTTATGATCTCCTCCCGAGTAGGACAACTAAACTATCTTCACTGAGATCTAAGCAAATTCCAAAGTACCTCACTATCTTCTTTGCACAAAAAAAAATCTCTAATCACTATACCTTATAGATAACTGGAAAACATATAATTGTATTGTCAAAAGCATATAAAAATTATATAGAAAAATGAGGATGCCTATTGGAATTATAGGTCTAGGAATTTGTGGCTTAAAAAAGGTGATAGAAACTAATATCATGTTATCACCAAAGATATAAAGATATGAGAAAAAGAAACATAATAAGAAGAATTGTCAACAATAAAGTAAATATCCTTTAGGAACCTTCTGAGATTAACAATGAAATAATCTCATAATGCAACAATGTTTTTCAGAGTGTGGGTTATAGAGACTACTAATAGATTCTTGATCTTGTTTCTCATGTCATTACTGAAACATTAACACAAATCTTAATAAAGATATCACTCGTGTTGAAACCGATAATATTGTTTGGGAACTAGGAGCCAACAATTCAGGACCTGATGGTTTCCTATGCTTCTTATGGAACATAAGTAATAAGGATGTGATGAGTATTGTGCTAGGTTATTGATATAGAAGAGGTACTCTTATTGACATCAACCATACCTATATTTACATTGTCCCTGATGTCTCCTTAATTGTTCTAAATATAAGCCCTTATGAGACATCATTTTAGGTATAAAATGGTATTTTTATATTGACTTTTGTGTGTAATTCGTTATATTCCTATTTCTTGTCTTGATTTGATGAATTATTATTTTTAGATCATATTTGGTTTAATTTGTGTTTTAATGTGAAGCTTTAAAGATAATACGGAATTAAACTAGATGCCAAATCAATTATAAGGAGATAAGGCAATAAGATCTTGAAGAAATCAGGATATAGAAGAAGGAAAAGATAAAGTAGGAAAGGAAAGTTGTCAAATAATTCTGAATTTCACCAGCTACGTCCATAAAAGTTATCATAACTCAAGATTGGCTAGAAATTTGGATGAATGTTCTGAATTTAAAGTGTAGAGATTTCCGAGACGGTCAGTTTCGATATACAGAATGCGTTAATCAGAGTTGAAACAAAGAAGTTACGACCAAAACAAAACAGCAACAGTTTCTTACTTTTTCTATATTTTAGGATTACGAATTTGAGTTGGGCTTAGACTCTTTTACTTGACCCCTACTCCAAGATTTCGACCTAGCACCTATATATATCAGTTCTAAACCTTAGAAAATCATCCCCTGGCTGCATAAACTTAATATACATACATAATTCATTATAGAAGCCATCAGGAGGATCTAGAGGAGGAAGAAGCAAGAGCTAGAGCTTAACTACATCAATTCTACACTTCTCCATCTCTATTCTTTGGGTAATTTAGTATTAGATCTGTTTTGGTCTATGAGGTATTTCTAAGCTATTTATTCAAGAGTTTTAGTATGCATAATTTCTCTTTAGGTTTGTAACTATATGAATCATTGGTTATTGTTTTTGTGTTTTAATTTGAATCTGGGATTTTAGTATCTAATTAAATTTATTCTTAATTTTCATTGACTTTATTCTTGTGCTTGTTTACTACCATTGAGATCGCGAATCAAGGGTAGGTATTAGTAATAAGGCTATTCACTAGTGGCGATGATCATTCGGAAGGGGGGGTTTATTTACAGAACTAGAATATAGATGAGTGGTGTCCGTTATTGACCGACGGGCTTGAATAACCACGTAGCCAATTGGTTATAAATCTTAATCATCTGAACGTAGCTTATAATTGCCCTGACAGGGTTTGTAATACTATAGGGTAGCTCCTAAGTCCACCCTGGCGGGGGTTAGGAGATTTTAGAGTCCTGACTATTGTGAAAATTCCCATTCACCCTTATTATTAGGAATCATAAATTCAATAGTATAGATTCATACTTGCATCTCCTTATCTTATTTGCATAATTGTTTATTATTTATTTTATTATTTATATAATTAGAAAACAAAATACTTCATAGCTATCTTATATAATTAAGACAATTAAAACTATTTATTCTAATATTGAAAACGAATTTAGAATAACTACTTAAATCCATGTGGAGATGATAATCCTGATTTTACTTATCTATTACTTGGAACGAACCGTACACTTGCGGTCTGTGGATCCTTTATTCCTTTACTTTTATTTCATTATTTTATAACACACCAGGACCCACCAATCCCTAAAACTAAAATTGTTGATAATATTAAGATTTCTAGACTCATTAATAGATCAACATCATTTATAAAATAACAGTTTGAATTCTAGTTGACAAATTTCAACCTCTTATGAGTAACTTGGTAGATCATACACAATCAACTTTTAAACTTGATAGAATATTCTAGAAAATACTATGATCGCGAATGAAATAATTACTTATTTAAAAAAGTAATAATTGTTGAGTTGTAGTTAAAGTTGACAGAAACCAAGCCTATGATTTTGTTGAGTTGGACTTCTTGGTTGATCTTATGAGAAAAATTATGTTCAATAACTCATGGATTGACAAAATCATTCGATTTATCAAATCTGTTACTTACTCCTTTATCATAAATGGTAAACCTCATAAAATTAACAAACACAAAAGTGGAATAACTCAAGGGGTCCCACTGTACCCTTTTCTCTTGTCCAATGTTACTCAATTTCTTAATATCCTTGTCAAATAAAAAGTAACACAAGAAATTCTAGAAGGTATAAAAATTAGGGCAAAATATTCCATACATCACTCATTTGTTGTTTGATGATGACAAAATCTAACTTTAATGAGACTGATTATTTCAATGAAATTATGAACCAATATAGTAATTCTACTAGTCTTACTATGCATATAAACAAGTGTAAAGACCTTATACCTCCAATACACCTACACTTATCCAGAATTAATGGTTAATCGATTTAATATGAACAAAGACTACAATTTGGGTAACTACCAAGGATCCCCACTAAATCGAGGAGATCCAAGTCCTGGGACATAGAATAGTAAATAGAAAGAGTCTTAAGAATAATTGAAAATTGGGAAATTGTGTATCTTTTTTATGCTAGTAAGTAAACATTAATAAAAGGTGTCCTTAAAAGAATCCCAAATTATATCAGATCCTATTTCATTTTGCCCATCAAATTGTGACATAATGGTGGGGCCTAGGGTGTGATAAAATAAGATATAAAATAAGTGCAAAAACACCCTAGAACTACACGGTTCTGCAAGTATACAGATCGTATGCAAGTTTTAGATAAAGATTCGTTCCGCAGAGACTACAGAGGTTAGAGGAATCTTATGCAAATAGCAAGTGCAAATAATTAAACTAGAACAACTAAACGCAAGTAAAAGTAAAGATAAATAGATTTTTTTTTGATTTTCTAATAAACTAAAGTAAAACTAAGAATTAAAAGACAGAAAAATAAATATGAAAGAGAAGTATATGAGAATATAGCTTAAGATATTAGCATGTAATCCCCACTAGTTTTGCCGTTCTAAACATGTAAGGGTGAATTATGTAGTATTTCCCTAATCGGTCCCAATATGCTATCGGTAGTTTCAAATAGGATTTACCTGTGTCAATAAGGCTTCCTAAGCAAACTTTTCCTGTAATTGGTAAATAGTCACAAAGACTAAACCATAGTGATTATCTAGCTAGGTTGGGTTGTCAGATCAAACCTAAAACTAAACGTTATGTGCTAAACATGTAATTAAACACCGTTGTCAATGGCATCCTAATTACTAGATGGTAATTCTAATGGCTGTAGTCCACAAGAACACAGAATATAAATCCAAACACATAAACAGAGAATAAAAACTATAATTCTATTTAAAACATTAAATTCCCAAATTAGATAGATGTCAATCAAAACTAGGGTTCATACATTAATGCTAAAACTTAAGCTAAAGAAATTTAGTTCATGCAAGAAAAGAAAGAAATTACAAATCTAAAGGTAGAAGAAGACATTGTTGATGACAGCTCCTTCCAGACTTCTCTCTTGTGTTCTAAGCTTCCTCTTGGTTTAAGGTTTCACCAAGGATGATTTAAAAGTGTTAAGAGGCTGTATTTATAGTGTAGAGGTTGACCTAAATCGTTTCTTGGAGATAACTTCAAGTAATGGACTCCTAGCCCAACTCAAATTCGTAAGGAAAACACTGCTGCGTTGTTTTGAGTGTATCTTCTTCGTTATTGGTCGGATTTTGCTCCATAAGATACAAAAAGAATCGCAACAGAATTATCTTGACCCTTAAGAAGGAAATTACCAAATTCGGCCTATTTCTTAGGTAAAAACACCAATCTTTAGACGTGTGTGCAGAATCCCAGATTTAGGCAGCTTTTCCTTTTCCATCTTTTTAGCAATTGTTTCCTTATCTCCAATTTCCATGCAAATCTCTTTCCATAAGTTGTAGTCTTTGACTTGGATTCTAATTAATCTCCATAATTATCTTTAAAGCTTCACACTAAATAAACAATTAAACCCAATATGCTCTAAAAATAATAATTCTACAAATCAAGACCCAAAATAGGAAAGTGCACTAAAATAAGCTAAAATCAACCTATAAACTAATAAATAAGCCTAAAATGATGTCTCATGAGTATATTTTATTATCACAAATGAGGAGACATCAAGACCCCCAACTCAAAGTTGTATCGTCCCGATACAATAAAAGTAAAGAACAGTATGGTAGTCAAAATAACAAGAAGAAGTCGGAGGAGAACAAGAACAAAATATAATGAATGATCCTAGAGCATAAATTCCAGAAAATCTCATGTAGTAATGCTCAAGAAATAATGCACAAATATGCCTAATACACATGCAATCAACATTCCATAAATTCCAGTTAAGATTAATTTCGCAATGCCAGAAAGAGAGGATGATAACTTAGTTCAGGTTAATGGCTATAGGTTGTTCATAGGTCCCAAATATAGCATCCAATGGTCCACTTACCTACTACCTAATAGCTCAATTGTTTCTCCATCTAGTAGTTAAAAATCCTAAGGTCTTGGTTATAACTTGGCTTAAGGACGGGTGTGGTATATTTGGATAATGAAAAGTGATCTTTTGGCTCTCTCCTCACTAGCCATCAACGAATCGCCTTAGAGCTTGAGTTGTCACTCAAAGATGTTCTCACTCAACCCAATTTATTGATGCTTTTTAATGTGCTTCCCCAATAATCCCACTTAAAACCTTCGATGATATAAAATCCACTTTGCCGGTCCGAATATATAATTTCTTTTCAATTCAATTTTTTTTTTCTTTTGTATAGTTATGATTCTCTTTTTGATGTTGAGATATCATACTATTTTTCTCATATATATATTCTTTCTTTTTATGCCCTTGTTGGCAAAATTAGCTCGTAGCTTCTTTTTCATTCACTATTACCCCGGCAAAGGGTTACAATAATAACAATTCATCATCAATAAAATCACAAAGATAATTCCCAATTCCCAAAGTTCCCTAATGATAAAACCCACCACCCCAAACTCAAGCTCTAAAACGAGTGTCTCAGGTTTTGCGATTCGAGTGCGGGTCATATAGATGAGTCCTACAAACTAAGGTATGGATTATAATGTGGTTCAATAAAGGATTTAGAAAGGCTCAGAGGGGCTACGACGGATAATAACAATAATATCAAACAAAAGGGTGAGAAAGTCTAAAGGCTTCAAGTGTTTTATCATAAAAGAACTGCCTTAGTCATTTTTCTAACTACCGGATTTCGTTACGTTTTCAACTAATTTTAAACCTCACGTTCTACACACCAAATAACTATTCCTAAGTTTCAACGTGTTTTCTTAGCATTGCTCATTAACTTTTCTATCCTTTATTTCCTGTTTTCATGCATGCATCTAAACATATTTAATTGCATCTTTCAAAAACATACTACTTACTATCATTGACCTAATAAAATCATGCTCAAATAGGTACATTCAAGATATTCTATGCCTTAATTCAACCTAAAAATTTTAAATTTTATGCAAAAAAAACGAAAAGAAGATGAGGACAACGAATCCCCACCCCCAACTCAAAAGTGAGTCGTGTCCCCACGACTCGAAAAAGACTCAAGCATGAAATAAAATTTAAAATAAAAACTAACTAAACTACCTAATGCATACAAACTATTAAGAAAAATTAGAATGACCTACCTGGTTGGCCATAGAGATCCATCATATCATCCTCATCTAATGAAGCTGAGGGATCGGTGTAATCATCTACATCCTTGTACAAGGTCAAATTCTCTGCCCGTGTTTCCAACTGCATGATTTCTACCCAAAGGTCTTTGTTATCTTCACGTAATCTTTCAACTTCGTTCTGTAACTTGATAGCCCAAGGAGGAAGATCATAAACAATTTCAGAGGAAGAGGTAGAAGAACCTTGGTCTTGGATTTTTATTTTATTCAAAGGCCTCCTTGATGGTATGGACATTCTAGCAGTTAATCTCTTCTTTGGTAGTGGTTGTTCAGGTGCCTTTTCTTTTGATTTTTCAGAAACCTCATCAAGATTGATGGGTTTTTCAATGGTGGCTCCAGGCAATTTCTTATTCTTCCCAAGGATTGAACACTTTCTCTTGTATTCCATAGCTTCAGATCTGTTAGTCATGCTTGATTCACCCACAACTCAAGTTATACCAAGGATGGATTAAAAGTTTAAGGAAAATTGGTGTAGCTTGATGTTGTTGCTTGGAATTGATGAAAGAGAAAGGTTATTGGATTGATCTTGGAAGAATTCTTTAAAGCTTGTTGAATTTGATGGTGTTTTGATGGTGTAGTGTGATGAATTTGATGAAGGATTGTGTTTATGGAAGATGGAGGAGAGGATTTGATGAGTTGTTGTGTTAATTGTGAAGGTTTGCACAAGCTTTAAGGTGTATATATAGGGTTTGGGTCTGAAAAATTCGTGTATGGAAGGCTAGGGTTAATCTCATAAGGTAAGAATTTGATTAGGAAAAGAATTCCTTCACAAACCGCCTCCCTGCGGTGCACCGGACCAGACGTGCGGTGTACCGGACCGTACAGCTCTTGAAATTTTTGGTTTCTGGATTGCACCCGTGATAGCACCCCGTGGCACGTGTTTTGTGCCTGCGGACCAGGGGTGCGGTGCAGGGGGTAGTCCGCGCCATGTCTGTCAAAAAACCCGTGGTACCCGACCCCGTGGCACTCGTTTTAGGCGTGCGGACCAAGGTCCGGTGTACCGCGCCTATCAGGTCAATTTTTTTCTTCTTTCTGGATGAAACCCGTGGTACGGGTTTTCTGGGCACGGTGCATCCCTGCGGACCATGGGGTTGTCCGCGGGGTAGTCCGCGCCAGGCTTGAAGTTCCTCCAGATTTTTCCTTTTGACCCCAAACACTACCTTTCTCAATATACACTACCTTAAAATTATACACTACAAAGCAAAAACAACTAATCTAAAAAGCAATTAAAACAAGGGGTGTCTCCCAAGAGCACTTTTGTTTAACGTCTTTGAGTTAGACGTGTACCTCAGGCTAAGCGCATTCAACAAGGTAGATTTTCTCCCCTTGCCCAAAGTCCTCACTGTCATAGTATCTCTTCAAACGCTGGCCATTCACCATGAATGTCCGTTGCTCGGCTGGATTTTCAATCTCAATCGCTCCATGCGGTGTGACTTTGGTAACAATGTAAGGTCCTCCCCAACGGGATTTAAGCTTTCCTGGGTAGTTCGAAAATCGAGAGTTGTATAATAAAACCTTTTGTCCAATCTCGAAATGCTTTGGACGGAGCCGTTTATCATGCCATCGCTTTGTTTTCTCCTTATAGAGACGTGAATTTTCATAGGCAAGATAACGAAGCTCCTCCAATTCGTTCAACTGCATCATCCTTTGCTTCCCGACCAAGTCTGGGTCTAAATTCAGAGTTTTAATAGCCCAGTAGGCTCGAGCTTCTAGTTCAATCGGTAGATGACATGCTTTGCCGTAGACCATGCGATATGGAGATGCCCCAACTGGTGTTTTAAATGCTGTTCTGTATGCCCAGAGAGCATCATCTAGCTTTAAAGACCAATCTTTCCTCGATTTGTTCACGGTCTTCTCAAGAATAGATTTGATTTCCCGGTTGGAAACTTCAGCTTGACCGTTAGTTTGTGGGTGATAACCGGTTGAAGTACGGTGTTTCACTCCAAACTTTCGAAGAAAATGTCTCAGGGGAGAATTAAGAAAATGGGTACCTTTATCACTGATTAGCACACGTGGCGTACCATGTCTTGAAAAGATGTTTGATTTTAAGAACTTAATCACAGTTTGAGCATCGTTCTTTGGTGTTGCCACTGCTTCTACCCACTTTGACACATAATCTACCGCAAGCAAAATATATAGATTTCCATAGGAAGTGATGAAAGGTCCCATGAAATCTATTCCCCATACATCAAAGATTTCAAATTCAAGAATATTATTAAGCGGCATCGCGTCTCTTTTTGATATATTGCCAGTGTGCTGGGCATCTGTCACATGACTGGACAAAACGATGACAATCTTTGTGTATGGTAGGCCAATAGAATCCGGATTGAAGAATTTTAGCTGCGGTTCTATCGCCTTTAAAGTGACCTCCATAAGGTGAACTATGACAACCTTCAATGATTTTCTCCATCTCACCTTCATGTACGCATCTTCTAACCACTTGGTCACTACAAATCTTCCAGAGGTACGGTTCATCCCAATAATACTGTTTGGCCTGGTGACTCAATCTTTGTCTTTGTTGTGGGTGGAAATCTTTGGGAAAGACACCACTCACAATGAGGTTGACTAGATCTGCATACCATGGCACAAAAGCACGTTTAATAGCAAAAAGTTGTTCATCAGGGAATACCTCTTTAACTAGCAATGGTTCTTTGTTCGCATCAGATCCTTCGTGCCTTGATAAGTGATCAGCAACTTGATTATCGCATCCCTTCCGGTCTCGAATATCGATGTCGAATTCCTGAAGCAATAGTACCCATCTAATGAGACGCGGCTTAGCGTCCTTTTTCTCCATGAGGTACCTAATAGCTGAATGGTCCGTGTATACAATAGTTTTCTTCCCAACCAGATAGGGACGAAATTTATCGAAAGCATAAACCACGGCCAACATCTCTTTCTCCGTCACTGTATAATTCATCTGGGCAGCGTTAAAAGTTTTACTTACATAATAAATCGTGTGGAAAATCTTGTCTTTCCTCTGTCCCAACACAACACCCATAGCGTGATCACTAGCATCGCACATAAGTTCAAACGGAGCTTTCCAATCAGGAGGTATAACAATAGATGTAGAGATCAGTTTTTCCTTAATCGTCAAAAACGCTTGAAGACATTCTTCAGTAAAATTAAAAGGAGTATCCTTTTCAAGTAAAGAGCAAAGCGGTTTGGCGATTTTGGAAAAATCTTTAATAAATCTTCGATAAAATCCTGCGTGACCCAAGAAACTTCTCACTCCTTTAATAGAAACCGGAGGTGGTAGTGTTTTGATAACTTCAATTTTAGCACGATCAACCTCCATCCCTGCCTTCAAAACTTTATGTCCCAACACAATTCCCTCTTGAACCATGAAGTGGCATTTTTCCCAATTAAGCACAAGATCTTTTTCTCTACATCTCACAAGGACTTTCTCAAGATTATTTAAACAATCATCAAAACTGTCTCCAAACACCGAAAAATCATCCATAAAAACCTCCAAATATTTATCAATCATGTCCCAAAATATAGCCATCATGCACCTCTGGAACGTGGCAGGTGCATTGCATAAACCAAACGGCATTCTTCTATAAGCAAAAGTACCAAACGGACATGTAAAAGTTGTTTTGTGTTGATCGAGGGGATCCACACAAATCTGATTATAACCCGAATATCCGTCTAGGAAACAATAATATTCTCGCCCTGCAAGTTTGTCTAGCATCTGGTCAAAGAATGGTAGCGGGAAGTTATCTTTCTTCGTTCCTTTGTTCAGTCTTCGGTAATCCATGCACACGCGCCACCCCACAACTGGTCTTGATGGTATGGCTTCGCCTTGATCATTAAGGATGGTAGTGATACCTCCTTTCTTTGGAACACATTGCACTGGACTAACCCAATCACTGCTGGCAATCGGATAGATAATTCCTGCGTCTAACAACTTGATAACTTCCTTCCTCACCACTTCTTTCATAGCTGGCATGAGTCTTCTCTGTCCTTCTATAGATCGCCCACCTTCGTTCTCAAGAATGATTTTGTGTTTGCAAACGGAAGGACTAATTCCCTTGATGTCGGCAATAGTCCATCCAATTGCTTTTTTGTTTGCGCGAAGTACTTGAAGTAGCTTCTCTTCTTGAGGACCTGAAAGGTTAGCAGAAATAATAACAGGCAAAGTTTTGTTCGTACCTAGATATGCATAGCGTAGGTGATCTGGAAGGGGTTTTTCTTCGAGAGCAGGTGGACATATTATAGATGGTTGTTTCATTGGTTCAATGTCACCTGGTTCTCGAAGTAGTTCTCGCACGTTCAATGCAGCAGCATCTTCAGGGGAAATCTCGAGTTTATCTGGTGTTTCAAGTGTTAAGGCTTCGTCAAGATCATCATCTAAGCTTGCTTCATTGAAGACTTATTGCGTAATTTTTCCGATGACATCTACTTTGAAGCACTCATCTTTTGCTTTAGGAAATTTCATAGCCTGAAACACATTAAATCGTATCTGTTCGCCTTGTACTCTCATGATCAACTCATCATTCTCAACATCAATTAGTGTACGCGCCGTGGCTAAGAATGGTCTACCCAAAATGATGGGGACATTCTTATCCGCGTCGTATTCAAGGATAATAAAATCACAAGGAAAAATAAAAGAGCCAGCTTTAACTAAAACATCTTCAATTTTACCTATTGGTCGTGAGAGGGAGCGATCTGCCATTTGTAATACCACAGATGTAGGTACTACTTCTCCGATATTAAGCTTCTCGAACAGGGATCTAGGCATGAGATTGATGCTCGCACCTAAATCACATAATGCTTTCCCGGTCCAATTTTCTCCAATGCCGATAGGAATTGTAAAACTTCCGGGGTCTTCTAGCTTTGGTAGCAACTCACTTTGACATATATCACTGCACTCCCTAGGTAATCCAATTGGTTCCCCAGTCTCTATACTTCGCTTGTTGGAGAGAATGTCTTTCATGAATTTCATGTAGGTTGGCATCCTCTTGAGAGCTTCAACAAGGGGTATATTAACTTCCAATTTCTTCAACATGTCAATGAACTTCTTGAATTCCAGGTCATTGTCCTTCTTTCTGACACGTGAAGAGTATGGTGGTGGAGGGCGTGTATTGAGTTCCACTGGTTTTCTTGTCTTTTCAAGTGTCTCGGTTTGGACACTCTTTGGTTTAACTACCTCCTCAACTGTATCTTTGATTTCTTCCTCCCCCCTTTGTTCTGGAATAGGGATAGGCTCTGGTTCTAGTCTCGGTGGAGGCAGTTGCTTTCCACTTCGCAATTCAACTGCATGGCAAGAATCATCTCTAGGAGCAATAGTATCACTTGGGAGTTGCCCTTTCGGCCTAGTTTGTAATTTACTCGCCATATGTGATATAGTGTGCTCCAGTTGCTTGATAATCTTCTCCTGGGTCTGAACTTTCTGTTGGCTATGACTCATTTTCTTCTCAACTGTTTGCATTAATCTAGCCATACTCGAACTTAAGCTCTGGAGTTGTTCTTATTTTGCCAATTGCATTGATTGTTTAGGTGGATCTTTCTTTGGTTCTTGACAAGCTTTAACAATGGGTGCCTTTTTCTGAATAGGTTGTGGTGGATTATATGATTGAAGTTGGGGTTGATGATAAGTCTCTTGATTTCTGACCCAACTCTTCTGTTGTGGAGGTTGTTGATAATTCATGTAACTCTCTTGAGGACAAGCATAACCATTAGAGTAATAGTTATCTTGAGGATATTGAACGGAAGCTACTGCTGGATTATTCATACATCCTTCCCACACATGATTTCTTGATCCACAACCAGGACACGGAGGAATTGTGCGTACCGTATTCACCTACGCAATTGTTCGGGCTTGTTCCTTAAGTTCTTCGAGTTGTTTAGCCAATTCTTCAAGTTTCAGAGATGCTGAATTGTCTTCTTTTACTACTCTCTTTGGCCAACTTCTCTCGTTCTCAAGAATTCTCTCCATCCCCAACTCAGCTTCTTCAGGATCTAGTAACACAAAACCTGCGTTTCCCAACGAATCTGCTTTTTCTCTTGATTTATCATTAAGGCCTCCATAAAACAAGGTTAAATAATATTCCGGCAAGGATCTATGATAGGGACATCTCGCCTTCTTCTCTGTAAATCGTAACCATGCTTCACCCAAACTCTCTTCCTCTTTCTGTAAAAATTGTTCAAGCTCCAACATATCTTTTAAACGTCTACTAACCGGATAGAAACGGTCTAGGAATCTTGCTTGGAGTTTGTCCCAATCTGGAATAACATGAGGGTATTGGGTAGCATACCATTCGCTTGCACATCCGGTCAAGAAGAACTGGAACATCAGGTAATATACTTGCTCCCTAGTAACTCCTCTTACGATATAAGCATCACAGATTTGCATGAATTTCTGAATATATCGGATGGGATCTTGGTGTGCATCTCCGCTGAATAATCCATGAGATGCAAACTGAGTTAGCATCCCAGGATCAGGTTTAAATTTCGCGGCTTGGATTTCTGGAGCTCGAATTCCTCGTGGCTCCACTCTGAACTCGATGGGTAGCTCAAGTCTCCTTGGGTTCTCCATCTGTAACTAAATCTGAAAAACAAAAACTAAAAACAAAAAGCGTAAAATAGAACTAACTAAAAATAAAAGCACAAGATATATGCACAAGGACTAACGATGTAGTCCCCGGCAGCGGCGCCAAAAACTTGGTGGGGCCTAGGGTGTGATAAAATAAGATATAAAATAAGTGCAAAAACACCCTAGAACTGCACAGTTCTGCAAGTATACAGATCGTATGCAAGTTTTAGATAAAGATGCGTTCCGCAGAGACTACAGAGGTTAGAGGAATCTTATGCAAATAGCAAGTGCAAATAATTAAACTAGAACAACTAAACGCAAGTAAAAGTAAAGATAAATAGATTTTTGTTTGATTTTCTAATAAACTAAAGTAAAACTAAGAATTAAAAGACAGAAAAATAAATATGAAAGAGAAGTATATGAGAATATAGCTTAAGTTATTAGCATGTAATCCCCACTAGTTTTGCCGTTTTAAACATGTAAGGGTGAATTATGTAGTATTTCCCTAATCGGTCCCAATATGCTATCGGTAGTTTCAAATAGGATTTACCTGTGTCAATAAGGCTTCCTAAGCAAACTTTTCCTGTAATTGGTAAATAGTCACAAAGACTAAACCATAGTGATTATCTAGCTAGGTTGGGTTGTCAGATCAAACCTAAAACTAAACGTTATGTGCTAAACATGTAATTAAACACCGTTGTCAATGGCATCCTAATTACTAGATGGTAATTCTAATGGCTGCAGTCCACAAGAACACAGAATATAAATCCAAACACATAAACAGAGAATAAAAACTATAATTCTATTTAAAACATTAAATTCCCAAATTAGATAGATGTCAATCAAAACTAGGGTTCATACATTAATGCTAAAACTTAAGCCAATGAAATTTAGTTCATGCAAGAAAAGAAAGAAATTACAAATCTAAAGGTAGAAGAAGACATTGTTGATGACAGCTCCTTCCAGACTTCTCTCTTGTGTTCTAAGCTTCCTCTTGGTTTAAGGTTTCACCAAGGATGATCTAAGAGTGTTAAGAGGCTGTATTTATAGTGTAGAGGATGACCTAAATCGTTTCTTGGAGATAACTTCAAGTAATGGACTCCTAGCCCAACTCAAATTCGTAAGGAAAACACTGCTGCGTTGTTTTGAGTGTATCTTCTTCGTTATTGGTCGGATTTTGCTCCATAAGATACCAAAAGAATCGCAACAGAATTATCTTGACCCTTTAAAGGAAATTACCAAATTCGGCCTATTTCTTAGGTAAAAACACCAATCTTTAGACGTGTGTGCAGAATCCCAGATTTAGGCAGCTTTTCCTTTTCCATCTTTTTAGCAATTGTTTCCTTATCTCTAATTTCCATGCAAATATCTTTCCATAAGTTGTAGTCTTTTACTTGGATTCTAATTAATCTCCATAATTATCTTTAAAGCTTCACACTAAATAAACAATTAAACCCAATATGCTCTAAAAATAATAATTCTACAAATCAAGACCCAAAATAGGAAAGTGCACTAAAATAAGCTAAAATCAACCTATAAACTAATAAATAAGCCTAAAATGATGTCTCATGAGTATATTTTATTATCACAAATGAGGAGACATCACATAATTAGTTCAAATATAGCCAATTTTTGGTAGGAAAACAAGAACAAAGGAATATGAAATTTTGAAATTGGCATTCTTCGACAACATCAAAGAGTATTGTGGGATTAGGGTTCAGAGATATGAACATTATGAACCTATCTCTTATTGGTAAGCAATCGTGTAACCTAATACAAAATGAACACCATTTAGTGTACAAATTCCATAAATAAATAAAATCAAAATTTATTATATACTAAACAAAATAGGACAATCGCCCTCTTGGGATGGAAAATCCTGATACTTGGTAAGGAACTTATTCTCCTACATCTAAGATGGAAAGTAGGTGATGGAAAATCAATTTGCCTACAAAAATAATTATGGAATCATGATTCTAGGGATTCATAAGCCAAATAATGCTACTTTAAACATAGATAACCAATTATTGAATTGTGTAAGTAGCACTTGGTATATAAATTTAACAAAATATAACTTTGAAATTACTTTAGCAAAGAAAACTATCGACAATAATATACAATATTTCAAATTCAAAAACCTTAGGTAATGGAAACTTGCTGAAGATGGTATCTTTACCGTTAAAGTTGCTTATTTCCTTCTCAACCAACACGAAGAGTACAAAATAGAAGCTAATAATAAATTCCTTTCCTCCAATTTTTGAGGGATATCAACAAAACTTAGTAAAATGATATGGGGGTCAATTGTGCCCCTGTAACTAATAATATTATATGGAAAACAGTTAACAACCTTATTCCTATAAAAGAGAACATATAAAAAATGTGCAATGTAAAAAACTTGAAAACTCTATCATGGAAGTACGAAAGTATTAGACAACTGGTGTTTGCTTTCCCATGGACAAATTCCATATGGTTCCCAAGCCCTTTCAACTTGACTACTAGTAATTTCAGCAATGATAGAATTGACAACTAGACAATTTATTTTAAAAAAACAAATATCCATTAATTATAAAAAAACATGGCCATAGAACTCATTTTCAAAATCACATGGTTCATATGGAAAGGCAAATATAATTTTATTTTTAGTAACATAGCTACTAATCCTCTTTTGGTGTTGCACAAGGCATGTGAAAATTGGAAGAAGGATTTCAGTTTATTTACCCCAATGATGAGTATAGAATCTTGAAGGTTACTGATAGAAGTCAACATGAAACTTTATACGTTGAGGCCCATAATGTTAGGACTTGGTGACAAATCCAGATAACTGAAGATAAATGGAAACCCGCACCCAATAATCTATTAAAATGGATGGTGACACCTTATACTGATAAATAACCAACTATAGTATAGGCAGATAGACCTCTTCTCTAATGTGACAAATCCTTAGAATAATAGTATTTAATTAAGTTTTACTTTCTCTTCATATCTTGTGCATTTTAAGTAATTCATTTCTAGTATCAAACATGTCATATACTACATAATTACATAGGAACTTATTTGAATTGAAACTTATCTAGGTCATTATTTACTATGTATTAATAATAATCAAAATCATAACCAGTTGGGTTAGCTCAATTGTCCAAAGCCTTGCTATCTCTTCAGCACTTAAAGGGAAGGTTTAGAGTTCGAATCCCCTCCCTAATGGGTGTAAAGTAAGAGGTACAAGGCTCAAACCCCTCCCTAAACATTAGTAATCTAATTTTGATTTAGCTACGAATATACATGGGGAGGCGTGTATATCCACGTGGGATTAGTCGTGGTGCACGCAAGCAATCCCGGATCACCCATGTACCAGAAATAAAATCAAAATCATTAAACTACAAACTTGCTCACACGTACTTATTGTACACTTTTTATGTTGAGAGCATTTTCATTCAAGCATCACATCATTAACTTATATGTGCATCTTTGACATCATAATTCTTGCACACATTTCTTGTCATATCATCTCATATGTTTTGAATCTAATCTAGGCTTGAACTGACAAAACCTTTATATTTTCCTTATGAACATTTGGTGTGAAAAACATTTTTCTAATCAAGTAACAATGCAAATAGTCAAAATCTATTTTTATGCACAAGATACAAAGTAGTTTGGTATCCCGTTTTGTATCAAAAACAGTATCCCGCTTTAAGTTAGAATCCCAAAATCAAGAAAAATAGTATCCCTTTATAGATACTAACAACATTGTTCCAATGACAGCTCAACTTCTCACTGTTGATCAAATTAAGCCACCTAGAAAAGTGTCGTTAGCTATTTAAGCTACTCAACACTCAATTTAACTCGAGCTACCTGTTTTCTATACCAAAACGGTGTCTCGTTTATAGAAAATATAAGCACAAATAAATATAGTTGTTGGAAATCCATTTCTTATATGTATTTCATATGGGAATCATATAACTCACTTATTGAAGCCACGATTTAAAACTATATCATCCTACACTTCAAAAAAAAATTCACACGCCACAAACTTCATTCTTATATCATAATCATAGGCTTGTTATATTAATTGTATCATCAACTCATTAGGATTCATTTATTATTAATGTAACACTTATTAAATAAAAGGTATTATATATTGCTCAAAAAATATGATTAAATTCCAAGTTAAGAGAAGAATGTTTTGACATAGAGGATAAGCTCTTTGAGAAGGTTTCGTATGTCAAGGTTAAGGTTGTAACTAGGCCTTCAAAAATAACACTACGGTTTGGTAATTGAGTTCGTCAAAACATTCTAGGTGTTTGAGTAATTGTCTCTTTAATCGTTGGCTAGTATTGACCGTGGATATTGCAGGTAAAGTGTCTGATAGTGTCTCTCATACATTTTTACTTAACATGCCTTTTGATTTAGTTTGTCAAGTGTATTATTTGTTATCTTTCCCTCTAGGTAACAAAACATCTTGGTTCAAACATTCTAGATATACCAATATATATGGATTTAAATTACAAAATTAGGAATTTAATCCCAAAACTTATTCAGAGATGAGTCTAAGTTATGTCTTGGGAGAATTTGTATAATTTACAAAGAAATTGTATTCTCTTAAGAAGCAAGACTTAAAGGACCATGTAATTTCTTTGTTGATTGTACAATATATTTAATTTTGAGTAAAGGTTTAGTATATCATTCAAAGTGTATACCATTGTAATAAATATTATATATAATTTTAAATTATAATTTCTTTTTTGAAAGAATAAGTAATAATTATTAATAATCAAGAATATACAAATATTTTATAATAAAATATATTTATAGAAAATATATATTATTATCTTGATGAATAATATGATACAATGGTGTAATGTATATATTTGAAATATATTATAATTATTATTTACTTACAGTATTTTATCTAGATTGATGATCATACTTTTTTATTGTTAATATAAATTATATTCGTACCTATATTTTTGATATATTTATAATTACAATGATGTACGAGAATAATATATAGTTAAGAGTAAATATGAAATTCTACATTATTATATTAATTTTTATATGAGTGTTAGTAGGTTCTGAGTTTTGAACAAATCTAACTTTTTCAAGTAAGTAATACATTGTCATATTAATGTGCAATTTAAACATTTTTCAATTACCTTATAAGTTAATAAATCCAAATTCTAACGAAATACCGAAGGAATTTTCCATATTATATTAAGCTCATGAACATAAAATCTCTAAACTTACCACTATTTCTATTTCTTTCATATCATTTCAAGTCCAATTAAACAAAATCATTTTCATAACGTTGATGACTTTTTGTTGTTTTTTCCTAAATTATTTCTACAAAATAAAAGGTCCAGATAAAAAAATCTGAACTTTTAAATATAGGATTCTCATCTCCTAGGTTAGAAATTAGGTTTACATTCATTTATCCAATAGTAAGTTTTATCTCTGATGTCCTGCAACCAATTTGTGAAATGACATGGTCAATAATAGTTGGTAAGTCTCTTATGTTTAATTTATGACAAATGGTATATGAAAGAAAAACAATACTAATAAATATTTCTCTCTATGAATATTTTCGATGACATACAGGACCGTAAAGGCTCATAGACATTGGCGGATTTAGCTAGGGCCCAGAGGGGGCTCAAGCCCCCCCCCCCCCCTGAACCCGTAAATCTTTTGATATGCAAGTGTAATTTTCGCCCGAAAAAAAATTAGCCCACTGTCGACGTTTATATTATTCATTCTTGCACTAAAGTGTACATAAGATGTTGTAGCTTAGTGGATATCTAAGCTTGGTTTATAAGAGTTAGAATGAAGGTTGTGTGTTTGAAACATAGCAATTACTTTATTTTTTTCTTAACCGCACATAGAATATAACATCAATTTTAGTTCAATAGACTTAAAATTGAAAATCTTATATTTTGCATAACTTAATAAAATTTTACAACTATTTATTATGACTTTCTTTTATTTTTTGTTTTAAATTATTATTTTTTTATTTAATATACTAAATTTAAGTCATAACTTTGTCAAATTTCACCGACTTATAAGAATATTGTAATTCATTATACTGGTCTTTATTTTAAATTTTAGGCTAGCATTGCTATTATATATTATTTAATAAAATTATAATATTTATCCTTTTAGATAATTAGAATATGAATATAACATTTTAAAATATTAAATATAATTTTAGTGATACTATGTAAAATAGGTGTAATGTATTATTCCCAAAATGTAACGTTAATAGTGTTATTTTGCATCATTTTTAGGTAAATGCTACTTTGTAAGTTCATTTTGTTGAACGAACGAGAATCAAAATAGTGTTGCATTTCCCTATCTATATTTTGACATTGGATAATTCACTCTTACTTAACTAAATATATGCAGCATAGCTTGTTTCTTTTCATCGGGGTAGCATCTGCCTGCTAAGGCATCGGGAAAATGGATTTTGGAGGAAAGGTATTTTATAGCCTAGGTAAGGAATGTAATACGCAGGGGATTCTTTATACTCGGCAGTTTCATATGAAATTTGTGTTTTATTCTTATTTAACTGTTTTGCATTAGTCTTAACATTAAGGGTATGTTTGATTCGCTTGGTTTTCCTTGAGAAAAATATCATGGAATTTTTTTCAGAAGAAAGATGTTATATAGCATTTGATCATGGAATTTATTTCCAAATTAGTTCCCACATGTATAACTTTCCATCTTTTTTTCAAATTGGAGAAAACATTTCCTGACAAAACTATGGAAATTCTTTTCCATGCTTCATTTCTTTTTTTATTTTTTTCTTTATCAATTTTTCTCTTCTGTTTATCTGAATTAGCTCTCTCTAACACGAGGAGTTTTCACTTCTCATATCTACCACCGTCCATCACTTCTAGGCACCACCACACCACTATATTCTCCATCAACCGAAGATATTCTCCAAAAGACATATTTTAATGTAAAAAATCATTTTTGTCAGTTAAAATCCTTAGTAACATTAAAAATTACTTTTGTCATAAGCTTTGTTCGTTTTACTATTATTATATAAATATGTTCCAGTTTGGAAGCAAAATTATTGTTTTTGTTAACCGGGTTATTTACCCTTCCTAATTACATGGTTGCTTTGTTTAATTGTGGATTGCTTGTTTTCATTATTTGGTTGGCTTACAGAATCGTATTTTGGAACATGTCATTGAAAGTGTAGTAGAATGTGATCTCATTTGTTGGGAATTCAGCCTTAATTAACCCTCACCTTGTAGTTCTTTAAGAATAATATTTTGAAAATTTTGAAAATCCTTTGTCTATGCACGTTAGTTTGCAATATCTATTCATATTTAGGGAAACTCAAGAATGAACGAAGGTTGCATATGGATAGTTTGATGATTTTAAGGGTGATTGTCATCTCTGTATGCCATAATTTCACCATTAACAATTCTTATTCTCGAGAGAATTCTTTATCCATACGAAATGACTAATATATCCCTGCTAACTGGTAGTTTACAACGTAAAAAGCAGATACAAAACCTAAAAATAAGAAAGACATCCATTCGAGTCTTAGTGGCTCGACAATTAAAAATGCAAAAAAATAATTACATGTATGTTCATTTCTTCCCCACGACAATGTATGATTGCAATTTTCTTTTTTCGCAATAACTAAGTCATTTGTAAGATAGAAACTTATGCCATTTTGCATTAGTTTTGATATAGGTTTATCTACTTTATGAAGGTAGCAACCCAGTTGGTGCAAATGGTGTAGGTATGTAGATATTTCTTACAGTAGAAAGCTTGTTTACTATTGGCGCACTCCCCTGAAACAATCTTGAATATACTATTGTACTCGAGGATGTTACATAAGATAAAGGCTTTGCATGCTTCCTGATTCATATGTCTTACAAATATACTCCAAATATTGTCAATTGAAAGGGTAACCCATGGGTAGGTAAAAATTATCTTACCCCCGTATTAACTCGGGTTAGCCGAAGCAGTCAACTTTGGTCAAACATGTTTTAACACCTCAAAAAATTTCAAGTTAAAAGGAAGAAACAAGCACGTGGAGTGGACTAAGTTAGGTAATATAAAAGGTTCATTTGAACACTTATTTCAAAGAAGGGTATATTAGCTAAAATCTATTATACGTCAAGATAATAAATGATTTAATTAATTTGCAGGTCGGATGTTACTACAATGCAAATTATTAAAATAAACTATGAGTTGTAGTGTGGTAACTTTTTGGACAATCCTCTGGTAGGATTACGTCTAGGGGTGTGACATAATTTACTCTAATATAGAACTATTTAAATATGGTTAAGATACAAGATTAGTAGGGAAAATGATATACTTCTTATTTCATTGAACAATAATAAAAACTGAAAAATTAAATAGTTTAATAGATATTAATTTCTTTTTACTAATATAGAAATAAGAAACTTCATCACTCGCACATAGCATGTTACTTCGGTTCCTACTAAACTCTTTAACCGGAAATCTTCACATGATCTCAAGCTAGCTACGAATCAGTGGTGTGATTTCCTTCCATGTCTTGCATGATGTTGTTTACGTATTCCACGATGATGGTTATGGTGGTGCTGGTTTTTATGGGAATGGACACGGCTCTCTTCTTGCGCATCTTGTGGTTGGCTCGAAGTAGTATGAGGTGCATTGACCAAATGTGACAAAGTCGTCATTGAATGGGATTGTCGAGATATAATCCCAGCAGTTGATGGATTTTCGGCCAAAACAATCTCATATCCATCGTTATATGATTCCATTCCTTCTGCCATTAATTGCCATATTAAGCTACCAGCCATTGTTCCACCACCTTTAGCTAAGTTGTAAGTTGTTCTATAAACTAAGTTCATAAATGTTTCTCTTGCGTTCAAATTATATCCTGCATCTTTGCTTGACTTTCCAAATTCAGCCAATACTAATGGCTTCTTCAAAATGTTACTTGCATCTCTCCAATGGCTTGCCATCCACCTTTGCATGAATGCCATTTGAGCATTATCATCCTGCCCGGGTAACCTTTCAAAACAAAATGAAAGAAAAGTTAGACATTCGAGTATCATCATATTAAATTTCATTTTTATATAATTGCTTGTTTACTTTCTTAATTGTGACTTTATTTTAAATAAATGGTTAAAATACCATTGATCGGTATATGCATGTATTGTGGCAAAATCAATTTCTTGAATTTGGTGGTTAGTGATAAAATCAGTTCCAACTTGATAACCAGGATTAAATTGCTTCCTTTCAGGCACCGAGTCTCCATAAAATCCTTCCATTCCAATTTCAAGCAAATGTTTCCTATCTAAAGATTTTACAAAAGTCGCAATTTCTTGAACCCATCCCTGAAATGATGTAGATATTCCTTTAGGTAATGAAGTAATATTAAAATGACTAACTAAAGTGTAATTTTGTATATCCTTTCCAATCTAGATAATTATGGTTGGAGTTGAGAAAACGGAAATTATGGTGTACTTTCTCACATTCACAGTGCTTCCAGAATAATCAACTTGGCAGCGGGGTTCATTAATGAGTTCCCATGACATGATTGTTGGGTCGTCTCTATAGACAATTTTAGTGATGGTGTTAAACCTTGTAACTACTTCCTGCAAAAATAATAGGAAAAGACAAATTATGCATGTCATTTTAGGTCCAAATATAATTTTTATTAGCGTTTAAAGACATAACTAGATATATAATTATTATACCGTAATATGATTCTTTAAATATCCTTTGACTACTGGATGTGTGTAAAAGTCATCGTCATTATTAACTTGGACTCCGGCATCACGTGCCCATTGAACATATTGTGGTCTTCCTCCATAATCCTTGTAATTGTTTACAAAGCTTAAAATCAAGCGAATCCCATAACGTTTTGCTTCAGATATTACAAAATCTAGTCCCTAAAATTCATTTACGATACAAATTTAGAATACTAGTGAGAAGTCGCCGAAAAACACTAATGTAGTAACACATGGACTAATATATTTGCGTACTAAGTTACGATATTACCAATAACTAAAGTTAGGCGACTTATATGATGTATGTACCTGAAAGATACGCTCGTTATAATTTCCTGGTGAAATTTGGAGTGCATTCGAACCTCCGTCACTAAATGCCCAAGTCCTACATACAGAAAGACCAGCAGCAGATGCTTCTTTGAAAACCTCAGAGACTTTATATCTCTCGGTAGGTTCAGTTGCAACGTTCATCAACCAATATGAATTAAATCCATTGAATAGAAATGGTGATCCATTAAGAACAAAATGGCTACCGCTTACTTTAACAAATTGTGAATTTGCTGGGAATAAAGCTTCACACCCCAAAGCTAAAATTAATACCACTAACAGAGAAAAATAGCACATTAAGCTAATACGGGCCATTTCTTTTAGTAAACTATATTTTGATAATTAAGATTTCAAGAATTAAGTTGAGATACTGAAAAGATAGCCAGACATATGTATTTATAGAGTTTTGGAGATGAAATCATTACTAAAAATAGAAATTTGAATCGGATTTCGGTGGAGTGTTATTTTTTATTGATTAAATTATTAAATATTTGCAAGATTCGTCCATGAAACATGGATAGGGTTTAGTGGGAAGTCACAATGGGGGAGTATTGGTAGTTACTTAGTTTGAATAAAAATGGATGATGTATTACACGTTATTCACCATATGGGTGGTAATATATATTGTTGGCGGCAATGGTGGTATACTCTTTTAACACATCTAGTAACTGGTGGAGTTTTAGAAAACTCATAAAATGTAATCTTTGATCCAACAAAAGCTAGTTTTTCAACAAAAATAAACATAAAAATGTATCTCAAACTCAAATGATATTATATAAGTCATTAAATCAATGTAGTGTAGAAGAACAATCAAGCATTGGAAAGACTAATTAAATTGGGTTAGCACTGTTATATTTAATTACAAGGGTCTTGAGGAAGATGTGATTAACTTGTTTTTCATCGGCACAAATTTATTTGTTTTGACAAGAGAAATATACTGAGTTTTTAATAGGAAGGACAATTTTAAAATGAATTAGGAATTTTTGAATGGATGTTTGCAGGAAATTGGAAATAGTTATGTTGATCAAAGTGGCAAATTTTGTAACTTCGGAGTTATCAAGCATTTCGGTGGATCCAGTTATTGAGTTTAGATATCTTAGCTAGTTATTTTAATTTCCTTCCATAATTCGCAGTGTAATTCTTCCTTATTTTTATTTCTTAGCTTAAAATATGTCTCTTTCATCTTGTTTTTCCATTATTCCACCATGAAATAAATCCATTAGTAACTTGCAATGCAAGCGTATGAACCCTAATATATTAGGATTTTCTTGTATGAATTTGGGATTTTATATTTAAATAAAGTGTGGAATTGATGTTGTTGTTAAGTCTTGTTTTGATTATTAAATTTGAATATTTTTTGCCATATATTATGGGTTTGTTAGTTATTATTCTTACTTCCCAGAAGGGAGTTTTAGTGGTGGATCTAGGATATTTAACAACTAGTTGGGTTTGAGAATTTGAAGATCTAAACTAGCTAGATAATAACAAGAAGGTAATGATCTTAACTGTTAAATAATATTGAAGGTTCGCTCGGAAGAGGTTTCTAGTATTTAATAGAAGCCCTAACTTACTCGGAAGAGACTTAGGGTGTACCTAAGAATCCTAATTAGCAACATCATCCTGCTTTTCCCTTAATATTGTACTTAAATCAAAGTCATGTTTAGGGGTGATTACAAGTATCTTGATCTACTCCTTCACTCCATAATTTCACAACTATTTAGTTTATTAGAATTCGCTAGTCATTAGCCTCTTCAGTTAATAAATTAGACAGAAAAGAAAATAAATATAATTTACTTTTTACATATTACCTAAACGATTATCTAACTACTTGTTAATTCTTTATTCCCTATGGAGACGATACTTTTAATATAACTTTATTATTTGTGACGACTCATACGCTTTCGAATTATCATTCTTCAAGTGTCAGTTCTATATCACGCCTTAGAGAACAAAAAATATTTGGTGTTATTAACATGGAGTAGTTATTTAACTATATTTTTAGTTTTGTTTTTTTATTATATTTGACATGTGTTCTTACTTTGTTCTTTGCAGGTGATATACGTAGTCCATGCTTAGACATCTTGAGAAGTTGTTTTGACTTCAACAGAGACAGAAGAAGAAAATGGAAAGGCATATAGAAATGGCTCACCAACCAATATTCTTTGCAAATGGAAACCCCACCCTTCCACCACGGATTATGCCAGTTGGAGAAGAAGAACTCCACAACCAAAATCTCGATGGGGGGATTTGAAACAATCAAGTTCCACCAATCAAACAATTACCCTCGTGGTTAATATAATACAAGGAGCTGGAGGTCTTACGTAATTAAGGAGGAACTCAAGGTTTTCAGTTTTTTGTGTATCCACTTGGGATGCGCCCACTAGCTATTAAGACATTAAGATTTAAGCCTAAATTAGATATGTTGAACCAGTTCATGAGGTGTAGGACTACAGCAGATTTGCAAAAGAAGATTTGGTACGATCAATATGTGATTCATATGTTACTCAAGGCATTACAAGGGATTATAGGCACTATTACATGTTTCGCTTTTTCTTGATTGGAAGTGAAATAGAGTGGCTCGACCATCAATTATCCGATCTAGTTACAACATGAGACAAGCTTCAAACAGCATTCTGCAACATGTTTTTATCCTCAATCATGAAGGTAAAAGCAAAAATGGATCTTTCAAACTTTTGACAAGATTCCAGAGAAATTTTAGACATGACTTGTGTACGATTTAAAATGAGCTTGAAAAAGTATACACTTAATGGATCCACTCCTGAACTATATCTAGCCATATTCTATCAAGGTCCCCAAGTGAATTCTATGGAAAGAGTAGAAAATATTGGCAGTGGTGGTTTTATGACGATGGATCCAACTCAAGTAGCGGGTTGTATGGAAAAGTCGTAAAGAAAGAGATAAGTTGGAAAAATTCACAAGCCTATGTCAAAATCTTCACGAGGTACACGAGGTACACGAGTTTTAGATGTTGATACTAAAATTAATGTTAAACTTGTTGCTTTAGAGAACCAGTTGAAACAGCTAGCTTTGGTTGCTAACCAAGGTGACCAAGTTAAGGAATCCGAAGTAAATTCAGTGTAAGAGTCATATGGGTGTTCGGGTTGTGTGGTTAACGATCAAAGTTAAGAAGAGTGTAAGAGTAACCCAGAGACTGTGTTCTTTATGGTAAACCGTGGGACCTATCAAGGTGGTCAAGGTTATCAACAGGGTAATCAAAATCATCTAGGGTTCCAATGGTCAAATCCAAATGGAGCCATGAACCGGGTGCTACTTATCAAGGTAATTTGTATCAAGCTCTCCCTCAAGAAAAAAACTACCAGCAAAGGCTGCAATACCATTGTGCGAATAGACAGGCTTATGGACAATCAATATCCACAGAAGCCCACGCATAATTCATATGAGGATAATCTAATATAGAAATATCTCCCTGCTCATCCACAAGAAGGCACCAGTAGTAAGTTACAGCAAACACTGGATACATGTAAGTTACTGACGGGATTGAAGATGGTAAAGACCAATGAGATGCTAAATTCGCATTCAATAAACTTCAAAATATTGGAGAGTTAAATTTCTCAGATTTCTAATGCATTGAAAATTAGATCAGATTGTCAAATTCTGAGCAATACTGAGAAACCGGGAGAAAATGAAGCTTGCAAGGCAATTGGCTTAAGGAGTGGAAAACAATTGCCTCCACCCTTAGTCATAAATACCAGGACCGTGAAAGAGAAAGAGGTTGAGAAAGAAGTAATCGAGCCATAGATAGATAATAAGAATCAAGACAATGTGCCATAAAATCAGAAGAAGAAAGAGGAAATTATGTTCCACAAGAAAATCGTCAACCTCATATGTTTCCATCAAAAGCTCAAATGAATAATAACAACAGGTACTATATGAAATTTTTTGATATGGTGCCGCAATTGGAAATCAACTTGCCATTTGTATAATATATCCAACGTCTTCCCAAATACTTTAAATTCATGAACGATGTGCTTTTCAACAAATGCAATTATGAAGAACGTGAGATGGTTGGTTTACTCAACGAACGTAGTGCTATCTGTAAGAGAAAGTTACCACCAAAGTTGAGGGATTCTAGGAGTTTCAACATTCCCATATCGATTGGTAATAAGTGTAAAGGGAAGGAACTTTGTTATCTTAAAGCTAGAATAAATCTTATGCCAAAAATGTTAATTCAACATTGGAAGAGCTAGACCGACCACTGTGACTTTGAAAATGGCAGATAGATTGATCTCTCAACCTGAGGGGAAGATTGAAAACTTTTTGGTGAAGGCATGTAACTATATACTTTCGTGTTAGTTTATCATTCTTGACTATGTCACAAACAAGAACGGCCCTATCATCTTGGGTGACCTTTCTTGGTCATTGGGTGTACTTTAATTGAAGTTGATAACTGGGAGTTGATCATGAGAGTTCAAGGTGAAGAGGTCAAGTTCAACGTGTTCAAAGCCATGAAGTTCCTAGACACGAGAGACAAGTATTTCCGGGTTGATCATGTCACCAAAGAGGTATATGATAAGACAAGTTTTACTGACATTTTCCAGTCTGCTTTTACCCTTGAATCATCGGATTTGTATGACAAACTCAAAGAAGTGGTAACCGCTCAACATTCTAAGAGTAGGCGACCAAGAATCTGAGGATACGAACAAGTTCGCGACTCATAGAACACTAAACCAATAAAGAAGACTTTCATTTAATATCCACCCAACTTGAGGAGAAACTACTTCCCTCTCACTTGAGGTACGCTTATTTGGGTACTAACAACTGTTTACCTATTATTGTCTCTGCTGAATTCAAAGGTCCTCAAGAAGATAAGTTGTTGAGAGTCTTGTATGCTATGAAGGGGGAATGTGTTGACTATTTCTGACACCAAATGTATTATTCCTACCATTTTCCAACATAATATTATCCTTGAAGATGAGAACCGTAGATTGATTAAGGGTTATATTAGACTCTGTATAGTAATGAAAGAGATAGTGAGGAAGGAGGTCATCAAGTTATTGTATGTGGGTATTATATTTTTCCATCTAAAACAGTGAGTGGGTAGGTCTAGTGTCATGCAAGCCTAAGAAAGGAGGTATAACTACAGTTCTTAACTTTGAGAATGAAGTTATACCATCAATAACCATTATTGTGTAGTGATTTTGCATAAACTACCGTAAGTTGAATAAGGTGACAAAGAAGGATCACTTTATGTTTCCATTCATTGATAAGATGCTTCACAAGTACACAATTACAGAATACTATTGTCTTTCTTGATGGATACTCATGTTATAATCAGATCTGTGTGGACCCGCTAATCATCCCAAGACAACCATCACATGTCATTTTGGTACTTTTTCTTATCGTCGTATTCCATTCGGTTTATATAATACACCTATGAATTTTGAAAAGGTGTATGATGGGTATTTCTGGGATATGATTTATAAGTTCTTAGAGGTAGTCATGGATAAATTTTCTGTTTTTGGAGATGATTTTGATGATTGACTAAATAAAATTGAGAAGGTTCTAATCTGTTGCAAAGAAGCTGCCTTTGTTTTAAATTGAGGGAAGTTTTATATCATGGCTCGTGAAGGGATCGCGTTGGGGAACTAATTTCTTAAGTAAAGGTGTGTAAGTGGATCGTGCGAAGATAAAGGTTATCTAGATGCTACTACCTCTAGTTTCTATGAAAGGGATAAGAAGTTTCAAAGTCCACACTAAATTTTATCGTCGTATCATCATAGAGAAATCTAATATTGCCAAACCACTTTGAAGTTTACTCAAAAGGGATAATTCTTTCTAATTCCATAACGCCTGCAAAATGGCATTCTTGGTTTTGATGGAGAATCTCATCACTACACTGATTATTAATCCTCCGTATTGGAGTCTACCATTCAATTTCATGTGAAATCCAAGTGATCTAGCTTTCTATGTCAGAGAAAAGAGAAGATATTTCATATACATGTATAACGGGAGTAAGACATTAATTGCATCACAATTAAATTACACAGAAACTGAAAAAGGAGTTACTATTTGTGGTTTATGCATTTGACGAGTTTTATTCCTCTCTCCTTGGGCTGAAGGTTGTTGTTTACACATATCCCTCAGCTATCAAGTACCTAATGGAGAAGAAAGACGCAAATTTGTGTCTTATTAAATGGGTACTATTTTACAAGAGTTCAGTCTAGAGATTCGAGACTGCAAGGGAATAGAGAATCAAGTGGTGATCATGTACCGTGACTTAAATGATCTGAAGTTAACATTGGACCTGAATTGGTCAATAAGGTACTCCCTAATATAAATTTGTTGAAACTAAATGTTTGTATTACTCTTTGATATGCAAATATAGTGAACTTCATCGTGAGTATTTTATTCCCCCCCATTGAATTCAATTCACAAGAAATAAATAGATTCCTCAACTGCACGAAACAATACTTTTGGGAAGATCCCTTCCTGTTCAAGGTGTGTAGCAACTAGATGATTCAAATATGCATACATGAGGACATATGATCAGTTATTTCGAGTGGTCGTGACTCAACTTACGGAGGACACTTCAAGGGTGATAGAATGACGACAAAGATACTTCAATTTGGGTTCTATTGGGGTGTCAGTTCACTGGGAATATCTAAAAGAGGGACCGAGTGCCCCTCAACAATGTGCTAGAAGTAGAGATATTTGACGTATGTAATATTCATTTCATGGGACCATTCATTCCATTGAGTAGTACTCGATACATCGTGCTAGTCGTAGACTATGTTTCTAAGTGGTTTACAGTCATGGTGTTACTAATGATCAATTCAAAAGTCATGATCAAGATCCTTAAGTCACGCATATTTTCAAGACATGGTACTCTTTGTGTTCTCATCAATGATAGAGGTACTCACTTCATAAAGAAGCATATGATAGGCTTCCTACTTAAGTTGGGCATGAGACACTATGTCTCTACCACCTATTATCCCAGAAAAACAGGCAATCTAAGGTCTCTAGCCTAGAAAGAAAATCAATACTTAAGAAGACGGTGGTACCAACATGAAAAGTCTGGTGAATAAACCTTGACGATACTTTCTAGGAATATAGAACATCTTTCAAGACAATACTGGAAGCATCCTTATATCATATGGTCTATGGGAAAACATGTAATATTCCGCTTGAGCCTTATATTGGTGTGTATTTGGTTATAAAAGATCTACAATTATATTATAAGTTAGCAAGAGAAAAAGGGATGATATTTTTTGGACCGGATACTTCCTCCGGCTGAACTGGACAATGGGCGTGAAGAAATTTCTGGAAGAGGCGATTTTCTTGTCGGACCAAATATATCGTTCTACTAGACCGGACGAATGGAGGCTGAAATCTTGTCGAGACAGACCAAATTAGCAGAGCTTCGAATTCCATTTACAAAAAAATTAAGAGTGAGGAGAGATTTTAGGTCAGATTGGAATTCTGGAAGTTGTTGGAGTATAGCGATCGGCCGGTCTGGATAGGAGATTTGGCCGATCCAGATCCGACTAAACTTATAGAGCTGGACGCGGCCGACTGAAGAAAAAAATATTTAGGTCAAAAGGTTCGGTTGGACTTTCCCCACCCTCTTTCCCTTTCAAGCTTCTCTTTCCTTCTTTTCCAACCTTCCTCCTCCAAAAATCTACCATTAACAATATCCAAAATGCTTCAGTCTTAAACTTTTTACACCAATATTTATCATATTTTATATAAAACCACATCTCCTACACCCATTAATCACCTTTCTTCCATCAAATCCAATCCAAAAACACCCAAAAATCTTTAAAAAAAAATCCTTTTCTAAAAAAAAAACTTTCTCTTGATTTTTTTCAGTTCCTTTTCACCCAAGCCAAATTTCACCATACCCACTTCAAAAAAAAATCCCAATATCAAACACATTACAAAAATAACAAAAAAAAACCAATTGTTTCACAACCCTTACTCTTAAATTTGAAGATTCTTGATTTTTTGAAGATTGTAACTTGTAGAGGAGACTTCCAAGAGTTTAATTCCCTATATTTCCAACGAATCCATCAGGTGTATATAGCTTTATCTCCAATTTTCCTTACTTTGAAAACTTGGAATTTGTGAATTTTAAACTTGAAATAGTGGAATATATTGGATTATATTGTGTTATTTGGCTTTAGTGGTTAATTTCTATTATAAATTTTTTATTTACTCAACTTTGAGTTGGGAATGATTCAAGTTTTTTAGCAAAATTTTGCCCAGTTTTCTGCTAATTAGTGAGGAATTTCCTATAGGTTAAGATGACGAATAGAATGAAGACTCTTAAGGATATGGAGAAGAGTAAAAAGAAAAGAGCATGCCAAAATTGTAAAGAGTCTAGAGGAGACTATCGAATGTGGGGAAGAAAAGAAAGGACTTCGTGGGTAAGGCCATAGTTGAGAAAACGAGTGTTGCAAGCGAGAAATCACGATGCGTGATATTGTAATTTCAGAACCTAGCTAGCAACAATCGATACGAAAGGAGCATCTATTTCCCAAGATGAGTGATCAATAAACCCTTGTTAACCATCGCTAAGAACAATATGCCCTCTTTGAAACTGACACATAAGAAGATCTTTTATAAAAAAGTTCGAGAAGTGGAGTACAAACACTTTCTTGAATTGGGTGAATGATTGGGGTGGAGGAAAAGCAGGACTAGACGACTTGGTATGTGTGTGAAGATGGTACAAGAGTTTTACTTCGGTCTTTTTTTTTTTAGATGAAGAAGGGCATGTTTTGTTGAAAAGCAACATGGTTCCTTTAAAGGTGGAATGTATTAGCAACCACCTCAAGTTCAAAGATTTAGTTGGTCCGTGCAAGTATCAAAAAAGGTTGAGGAATATGGACATGTATAATTGGGAGACGTTGTATAAGCATCTGTTATGTAGGGAGGTGGTTCAAAGAGACAAAGGGTAGTTGAAGGGGATATGGACTTATAGGAACCTCCAGCCACAATCACGAGTGTGGACCCACTTCATAGCACTAACCTTCTTCTAGAACTCTCGTACTTCGAATATGACTAAGAAATTCTCAATATTCTTCAATTGTGTTTTTATTTGGCACAATTAATTTTTTATTTGGTGATGTGCTTTTGTGAGTGCACCTAAATCGGCATGTCACTTGAAGTTCTCGAACATAATTACGCAATTGATTAGACAGGCAAAAGTGTCACTTAGAGATGAGGATATAAGGTACATAAAGTGCAATGAGATCAATGATAGGTAGATTGGGGGCATTTTTAGAGGAGCAATTAAGAAGACTCCCTTAACTATTGAGCCTTCACGTGTGGAGAATCATAGGGATCATATGGTTTCCACGAACAAAGACCTTCATGAGATGGGTTCAACACGTATGGTCGATATAGGATCTACGAGTGATGGCCTTTCATGGCAAGATAAATTGATAGAGCAATTTGATCGATTCGAAGCTCATTAAGCTTGTGTGATGGGAGTTATTGAGAAAATAGAATTCGTCGAGCCAAATACGAGGCTAATAAAGCTCGTATGTTGGGTATTATTGAGTGTTTGGAGGTGGACTGAGCCTGAGACAAGGCAACTAATCCCGAGACAAGGCGGCCAAGACCAAGAAAAGGCGTCTGAGACTAGTTTGAGAGATGAGGTCAACTGATCGAAACACATTACCACGTTGTCATGCTTCTAGAGCAAATTCAAAGAGGGAATATGGGTCATTCACATGATTGTACCTTAGGTGAAGAGTGCGATGGCGCAGGGCCTTGATCTTCAATATATGTTTTCTAATCCCTTCTAATTATTATTTTTTGTATAATATGTGTTATGTGTAGATATCTTAATTTTGATTCTTTTTGAGTCTTCTCGAGTCATTGGAACATGAATCAACTTTTAGTAAGGGGTGGGGTACTCGTTGTCCTCATCCGCGTTTATGTGTTTAATGCTATAAAAAACCAAAAAAAAATTAAAAACTGAAAAGGAAAATTATTAGTTTAGGAAATAGGTGTGAACTAGTTAATGTCCCTTAAAAGCATCTATAAACTAGACGATGATAGTAGCTAGGTACTTTCTTTGTGAATTGTCCATAATTTTACTTGAATTCACATATGAAAACATGTTAGTGTGGAAAAAGTGGTTAGTGAACAATGCATATAAGAGGTTTTAAACAAAGAGAGAACTGATTAGGTTTATAGAATGTACAATCCAACCTATTTGACATCTATTTCACTTGCAACTTTGGCGTGAAAGAGTTAACAAGATCACATAGCTAGGAAAATGACTAAGACGGTTATTTGTTATCCACGTGTTCCTTTTTACCAAATGACGTTATTTGTCATTCTAGCACCCTAAGCCTTAAGCATGTTTCTTTGATATCCACTTTTATAAGTTGATACCCCTTAGTGTGTAGGACTTTACCATATGACCCGCCCTCATTTCACAATACCTCATGATTAGTCGTGTTTAAGCTTGAGTTTAGGGTGGTGGGTGTTTGTGGTTTTGGGATACATTAGGTGGCTGATATACTTATATGGTGCTACATGTTTGATGCACGTTGTGTTATCCTTGTCGGATTCAAGAAAATAAAAGAAAACTATTGGATAAAAAAGTAAACAAAAAAAGAAAAAAATTTGGATGAAAGAATTCAACGTGAATTCTTACATCAAAGCAAGATTCATGTTTGACTATCAAAAAGAAAGAACAAAAAGTGAATATAAAAGTACCCTCCAAGCGAATGACTGAAAACATCAAAAAGGAATTTGTTTTTTGGGGATGGTAATCTAATGCACCGTAAAAGGAATGAGTGATACATCTTCGAGCATAAACTCAAGTTCTCAAGCGGTTAGTTGTTTTGTTAGTGAGGAAAGATCAAAAGTCTCACTCTATATTATCCAAATATACATATATGTATGTATATGTATGTGTGTGTATATGTATGTATGTATATATATATCATAACCTAAGCCGATGGTATAACCGAACGACCCTAAAATTCTTATTTATGTGATTTAATGACAAATGAACAGAAGTTAAGTGTGTAAGTAGACCATTATATGATGTGGAATTATCGGGGATCATCCTATAGCCGCCACTTCAATCTAAGTATTTCAGTCCCTCTTTTTTCATTGTTAAGCTAATCGTTCTTGGAACTTTAATGTGTTTATTATGTGTTTGAATTTATTTTATGTGGATTAATTATTTATTAGGACCTTATGATACTTATTGTATATTGTATTTGGGATTATTAAATGCTTCGCCCTTATGGAACTTTTTAGATTTAGGACCCTATGTTGTGCTTACTTTCACTACAGCAGGTCGCTGATTTACCCACTACAGCTGTCGTCGGTAAAAAGGTCAATTTCATCGGTAAATATGTTTACCGACGACAACTCGTCGGTAAACTGTCGTCCCTAGAAGTTGGTCGGTAAAATCAGCCTTGCCGACGACTGTTTTGGCTTCTCGTCGATAACTCAACATATTTTACCGACGACACTCGGCTCGTCGGTAAACATTATCATACCGACAACGGCCTGGCTGGTCGCCGGTAAGACGCCGTTGTTGTCGGTAAATAATGTAATTACCGACGACGCGGTCGTCGGTATCTTATTATTCCAATTGTTTTTTTTTTAATTTTAAATAACCTACCGACAACTTAGTTACTTGAATGTCGTCGGCAAATTTTATTTTTATTTTTTTAGAAAATCTTTACCGACGACATTCTTGACATGAATGTTGTCGGTATTGTGATTAATTTTTTTTTTAATTTTTTTTTTTTAATTCAATTTTTTTTTAATTTTTTTTTATTTAAATTGGTTTTTGATTTTTTTATAAATTAATATTCTATGAAATTTTGAATATAAATAGAAATCATGGATTATATTCATAAAAAGATAAATAAACCCGGGTAGTCAAACCCCGGGCAATAAAGTCAAACCCCGGGGTTAAAAGTCAAAATATTACATAAAAACTTAATAAAAGTCAAGAATGTAAACTTAAATAAAACAAAAGTCTTAAACGTAATAAAATTAAAGTCAATCACGGGCCCGATAGCTCTTCTCCTTCTTCTTCATCGGAGACCGGAGAGAGACCGTTTTTTTCACGAGATTCATTGAGGCCTTTGAGCAACTTCGTGAAAAAATCATCGGACCTAGAGGAGCTCGGTGGAGCATCGTCATCCGGCATAGGAGGTAATTCTTGGACTGCGCGGAGCTCGTTCATCCCGTCGAATATCCGCTGTAACTTTCTCGCATTCTTCTTTGCGGTCTCGTCTGAAACAGGCGGCTTCGGGTCCTTCTTTTTCTTGAAGACAGCTCCGATCGAAGGGATCCAGTGTCTACTCTTAGCCGGTTTCATCACCTCCTGAACCGTCTCCTTCAACGCTCCTATCTGCTCCTCCATTGGAACATCCTCAACCGATTGGGTCCCCGTCTCGATAACCCGCTCCTTAAGCTTCTCCCGATAAACTCCCTGTAGTAAAATTTCAAATAAATAATTAATAAATTTAAAGTTAAATAAAAACTAACAAAGAAATAAATTTAAAGTTAAATAAAAACTTACACTAGCCTGCTCCCATCTATCATCGACCCATTTGCCCTTTGCCCCATCATATCCCAAGTACTCGAAGTATCCGCCCATCTGTGGAAGTGGGACCTCCTCTTGGGTCTGCTCGTCTATATAGCTCAGGGGCTCCTTCGTATTAACTTTCAGCTTACCCTATAAAATATACATAAAAATTATAATTATTAAAAAATTAAATTAAATAACTAATAAATTTTATTTTTACTTTAATAAATTATACCTCGATAATCTCGTGGCGGGTCTGGGTTTGGTTCCGAGAACCTGACTTGTTCGGCTTCTTCTGGTTCTGCCGATTCTTCTTATTAATCTCCGCCTGAGCCTGTTACAATTCAAGTTAAAAAAATAAATAAACAATAATTTAATAATAAAATAATTAAATTTTGATTTTACCTTCTTGTTCGGGTCATTCATCATCTCAAGGGTCAGCTTCCAATCCTCGGGAAGCACATCAGGTGGACACTCATCCGAATCGCCATAATCGTCCTTCAAGTCATGCTTCCACCGTCTGTAAGCAGCGGACTGAGACTGCGTTAGCTTCCCACTAATAAAGTTCCAATCTCGGCGGGCCCTCCACTCCTCGAGGTTGAAGAACTCTTCGAGTTTTCCGAGGATCATGGTCTTTAGTGCAGGCGGCACAGCACTCCATGAGGGGTAGTAGGGAGGGACCGTTTCTCGAACCGCGAGACCCACCACTTGGGCCACGTGTTTCCCATATTCACCGAATGGGTTCCACGTGTCGTCGAGGATACAAAAATCTACCGGAAGGGGCCCACCTAGCTTCTCTTGGCATCGTTGGCGGTTTTGAGAGTCGAGACATTTCGGGGTCTCCTCTTTCGCTTAACTGTTTAAGAAAAGTATATTAATAAATTTAGTAATTTATATTAATTGAATTTTATAAATTAATTTATATTTACCAGACGGCTGATTACAATCGTCCAAGTTCGGGGGTTGATTCGGGTTCGGGTCTTCACCGTTCCCGTCACCCCGGTGGTAGTTAGGCATTACTGCGGCCATCTAAAACTGAAATAAAATTAATAAATTGTATTTTAGATTTTTTTTTATTAAAAATTACAAAAAACACACATATAAATTTTAAAAAAATATATTTTTCATAGTTTTTAAATTGTATATTATAAATTGCGTTTTAGTCCTCGTATTTTCAAAAATTGCTAAAATACCCTAAAGTCCATAATATTTGTTTAAAAGTTTTTTAATTTATCATTTAGTCCTTATATCATATATATTTACATAAAATACCCTAATTTGTCATTTAGTCCCTAAATTGCATTTTTAGTCCCTATAGTTTTCATATTTGTATAAAATACCCTAAATTCTTTAAAAATATAAAGTTTTAAAATTGCATTTTATTCCCTAAATTGCATTTTTAGTCCCTAGAGTTTTCATATTTGCATAAAAACTTCAAAACACATCAAAAATTAACATACACAAATTAACAAATAATCCTAAAACTTCTAAACATCAAAAATCATTACATCAAAACACATCTAAATACAAACCCTAATTTTTCTAAAAATTAACCAAAAAATCATGTTACATGGTATATTTAACAACAAAATACATATTCAGAATCTAAAATCTATCACAAAATCACGGAATTAAGAAGAAATCCAATACAACATTAAAAAAAAAATCAATTCGAAAATTAAAAAAAATAGGTTTAGTCACGGATTTGTGGTACCTGTTACGTGGAGATTATGTTGAACATATCCGGCAATCCATGCCAAGCAAGAGTAGAGGAAAAACAAAAACAAAACAAAAAGTTAGGATTTGATTTAGAAAATTGAAAAAAAATTGAAGAAATGATTAAGTTTTGGCATGGAATCACTTACATTTGATGTTATAGGGGTGTTGGAATGGCTCGGAACAGCTCCTTCTTCCTCGAAATCGACTTTTTTGAGAGTGTTTTGATGTGTTTTTGTTTCCGAAATGAAGCTCGGTAGGGTTTAATAGATAATTTGTTTACCGACGACACGCCAAGTCGTCGGTAAACAGGTCAAACTCGCCGCTAAACATGACACGCGTCAAACAGTCGTACGCACGACTGTTGCGTGTCCTGGTTTACCGACAAGACATTTTCGAAAGTCGTCGGTAAACCCTTGGGTGGGAAAAATGAACCGCCCATTCTGGCCAATAAAATTTAGAATTTCGTTTACCGACGACTCAGGGTTTTGATTCTCGTCGTTAAGATTTACCGACAACATTCTTGAATTGAATATCGTCGGTAAAATTTTAACGACGACATTCAATTCAAGAATGTTGTCGGTAAATCTTTAATTTTCGTCGGTAAACCTTTTTTTTTTTTCCTTATTTCTTTTTTTTTGGGATTAAGATATACACACACAACAGTTAAGGGTCAAATGTTAGTGTTCGGGTTGTTTAGTCAACATGTTAGAGTCAAATGTTAGTGTTCGGGTTGTTTGGTCAATAGTTAAGGGTCAAATGTTAGTGTTCGCGTTGTTTAGTCGACAGTTAGAGTCAAATGTTAGTGTTCGGGTTGTTTAGTCAACAGTTAGGGTCAAACTTGAGTGTTAGGGATGTTTGGTCAACAGTTAAGGGTCAAATGTTAGTGTTCGGGTTGTTTGGTCAACAGTTAAGGGTCAAATGTTAGTGTTCGGGTTGTTTAGTCAACAGTTAGGGTCATGTTAGTGTTCGGGGTGTTTGGTCAACAGTTAAGGGTCAAATGTTAGTGTTCGGGTTGTTTAGTCAATAGTTAGGGTCAAATGTTAGTGTTCGGGGTGTTTGGTCAACAGTTAAGGGTCATATATATATATATATATATATATATATATATATAAGTAAATATATAAATAAGTAAATATATAAATATATAAGTATATAAATATATATATAAATAAGTATATATATAAATATATAAGTATATAAATATATATATAAATAAGTAAACGTTACTTACGTCCTATATGGTTCGAGCTCGTCGCAGTTATCCAAAATATACCAACTGACATGCTCCTTCTGAAGAGCTGGTAAAGAAACTGACTCTTTCTTGCCAATAGGAGTACACTGAGAATTGAAAACGAATATCTCTTTTGGTTCTGGCAGTTGTTCGTTGTATCTCCCTGGATCGTTGAACTTTGTTTTTTCTTCACTAAGATACCGCGATATGAAAGTCAACGTCTCTTCCGCCACGTAACCCGCGGCTATGGAGCCCTCAGGCCTAGCCGGGTTTCGAATATACTCTTTCAACTTCTTCAAATACCTTTCAAATGGGTACATCCACCGCATTTGAACCGGGGCCCCTAACAACGCTTCATCATATAAGTGAATCACTAAGTGGATCATGATATCAAAAAACGCGGGAGGTAAGATCATTTCTAACTTGCACATCACTTCAACCACTTTCGCCTTACCATCCACCAACTCTTTCCTACTCATGTTCTTGTTACAAACGACTCTAAACACGTTAACTAACCCAATAATTGCGTCGCTAATCGATTTATCATCTAGAAGCCCGGGGAGACAACAAACAAAAAGGTACTGCATCATAACATGACAATCATGAGATTTCATTCCAATGATCTTCCCTGTATCGGCTTGAACGTTATTCCTCATACTATACGCGAATCCATCAGGAAACCTCTGTACATGTAACCACTCAAGAAACAACTTCCTCTTCTCCGCTAACAACGTATACTTTCCACGTTTTAGAATCGTTTTATTTCCTACTGTTGTCAACCACAATTCTTTCCTGAATTTCATTTTCTTAAGATCTTCCCGCGCCTTAACGTTATCTTTGTTTGGTTTCCCATCGACTGCTATAACTGTACCGAGAAGAGCATCACACACGTTTTTCTCGCAGTTCATGACATCAATGTTATGTTTCAACAAATTTTCGGACCAATAAGGTAAACGATAGAAAATACTCTTTTTCTTCCAATTCGTCACGCGAGGACCTGTAGTCTTCGTCACCTTGCCTCCAAAATCCTTGTGTTTGCCGGGAAACACAATGGGAAGGCCATCTAACTGTGTCTGAATACTAGCTGGACTATATTTCTTTGGTCGCTTAGTAGAATTGGTTGCCGGGTACAAAACACATTCTTTTCTAAACCAATGTCCGGTGGGTAACCAACGTCTATGGTCAAAGTAAACCACACATTTTTTCACACCCAATGACGGTATGGAATCCATGCATTCCGGGCAAGCCATGTAACCTTGACCCGAGCATCCTGAAGTGTATGACCGAGCGGGGAAATCATTGGTCGTGGACAACAGACAAACCTTCATAGTAAACTCTTGCTTTGTATGGGCATCATACGTAAGGATCCCTTTACTACACAACTCGTCCAACTCATCTATCATAGGGCGGAGGTAAACATCCATGTCCTTACCGGGTGAACGGGGTCCCGGAATCAACAAACAAAGCTGAAATGTGGTTTCCTTCATGCATACCCACGGTGGCAGGTTATAGACGGTTAATATAACAGGCCACATGCTATACGAGTTGTTTTGCATAGAGAAAGGACAAAATCCGTCGATACCGAGACCCAAAAATACGTTACGAGGTTCGCTAGCAAACTCAGGGTGTAGCGCTGCAAATCTCTTCCAACTATCACCATCAACCGGATGACGCAACACATCCGGATCGGCACTCTTACCGGTATGGTGCCAAATCATGTCTTCAGCGGTGTGCTTTGAAGCGTATAGTCGCTGTAACCTAGGAGCAATCGGAAAATAGCGGAGCTTCTTATGCGGTACTTTGATACCCTTCTTTGGGTCCCATCTAGACTCGCTACAAACTGGACAATTATCGAGGTCTTTATACTCTTTATAAAATATGGCACAATCGTTCAAACAAACATCGATGGTAATATACCCCATACCCAAGCTTTTCAACTTCTTGTTGCATGAATCATACGAATCGGGCAAAGTGTGAGGTTTGGGCAAAATACGACCAATCAACTCCAATAGCTCGGTGAATGACGTGTTAGTCCACTTGTTCTTTACTTTTACGTGCATAAGCTTGGCAATGAAGTTCAATGAACTCATCGCTTTATAACCCGGATATAATTCTGTCTCCAATTCGTTAAACAGTTTTTCGAAACTACTTGGAATTTCTGCGTCTCTCATCTCGGTGTCACCCTGATGACCTCCAACATCGTAACTGTGTCTCACATCGTCATAAACCTCGGCAATTTCATTAACTCTATTCGGAATAGGGATTTGTTCGGGAACGACCGGCTGCTCACCGTGTTTTATCCAAACCCGATACGACTTCATAATCCCTTCATTATAAAGGTGGTTCGTAACCGTCCGAGAGGCTAATCGGCGATTATTTTTACAATAGTTACACGGGCAATAAATAATATCTCCATATTGCGAATGTTGTTTTGCATATGCGATAAAACCCAAAACCCCAACAAGATAGTCTGGATCGAATAAATTCGTAGCATCCATCCAACTCTTATCCAAAGCCATCTCTTTACAACAATTTTAGATAACAAGACAACTACATTCATATGAAAATAAAATAAATAATTATTACAACCCAATTGGTAAAATGAAAAAAAAAATTACAACACAATGAATATAAATAACACAAATTACAAACCAATGGCTTGAATATAATTACAAACCAATAAATAAATAAAATTACATCATAAATAAATAAATAAAATTACATCATAATAAATAAATAAATAAAATTACAACACAATCAATATATATAAACAATTTCACATAAATAAATACACAAATACAAAAATATATGAAACATAATATATGAAATAAATGAATGTATGCATGATTTATACACAATATATAACAAGACAATCAAAAAATATACAAAATAATAATCTATAGCAACTAATACACAATTCAAAATTCATGCATAAAAAAAAGAATTAAAAAGTTTGAAATTTTAAGAAAATACCTTGAATTGGTGGAAGAAATTGGATATTAATGATGAAATCTCAACCTTTATAATGTAATAATAAACCTAAACCCATAATATTGCAAGAATTACACCAAATATGATCATAATAAAAAAAAATTAAAGAATTTACCTAATATGTGTAGATGAAATTGTGTGTTGATGATGCCCCACCTTGATTGTAAGCTTGCAAATGTTTAGTAATGAATAGGAGAAGGTATTGCAAAAAATTTGGATGAGTTTGATTGATGTTTTTGGGAGAAATTTGGAGAAAAAAATGGGGTTTTGGGGTTTAAGGAGATAAAAATACAGGTTGTTCGCATATATGCACGTCAGATTTACCGACGACACGTAAAGTCGTCGGTAAAGGTAACGAGTCGTCGCTAACACCTAGAAGTTAACGACAACTTTACATGTTGTCGTTAAATTACCGACGACACTTCCAAGCAAAAAATAAAATAAAAAATAACGACGGCGTTTCGTCATTTACCCACGAGGCCAGTTGTCGGTAAATTACCGGCGGAAGGTTTCTCGTGGGTAATCAACAGTCGTCGGTAAATAACAAAAGATTACCGACGACTTTGCGTGTCGTCGGTAAACAGACGTGGGTAAAACCCCGATCTGTAGTAGTGTTTGTCGGGACGACAAAACCTTGAGTTAGGAATCTTGATGTCTCGACTTTGGAAATAGATTTTAAGATATATGAGATTTCAATTAGTTAGATTTTTCATATTTAATGTGGGATTTATCCCTTTATTTGGTATGTTTTAATTTGTTGGTTGATCTCGGATATAAATGTGTTTTTAGAATAATTTGAGATTATTTGTGTGTTAAGTGTGTATCTCTTTGGAATATGGATTATAAAAGGTACCAAGATGAAGCTAATAATTCTAAAAGTCAATTAAATACCTGAGTCAATCGAAAAGGACCCAAAATTTTCACTAGAAGCTCAACAAAATTGTTCAAAATATCAAGGTCAACTTTGAAAATTCACTACACATAATTGGTTACAATTCTAATCATAATACTTTCATGCAAGAAATATATTCAAGTCTAGGTTGAATGAAATGAATTGATTGCCAATCGAGATTGAATTGAAAAAGTTATCGGTATGTTGTTATGAAGACCCAAGTTGTCTAGAATTTACAAAGAGGCCATTGGACCACTTTAGACTCGTTTAAGTGGGACCATCTTGTACCAGACAGTTTTGGGAGTATAAATATCCATTTTTAAACTCAAGACATATAAATTATAAATTTGATCCATTTTTATTAAAAAAATTTAGCATTAATGGCTTTAAGTTGTCGGTGTTTGCTTACATTTTGAGGTAAATCAATTTGAAATAGATTTTTCATCAGATCCAGTATGAATTCCAATTCTACACTTTGCAATAAAGACCTAATTCTTAACTTGTTCAAGCTGTTCGATGAAACGACTCTTCCAATTATTTTTTAATTTTTCTTCAATTGTAATTGATTCATGGTCAATCAGTATCTGCATTTTTTATAAGTTTCTTTTTCATACTAATTCTAGGCTGAGACAGAAAAGCTAGCAGGAAAGTGCACGCATTAACTACTAATAAATATTAAGAACAATCGTGCATTTATCTCAAAATAATTCCTGACCTGCAGATAAAAGTTCATGTTTTTTAACAGATTATTACTTAGATTTGTACAGAGAGTTTTATGAATTTTTTATTTATTCTATAGTGAAATTTTTGTATAATATAGGTACTTATAGTGCTTTGAATGTGTAACGTGTCACATTCAAAGCACTATAAGTACCTATATTATACAAAAATTTCACTATAGAATAAATAAAAAATTCATAAAACTTGTGTTTCACTATAGTGCTTTGAATATGTGACACGTTACACATATTCAAGGGTTTAAAAAGTGCAATCTTGCATAGTATAGGGAAGTGCAGTGCAAGATACTGATTGGATTTCGAATAATTCATGAAGAAGTTATTTAAACATTTTTTGATTTATTCTAGAGTGCGATTTTCGTATAATATAGGGACTTATAGTGCTTTGAATTGTTATAGTTTGAATTCTTTATTAACATATATAACTTCTCCAAAACTTGCTTTCTCATCTCATTCTTCTTGAATTTATACTATTATAATTAGGTTGTTAGTCCAAGACTTTAATTTTGTTCATATAAGCCCTGAACTTGATGCTCTTGGAGAAACTATTATACATCCGATGTTAAAGAGATTAAAGGGAGAAGATAGGAGGCATGGTAATGGATGGGGTGGTGGTGAAACTCGCAGTGGTAGTCCGTATCAAGATATCATGAATCATTGAGTCTTAACTCATAATATAGGGAGCTGATAGGCAGTTTTTGCATAATATAGGGACTTGTAGTGCAATTTTTGCATAATATAGGGTCCTACAGTGCAATTTTGCATATTATAGGGAGCAGCAATGCATTTTTTTGCATAATATAAGGATCTGCAGTGCAATTTTGCATGATATAAATGAATATGGCACATCTGCTGGAGATGGTCTAAATTAGAAGTTCAATTATTTTAAAGCATTTTAACACAAAAGGCTCTAATCTCAAGGTTATTTGTCTTATTTTAGCTGTGTATAAATATATTATATGTTCGTTTGCTATTTGTAGTGAGATATGGCACATAGGCTTTTGAGAAACGTTGAAGTTGATGGATGGGAACGATCAGATCTTCCTTACGTTCGAATGGTATGGATTTCTAAGCCTTTTGTAAATTAATTTAATGTTACTATTAAGGTTAAGTGTAGACATTGCAGTCTAGTTTCCACTCTGAATGTTTGAATCGTTAGTTTATAGATCTGAAGTTTGAGTTTGGGTATCATGTTATTCAAAGGAGTAATATTCAATTTCGTTTCATGGATTATTTAATGTAATGAAAGATTAATTATAAGATTGTATTATTATTTCTATGCAAACAAAAATCAGATTACGATAAAGAGTGCAAAATATGCACACGACCCAAGATATAAAAAGAGTGAGGTATGTCAAACTTGCAGTAAACTGGAAAATGTTTGAAGACCATTTGTGTAAATTTCAAAGTTTGATACCAACTTCAAAAGATGTGAAAATGTATGTTTAGCATATAAGGAATAACATCGTTACTCTAGGGTTTCATTGCTACACGGAAAGGCATTTTATTATCAAATATAGTGAACTATCTATTTTTATAAAGGAAGAGATGTATATGATAATACCTTGATTCTAGAGGTTTGTGTTTCGTTTTTGTAGAGTGTGATCAGTTAAAAACTTCATACGAAGAAAATGAAGGGCAATATGACATTCTTCGAAATCTTTCTTCAGTGTTGCTGTCAATTTCTGAAAAAACAGAAGAATATTAAATAATGTAGAATATATGCAGTGATCGCAACTATCTCTTGAGAAACCTAATGGTATACATTTAACTTTTCAAGATTGTGATTGTCTTTTTATTCACTTCTTATTGTCATGGTTTTATGATGTTTTGTTTTCCAAAAGTATTATAACTTCATCGAAGTTATAGTATCTAAGTTATACTAAGTATTCACTTTTCAAGATTGTGATTTCCTTTTTATAGTGCAAAGTATTTTCCTTTTCTACTTATGCACTTCTTTTTAGTCTTATTCTCTTCAATTTTTTCTTTAAAATTTTGCAGCCTCATGTTGATTTTGGATTGAAGCGTTTAGGTGTTGATTTGCAGCCTCACGAGTTAAGAATTGATGGTAGTAATCATTATATGTTACACAAATGTGTTATCTAAGTTATACTTTGTAGTGGAAAGTATATTTATTTTCTACGTATGCACTCCTTTCAGCATTATGGGTATGTTTTTGTGAATTCGGATAAATATTAAACTTTTCTCTACCTTTATTCACAAGTTTCTGAATTAATCAAATGTTAGATTCGTCATAATACATTTTATGAATTAATTTATGTAAATGTATATATACTTTATTTGTATTATCGTGTTGTTATTTTAGGATTCAAATTATATGAGAATATTATGTAAACATGATTGTTGTAGATTGTATGTATTGTCTTGAGGGGCATAATATTAATCTTTTGGTTTAGAATTTCTTTGATATCCCTTTTTCACAAATTATTTGAACTTAAAATTTTGTAATGTGAATTGGGTGAATAAATATAAAACACTTTGTGATGTCCAATTTTATACCTTACAATAGGTAATATGAGTATTTTTAAGTCGTTTAGTTGACAACAGAAAAACTAAAAATTTAAGATAATAATACAAGTAAAACTTATTTTTTTTAACTAAATTGTAATTAAAGTAATACAACACTTTGAGTGTCTCTTTTAAGTACATATTTTCTTATTTTTTTACTAATTTTAAGCACTAATAAAGACAAGTTTTTAGTAAATTTTTAAGATTCAATTTAATGGCAACATATATTTATTTTATTTTAATTTATTTTATCTAATGGTGAACTATAATCACTTCGGTCATCTTACCTACTGTTTCAAATTTCTCCAAAATAGGGTGTTAGTTTCTACAATATCATTTGACCAATTTAGTTTGAGAATTTGAGTTAAAGGTACTTTTTTTTTTTGGACAAAGTTAAAGGTTCTTGAAGAGTCTTTTTAAAATTTAAAAGATATTGAACTTTATTTACTCATTTGAATGCAAAAAAAAAAAATTGGTTAAAAAGGCGAAATACTTGGCTACACTAACTACTAGAGTTTGGGGACAAGGCACGGGAATGTCATCCAAAACGTCACGAGTAAATTTGGTGGGATGGACAAAACCCACTAGAGGATTTAAACTTAATACTGATGGAAGCTATGACAGTAGATGGAAGAAGGGAGGCGGAGGTGGGATTGTTAGAGATGGAAATGGAGAATGGATTAGTGGATTTAGCATTCGAATCGAGCATGAATCTCCGGTTATGATAGAACTAATAGCGCTATGTGAGGGCCTGAGATTGATCGAGAGATTGGGGCTTCAAGAGGTCACCGTGGAAGTAGATTCGAGGGAGGTACTAGAACTTGTTCAAAGTGCGGTAGAGGGAAGAGGACCTGGGGCTCAGTGGATTAGACAGATTCGTCAGATTCTAGAGAGAAACAAAGAGTTTGTCTTGAAGAGCATCTTTAGAGAGGCAAATGCTTGCGCGGATTGGTTGGCTAAGCGAGGGTGGAGGTATAGCGAGGATTGTGTGCTTCTTGAGGACCCCCCGGATGGCATTTGGAGTCTTATTACCAAAGACCGAATGGGGGTCAAGAAGCCTAGGGTTGTTTATGATTCTGATTTATTTAATAATGCATTAGATTAGCGTTTATGTTTGTAATCCGACCCATGAGGTCTCCGTTGTAACAAAAAAAAATTGGTTATATCCATCCAATCCAGTAAAATATTATTCAACAAAATTATATGGAATAAACAAGGTGAAAAATTATAAATATGAATATACAATAGTCGAATAATATATAATTATATTTTTTAGAAGCCCACCGAAAACATAAAATACCTATTTACTCTGTTATGAAGAGGATTTTCGTTAGTGATGCCCAAAATTTAGGGAGTTTGTCTGGTGATTTTTCTGTTAAGTTATCAGCATCTTAAAATCTGTACATATAGAGATATAAACACAGGTGTTAGAATTTATTGATCAGATGCAAAAAGTCCCAAAACACAAATATATTTAGGATAAATTCATATCATGTGGTACCACCTAAAATTAAAATCAATCCAAATATAAAAATTCATATCATAAGTTATCATTAAATCGCGAATCTTTAATGAAAATTCAGTAGAACGTTTAACTTTAAATCATGAATTGATTTGAACATATATAAAATTGAGGATAAAGCCACTCTTTCCTCTTTCGATCTTGATTTCCTGAATTTTCTCTCTCAATCGTATTAATTAATAGGCTTAAGACATTCAAAATTAATCATAATTTTTTGAATTCATTTTAGCCCAAGTACCTTCAGGTACAGGGCATTTCTAGTATATATATCATACCTAACCTAAGCCTATGGTATAACCGAAACGACCCTAAAATTCTTATATATGTGATTTAATGACAAATGAACGGAAATAAAGTGTGTAAGTAGGCCATTATACGGTGTGGAAGTATCGGGGATCCCCCTATAGCCGCCACTTCAATCTAAGTATTTCAGTCCCCCTTTTTTCATTGTTAAGCTAATCGTTCTTGGAACTTCAATGTGTTTATTATGTGTTTGAATTATATTATGTGGATCAATTATTTATTAGGACCTTATGAGACTTATTGTATATTGTATTTTGGATTATTACATGCTTCTCCCTTATGGAACTTTTTGGATTTGGGATCCAATGTTGTGCTTACTTTGTCGGGACGACAAAACCTTGAGTTGGAGGTCTTGATGTTTCGCCTTTTGAAATATGTTTTTAGATATATGATATTTAAATTAGTTGGATTTTTAATATTTAATGTGGGATTTATCCCTTTATTTGGTATGTTTTGAATTGTTGGCTAATCTCGGATATAAATGGGTTTTTGGAGTAATTTGAGATAATTTGTGTGTTAAATGTGTATCTCCTGGGAATATAGATCATACAAGGCACCAATATGAAGCTAAGAATTCTAAAAGTCAATTAAAAACCTGAGTCAAGTCGAAAAGGACCTAAAATTTTCACTAGAAGCTCAACAAAATTGTTCAAAATATCAACGTCAACTTTGAAAATTCACTACACATAATTGGTTAAAATTCTTCTCATTTTCATTCAAGAAAGATATTCAAGTCTAGGTTATGAGTTGCAAATCCAGGTTGAATTGAAAAGTTAGGGGTATTTTGCTATGAAGACCCAAGTTGTCCAGAATTTACAAAGAGGCCATTGGCCACTTTAAACTCGCTTAAGTGTGACCATCTTGTACCAGGCGGTTTTGGGAGTATAAATATCCATTTTTAGCCTCAAATCTTAGGAACGGTTAGAGTAAGAGTGGGAGAAAAAAGAAGCAAGAACAACACTTATTACACCTTTTTCCATATCAATTAGTACAATTTTAATTTCATTCCTTTATTTCTTGCAATTATGAGCATCTTTATTGTTGTTTTTCTTTCTTCAAGCATGAAGTAAACATATTTTAGCTTGACATTGCACATGTATGAACCCTATCTTTGATTTGGGATTATATTCAATAAAATTTGGAGTTACTTATAGTTCTTGTTATTATTGTGAATTAAATTAGAGAGCCCTATATTGAGTTTGTATTAGGTATAAACTACACTCAATATGGGGTTTAATCTCTATAAAAAGAATTATAACATTTAGTTGAGTTTGAGAAAGGGAAGATCTTAACTAACTAGATAATCGTGTAGGGTTAAAACCTAGGCATTAGATAATTCTATAGGGACACGTGGAAGAGAATCCTAGAATTAGATAACATCTCCCTTACTTATCTGAGAGGAACTTAGGGTGGCTTTAATTACCCAGTTAGCAAATGAAATCTCCAATTTACCCTTAAATCAAGAATAGTCACATATCATGCTAGTGGTGCTTATGCAATCTTGAGTTATATCTCTCTCTCCTCATCTTATCTTATTTTTACTATTTAGTCCTTTTAATTTCATCTTATCTAATAATTATATATTTATTTCATAGTTAACATTTTAATCTTTATAAAATTAAACAAAAAACTATTTAATTTCAACTTTTACCAAAGTAATATATGGACTAAAACTGAAATTGTGTTTTTAACTCTTTATTACATGTGTAGAAAGATCTTAACTTATCATTTTTATTACTTGTGATGACTTGTACACTTGAGGGGATTTTTCTTTGAGTGTTTATATTTGTATCACGCCTCGGGGTATATCAACATGATTATCTATCCTTTTGTGCACCATGTCTCTTGTCACTAGTTGACCCATCTCAAGCATTTTTATCATTATTATATAGACATTCACATGAGTTTATCACTCTGTAGGTTATAACTTTTTATATTATTTTATTTTTCATAAATGATCACCTAAAAACTTTCTTGTATGTTCCATTAGATCATTTTACATGTTAAGAGTTAAAGCATTCAAGCATATTTTACTTGTTTGAATGTCCATTCGTTCATCTTGATTATATGAGAGCACTATTAATGCAACAAAATTGTATGTGATTTTGTAAAATTCATTTTTATGTGACTTAAATTTTAGAACATATTCCATGCTAGAATCTAGGCATACAGGTATGAACACTTGGATTATATATGCACGCATTCCTATATATCACACCCATATGACTATATGGTTTTGGGTTAAGTTTAGGACAACCCTTGATATTACTTGTCACACACTTAACCTTTCTAAATGTGTCTACTACAATATATGACTCCATATTCAGACACACATCACATGATTTAGCACAAATGTGTTAAGTATCATTCATCTATATGATTTTTGAGCTTTCATATACATTGAGCACTTTTTAGAGCATAAGTTTTCAAATTTAAAGTGTTTAACTATACTTGGTTAGATATTCATTTAGAGTATATTCCATGTTAGGAGTTGAAACATCTAAACATCACTATAATGACTAAAGCATGCTTTCACGTCTTATTTATCTTGCACTTATTTTAGTTTATATCTCTTGATGCTATTTTCAATGGATTAACTGAATTTTCGTTTTGATGCTTATTTAGAACATATCTTATGTTATATGCTAATGATCCAAATATCATTACTTATGCTAAAATCTTTATTTTCAATTAGCATATAGATTTTCACTTTGTTCCATATCTTCTTATGTGTTAAGAATTTGACAATTGCTTGAACTAACAAATTCCGCAAAATTTTATTTTAAATGTATATTGTGAAGGAAGTTTTGCTATTTGAAGAACGATTCTAAAAGCCAAAACCAAAATTGGGTGCAAGATATAGTACATTTCAGTATCTCGTTGTAGACCAATATGGGAATCTCGTTTTGAACTAGCATTTACCATTTTCATGCAAAAAACTGGGATCCATTTTTGGAAAGGAACAATAGACTTAACATTCCATACCTTGTAGACGTTGCAACCAGCTAGTGACACATGGAAGAAGACAGCTAGAGTTGAAACTAACACCCCGATTTGAATCAGCAGTGCCACACATAGATAAATATATTGGGGATATATTTACCTATATGTAGGAGTCATTGTTCAGCAACAACTCAACACTTCTTCTCCACCATCTTTACATATTTTTGGAGAAAAAATTAAGTTATTAATCCAAACCAAAATCAAGTCAATCTTCATCATCTAAACTTGATCAATCCTCGCTTATATATCAACTCAAGAAGGATTTCATAAAGATCATAAGTTTATCATCTACTCATACAAGTAGTTTATGTACAAGTGTCACTATATAAATCAACTTAAGAAGGGTTCAATCAAGCTTCATATTCCAATCTACTCATCAAGGAGTTCGACAATATAATTGTATCATTTTATAATTAAGGAGTGGTTGTTCTTATTGTAATATTCTAACCAAACACTTAAGGTCTCTTGCTCTATATTATGGAAGAATGAGGTGTAAAGGGTGATATTGGGCCTAGTAAAAATATCACTTTGGTTGTGACTTAGCTGGCAAAGGTATTGGAAGATTGGTTGTAGTTGAGTCCAGAAATACCATATTGTAAAGGTTTTGTTTTCCACGTTTAAGAAAAGTATAAGTTTAGTGTACGGGTTTAAAATATAAAGGGTCAGGGCCGGTCCTGGCATATTTGGGGCTCGAAGTAAATTTTATAATAAGGACCCCTATATATGTACATTAAAATTATAAAAAAAAAGACCAATAAACATTTTTATAAAAAATGTATTTTGCGATGAGACTTGAACCTTAAATTTCTCATAAGAATATATATTATATTACTAATGAGCTAACTTATGATTCATACTACTTTACAGAATCGAAATATATATTTATATACATATAAATATTTAATTCTCCAGAAAAAGGGCCCATAAAAATAAAAAATTTTGGGGGCCCGAGGTGGTTGCTTCATAGTACTATGCCTAGGACCGGCCCTGCAAAGGGTGTATACCTTAGGTGGTGGATTAGGCCTTCAAGATTGTGAACCACCCTAAAACGATTGTGTGGTCTCTAACCCTATCTATTTACATAACATATCTAATTGTTTGTATTGGCTTATATTGGCTTATATATATATATATATATGTATATGTGTATGTGTATATATATATAACTATTAGTGACCATTTGCATGATCCTTGAAAGTGTTTGATAGAATGCTTAGTATATGTTTTCCAACTAATATTTATCTTGTTAATTGATAAAAGATTTATATTAGGCATACTTATATTAGTGTCCTATTCACTCTCACCTGCCTCTAGGCCTTACATAGGAACATAACAAGACAAAGTAGACTAAGAAAAGTCCTAAATATTGGTAACATATCCATCTATTTGGACATGTCTAGTAATAGATATATTCTAATGTCCAACTCTCTAAAATAACATGTTTTCTCTTCTTATAAACCCTCAAGAACTAAATTAGCTCCTACTTTAAATAGCAAAAATAATTGTGTCCATCAGAAGAACCCTTATAGGTCTGAAATTCGGCACCTGCCTTGTTGTATCAAAAAGCTTGCTTGTTCTTTAAGAAATTATAGGAGCAACTATGGATTAAAGTCATCTACAATGGGTCTCCAATCACAAAAATGGGATTAAAAGTTAGTAATATGAACTTATAAAATAGGTCATTTTGTAACATAAAAGTGTGCCTAATATGACTTTAATTCTTTATCAAGAATAGTTCCTTTTTTGCGACTTCTATGAATTTTATAATAAATCCCATACGCAGTAAGTTACCAATTGCATGTAAATACAGTAGGAAATATGTAGGAACTCAAGCAGAGAGAAAAATTACAACACTTATCTGAATAAAGAAAGACATTCTGTACAAGTTGTTAAGACACACAAGAGGTTCAACATACATTGCCATCACTTATTCACTCCTTAGCCTTCGGTTTAAAATTTCACACAATCAATAATATCATGGATATATGTAATGAGCACATCCTCACTACCAATGTACAATAGATTCATTATTCCTTAACACTTTATAAATAGACAACTATACTTATTTTATTGAAGTAAGACAACTGATATTTATTTGTTCTTTTTTTTGCAATACCTTACAAAGTTATTTTCTTTAACTTTTTCTCTGAGTCATTTATGAGGGGATCTTTACATAAATACTCTACTTACTTGAGTGCCGGAGTATTTTTATCACTCTGCGAGTGTGCTAATGTCCTTTTGTGTATCATGAGATAAACGAAATTATACTTTAATGAGTTTTCAAATCAAAATGTTCTCTCAAGGGAAGTTTAAAAGTATAATTTGAAACTATCCATATGTATTTTGAATATTGATTCCATAACGTGAAGTTGTTTAATCAGACCATCCTTATAGTCAAAATTGTCAGTTAGGTCGAACTTATGCAGTGTTCTAAAAAACGTTAAATAGTAGTCCAACGGTTTATAGGCGGTTTATGCCTAAACGGGTTTAAATTTATTATTATTGAAAATATATTATTTTTATTTCAATTTATTATTTGATAAGAATATCAATATTGGTATTGTATTTGAAAAGTTAATATATATATATATAAGAAATATATTTAGAACCATGTTGTAAAACATAAATATATTGTTAAATATATAAGTTGATAAAATGAAAGATAAATTTTTTTTATAAGTTGAGTCTGTTTTTATGGTTTTTAGATCCTGGTGTTTGTATTTTCTTTTATTTTTTTCAAAAAAAAAAATTGTAAATTAAAACAAGTTGAACATATCTAATAATTATCACGGGTAACATATATGACCAATTGGTCTTCTTTACCGTCAAATGTAAATCCCAATATTTAGATTTATGGTCTATTTTTTTATACTTTGGGAATTGTTTTGATAAAAATGAATCACATAACTTATTGGATTAAGCTCTAATTAGCTAGATAGTTTGACAAATTTGGCGACCTATTAATCGATTTGCCGAAGTTTAAATACTGAACTTACGTCACTCATCTATCTAGTACCTAATGTTTAATTTTTTTTACTAGTTGAATCCATGCCACCTGCTTATCCTAAATTTCAGAGTTGATTCATTTTACTCTAACAACTTTAAAATTATTGAAGGTATAAAGAATAAATTGGAGAATTCAACCAATGACAGATGAAGTTTGAAGATGGATGGAAAAATTTCTAAACTGGAAAGTTCGTCATATAAAAAGACTAGGTATAGCCCGTGTCTGAAGACACTATGAAAAATAAAAATTCTGCTAATAAGCATGAACATCAACAAAATTTTAAGAACTGGAGGAAACGCATTATTATAAGCATGAACATCAACAAAATTAAGGTTATTATACATATTGAATATGAAAGCAACACGAATAATAGACATGGTCTACATAAATCTAAAACTAATCATAAAATCAGTGTATAATTTATCAAACATCTAGACAATACTTTAAGAAAACAAAAAATATTCAATATGTAACGGAATTTAAATGTGCGAATCGTACATCTTCAGAATTTTAATATCAGAACATAGATGTCATAATTCTAGAAAAGGTAGTTGTGTCAACATACACATTTCTACAAATTGGAGAAACTTGAACGACGATCTATCAATTTAAAAAACATAAATACTTAGTAAATAATTTTAAAAACGATACATATTAGTTAATATATGAGAATCCGTACCATGCGATTCAAATCCCATCTAGCCAACCGTGTTCCATTTTTCAGTCCTCGTCCATGATCCTCTTCCAGTTCTACAAATATGAACACAATTAGCTATTATTCTAAGACAATGAACTGGCATTATAAAAAACTAATTTGACATAAGAGTTCGTATAATCTTACTTGTGGATATCGTAAGCGATACAATTCATCCTCGTCTTTTACTGTTACGATCACATTTTTTGTACGGATGTAATCTACCTACAAATTTATAAAATGATATATTGTACAAATAAAATATATTTCATGAACTATGTAATGTGTATAAGATTTATTCACTTACAACATCAATGAGATCTCGGTATGTCTGAAAAAATTTAGCACGATATATTGTGCGACTAAATAGATAGTTATGTGGGTTCTTTACTTTTTTAGCACAATGCGCGAAAATACATAATATTAGTTATACTGTAATGAGACGAAGGAAAATATATACCTAATCACTAATTATATACCTTTAGGATACACTATATCAAAATTTCTGGGTATACAATATTAGTTGTAGTTTGATCATTTCGGGAGGAAGCAAACTTATGAGATCATAACTCGTGCATCTAGATAATGCAATATACAGTTGTCCATGACTAAATACAGGAATGCGCAAATTGATTCCAACAAATTTCATAGACTGTCGTTGTGGTTTACTGATTGTCATGGCATTAGCTAAACAAACGGGAAATTGCCTCCTGGTCATCTTTAATGGTATATCGGAAGAAGAAGGTGTCAAAGATATTCTTGGAATAAATACCAAATTACCAGATTTATCTCCTTTCAAAATCAAGGCTTCAATGACACGCGTCGAATACCTGACAACCATCAACCTCGTGTCGTTACACAATCCGTCCTTCGGTGCAATATTTCTCAACAACATGATAAAAGCGTCAACTTTCAAGTCCAATCTAAATGGAGGTAACCCACTCGGATTCAATGAATTTAAAAATTCGTTTGGATATCGAGATAATATAGATTCATCTACTTGATCTTTTTCATGCATCGTATCAGCTGCAAGATACGTCTGTTGTACTCCAGGAAAAATCTCAAGTGCAGACTGTTGATTTCACTAACATCATCATTTCGTAGGGAGAGTATAGTGCGTTCATTAATAACGTAGGAGTTACGGTTCCAAGGTCATGGAGAAAGGGATATGTAGTAGATTTCAAATTGCCTAAGTCTTTGCACTTACGCATTGTTGTTGGGATCTCCATTGAGTCCTCTAGGTTAGAGCCAATCTAGGACAATTGAAAAATAACATAAAATTATGAGCACGTTTAAAACGTGTTTGAAAAAAAATAGATGCCTTTCAGATACCTTTAGTAGTGGTGGGGCCTAGGGTATGATAAAATAAGATATAAATAAAGAGCGAATAATCACCCTAGACTGAGCACGGTTCTGCAAGTATACAAATCGTATGCAATTTTTAGAAAATAAGTAAGATTCGTTCCGCAGAGACTACGAAGGTTAGGGGAATCTTATGCAATCATCAGGTGCAAATAATTAAAGCTAGAACAAATAAAACACAATAAAAATAGATATTTATTTGATTTTCTAATTAACTAGCTTAAAACTAAGAATTTAAAGACAGAAAATTAAATGCGGAAGAGAAGTAGTATGAGAATATAGCTTGAGTCCTTAGCATGTAATCCCCACTAGTTTTGCCGTTCTAAACATGTAAGGGTGAATTATGTAGTATTTCAATAATCGGTTCCAATTCGCTAGGTAGTTTTAAATAGGATTTACCTGTGTCAATAAGGCTTCCTAAGCAAACTTTTCCTGTAATTGGTAAATAGTCACAAGAACTAAACCATAGTGATTATCTAGTTAGGTTGATTTGTCAGATCTAAATCGAATACTAGACGTTATGTGCTAAACATGTAATTAAACACCGTTGTCAATGGTGATCTAACTACTAGATGGTAATTCTATATGGCGGTCGTCCACAAGAACACAGAATATAAATCCAAACACATAAACAGAGAATAAAAACTATAATTCAATTTAAAACATTAAGTTCCGAAATTAGATAGATGTCAATCAAAACTAGGGTTCATACATATATGCTAAAAACTCAAGCTAAAGAAATTTAGTTCATGAAAGAAAAGAAAGAATTTACAAATCTAAAGGTAGAAGAAGACATTGTGATGAACAGCTCCTTCCAGACTTCTCTCTTGTGTTGTAAGCTTCCTCTTGGTTTAAGGTTTCACCAAGGATCATTTAAGAGTGTTAAGAGGCTGTATTTATAGTGTATAGGTTGACCTAATTGTACAATATATTTAATATAGAGTAAAGATTTAGTATATCATTCAAAGTGTATACCATGGTAATAAATATCATATATAATTTTAAATTATAATTTCTTTTTTGAAAGAATAAGTAATAATTAATAATAATAAAAAATATACACATCTTTTATAACAAAATAAATTTATATAAAATATATATTATTATCTTGATGAATAATATGATAAAATGGTGTAATGTATATATTTGAAATATATTATAATTATTATTTACTTACAGTATCTTATTTACATTGATGATAATACTTCTTTATTGTTAATATAAATTATATTCGTACCTATATTTTCTATATATTTATAGTTACAATGATGTACGGGAATAATATATAGTTAAGAGTAAATATGAAATTCCACATTATTATATTAATTTTTATATGAGTGTTAGTAGGTTGTGAGTTTTGAACAAATCTAACATTTTCAAGTTAGAATACGTTGTCATATTAATGTGCAATTCAAACATTTTTCAATTACCTTATAAGTTAATAAATCCAAATTCTAACAAAATACCGAAGGAATTTTCCATATTATATTAAGCTCATGAACATAAAATCTCTAAACTTACCACTATTTCTATTTGTTTCATATCATTTCAAAGTCGCAACTAAACAATATCGTTTTCATAACGTTGATGACTTTTTGTTGCTTTTTCCTAAATTATTTCTACAAAATAAAAGGTCCAGATAAAAAAAAATTGGACTTTCAAATATAGGATTCTCATCTCCTAGGTTAAAAATTAGGTTTGCATTCATTTGTCCAATAGTAAGTTTTATCTCTGATGTCCTGCAACCAATTTGTAAAAGGACATGGTCAAGAATAGTTGGTAAGTCTCTTATGTTTAATTTATGACAAATGGTATATGAAAGAAAAATAATACTAATAACTATTTCTCTATATGAATATTTTCTATGACATAAAGGACCGTAAAGGCTCATAGATATTTCATTTTAGGTGGAATCGCAATATACACTACTTAAAGTCTTAAAATATTTTTTAATTTACTTTTTCTAGTTGTGATGATATTTTCATTTTATTTTTACATAAGTAGGGATGGTTTTTACAACAACTAAGAAGGATAATTCACTCTTACTTAACTAAATATATGCATCATAGCTTATTTCTTTTCATCGGGGTAGCATCCACCTGCTAAGGCATCGGGAAAATGGATTTTGGAGGCAAAGTATCTTATAGCCTAGGTAAGGAATGTAATACGTAGGGGATTCTGTATACTCGTTAGTTTCATATGAAATTTGTTTTTTATTCTTATTTAACTGTTTTGCATGAGTCTTAACATTAAAGGGATGTTTGATTGGCTTGGTTTTCCTTGAGAAAAATATCATGGAATTTTTTTCAGAAGAAAGATGTTATATAGCATTTGAGTCATGGAATTTATTTCCAAATTAGTTCACACATGTATAATTTTCTATCTTTTTTTCAAATTGGAGAAAACAATTCCTGACAAAACTATGGGAATTCTTTTCCACGCTTCATTTATTTTTTCTTTTTTTTTCTTTATCAAATTTTCTCTTCTGTTTATCTGAATTAGCTCTCTCTAACACAGGGAGTTTTCACTTCTCACATCTACCACCGTCCATCACTTCTAGGCACCACCACACCAATATATTCTCCATCAACCGAAGATATACTCCAAAAGACAAATTTTAAGGTAAAAAATAATTGTTGTCAGTTAAAATCCTTAGTAACATTAAAAATTACTTTTGTCATAAACTTTGTTCTTTTTACTGTTATTATATAAATATGTTCCAGTTTGGAAGCAAAACTATTGTTTTTGTTGACCGGGTTATTTACCCTTCCTAATTATATGGTTGCTTTGTTTAATTCTGGATTGCTTGTTTTCATTATTTGTTTGGCTTACAGAATCGTATTTTAGAACATGTCATAGACAGTGTAGGAAAATGTGGACTCCTTTGTTGGGAAATCAGCCTTAATTAACCCTCGCCTTGTAGTTCTTCAAGAATAATATCTTGAAAAAGTTGAAAATCCTTTGTCTATGCACGTTAGTTTGCAATATCTATTCATATTTAGGGAAACTCAAGAATGAACGAAGGTTGCATATGGATAGTTTGAGGTTTTTAAGGGTGATTGCCATCTCTGTATGCCATAATTTCACCATTAATAATTCTTATTCTTGAGAGAATTCTTCATCCATACAAAATGACTAATATATCCCTGCTAATTGGTAGTTTACAACATAAAAAGCATATACAAAACCTAAAAACAATAAAGACATCCATTCGAGTCTTAGTGGCTCGACAATCAAAAATGCAAAAATATAATTACATTTATGTTCATTTCTTCCCCACGACAATGTATGCTTGCAATTTTCTTTTTTTGCAATAACTAAGTTGTTTGTAAGATGGAAACTTATGCCCTTTTGCATTAGTTTTGAAACGGGTTTATCTACTTTATAAGGTAGCAACTCAGTTGGTGGAAATGGTGTAGGTATGTAGATATTTCTCACAGTAGAAATCTTGTTTACTATTGGCGCACTCCCCTGAAACAAGCTTGAATATACTATTGTACTCGACGATGTTACATCATATAAAGGCTTTGCATGCTTCCTGATTCATAAGTCTTACAAATATACTACAAATATTGTCAATTGAAAGGGTAACCCATAGGTAGGTAAAAATTATCTTACCCCCGTATTAACTCGGGTTACCCAAAGCAGTCAACTTGGGTCAAACATGTTTTAACACCTCAAAAAATTTCAAGTTAAAAGAAAGAAACAAACACGTGGAGTGGACTAAGTTAGGTAATATAAAAGATTAATTTGGACACTTATTTCAAAGAAGGGTATATTAGCTAAAATCTATTATACGTCAAGATAATAAATGATTTAATTAATTTGCAGCTCGGTTGATTACTATAATAAACTACGAGTTGTAGTGTGGTAATTTTTTGGACAATCCACAGGTAGGATTACGTCTAGGGGTGTGACATAATTTACTCTAATATAGAACTATTTAAATATGGTTAAGATACAAGATTAGTAGGGAAAATAATATACTTTTTATTTCATTGAACGATAATAAAAACTGAAAACTTAAATAGTTTAATAGATATTAATTTCTTTTTACTAATATAGAAATAAGAAACTTCATCACTCGCACATATCATGTTACTTCGGTTCCTACTAAACTCTTTAACCAGAAATCTTCACATGATCTCAAGCTAGCTACGAATCAGTTGTGTGATTTCCTTCCATGTCTTGCATGATGTTGTTTACGTAATCCACGATGATGGTTATGGTGGTGGTGGTTTTTATGGGAATGGACACGGCTCTCTTCTTGCGCATCTTGTGGTTGGCTCGAAGTAGTATGAGGTGCATTGACCAAATGTGACAAAGTCTTCATTGAATGGGATTGTCCTGATATAATCCCAGCAGTTGATGGATTTTCTGCCAAAACAATCTCATATCCATCGTCATATGATTCCATTCCTTCTGCCATTAATTGCCATATTAAGCTACCAGCCATTGTTCCACCACCTTTAGCTAAGTTGTAAGTTGTTCTATAAACTGAGTTCATAAATGTTTCTCTTGCGTTCAAATTATATCCTGCATCTTTGCTTGACTTTCCAAATTCAGCCAATACTAATGGCTTCTTCAAAATGTTACTTGCATCTCTCCAATGGCTTGCCATCCACCTTTGCATGAATGTCATTTGAGCATTATCATCCTGCCCGGGTAACCTTTCAAAACAAAATGAAAGAAAAGTTAGACATTCGAGTATCATCATATTAATTTCATTTTTATATAATTGGTTGTTTACTTTCTTAATCGTAACTTTATTTTAAATAAATGGTTAAAATACCATTGATCGGTATATGCATGTATTGTGGCAAAATCAATTTCTTGAATTTGGTGGTTAGTGATGAAATCGGTTCCAACTTGATAACCAGGATTAAATTGCTTCCTTTCAGGCACCGAGTCTCCATAAAATCCTTCCATTCCAATTTCAAGCAAATGTTTCCTATCTAAAGATTTTACAAAAGTCGCAATTTCTTGAACCCATCCCTGAAATGATTTAGATGTTCCTTTAGCTAATGAGGTAATATCAAAATGACTAACTAAAGCGTAATTTTGTATATCGGTTACAATCTAGATAATTATGGTTGGAGTTGAGAAAACAGAAATTATGGTGTACTTTCTCACATTCACAGTGCTTCCAGAATAATCAACTTGGCAGCGGGGTTCATTAATGAGTTCCCATGACATGATTGTTGGGTCGTCTCTATATACAATTTTAGTGATGGTGTTAAACCTTGTAACCACTTCCTGCAAAAATAATAGGAAAAGACAAATTATGCATGTCATTTTAGGTCCGAATATAATTTTTATTATCGTTTAAAGACATAACTAGATATATAATTATTATACCGTAATATGATTCTTTAAATATCCTTTGACTACTGGATGTGTGTAAAAGTCATCGTCATTATTAACTTGGACTCCGGCATCACGTGCCCATTGAACATATTGTGGTCTTCCTCCATAATCCTTGTAATTGTTTACAAAGCTTAAAATCAAGCGAATCCCATTACGTTTTGCTTCTGATATTACGAAATCTAGTCCCTAAAATTCATTTACGATACAAATTTAGAATACTAGTGAGAAGTCGCCGAAAAACACTAATGTAGTAACACATGGACTAATATATTTGCGTACTAAGTTAAGATATTACTAATAACTAAATTTAGGAGACTTATATGTTGTATGTACCTGAAAGATACGCTCGTTATAATTTCCTGGTGAAATTTGGAGTGCATTCGAACCTCCGTCACTAAATGCCCAAGTCCTACATACAGAGAGACCAGCAGCAGAAGCTTCTTTGAAAACCTCAGAGACTTTATATCTCTCGGTAGGTTCAGTTGCAACGTTCATCAACCAATATGAATTAAATCCATTGAATAGAAATGGTGATCCATTAAGAACAAAATGGCTACCGCTTACTCTAACAAATTGTGAATCTGCTGGGAATAAAGCATCACACCCCAAAGCTAAAATTAATACCACTAACAGAGAAAAATAGCACATTAAGCTAAAACGGGCCATTTCTTTTAGTAAACTATATTTTGATAATTAAGATTTCAAGAACTAAGTTGAGATACTGAAAAGATAGACAGACATATGTATTTATAGAGTTTTGGAGATGAAATCATTACTAAAAATAGAAATTTGAATCGGATTTCGGTGGAGTGTTAATTTATTGATTAAATTATTAAATATTTGCAAGATTCGTCCATGAAACATGGATAGGGTTTAGTGGGAAGTCACAATGGGGGAATATTGGTAGTTACTTAGTTTGAATAAAAATGGATGATGTATTACACGTTATTCACCATATGGGTGGTAATATATATTGTTGGCGGAAATGGTGGTATACTCTTTTTACACATCCAGTAACTAGTGGAAATTTAGAAAACTCACAAAATGTAATATTTGATCCAACAAAATCTAGTTTTTCAACAAAAATAAACATACAAATGTATCTCAAACGATATTATTATATAAGGCATTGAATCAATGTAGTGTAGAAAAATAATCAAGCATTGGAAAGACTAATTAAATTGGGTTAGCAGCGTTATATTCAATTACAAGGGGCTTGAGGAAGATGTGATTAACTTGTTTATCATCGGAACAAATTTATTTGTTTTGACAAGAGAAATATAATGAGTTTTCAATAGGAAGGACAATTTTAAAATTAATTAGGAATTTTTGAATGGATGTTTGCAGGAAATTGGAAATAGTTATGTTGATCAAAGTGGCAAATTTTGTAACTTCGAAGTTAACAAGCACTTTCGGTGGATCCAGTTATTGAGTTTAGATATCTTAGCTAGTTATTTTAATTTCCTTCCATAATTCGCAATGTAATTCTTCCTTATTTTTATTTCTTAGCTTAAAATATGTCTCTTTCGTCTTGTTTTTCCATTATTCCACCATGAAATAAATCCATCAGTAACTTGTGATGCAAGCATATGAACCCTAATATATTAGGATTTTCTTGTATGGATTTGGGATTTTATATTTAAATAAAGTGTGGAATTGATGTTGTTGTTTATTCTTGTTTTGATTATTAAATTGGAATATTTTTTGCCATATATTATGGGTTTGTTAGTTATTATTCTTACATCCCAGAAGGGAGTTGTAGTGGTGGATCTAGGATATTTAACAAGTAGTTGAGTTTGAGAATTTGAATATCTAAACTAGCTAGATAATCACAAGAAGGTAATAATCTTAACTGTTAAATAATATTGAAGGTTCACTTGGAAGAGGTTTCTAGTATTTAATAGAATCCCTAACTTACTCGGAAGAGACTTGGGGTGTGCCTAAGAATCCTAATTAGCAACATCAGCCTGCTTTCCCTTAATATTGTACTTAAATCAAAGTCATGTTTAGGGGTGATTACAAGTATCTCTAGCTACGCCTTCACTCCATAATTTCACAACTATTTAGTTTATTAGAATTCGCTAGTCATTAGCCTCTTCAGTTTATAAATTAGATCGAAAAGAAAATAAATATAATTTACTTTTTACATTTTACCTAAACGATTATTTGAACTAGAACTAAAATTATGCTAGTTAATTCTTTATTCCCTATGGAGACGATACTTGTAATATAACTTTATTACTTGTGAAGACTCATATGCTTTCGAATTATCATTCTTCAAGTGTCGATTCTATATCATGCCTCATGGAACAAAAAATATTTGATGTTATTAACATGGAGTAGTTATTTAACTGTATTTTTAGTTTTGTTTTTTATTATATTTGACACGTGTTCTTTCTTTGTTCTTTGCAAGTTATATACGTAGTGCATGCTTAGACATCTTGAGAAGTTATTTTGACTTCAAAAGATACAGAAGAAGAAAATGGAAAGGCATATAGAAATGGCTCACCAACCATTTTTCTTTGCAAATGGAAACCCCATCCTTCCACTAGGGATTATGCCAGTTAGAGAAGAAGAACTCCACAACCAAAATCTCGATGGGGGGATTTGAAACAATCAAGTTCCACCAATCAACCAAGTACCCTCGTGGTTAATATAATACAAGGAGCTTGAGGTCTTAGGTAATTAAGGAGGAACTCAAGGTTTTCAGTTTTGTGTGCATCCACTTGGGATGCGCCCACTAGCTATTAAGGCATTAATATTTAAGCCTAAATTGGGTATGTTGAACCAGTTCACGAGGTGTAGGACTACATCAGATTTGCAAAAGAATATTTGGTACGATCAATATATGATTCCTATGTTACTCAAGGCATTACAAGGGGTGATAGGCACTATTACATTTTTCGCTTTTTCTTGATTGGAAGTGAAATCGAGTGGCTTTTTATCAATTATCCGATCTAGTTACAACGTGAGAAAAGCTTCAAACAGTATTCTGCAACATGTTTAATCCTCAATCATGAAGGTAAAAGCAAAAATGGATCTTTCAAACTTTCGACAAGATTCTGGAAAAAGTTTAGGCATGACTTGGGTACGATTTAAAATGAGCTTGAAAAAGTATTCACTTAATGGATCCACTCCTGAACTACATCTAACCATATTCTATCGAGGTCCCCAAGTGAATTCTATGGAAAGAATAAAAAATATTGGCGGTGGTGGTTTTATGATGATGGATCCAACTCAAGTAGCGGGTTGTATGGAAAAATCGTAAAGAAAGAGATAAGTTGGAAAACTTCACAAGCCTGTGTCATATTCTTCACGAGGTACACGAGGTTTAGATGTTGATACTAAAATTAATGTTAAACTTGTTACTTTAGAGAACCAGTTGAAACAGCTAGCTTTGGTTGTTAACCAAGGTGGCCAAGTTAAGAAATCTGAAGTAAATTTAGTGTAAGAGTCATATGGGTGTTCGGGTTGTGGGGTCAACGATCAAAGTTAGGAAGAGTGTAAGAGTAACCCATAGACTTTGTTCTTTATGGTAAAACGTGGGACCTATCAAGGTGGTCAAGGTTATCAATAGGGTAATCAAAATCGTCCAGGGTTCCAATGGTCAAATCCAAATGGAGCCATGAACCGGGTGCTACTTATCAAGGTAATTCGTACCAAGCTCTCCCTCAAGAAAACAACTACCAGCAAAGGCTGCAATACCATTGTGCGAATAGACAGGCTTATGGATAATCAATCTCCGCAGAAGCCCACGTATAATTCATATGAGGATAATCTAATATAGAAATATTTCCCTGCTCATCCACAAGAAGGCACCAGTAGTGAGTTACAGCAAACACTGGATACATTTAAGTTACTGACGGGATTGAAGATGGTAAAGACCAATGAGATGCTAAATTCGCATTCAACAAACTTCAAAATATTGGAGAGTCAAATTTCTCAGATCTCTAATGCATTGAAAATTTGATCAGGTGGTCAATTTCTAAGCAATACTGAGAAACTGGGAGAAAATGAAGCTTGTAAGGCAATTGGCTTAAGGAGTGGAAAACAATTGCCTCCACCTTTAGTCATAAAGACCGGGACCGTGAAAGAGAAAGAGGTTGAGAAAGAAGTCATCGAGCCATAGATAGAGAAAGAGAATCAAGACAATGGGCCAGAAAATCAGAAGAAGAAAGAGGAAATGATGTTCCACAAGAAAATCGTCAACCTCCTATGTTTCCATCAAAAGCTCAAATGAATAACAACAAGAAGTACTACAAGAAATTTTTTGACATGGTGCCGCAATTTGAAATCAACTTACCATTTGTATAATATATCCAACGTATTCCCAAATACCTTAAATTCATAAAGGATGTGCTTTTTAACAAATGAAAATATGAAGCACGTGAGATGGTGGGTTTACTCAACGCACGTAGTGCTATCTGTAAGAGAAAGTTACACCAAAGTTGAGGGATTCTAGGAGCTTCAACATGCCCATATCGATTGGTAACAAGTGTAAAGGGAAGGCACTTTGTTATCTTAAAGCTAGAATAAATCTTATGCCAAAAATGTTATTCAACATTAGAAGAGCTAGACCGACCATTGTGACTTTGACAATGGCAGATAGATCGATCTATCAACCTGAAGGGAATATTGAAGACGTTTTGGTGAAGGCATGTAACTTCATATTCTTGTGTTAGTTCATCATTCTTGACTATGTCACAAACAAGAACGGCCCTATCATCTTGGGTGTCCTTTCTTGGTCTTGGTCGATTAGTATTAGGCAGCATAGTTCAATTTTTTACGCTTCTATTTAGTAATGTAACACCGGATGTGTTTCTCACATTTTACCTTGACCATTGTCCATTCATATGTGTACCTTATAACCTATATCACTGCGAAAAACTAAAAAATAAAGTCTTGGGTCATATTCATACTCCAATAGAAATTTATAAATTTTTAACAACACAAAATTCTAAAGAAAAAAAAAGTAAGAAAAACTGAAAAAATGAAAAGAGTAGAAACCTGAATTTACCTCAAAATGTAGACCATCATTTAAACATAATTACATGATTGGGGAATACCAGGGCTGGTAAGATTGATAGTTGGCCTAGTGGTTAGGCTACTCTGCAGAGACCGAGAGGTCCTGAGATCGAATCTTACCGGAGTCAAAATGATTCCCGAGTCCAAAAAGTGGCTCTCATATGTATTCAAAAAAAGAATACCAGGGCTGGAAATGCAAATTTCAGAAGTATAGGCGCCACAAGTAGAAGCGTCACAACAAAGACTTACCATCATAACATATTCAAATTTTTTAGCTTAATTAAAGCTTCATATCCAAAGAATCAACAATTGGATTATCCACGATCCAAGCAACCTATAAAATACACAAATAGTTGAGAATCGTGGTGAAGAAACTGACTGAGAAGGCGCTCAATTGATATAAAAAATAATCATTTACCTTCAATACCCTATGGTTTGATAAAGCCATTTATATTGCAGACTGTGTGATTGTAAACTGACCCGATGGTTCGATGAAGAAAATGAAATCATGATTTTAGAAAAAATAGATTGAGGTTTTTTTAGGATGTGTTTGAGAGGAGCGGTGATGGTGAAGGAGATGGCGGAGAAGCAAGTGAGCTATATGTGTTTCACAGAACGAAAGAACAAAAGCGAATGGTGGTGATTGGTCCTCGAGCGGCGAGTCGCGGTGATGGTGGAGAAACGTCATTGAGTGGATGGTGGAAAGGCGAGTGTGGAAACGTTAAGGCGAAGATGATGGAGATTAGTCCTCAAACGTTGAGGCGAAGACAGTGGATATTGGTCCTCAATCGGTTTTCTTGCTTGGTGGGAAGGTGAGTGTGGAAAACGGTGAGGCGATAGAGAAGGAGTGGAAAACGGTAAGAGTAAGGAATAGGTTAGGGTTTTGGTAATCAGAATGTATTTAGACTTTTTTTTTTGAAAACTTTGGGTTATCGAAGTTTTTTTTTTAATTATGTTTGGGTATTAATGATAAGTGGGCCAGAAATGATCATAGTCACTACTTATGTTGGGATTAGAATCGATCCTATCAATCACTTATGTTGAAAAACTTGTTATATAATATAGATAGTTCAACGGTATGGACAAAACCTTGATATCTCAAGGTGGATTGATATATCATTATTTAAAAAAATTTATCTTTTTATCTAAAGTTTGTAGGAAATGAGATAAGAAAAATCTTTCATCCAATATTGGATGATCCTACACCCATTAAATTTATATACATACCCTATGTTTTAAACTTACAAAAGTAACTAATCTACTAATCTAATGACATGTGTTATGTTATATTCATCAATGGTCGAGATATAAATATTGGACCATTTAATATTGGATGGAAGTCTTACCTAAAGAGATATAGGCTATTTTTTGTATTTTTTTTCTTTTTATATAAAAAAAAAGTCCATGAAATATTTCATAAGTTGGTTAAAACAAATCCAAAACATAAAAATAAAATAAAATAAATTTGTATGATCTCCTCTCAAGTAGGACGACGAAACTATCCTCTCTGAGATCTAAGCAAATCTCGAAGCTCCCCACTATTTGCTTTACTCAATCAATCAAGGTTCGTTCCTTTGTTGTTTTATATTTCTCAACATTACTATAACAAAAAGCATCCAAATTGCAATAATCACGAAACCCTAGGTTGATCATCATCGCAAAACCCCCAATTTTCAATTCGCAAAAGGGTTTCAATTTCAACTGTAAGCTCACTTTCCCCCAATTTTGTTTCTCATATTCATTATTGCATTATCATTAGCTTATTAATTCATTTTATCGCATAGAATACGATGGATGGAAATAAAGACGACGCTATAAAATGCTTGAAAATAGCCGAAGCTGCGATCCAATCTGGAGATAAAGATCGTGCGATGAAATTCTTAAATAAATCTCGTCGTTTAGACCCATCTGTTCAAATTGATGATTTCTTAGCAAAGATTAATACTGTACCTTCAGAAAACACGTCATCAAACAAATCTGCTGATGAAATTTCAAAAAAATCCACGGAAAATGGTGTGCGTCAAAGGGTTTCAGGTCCTGGATCATCTTCATCCACCACTTCTATAGCATATACTGAAGAACAGTTAACAATTGTGAAACAAATCAAGAGAAAAAAGGATTATTACGAGATCTTAGGTGTGGAGAAAAGCTGTACGATCGAAGATATACGAAAATCATATAGAAAATTATCGTTAAAAGTCCACCCAGATAAAAACAGTGCTCCAGGAGCTGAAGAAGCTTTTAAAATGGTATCGAAAGCTTTTAAATGTTTAAGCGATAAAGAAAGTAGAAACACTTACGATTTAGTTGGGTCCGATGAACAAATAGCTGAAAGACGAGCTAATAGACATGGTGGTTTTAATGGAATGAACGGTTTTTATGGTGGTGGAGAAGTAGATGCTGAAGAGATTTTTCGAAATTTCTTCTTTGGTGGTATGCATAACCCTGCCGCCACTACTCAGTTTCGTGGGTTTGGTTTCGGACATAATGTTCAGGCGAGACGTGGTGGTGGTGGTGGTGGTGGAGGAGCAGGTGGTGGTGGTAACGGAATGGCGTGGCTTCAAATCATACCGGTGTTATTAATATTACTGTTGAATTTCTTACCATCTTCTCAACCAATTTATTCGCTAACACGATCTTATGAGTATAATAATGTGTTCACTACAGAAAAAGGTGTGAATTATTATGTAAAAACTAGGGATTTTGAGCAGAAATATCCGATGAATAGTGCGGAAAGAGTAACTCTTGAAGAACATGTTGAACAGGATTATTATCAATTGCTTTCGCATAATTGTAGACTTGAATTGCAACAGCTTCATTGGGGTTATAGAAGAGAAACACCTAATTGTGATGCTTTGAAACAGTTTCAAAATGTTGCTTAATGAAATCCATTTTTAAGGTAATGTTTCATTTTTTGTTCTTTCTTGTACTAATTATATGAATTTGTTAAAACCTTTTTTTGTCTGTGTTATGTGGTTAATATATTACGTTGTAAATTGCAGAGTTGCTCAATTGATTTCTGAACCAGGACCTTGAGGACGAGAGTTTTTTCTTTTTTTTTTTGTATTTTTTTTTTTTTTTGGACAAAGAATTATAAACAAAGCTATAATGGCCATGATGCCTAGTATTGGATGTTATTATTTTGTTGAATATTAAAGTGTCATTTTAGCAACTTTTGTATCTCTACAGATTTTAAAGATTTTATCATATGAAAAAGCCCACATACTTTACATTTGTTAGTTTTGAAGTCAAATTTCTTAGATTTTGATGCGCATGTTTGTGTATATGTATAAAATGGTTTCCTTATTTCTATAATTCTTTTAATGTGAGTTTAAAGCTAAACTTTTTCTAGTTCTCTTTTTAGTTCATACGCTTTGCTATGAATATGATTGATTTGGTGAAGAAATCTTATCTTTTCATTCTTGTAAAAGCATCAAAAAGAGAGAGAGAGAGAGAGAGAGAGAGAGAGATTTTTAGTTCAATCGATAAAAGTTCTCTCTTTTCAATAACAATAAGTCTACAAAATGAGATACAAGACAGAGAATACAAAGTGTATACAAATTGTTTAAACTTGTTCCTCTTGTATGATCGTTAGTTTTTAATACTTAAATTTTTCACTCCTTTGAAGTCAATACAAGCAATCCCAATGCACTAATCAGAATATACTGCAAGCAAAACAGACAACAATTTATTTTCAAACAAATGTAGTAATAGCTATAGATACATATATAGATATAGAGAAGCAATATATAACCTTGATAATAGGCTTTTCAGTCATGATTATCGTAACCCAACCTACATAAGGCAAAAACCTGCAAAAATAAAACAAACAAAATGGTAAATACATTTATAATTAATTATTAATATGTCATAAAAACATGATTTGTTAACTTACCCAATAGCTCTACCCATAATATGATGCCTTTGTAACCAAAGTTGACCATGAGCATACAAAAGTCTATCATCTCCATAGTTATTATCCCCTACAATATAATTCTCATATAATTAAAATATTACTTTATTTATGTAAAAAATTTATACCTTTAGTTAGAACATCAACTTCTCCAGAACCTTCACGCTCATGAACCTTAATCACTCTATGAACAATGGGAATTTCACGACCCTATTAAACAGATATAAAGATTATTTAGCAGAAGATAATAAGTTTTCGAAAATTTTAATTGATTAAACTTACATCAACGTTAAATACAACTATTTCTCCAGCTCGAATTGGATCATTACTCATATGTAAGAACAAAATGTCACCCTGTAATAAATAAAGATTTTGTACTCTTGGATAAAACTGTAAAAGAAATAAATGAATGATTATTGATTGAATTAAAGGACTATTTACTCTTTTAAAGCCAGGCTCCATACTTCCAGAGAGTACAACAACTACAGGTGATTCACTACCAGTTACACACATTAATCCTTTCCATATAATCAAAGCTGACGTAACAATTAAACCTGGAAAAGGTTTGAAATTAGTAACTTAGAAAAAGTAATAGATCTATATAATATTATAATTCTCAATTACAATTTGAAAATCAAGCTTATAGTGTCAACACGCTTCAATTGAATTTTAGTATGTAAAAGTATAACAAAACATACGAATACATGAAGGACGTAATTTTAACAAAATGCTTAAACCCTATTAGAGAGAAAAGTCGATAAAGAAAAGGAAGATACGTGAAATTCAAGCTTACGGATAAAGAATTCTGTAATTAGTTTCAAGATTTAACATTTACAATCAATGACTGGAAAATTAATAACATCAATCATACAAAATGATACATACACACGACCTACAAATCTATACATACATACATAACACAACCAATGCGAATACATAAAGGTAGAGAGAGAGAGGGGGGGATAAACGAACCGAGGCTGATGGCTTGAGTAAGGAGTTGTCTGTACTGAATAGATTTGATTGAATCGATCTGCTCTCCGATCCAACCCATTTTTTCCTCTTTTTCTTTTCTCTTAACTGAAACCCTTTTTAACACTCGTAGCAGTAAAGTGAGAGAAAAATGGAATGCCCGCACTATTTATACAACGACGTGAGTGAAGACGGGTGTGGAAAATGGGGCGATGCAAGAATTCCTTTTCTTTTCTTTTTACTGAAAATTTGGGCGGATATAGAATTTTCTTTTTTTTTTACATGGGAGGTCTAATAGACTATGAAGAGATTCCTATTACTTATTAACTATCAAAGATAACTTTAGATAAAGTCTAGCCACACCTATCTTTTATTAATAAGCGTCAAAGTCCATCCAAAGGATCTTGGTAGGAGTTTGGACCCTCCACACTACGCGTCCCAAGCTTTGCCATCCAATCTGCGCAACTGTTTACCTCTCGAAAGCAAACATTTAGTACAAACTGCTCCTTTGATGCTAAAAGATCACAATCCTTTATTGTATCATTTAAACACCCCCCTTGAGTTCACATCGCCCTTCACTAGCGCGTGCAATTCACACGAGTCGGTTTCAATGATAAGTGAGGTGAATCCTCTACCCAAAGCCATGTGCAATGTGAAGTGTAACGCAAGTAGTTCTGCTTCAAACGTTAGAATTGCTTCGTACATAGATGAAGATTTTTTTTGTTTACAGAAAAATTTTGGCGGATTTAGAAATTCTTTTTGGACTAAAAACGTTAGAAGATTTTTTTTTTTGGTGAAATTTCCATTTCGTTAGACTAGCCCAGCGGTTAGTGATACATTTAAATTATTAAGATTAAAAAAACGCTCTCAAAAATATACAACAAACTACCCGTTATCAGCAACCACTGCGAATCCCTTTGATCCAAATCCGGCCACTCCGCCGGACAAATCTGGAGCGCCGCCGTTATTGCAAAGGCGAGAGACTGAAACTGCGGGCCTTATGGCCATGGACATGGAAAATACAGCAGAAGAGGATGAGTATCCTCCAGTAAGGCCGAGTAGTAGCAAGGCCGTGAAGAGGGCTCGCCCAATTAAAGAGACAGCGGAGAAGGGTAATTCTGCTCATTTGCAATACACGGCAGAGAATGGGGCTTCACCAACGATTAGCCCGCCAAAAAAAATTACTGGATGGAACATCGCACTTACGGGTAAGAATATTGTCATCCCAGCTATAATTGATACTGAAGAGATTAAAATTAATAAGCATAGCAGATTAGACAATGAATTTCTTGCATCAATTACGGATGATTTGTCATTAGACCAATACGATTTCCCGTAAGTTTTGAGGTCTAGGTAGGAAATTATTGAAGGTATTCAATTATGTAACAATACTATTGTGGTCAGGCTTCTGGATTACAAAGTAGGCTTTAATTATCTTGCGTCAAAGCTGAAACAAATATTGAACCCCAAGGGGTTAATGGAATTAGTTGACGTGGGATATGGATACTTCATGGTAAAGTTTGCGTTTAGGGAAGATTACGAGTTTGCGTTTAGGGAAAATTACGAGTTTGCATTAGATGGGGGACTGATGTCTCCCTATTTGTCATGAATTAATCCTAGCTGCAGATATCATTTTAGTTGTATTTATTAGTTTATAGGTCGATTATATCATGATTTAGTACACTTTCCTATTTTATGTCTTGAATTAATTATTTATTATTTTTAGAGCATATTGGGTTTAATTATTTATTTAGTGTGAAGCTTTAGAGATATATGGTAATTAATTAGAGTCCAAGTTGGTTCTAAGAGCTAAAGGAAAGAGGTTAAACATGGAAATTGAAGATAAGGAAACAAAAGCTAAAAATATGGAAAAGGAAAAGTTGCCATAAATCTGAATTTCACCACCCACAACCACAAATCAACTTATATCTCAAAATAGGTCAGGAATTTGGAAGAACGGTCAAGAGCAAAGTTAAATATCTTTCCGAGAAGATGAATTTCGATTACTCATACGCGTCAAACAGATAAGAATTGAAGATGTTAGGCCCAAAACAAAAACGGAGCTGATTTTATATTTTAGGGTTACGAATTTGAGTTGGGCTAGGAGTCCAACACTTACCTTCCCCTTCAAGAAAACGAATTAGGTATTCATATACACTATAAATACAACCTCTTATCATTAGAAAATCATCCTTGGCAAAACCTTAAGCTAAGAGGAAGCTGCAACACAAGAGAAGAAGTCTGGAAGGAGCTAAACACCATATTATGTCTTCTTCTATCTTTGAATTTGTAATTTCTTTCTTTTCTTTCTCTAGTATGAACTAATTTACTTTTAGCTTGAGATTTAGCATATATGTATGAACCCTAGTTTTTCTATCTGATTTGGGATACTACGGTATTTAATTGGAATTTATGTTTTATGTTTTGTTTATGTGTTTTGATTTAATGACTGTTTTCCTTGCTAGTGCACGAGTATAGGATTACCTTAATAGTAGTTAGATGATCACCTTAGCTGGGTGTTTAACTATTGAAACACCACATAACGTCTAGAATAAGGTTTAGGCCTGACAAATCAACCTAACTAGATAATCATTAGGGTATGTTTTCACCACTATCATCATGTTTGGAATTGAATTTCTTAGGGCCTTGGTGGCGCTTGATTACCCTAGGTTTAGGCTGCCTCATGATGTGTTTGTATCCCCCTTAGTTGCTCTCAAGGTCTAAGGTATGGGAATTTAGAATCCTGATTATTTCATATTACATAATTCATCCTTAGACAATAGAATAACCAAAACTAGTGGGAATTACTTGCTAATATCTCGAGCTAAACTCTCATACTACTTGCTTCTCTCTTTTATTTAATTTTCTATCTTTTAATTTATTAGTTTAATTTCCGAGTTTCTCAAACAACACAAATCTCTTTTCTTTTATTTTCTTGTGTATTATTTGTTCTAGCTTTTTAATATCTGCACTTGAATATTTGCATAAGATCTTCTTAACCTTCGTAGTCTCTGAGGAACGAATTCTACTTATTCATTAAAACTTGCATACGTCATGTATACTTGCAGAACCGTGCTAGCCTAGGGTGTTTATTTCCACTTATCTATCTATTATTTTATAACACCTTAGGCGACACTAGGGACCTTAGATGATTTATGATCACTATTTAATTGTTAGAGAATGGTCTTCGAATTTTAAGCCGCATTCTCACTCAATTACTACCACATCAGCTTGGGTCCGAATATCAAACGTTGGGATGCACAATTATACTGCTCGGATACTTAGGAAATGGGTAATCAAATTGGAAAAACGGTAAGAATTGATCATTTGACCAAGGCTCGGAAAAAAGGCAATTATGCAAGACTTACGGTAGACCTTGATCTAAAAAAGGCCCTCACGCCTAAGTTATATATTGGAGGGGAGACTTGTTTGGTCGAATACGAGGGATTACATATGATCTTCTTTGAGTGTGTTAAATTTGGCCATCAAAAGGACAAGTGCGGAGTTGATACACTGCAACAAAACCCCCCAAAGTAAAGGGTCTATCTTCGTAAGTGATCCTGTTAATTCAACTGATAATATTGTTAGTGAAACAACTTATGGAGAATGGATGACAGTCAAAAGAAACAATAGGTCGAACAATAAGGGGAGTAGTAGCAATAACAGCTAGAAGAGCAACTTCCAAAGCGGGATAGGGAATGATCTAGGATCGCGATATGGGGCGTTATATATTCAGGAAGATAATATATTCGCGTCGATGATTAATGCAAGAAATGGGAGTCAGAAAAGAGAAAGTAATAACAAGGGTAGGAAATCTAGGAAGATTTATAATACGGAGATTGGTACTAATAAGGAGGTTAGAATGGTTGGAGGGCACAAGGTAGTAATTGCGTCTGATTTTGAATTGCGAAAGGAGCTAAATTCGATTTTAGAAGTTGAATTTATAGCACAAAAAGGATATAAATATTAGGGGGGCTAAAATGAAAAATGGAGAAAGTAGTAATAGTAGAACTAGGAAAGGCAAAGGGAAGATAAATGAAGATCACAATGGGTCTATTAACGTGCTGGAGGGGTCTGAAAAGTGTTTAGTTGTTGAGGGGGGTCAAACCAGCATTTTAGAAGCTGGACAAAAACTCTTAGGCGCTGCACCAGGTAGCACGAATGGGGAGATGGAGACGGGTCAGTCTAGGCCTCTCGGAAATGGGGTTGTGGCGGGTCTTGTCACAGGGACCTGTCATGCAAATATTTCCGAACAGGGGAGGCAACACGTGAACACCATGCGAGGAGATCTAAGCAACATACCAGATGCAACAAGCTAGGAATTTCCAGCAGCCTTCAAACAAGGAAGGTCGGCATAATTCCGGGTTGTACAGGTGTCTAGCAGGCCACCGATTGAGGAGACAGTCCCTCTGGACCCGGGTGAATGTGAGCTATTGATGTCTCCCATTTTGTTCTAAATATTAACCCTTAGGAGACATAATTTAAGGTGAATATTTGACTTATTAGATAGACTTTTATGCTTATTTGATATATTACACTTTTTCCCCTTGGAATTATGTTATTTTCATTTTTAGAGCTTTTGTGCGTTAATTTGTTTGTTATTAGAGTAAAGTTCTTAGGACTATGGATTCTATGGAGTACCAAGATAAGGAGAAGAAGTTGGAATTAAAGTCTTAGATCGAGCGGAGGAGTCAAAGGCGAGAAAAGATTTCCTTAAGAGTTGACTAGAAAAGCTGCAAATCTGGAAGACTGTTACTAATTGCTGTTTTCGAGCCACTTAGACACTGATTCGGCCTTTTGGTCATGAAATAGGGAAGTAGCATCTTTGATATAGGAAGATTTTGCAAATGTAATGAGTCGATTTGGAGCTGATATGCAAAAGTTATAGCCGTTTTACTATGGGCTGCACACCAGTTACGGGAATTAAAAAGATGGACTTTGGCTTTTTATATTTTGACCTAATACTCTTAACCTAAAGCATATTCCGAATTTACTAGTATAAATAGACATTTAGACCTACTTTTTACACACACTTCATAAGATTCAATATTTCGCTTCATTATTTCCAAGTCAGAGCAAGAAGGCAGAGGAAAAACTAGAGTTGGAGGAATTCCTTTCTTCCAACAACAGACAATCCAACCTTTAGATTATCTAATTTCTTTTCAGTATTTTAAGAATATATCTTTTATTTATTTAATTTCAGTTTTTAATTTCGTTATGAACTACTTTCCTTAGTGCTTGAGAATCACAATAAAGGGATGAACCCTAATTAAATTATTATATGTTTTGAATTTGGGATTTCTACGATTTAAATTGAATTGAGTCTTATATATTGGATATTACTTTGTTTTTCATTACTATTTCTCACTTTAGTGGCGAAAGTGATCATCCGACAGGGGGGGGGGTTTGAATACAGACTTAGGTGATACTTGTGTAATGTTCGTTATTGACCTACAGGCTTGACTAGTTACATAGCCAAATAGGTAAAAACTTCACATCTGAAGAGGCATATTCGCCCATATAAGGGTTTATAGTACTTTAGGATAGCTCCTGGGTTCACCCAACAGGGGGATAGGAGACATTAGAGTGCCGACTGATGTAATAATACCAATTCTACCCTTAAACAGAATATTAATTACGTTAATTAGGTGAAATCCTTACGAGACTCAAGTACATCTCTCATTCTTGCATCTACTCATATTTATTTTACTTGCATTATTTTATTTTCAGTTAATTAATTTAGTCTTTATTTTATTGCATCTTTAGTCCTTAAACAAAACCAAACAAAAATCTTTATCATTTACTTTTCTGTCAAGCAATTATTCATATTATTCGATTAATACTAGAGTTATAACTATCCGTCCCTGTGAAACGAAACTCGATTATCGGAGTATTACTTGGACAACCGTGCACTTGCGGTATTGTGGTTCCTCTATTTTTATTGCTTATTTTATAACTCCCCCGGACCCTCCAGCTATCTGTGGTTCCAGAGACTCAGATGGGACAAGTTGACCGAGATGAACAAATGGAGTACGTTCCGGAAGGGAGCGAGAGCGAAATTTAGGTCTATTCCTTAACCTCTTTTCCTTTCTATTTAATTACTTTTTCATGTGTACACATGACACGTATAGAGGAGATTGGGGAGGAAACCCTCAAAAGCCTAATATTATCGTTTGGAATTGCCATGGAGCGGCAGCAAAACTATAAATATTACAAATAATATTGTTAATCGAATGACACATAATTGTTTGATTAGGAGAAAATAGATTCATGATATATTCTACATCATTCTTGATAATTACGCATCCTAGGGTCGGACTGCAAATGAACCGATACTACCACCAAGGACTCGGGTTTGAGTTCTCTAATTATTTGTTTGCTTTCGGCTCGTTAGTTAAACAAGCCAATATCAAGCTTTACATTCAAGCTCGTTTACTAAAGGAGAAGACCTCAAACTTGTATAAACTCGATTCATTAAATTCGTAAACAGCTTGGTAAGGGTTCTTTAAGAGCTCGTTAATAGGCTTGGTAGAAATATTCAGTTAAAAATTATCAATATATCTATATTTATTTATAAACAAAAAGTCAAAACTACGTAAAATTTTTGTATATGTAATTAATCATGACTAAAATATTCTATATCTAATAAGTTTTTTTTGTTTTCTTCAAGTCAAATTATGTAATGTGTTATATATTAGTTTACTTAACTATATTTTAAATGAGAAAATTATCCAAATGGTCTTGAAGATACACCTCTAAGACCCGACCACAATCAAATTTTAACGCTATAGGCCAAAAATCCAATTCCTTTTTTACCCTTTTTTTATCTTATATATACTAATTCTTTTCAGATATTATTTTTAAAAATTCTAAAATCTCATTCTCTCTCATCTCTATCCTCTTTTTTCTCTACTTTTCCCCTAAATCTCACAATTCATGGCTTCTTATCAAGCCATCAGTTTCAAGTTCCAGCAGAGATCTGAGCACGAAACTCCATCACGGATCGAGCTTGTTTGCAAGGGCTGGATCAATCTCGCCTACGCAAGGAAACCACGGCCACTTCTATGAAGAGAAGCTCCATGGTCGGACAGATTTAGCCTTTTCTTCGTCTCAGGCGAAACTCGTCGCCTGGTGCTTTTTCGCCATGGTTAGAAGGAGTGAAGCTCCACTTCCTTATTCTCTGGTGCTGCGTTCATCGGACATGGAACAAAGATGCTCAACAATGGTGGAACAAATATTTGCAAACATGCTTAATAGTCCTGTTCAAGCTTGGTTCGATCTATGCTCGTCATGAAGATTCCAGCGCTAGAGTGAAGAACAACTCGTTGTCAGAAGTCGTTCACTGCTTCGCCGGGAGAGGAGAAGATGTCTCTGGTGGATGCTCGAAGATTGCTTCATGGATTTCCAGCGGATCTTTTGAGCTCTGAGATGGCGACAGTTTTCTTATATAGGTGGTGATTGTGCTCCCCGTTGTTTTCTTGTGCAGGGTGCGACTGTGCTCTACAAAGCTCTGATCTACGCGAATAAAGCTCCGAAGAAGGCTTCAGTGTTGTGAGCTCCGGCACGTGCGATGCTTGAAGACATAGTAATTGTTCTTTTTTTTGTCTTTGTAATGCTGCTCAGTACTTTGACTTTGCTTTTTTGCTTTTTCATCATTCGTTTATCTTAATTAGATGTAGTACTTTAGTTGTGTTATAAACCCATTTAGTGGATATTCATTCCAGCCCATGGGCTAGTAGTCAAGCCCATGAACACTAGGGTTTAGGGTCTCCTATCACCTATAAATAGGAGCTCCCACTATGTAATCTACACTCTCTGATAATAAACAGAACACTCCTCTTTCTTTCTCTACCGTTCATAACACGTTATCAGCACGATAGTCTCTACCTCCCAAACATTAGGTAATTCCTTTTATAAATTTTTTTTCACGTAAACCTAACATTTTTTTTTTCAATTCGTAAACATGAATAATATACATGACTCCAATTCTATGGAGTACGTGTATTTTTTTCAATTCGTAATCATGAATAATATACATGACTCCAATTCTATGGAGTACGTGTATATGATGATGCATGTTTCAAATATGTATTTTTTTTACCTATGCTAACATGATTCCAATATTGATGGAGTAAACATGTATGCAAGGATTCACAAAAACGTGAAATTATTTTTTTTTTTTTTTCTTTTCGCTATTACTTTTGTTTTCCTACTTTAATCATGGAATACAAGGTGCATACTTTTCCTTCTTCTCATTTTCCACTCTTATCATAGAATAAAGAATGGATATTTATTTATTTTTTTATTTTTTTTTAACCACGGGGACTAGCTCAGTGGCTAGGACCATGTCTCTCAACTAGGAGGTACAGGGTTCGAATCCCCTCAGTCGTGTTATTTCTTGAGCCCTTAAAGGGGGTAAGCAAGGGGTGCATGGTTCGAGTCTCCTCCCTGAACATGGGTAACCTAGTTCTGATTAAGTAGGAGTATGCATGAGGAGGCGTGTATATTTCCTATGGGATTAGTCGTGGTGTGTGTAAGCTGGCCCGGACACCCATACATCGAAAAAAAAAAGAATGGATATTTTTTTTGTGCGATAACCATTCGGATACTAACGCATGGGGTATTAGCATTATTTTCATTTATTCTTTCATATTGAAAAAAAAACAATTTAATGGTTTATTAAATAGGGCATATACATTAATTGTATATGTATCTTATGCTTATAGCATAACCTATCAATAAAAATATAGGTAAATTTTATACATATCCTTTGATATAGTATAACCTATATGAAGATTAAACAAGATATAGGGCATTTTAAAATGTATTTTATACGATCAATAAATATCGTATAACCTATAAATCTGTTCAATATTGTGGAGATGCCAATATCTTATACTATTATTATATTTTCAAGATAGGGAAATACCAATTTTTCTACATATAAGTGGACGAATCTTTTATGAGGTCATGATAAAATAATTTATTATTTTTTTGTGAATTATTCATTATCAGATATAAGATAATTGATTTTTTTAATTAAATCGATATTTCTCGATATTTCATTAATTTTTTTAATGGAATAATGATTTTTTGATCACTAGTGCTCAAAATAAAAAGAAATCATCTGATTTATTGATCTATTGCATATTTATTGACACAATACGTTTTTTTTAAGTATTTATGAGAAGCAATATATCTATTCATGCCAATGAATTTTTTTAATATTAATTATATAACAATTTTGTTATTTTATTGGTTCATGAAAACTGTCTATTTTTTATTTCTTTTTTAGACGCATGAAAGCAATCTATTTACTTATTTCAATTTTTTTATTAAAATAATATATATACCAATTTAAATGGTATTATTATATATGAAATATACACTATGTATGTTTTATGTTTATATTTACTGATATAACATAATATATAAACTGAAATAAGAAAAATACACACATTTTTATACATATCCGCTGATATTGTATAACATATACTGAAATAATCAAATTTCTGTATATGACTGGAATCCTCCACGAGGTCATAATATGAAATAATTCATATTTTTTTATAGGATAATTCATACATCGGTTAACAAATGAAACGAAATATAGGATGATTAAAGATATATTTTATGTGCATATATCGCATAACCTATCACTTAATTTGTGTTTCATTCGCATAACCTAAGAAATAAGATATATATTTCTCTGATTTTTAAACTTCTAAAGCAAATGTCAATACCGTATCGGGTACATCCAACCTAATAGAAGGGTTTGAAAAAGTTTGTATTGTACTTCCAAGATTTACATTTATCCAAAATTCAAATGATGTATGATAATGGGAATTATGTATAAAGTTCTTGAAAAATCAAAAATATGCTTTTTGAAGGAATATAATTCAATAAGCGTTTTTTTACTCTTGTGGAATTTTTACTCTACAATATTGGATATTAAATTGTTATCGTGATCCTATGCGAAATCATGAACAAAGTAACACAGGTCACTATCGCTTACATTTGGTAACGTATCATTGGTTTTTTTATCTTGCCAATATCATCATCTGTATTTTTTTTTTGATAATATAGATATTAGTGAAAATTCACAAGTGAAAAAAACCAAAGATCTAGATGATCAAATACATATTATCAACTGGCTATGTCCAAACAAAAATTTGTGCCCCAAATCATTTTGATATTTAATCATCTATTTTTTTCATGACGAAATCAAGGGATATATACGAATCTAGCAAACTTAAGTATTGAATCTTCTATGACGAAATGCTATGACCATTGCTCATAATAATTACTCCCTATTGGTCAAAGACCAACAAGATAAAAATTATTTCATCAAAATATCTTAACTGCGCAATTTACGTTACAATTGCTCCACCACCGCGTAAAAGGATGGAATATGAGAATACATATTATTTAAGTTATTCTCTGGATAAGCGGAGATTTAAAAAGAATAACTGGAATATAAGAACACACCATTTATACTGATCCTCGTACAATCATAAAAATATTGTAAAGGTGTAGTGATTAAGTCACAATATCCAGTTATCAATGCTTCTGATTAAATTTATGTCTCAGAAGAGTTATCTTATAAAATTAGACTATTGTACACTCAAAGCACTATAGATCTATTTGGTTCCAAAGATAGAATAAAGGAGCAACAACATGAGCAAGTTGTTAATTATGAGACTTTTGACATCTTAAAAATGTCAAGTAGTGTATATAACTGAGAATTAAATTACTCCTACTGAGTATCAGGTACCTTATTATATATTGAGATCTCAATCAGTTATTTTACTACTTTAAATTATTGGAACCTAACTAAAAATTGATCATGATCGAATATTTATATATACGCGTAATAATTATTAATATATGAATGAAATCGAGGATTATTTTAATTAAAATGTCTAAATAAACTGACTGGCCATCAGTATAAAGACATAAATAAAGCAAATATTTTTTTAATTTCACTTGTACGACGTGAAATTTTCACAATTTTGAAACGAATGTGCTACAAGGGGGAGTCACTATATAAGATAGTATACTGTAGCACACGTAATATATTTATTAAAGAGAAATAGTCTCCGGTGGTGGATGCACTTTTATTTGCTATTTATGAAAGACTTCATATAAGTCTTATGTCGAGCACTTTAAATCATTATATATGAATGAAGCGTCGATCAAATTTATGTCGTATCATTTATTACTCCTATTAAATGTCTCAAGTTATATACAATTGTGTTATACTTACATCAGGGGGAGACATTTACACAATGAACTCTTTTTCCCTTAGCACAGGTTTTTCCCATTGGGTTTTCCTTGCAAGGTTTTTAATGAGGCAATTTATATAATCGTATTGAAGAATATTGTACTCTTTTTCCTTTACTAAGATTTTGTTCCATCAGGTTTTTCTTAGAAAGGTTTTAATGAGGCATATTCTCAAAACTAAATATTAAAGGGGAATGCAATCTTTCAACAAGTAAACAAATTCCAACAATATGCTACTTGCATCACTCAAGACAAAGGATCTACATCAAAGGTGATCGAACCAAACATATCTCTCCAAAGTTATCCTTTAGACATGAACTCTTGAAGAAAAGTGAAATAGATGTAAAACAAATTTTCTCAAGTGACAGTTTGGACGATTTACTTACAAAGGCATTACCTACATCTACTTTCAAGAAATTTATACACAAGATTAGCATGCAAGTAATTCAAAATCTTTCTTAAGAGGCTGACAAGAGGGGGAGACAAATACGCACTACACTCTTTTCCTTCATCACGGTTTTGTCCTAATAGGTTTTCCTGATAAAGGTTTTTTGAGGTAGTTTTAGTTAGCGTATAAAGAAATGTACTCTTTTTCCTTCACTAGATTTTTTCCTACTAGGTTTTTCTAGGAAGGTTTTAACGAGGCATAATCTTAGGGACTGAATATCCAAGGGGGAGTGTTATAAACCCATTTAGTGGATATTCATTCCAGCCCATGGGCTAGTAGTCAAGCCCATGAACACTAGGGTTTAGGGTCTCCTATCACCTATAAATAGGAGCTCCCACTATGTAATCTACACTCTCTGATAATAAACAGAACACTCCTCTTTCTTTCTCTACCGTTCATAACAAGTTGTTTATTGAATTTTCTTTTTCATTTCTTTTTCGTTGATGTAATAAGTTGTATTTTTTTCGTTACAAGAATACTCAGCACATACTCAGTAAAATCTATTGTTTAATGTTAGTTGTGTTTTTTTATATAAATAAATTTAATTAAGAAAAAAATAAATCTCAACAACTTTTCTCTGAATGCTCAATAATATTTCCAAAACTCATTGAATTTTTTCCGATACTCAACAAAGTTACTGAGCATACTCAGTAATTTCACCCTATACTTAGTAAAATGCATTATACTCAATAAAATTTTCCAAATACTCAGTAACTTTGTCCGATACTCAGGTGTTTTTCCGACAACTCAGTAACTTTTTCCGATACTCGGCGACACTGGCGGTGGTCGGTGATTGTGGTCGGAACTAGATAGTAGTGATACTTGATGTCTCCCTTTTTGTTCTAAATATAAGCCCTTAGGAGACATCATTTTAGGATGAAAATGGTCTTTTTATATTGAATTTTGTGCTTAAATTGCAATATTACACTTTCTCCCCTTGGAATTAGACTATTTGCATTTATAGAGCTTTTGTGCGTTAATTTACTTATTTTTAGTGCAAAGTTTGTAGGATTATGAATTTCATGAAAAACCAACCCAAGGAGGAGAAGTGAGAATTAAATTCTTAGAATATTTCTAGTGTGCTTAGTCGAGTTTGCTGAATTTAAATTGCACTTTCTTATTTCTAGTCTTGATTTAATGATTTATTATTTTTAAAGCATATGCGGTTTAATTATTTATTTAATGTGAAGCTTTAGAGATAATACATAAATAAATTAGATGCTAAATCAATGCTAAGGAGATAAGGAAAGAAGATCTTGAAGAAATCTGGAGATAGAAGGAAGTAGAGTTCAACTAGGAAAAGGAAAAACTGCCTTATGAATCTGAAATTCCAGCCACGTTTCAAAGACGAGTCCATAACTTAAGATTGGCTAGGAATTTGGGCGAGTGGTATGCACAAATGGAAATCTCTTTCCGAGACAAGCGGTTTCATATATTGGAACGCCTCAAACGGATAAGTATTGAAGGAGATATGACCAAAACAAATCAGCAGCAGAATCTTACCTTTCCTAGATTTTAGGGCTACGAATTAAAGAGTTTGACTTGTCTTCCACTCCAAGTAATTGGACCTAGGGCTTGCTAGAACCTATAAATATCAGTTCTAAACCTTAGAAAATCATCCCTTGGCTGCATAAGCTTAATATACACAAATAATTCATCATAGAATCAATCAAGAGGATCTAGAGGAGGAAGAAGCAAGAATTAGAGCTTAACTACATCAATTCAACACTTCTCCATCTCTATTCTTTGGCTAATTTAGTATTAGATCTATTTTGTCTATGAGGTATTTCTAAGCTATTTATTCAAGAAGTTTTATTATGCATAATTTCTCTTTAGGATTGTAATTATATGAACCATTGAATATTGTTTTTCTGTTTTAATTTGAATCTGGGATTTTAGTATTTAATTGAATTGGTTCTTAATTTCCATTGAATATAATCTTGTTTTAATCACTAATTCTGAAGTCATGAATGAAACTTAGCTCATAGTAATTAGGCTATTCCATATAGTGGCGTATGGATCACCTTGACGGGGGGAGGATATAGACGCGTGGTATCCGTTATTTGACCCTGACGGGCTTGACTAACCACGTAGTCAATGAGGTAAAATAGTATTCATCTGAAAGTAGCTTATAATCGCCCTGACGGGGTTTGTAATACCGTAGGATAGCTCTTAGGTCCACCCTGACGGGGGCTAGAAGATTATAGATTCCCGACTATTGTGAAATTTCCCCTTCACCCTTATTCTTAGTAATAATAAATTCAATAGGATAGATTCATACTTGCATATCCTTATCTTTCTTGCATAATTATTAATTGTTTATTTGATTGTCTATTTTATTATTTAGTTAATTAGAAAACAAACTCCATTATTATCTATTTTTAGCAATTAAAACTATCTATTCTAATATTGAACACGAAGTTAGAATAACTACTTAAATCCCTGTGGAGACGATAATCCCGTATTTACTTATCTATTACTTGATACGACCCGTACCCTTGCGATCTGTGGATCCTTTATCCCTTTGCTTTTATTTCATTATTTTATAACACACAAGGACCCACCAATACTTGATGAAAGAGGAGAGAGAGAAATGACAATGGAGGAAAGAGAAAAAATGATAAGGGAGGATAGAGAGAAATGGTAATGAAGGAGATTGAAGATTTTTTTTGTCTTTATATACACTATAAGGGTAGTCATGACATTGTAGATATTTGAGTCTCCTTTAGAGGATAGACGAATGGGATGTTCCTTTTGTGGCGCTAAGATGGTCTCCAAGACCCATAGGTAATTCATCCATTTTAAATTATGGAAAATACCCAAAAAAATATATATCCTAGGAAAGTAAACGAGACTTAAATGAGCCTTAAACGAACTAAACCGAGCGAAAATTCGAGCTTGGAAAAAAATTAACGAACCAAGCCCAAGAAAACTAAAGTTTTGCTCGGCTCGGTTCGTTTCAAACTCAAAACAAGCTCAAACTCACTAAAATATTACCAAACCAAACTCAAGAAAACTAAAGTTTGGCTCGACTTGGTTTGTTTGCAACCCTACATGGGGTACTCCAACACCATTTCTGTAGCCATCAAGACGCTTGTTGCCTCTGTCTCAAGTACTGGATCAACTCCAACATTCAGAATTTTACCTGTTACAAAGTCTACATTTAATTTATTACTATACATGCTACTACCGCTCCCTTATCATAGAAAATTGTATCACGGTTTATTTTATATTGATTTATGGGTGGTTTTTACCATATAGTTTCAAATTTAATATTTTTATTATTCTTATTTGTATTGGTAGCTTGGTTCTATTGTTGATGTTTTAATTGGTATTAGTAATTATAATATTATTTCTACTTATTCCATATAATATTTATCATTTTAGATTCGGTATTTTATAACATTCCTTCTAGACTTGTATAGTTTATTCACATGTCACCAAAGGGTCACAAATTTAATTATTATAAACAAAGTTATTTCTATTTTTCCGGATCTGCCAAACAGTTGTACAAATTAATTCAAGAATTCTATCTTCAAATTAAAGAAGTTCTATTATAACCTAGATTTGGTTTAAAATCCACTGGTCCACTCTATTAGTGGTTTTATTTTCTGTTTTGATATCTAGTGGACTAGCATACCATACTTCTTTTGCCCAATGACATTAAAGCATATACTTAGTGGTTTCAATGTTCCCATTACAAATTTTACAGATATATTCTCGTAACTGCATTTACATTTAAAGAGGTTTTCCTTTATTGACAAAATATTTTTAATAGCTCTCCACATAATTTTTTTTATTTTTGGTGCAAACTCCATTTTCCAAATAATTTTCAAATTTGTTTAGGTATTGTTAAAGAAATATTTTCTTAGTAATTTATGAAGAAGATAATTCTCTTTTGTAGCTATATACCAAGCTTGCTTACCAAGTATGACAATATTCATTAAGTGAAGGTATCTAAAACCAAGACCTCCTTCATATTTTGAACTTGTTAGGGTTTCCCATTTTGCCTAGTGATTTTTTCCCTTTACCACTCCACCAAAATCTAGCAATAATAGAGTGTATTTTATTAGTTATATATTTAAGAAGTAAACAATTAGACATAACATAGTTCGGTAGACTTTGTAGGTCCTTAGTTTTTGTTGGCCTAACGTCCTTTTAATCTTGTTTTAATATTTGCCAAATCGTGTTTTAATTACCCCCGAAATAGTGCTTTATAATTGCCCTAACTTAACACTATTTCTCCTTGTGTTTAACTTGATTTTTCAAGGAAATTGAGTTGGTGGGTCGGCATACCGCCCAAAGGACCGGTATACCGCCGGGAAAGAGCCGTTGCCCAACGGTCACAAGCCACGTGGATTTTCCCGTTGACTAGAAGACAAGCATGGCCGGTATACCGCCCATTTCACCGGTATACCGCTCAGGGGTCAGAAATGCTTATAAAAGGGAGTTTTGTCACATCCAAGAAACAACCTCTTACCAATCCAATTCCAATCTTTCTTACACATCAATTAGAGGTCTCAAGCTAACATAGAATCAATCCAAGCTTGATCAATCAACTTGTCATATCTACTCAATTAAGGAGTTAATCAAAGGAGCTTAAAAGTTCAATCAACTCAAGAGAAGTTTTAAGCTTAGAGTTATATCATCTCTTTAGGAGTTTATTAGCAAAGTCGTTTCACCCTTCAAACACTTACATTTACCCTCTTAAGTCTAGTTCTTGTAATAGATAGATTAAGAGAGAATTAGAGTATCGGGAGTATACTTGGTGTCCTTGTGTTGCGATAGCACAAGAGTTTGTCCTTCGTGGTATCGAAGAGGTTGTAAGGGTTATTGTGTTCTCGACCCGGTTAAGAGAGACACGGGAGCTTAGTGAAAAGCTTGAAATCCTAAGGAGGCTTCCTTAGGTAATGGATGTAGGGATAACCGAACCACTATACATCGTTGTGTACTTTCTATCCCTACTCTATTTACTTTCCGCACTTTATATGTTTTATTACATGCTAGTATAAATATCGTAATAATCTTTACCTAGTTAATCAAACCTATTGTCATCTAGAGTAGTAAGAGATTAGAAACTCGTTTTACTTTTATCACTTATATATCGAACCTCTAGCTTATCCATTGTATGATCCCTTAAGAGTTTGATATATTTAGTTGACTTAATAGTTTCTCTCTAATACTTATTATTGTCCAAAAGATTTTTAATTAGGCATTAATCTTATTAGTAATCCTATTCACCCCCCCTCTAGGACTTTCAATTTGTATCAGATCCTAACTCTACGTAAATAGCTTAATCGTTAGTAGAGTAAACGATATGGAATTTAATCTTTTGGAAGAGTCGTCCTCTACCCGACCTCAACTTTTTGTAGGCACTTACTATCTTGCTTGGAGAACAAAAATGGAGGAATTTATCAAAGCCGAAGATCCCGATCAATGGAGAATAGTTATGGAAGGTCTATTCGTTCCATATAAAGAGGAGTTAAATGAAGCGGGAGTTCTTAAGTTAAATCAAGAAGAAAAAGATTATGATGAACTCACCGATAAGGATAATGCTAAACTCACTCAAAATGCAAAACCGATGTACATTCTAATATGTGGATTATCCGAAGAGATTTTCTCAAAAATGTTAGATTGTAATTCGGCGAGAATGACGGAAAAAAGAAAAGCTTAATCCATGATGAATCTCATGACAATCCTAAACCAAATCATGAGGTAGCAGTCTATCCTAACTCTTTGTCACCTCCATATAATTATGATGATATTAGACACATTTCATCCCTTCTAAATATTCTTGACTCTCAAATACATTTGAATAACCTTATGTTGAAAAAGGCTAAAGTTGAGCAAAAGAATTGTTTTAATTGTTGTATCACTTTGGATGATATTTTGGGAAATACTAAAAACCCTTGTTTTGAAAATATTTTCTCTTCAAATAAAAGTCAACATCTTATGAAGAAAAATATAGAAGGTTTTGAAAAAGTGGATGAAGCATTTTCCCTTGCTTTTAAAACTTTAGAAAATCATCCTTACTTGAATGTCACTCCTTTTTATTCAAATGATCTTTTCAAAGAAAAATTATTTTTGGATGAAAATTTGGTTATACAAAAGAACGAGAAAAATTCGTGCTCAAAACCTTCTCGTGATATTTCTATTCGAAAAAGAAGTACTTGTAATTATTGTGGTAAACCCGGTCATCGTGTTTCTACGTGTCATTACCACAAACAACTTGAGTACGGGTCGTTAATACCCTCGTGGGAAAAACCGACATGGATCGTAAAAAGTACTAATCATATTTCCGGATCCACTCCACCTCGGATACCATAGTAATATTTATTGTAGGTGTTAAGCGTCAAGAAAATAAAGTGATATACAAAAAGGACGCTCAAATCTCGTAAAAGAAAAATCCGGTGATTTCTTTCTTTATCTCGTATTTATTTGTGCTTAATTATGTGTGTATTTGTTTATTCTTATAAGTGATATTTTTTTTTTGGTTTTTACACCTTTCCTTGCTTGAATTTATTTAGCTTTTTCTTTGGGTCTTTTTGTACTTTTTAGAAAGTATAGGATTCTTAGGAAATTATCTGTTTTTATTGTTTTAGCCCTTTCTACTTGCTAGTTTTCAAAAACAAAAATTGCCCCACTTATATTTTTACATTATCAAACTATTGTGGAGGTTTCGGATTGATTTCGAGCACTTTTTTATCCCAATTTTCAGGAGTTGAGCGGCATACCGGGCATTCCGGCGGCGTACCGGAAGGCTTGGACAGTTTACTGTTTTCACTGGACCGGCATACCGGGCTTTTCAGCGGCATACCGGTCGGGTTTTTCTGCAGCTACGAAAATCGATTTAAACTTCTTTTTATACCCATTTCCTTCACTCTTAAAACCCTAACTACTCCTCTTTCACGATTCTCTCTGCAAATCGGTCACTATCCATCTTCTTCATCCATTAATCTTCTCAAAAACCCATATCCTTCAATCATCTTCACCATCTCTTGCTATGGGTCCAAGAAAAGAAGCTCCTTCATCCTCTAAACGAAAGAAGACCGGAAGCTCTTCAAATCCTCCTCCAACTTCAAAGCCCTTCGATATTCAACCGAGTAGAAAGGATGAATCCTCCGCTTTCCCATCCGGTAATAGCTTTTTCACTCATCTTGATTCTCAAGGGTTTGTTCCTTTTCTTTCAATTGAATTAAGTATTGCTACTAGTTTTTGTCAAGAATTCTACAAAAATTTCCAATATAATTGTGATAGGAACTTCATTTCTTCAAAAATCAATGAGAAAATTGTAAAAATCGATGAATCTCTTCTTAGCACCGTTTTTAATCTCAAAACTTCGGGTTTTAGCTCTTTTTGGAATATTGGTTGGGGTTTTCTTGATGAAACTACTATCCCTCTTGTTGAAGCCTTTATGGAATCCCATTTAATTAATCCGGCCTCAATTAATTCCGATTCTAAACATTGGAGATCGTATGATTTCACACCCGATTTTCAAATAGCTTATAAAATTGTTCTAAATGGGTTATTTTGCAAAAATAAACACGATGCTACTAAATCCCCTTATGAATCTTACATTCTCTATCGTTTTTATCACAATGAGCAAATCAATTTTCCCGCTATCATGATCAAAATGATGGACCATGCTTTTCTTTACACCACTAGTGTTCCATATGGTTTAGCTCTTTCCGCTATTTTTAATCACCTTGGTTTTAATCTCGAAAATTCTCTTTTAAAAAGCTTCAACTCAAATTGGGTCATCAATTACAAAGCCATTAGAAAAATGAAGTTTGTGATCTATAATGATGAATATATTCCGGAAAATCATGTTAATAACTTTGGGGATCAAGAGACTATCTCTAATATCCTTTTATCTTCTTCGCGTCTCACAGGTCCACCTATTCTGGCTTCTCCTATTCAAAATGTGCCTACACAAAACCACCCTACTAATGAGGATCCTCCTAATCTCTCCCGTTTTGAAAGCACAATAAACCGTTTTATGGATTATATGGGAAGAAAATTTGAGGTTTTGGAAGAGAAACTGGAAAGAAAATTTGGGGTTTTGGAAGAAAAATTGGGAAATCTTGCTAATGAGATGACTTGTGTGAAAAACGATGTTTCGTGCATTAAGGATGATGTGTCACATTCCCGCCGCCGTTCTAGAAGCCGCTCTCCTCGGGATAATCGTTAATTACTTTTATTGGGTGTTTTTTTAATTTTCATTTTATCCTATTTAGTTTCGTTTCGCCTACCTCATCTATAGTTCTATCCGCCCGGGTTATTGGTTTGTAGTTGATTATGTTTTCATCTAGTTTATTTTTAAGTTTGAACTATCGTTTGTTATCCTTTAGTTTATGTAATTGTTGGATATTAGAATATTTGGATATTTGAAGTTTTAGTTATTTGGATGTTTCTTAAAGTGTTGGTTGTTTTGGATTATTAGTTGGTTTGGATGTCTTTAATTTTGTTATGAATATTTGGATGTTTCTTAAATTGTTGGTTGTTTTGGTTTGTTAATTATTTGGATGTATTAATCTTGTTATGGATATTTAGTTGTGTTTTGAATGTCTTTATATTTTGGTTATTTGGTCATTATGGATATTATCTTATTTGAGTTAAAGGTGCTAACGTTTGTTTTGTTGATATAGGTGTTACTATTCTTCAAATCGTTACAAATTGCATCTTCATCCCTTTCTTTCATACAAATTGCACTTAGGTCCCTAGAGTATTGAAAATTTTGTTTTTAAGACCCTAAAGTCTTTCAAAAATTTGCATTAGGTCCCTACTATTTAAACTATTGCATTTAGGTCCCAAATCTTTTATTTACAAAATCCCCTCTATGTTCTTAGTTTTCATAAATCTCTTTAAAAAATTTGGATTTTACTTTTAGATCCCTAAAAATTTGAACTATTGCATTTAGGTCCCTATAATTCTAAAATTGATTTTTGAACCCTATAGTTTGGGAAAAATACATCTTAGCCCCTTTACTTTTCAAAATTTGTATTTACCCCTTGTATTTTTAAACCTTGTCCTAGGTTCTTTTTGTTATTAACAAAGGGGGAGAAAATCTTAGTTAAACTTTTTCAAATAAGAACAAAAACCCTATGCATTTTGAAAGGGGGAGTTTTTTCATTGTAATTATCTTTAAAACTCAAATGCTTAGGTTGAAGGTGGATCTTTGATTAATAATGTGTTAATTATATCTTGTAGTATAGTAACTTTCATTTGCTATTCCCGTAAGTTATGCTACTTATTACTCGTCACTAATCTTGCTTACCTTTTATAGGAAACTTTGCTAAATTTATCCTCCTTGTTGGATAAATGCTCCTCCATATTTTGTCTTGGATATTGTATTGTAATATTTATAGTGCTAACATTTTCTTGGTGTTGTAGGTGCTAATTGTTTAAATAATTGCTTTTTATAGTCCCTACATTTTTGAAAAATGGCACAATGGTCCCTTGGTAATATTTTATTTGACCTCACATTTCCTTTAAAAAATGATGGTCAAATTTCCTTTCTTTAAAATTTGAAAAATGGTACTTATGTCTCTCAAAATATAAACTTTTACAACTAAGTCCCTCAAATTTTGAAAAATTACGCTTTCACCCCTACAAGACTTTTCTTCTTAATTATTCACTAATTCTTTTTGTTGTTGACAAAGGGGGAGAAAGATCAAAGATACAAACTTAAATGTTTTATAAACCATAAAGTATCTTTGAACACAATTTTGCATTGTTATTATGCCTTGTGTAAAGGGGAGTTTTTAAATGAATTGTTTTACATAACATTTTTATAAAAATGCCTTATGCATAGAGTAAGGGGGAGTTACTCCATTTACCGATCGATAACTCATTTAAAGGAATTCATTGTTAAAAACTTTATTGGCAAACTTGTGTTTTCGATTTGTCAAACATCAAAAAGGGGGAGATTGTTGGCCTAACGTCCTTTTAATCTTGTTTTAATATTTGCCAAATCGTGTTTTAATTACCCCCGAAATAGTGCTTTATAATTGCCCTAAATTAACACTATTTCTCCTTGTGTTTAACTTGATTTTTCAAGGAAATTGAGTTGGTGGGCCGGCATACCGCCCAAAGGACCGGTATACCGCCGGGAAAGAGCCGTTGCCCAACTGTCACAAGCCACGTGGATTTTCCCGTTGACTAGAAGACAAGCATGGCCGGTATACCGCCCATTTCACCGGTATACCGCTCAGGGGTCAAAAATGCTTATAAAAGGGAGTTTTATCACATCCAAGAAACAACCTCTTACCAATCCAATTAATCTTTCTTACACATCAATTAGAGGTCTCAAGCTAACATATAATCAATCCAAGCTTGATCAATCAACTTGTCATATCTACTCAATCAAGGAGTTAATCAAAGGAGCTTAAAAGTTCAATCAACTCAAGAGAAGTTTTAAGCTTAGAGTTATATCATCTCTTTAGGAGTTTATTAGCAAAGTTGTTTCACCCTTCAAACACTTACATTTACCCTCTTAAGTCTAGTTCTTGTAATATATAGATTAAGAGAGAATTAGAGTATCGGGAGTATACTTGGTGTCCTTGTGTTGCGATAGCACAAGAGTTTGTCCTTCGTGGTATCGAAGAGGTTGTAAGGGTTATTGTGTTCTCGACCCGGTTAAGAGAGACACAGGAGCTTAGTGAAAAGCTTGAAATCCTAAGGAGGCTTCCTTAGGTAGTGGATGTAGGGATAACCGAACCACTATACATCGTTGTGTACTTTCTATCCCTACTCTATTTACTTTCCGCACTTTATATGTTTTATTACATGCTAGTATAAATATCGTAATAATCTTTACCTAGTTAATCAAACCTATTGTCATCTAGAGTAGTAAGAGATTAGAAACTCGTTTTACTTTTATCACTTATATATCGAACCTCTAGCTTATCCATTGTATGATCCCTTAAGAGTTTGATATATTTAGTTGACTTAATAGTTTCTCTCTAATACTTATTATTGTCCAAAAGATTTTTAATTAGGCATTAATCTTATTAGTAATCCTATTCACCCCCCCTCTAGGACTTTCAGTTTTTTTATAATACATATGAAATTCGATCCCAGGACCTCTTGATCTCTGCGGAGTAGTCTAACCACTAGACCAACTATCGATCTTCGTCCTTAGTTTTTTCTCTACCCCCATTTTGTAGGTAGTCCAAGGTAAATTCCTTAATTTTTTGTTTTTTGCATATTTAGTCTTTTTGCCATATATAATTGGATAAAGACTAGGGTATTAGGACTGAAGATTGCCCCATATTTATTATAAATTAGGCATAAACCCGTAGAATGTTTACATTTGTTCATAAATCATAATGTCATTAAAGGCGTCTATTTCAACATAGTCGCCTTTTAAGAAAAGAAGGTTGTCATTCGCAAAGAGAAGATGAGTTATTTCTGGGCAATTATTTCATATCTTAATTCGCTGAAGTAAATCTTTTTCTTTCCCAAATAGGGTTTTGTAACTGGCGTGTTTCTCCATTGATAAGTACTGAGTAAGTTACTGAGCTGATACACTTCATAATTTTGTTACCCAATATTTGTTTAAACCCATCTTGATCAATAATTTCTTCAAGAAATCCCATTCTATATATTCATATGGTTTTGTTATATCAGCTTTTACAACAACCATATACTTCTTAGTATTTATTCTTCTTTTAATATGGGTGATTAATTCATGTGCAACCATTGTATTTTCCTGTATAACTCTATTGGGAATGAATGCACTTTGATTTTCACTGAACTATAAATTTGATTAAAGGTTGTAATCTATTAATTAATATTCTTGCTATAATTTTATAAATAAAACTATAGCAACTAATTAGTCTATAATGTTTTACATTTGATGGTTTCCAAATTTTTGGGATTAGGGAAATAAGGGTTTGGTTTATATCTTTAAGACCCCCTTATTATTCCAAAAATTGTTTATGTCTCTCATAATATCTAATTTAATAATATCCCAATAGGTTTTGTAGAACATTATGTTATAACCATCTAGTCCTGGTGCCTATTTGGTCTCAATTCACAAACAACTTTTTTAATTTCAACTTCATTAATAGTGTTATTTAGATCATCAACTTATTTTTAATCAATCCTATTTTGGACGAGTTGTAGTGTATTTTTCCTCCTTTCAAAGGTAGAGAATATATTTGTTAAAATAATTCACTATTCTTTACTGGTATCTTTTTTATATGCATTCTCCATTTTCATTGGTAATTCTTGTTATTTTATTTATGCTTCTCCTTTCTTTAGTACAAGAGTGGTAATATTTGGTGTTCTTATCACACCTTTGTTAAGCCAAAGTTTCTAAATCTTTATTTCCAGTATATTTCCTCTCTTTTCGAAATTTCTTCAAGATCTTTTATTAAATTATTATATTCATCCCCATTCGTAATTGGAGTCATAAATATTAGAAATGATTTCCAATTTTTATAAGTTTTTCAATTTGGATTTTATTATTTCCAAATCTTTTTTTGTTCCAAATCCTTAATTCAAGGCTACATTTTCTAAGTTTACGGTTAATCACAACATTAGGGTTACCCGTAAGAGTCTTTGATCATCCCACACCTTTTTAATAATGTTTAAACAATCATTTTCAACTCACTAGACTGATCGAAAATGGAATCTTATTTTGTTTTTATTATTGTTCTTGTCATGATGTAAAATCAAACAACATTGGTGAGAACTTATAGTAGATAAAACAACAATCCACGCATTAGGGTAGAGATTGGCCCACAAAAAGTTATGTAGGGCTCTGTCCCGATTAGTATTTATTAATTTATCACCAACTCTTTTATTAGTCCAAGAGAATTCTACATTCATAAGAGGTTATTTCCTCAAGAAATTTGAGGTTAATATATTTATTAGAGTTTTCTATTGATTTAAAAAAATATTATCACCTAATTTCTCATTTAAAAGTTTTATACAATTAAAATTCCCAATAATTGACCAAGCAAAGTTCTGGGATCTAAGTGCATTAAAAAAAATAGTGATATGTTATAAAATTAATGACGATAACTTGAAATATAGAGAAATATAATCTCGTAGTATTATTCAATGGAATTCAAAAAAATGGTTACAATATGATATGAATATCGTACTATATATAGAAAGCGGAAGTAGCTATGCAGCTACTAGCTTAAACTGTTGCGCAGCTACACTGCAAGTCACTTATACACGTTACTACTTTATCGGGTATATCATTGGTGTATATCCACTTAATATAATATCTTATAACACCCCTCCCCCCTTGGATATCACCAACAAAATTTTGAAGTGAGAGATATGATATATGATTGCCTCGTTAAAACCTTGTCAAGAAAACCCATTGGGACAAAACTTGATGAAGGAAAAAGAGTACATAATTTCTTGGAGGGTGTAACACATATTTGGCCTGCCTCGTTAAAATTTTTCTAGGAAAACTCCTTGGGAAAAACCATGGTGAAGGAAAAAGAGTACAGAATGTCGATAAGTTCATCCCCTCTTTGCGAACTCATATATTTCTGATAATGCCTTCTATACTGATGTGCTTGTAACTTGAATACTGTTGTTGGTCTAGCATTAGTGAATAAATCTGCTGGATTTCTCACTTGATCATATTCGTTCAATGTCAATAAACAGTAGATTGACATAGGGAGGAGTATATTGTTCTCTTTAGATATTTGGCATGCCTTTTTACAACCTTACTAGGAAAAACCTTGTGGGAAAAAACCTTAGTGAAGGAAAAAGAGTACAATGCACAAGTATCGTCTCCCCCTCATTGTAACATGCATTATTACAATAATTACAATGAATAACATAATACATTATCGAGCCCATAATTCAACATAAGTATAATATAGCTATAGTTGATGAATCTGCTGGATTCTCGCCTAGACAAATTTGTTGAAATATACTTTGACATCTCACAAACTAATCTTCTATTCCTTGAATCTTCTTCTTTAATTTCCAGAATGAGACGATTTCATCATATAATAATACCGTCCTTGTGAGGAAGTAATCCATTCTAACTGCTACTTGTTATATACAATACTTTCTTGTGCTTTATGCACTTCATATTCTTTCGAAGTCGTTAATGCTCCAGGCGCTTCTTGTTCTTAGAGAATTTAATATATTCATACGCTCTAAGTGCTTCCGGCACTTATCATGCTTCAGACACTTGTGCTTCGAGCACATGTGTTCATCAAGAACATTGATATCAATCCAAGAATCATGACATATATCTTGGTGATTTCCTTATCATAGTAAACTCTCTAAGAGTTTTCTAAAAGTAAAATCTGAACGTCATTGTATCCGTAACATGAGAACATGAATGTCTCCCCATAATCAATTCTTGGTTCATGCAGGAACTTATGTGATACAAGTCGGATTATGGATTTAATAAATTGTATGGCCATTTCATTATTTGTCGACAATTTCACCACTTTGTGATTTAGGATCCTCATTATTTATTTCAAGCCTTAATTTAAAGAAAATATATCAATCCCATTGACCGTCTCACGGTTTTATATATTTTCGGTAGATAAATCATCGATATGGATTTTATTCATTCAGGTAGCTTGGTCACTTCAGGGACCATTACAAACTTTTAGAAGTAATGCATGTGTCAACATTAGTTGACTCAACGATTCTTATCCTATACATGGATGTTGATGTCTCCCTAAATGTTCTAATTTTATGCCCTTGGGAGACATCGTTTTTTGTGTTTATTTGATCATTTTGATAGACTTTTGGACTAAATATGCAATAATCCAATTTTCCTCTTTTATTTCTAGCATTTTTTATTTATTAAGCTTTTGCGCGTAATTTTGTGTATTTAAGTGAAAAGTTTGTAGGTTTTGAATGTTAGCTAGAAGAGGAATCCGAGAAGAAAGTCAAAGATCGTGATATCGAGTCAAACCTTGAAGATAAATCTCGAAAAGAATTAGATTTTGAAGCTGCAAATCTGGAAACAGGCCAAAGATTGCTGATTTCGAGGCACTTACGAGTTGATTTAGCCGCTGACCTTTGAAAAGATTATGTTCCTTATCGAGTTATGGAAATTTAGCAAGTGATTTCAGGTCAATCGGAGTTATAACGAATCGGCTAGAGCAGTTTTAGTGAAGGTGGTGCAGCAGTTACGGGATTTTGGGCTAAGATAATGGACTTGGGCCTTTAGTCTTTCATCTATTTAGTAACCTAAAGCCTGGTCCGAATTTATAAGTATAAAAGAGGCTTTTGACTTCTATTTTACACACAATTCACTTTTTACAAAAGAAAACATCAGAGAGAAGTCAAGGAAAGGAAGCAGGAAAGCTAGAGAACTGGAGACGGTCTATATCTCCAACTCACAGCTAACTCAATTCTGGAATTAGGTTTTTCTTTAGTTTCATTCTGTAAAACAATATGAATTCATCTTTTAATTTAGTATTTGTTTTTCCTTTAATTATGAGCTAAATCCTTTTAGTACTTCAGAATGCTTAATGGGTGATCCCTAAAACTATTGAATGTCATATGTTTGAATTTGAGTTTTTATGAATTAAATCAAATTGGGTCATTTACATTATTCAGTAATTTATGGTTATTTACTGTTTTTGGAGTAGCTAACTAAGAACAGGTGTTAGTATCTAGGCTATTCCACATTTGTGGCGTGTGGATCATCCTGACGGAGGGTTTAGGTATGGAATCAATTATTCAATATAAGGTATAAACTATTTGACTTTGACGAGCGTAGTTAATCTTAGGGCCAATGAGGTAATATAAACTTAATCATTCGAAAGTGGATCATATTTACCCTGACGGGACTAGTGACACTCTAGAATAGCTTTGTAGTCCACCCTGACAGGGGTACAAAGACTCTTGAATCCCGACCAATGTTATTTGACCAATTTGACCCTTAAACAACATATGAGATAAAATAGAATTAGGAGGATCCTTTGCATTTCTCGAGTACTGCCTTTTCTTTCTTGTGTCTAGCTATTTATTATTTGCGTCTTGTCATTTATTTACATTTTCATATTAGTCTTAATCATCTTAGGAACTATAAAACCAACCAATCAATCATTATATCTTTTAATTGCTTTCATAAGTGCAATCATTCATTAATCGATAAGCATTGTAGTTAACCAAACCGTCCCTGCGAACGTTCCTAGAATCATTATTAACTTGGGACAACCGTATACTTGCGGTTGTGGTTCGACTACTTTTGCATTATTTTTAGAACACACAAAAGACCACCAGATGTGCACATTCCATTATATTTACCATTTATCATTTACTCATGAGATTTCTTTCTTCAGGATATGGCATATTTTAAATTGACAGGTCAACCACGCTTCATGTGTTGGTTATATGCACTACCGGTCTACCACGCTTCATGCGTTAGTTAGACTCATCATGTTTTTACCACGCTTCATGCATTGATTAGATGTATTATAAATCCACCACACTTCATGCGCTGGTAAGTTTTATTCTAAGCTCACCACGCCTCATGTTGGCTAAATGCATTTGCTGACAAATTTATTATATGTCCTTCTAGGACAATAATCTATACTGGAGCGTTAGCAGTAGATTCATGGGATTTTACAACATTTTTTGTGTTCGAGAATGCATTTGGTTTATTATTTATAATACTTCACAAATGAATCGCATTTTGAACTTCAAGTTCCGATTATTTAGTTCGTGGATAGAGATGAGATAATGAATTATATTCCACGATATCTCACGCAATACTTCAGGTTGCGATGTCTCTCCCCCTAATAAGGGATATATTATCTCATTAAAATAACACTCTGCAAGACGTGTTTAGAATATTACCTTTTAGGTGTTGAAGATATCGAATAATATAAAGATAATTAAACCAACACAAATCTCAACTGCCGCTTGAGACGGTCTCATAGTCAATATTATTAGACAACATTAAACACATAGGTAGTCACTTGGCAAAAGAAACTTCTAGTTTTTTTAAGTGGAGCCAACATGAATTTACTATTATTCGACTTACTATCCTTGGATGACCAAGTCGATCACGTCATAATATAAAATTCTTTTGGATCGTGATATCTTTACTTTTGCACAATGTTCATTTCAACTGCTCGAATATGTATATAATAAAGCCCCGAAAAAATAGCAGGAAACGTTTCTAATACACCCTTCGAGTGTGACTTCCAGAAAAATAATGCAAATATATTCATTGTTACGGACAGTTGTGGTTTATTTAGAATATTCATTTTGGCGAACAATTAGTAAATTTCTTTGGAAATTACTAATATAATAATGTGCCAATTATGACAATTTTGTACCACAAGGTAACATAATTTTTTGGGTATCCAAAACTTTTATTTAGATCGACCAAATGATTTAGCATGCAACATGTACGCAACCAATATATAGTTCCACTATATCAATAACATTCATGGTTATCCTTTCGTGGTAAATTATTTTTTATTACTTTTCACTTGCATGATATTTCTTTTACTCCACGTCAGGTGGTAAGAAATTTATTTAACTGTAGTATTCAGACTACTAATAATCAAGAATTAATTCTTTAATCACCGTAACCTCAGCGACTTCGAATCATCAAGACGTCAATTCCAAATATATTGAAAGACATTGCAATTTGTTTTAGAAACGCATTTTTATTCACTCCGGGGAATAAAGTTCCATTCACTCCAAGGAATGAAATTTAGTTAAAAGATATAAATCATAACCTTATTATAATACCAAAACAAAGTATAAATTACAAATTAATTACAATACCAAATAAAAATATATATGAAAATAAATTTGCTTCCTCTCTTATATATTAGAAGATCATTTGTTTCAGGGAATGATTTATAATCGGGAAATATAATCCTCAAACCGCCTGATTTTTGCCAACTACGCGTCTATATTCGTAGATATTAATAATCGTTATATTCACTTCAAGGAATATAACTTATTCGCTTCCGGGAATAAAGGTTAGCCTGTGAAGCACGAATCGTGATTTTAATCAACAATTCATTATTTTTCTCATTTACGAGAAAATATAGTTCTAACCCCTAATATTGGGAAAACTTTTTCTTACGATATTATTACTTCGGGAATCGTAACATGACGAAATTTACGTATTCTTCTGGAATACTTAATCCATAAAATATTACTAGTACAATTTTATTATTTCGGGAATATTACTGTGACAGGGCGAAATTCCCGTATTCATCCTGGAATACTCAGTTCATAAAATATTAATCATACGATATTATTACTACAGAAATATTATCGTGACATGGCAAAATTGTTGTATTCAGCTGGAATACTTATCACACATAAATAATAATCAAATTATTATTTAATACATAAAATAAAATTTTCGAAAAACATCGAATTTTTCTTTTTCTCGAAAAACATCAGGTTCTCCTTTTACTCGAAAAACATCGGGTTTTTCTTTTATTCGAAAAATTTCGGATTTTTCTTTTACTCGAAAAACTTCGGGTTTTTCTTTTGTTCACGAGATTATTAACCCAAGAATATAATTGTGGCTCAAAATATTAGGGTAATTTTTTTTTTAACCCGTATTAGTGTTTATAAATATTAATCAAAATACTGTTAATGCATAATAAAAATGTAAACTTACCATTTTATTTTCAACTTTAAACGAATCCAATGTTTTCATATGGAAAGACTTCAAATCTTTCTTATATATATACTTCATATATACTTGTATATATATTAAGCTTAGTATGAATAAAAAAATAGTTTGCAAAGTTTTATTTATAGCAGTAAAAAGAACGTGAGTCAGCCTATTAAATTACACGTTAAAACTCTAAAAAAAAAAATAGGTTGTACAAATGTCAAGTAATGAGTATAGTAAAGCTGGCCATGAGAAACGTGGTCTGTTCTGCTGGCCATGAGATCGACAGCGGAACTAGGTGTTAAGAGTAGTTCTTTCTACTCGTATAACCTTGAGTTAGTTCAAGGTATTAATCGAGGTGTAGGGATTGACTGGAGGATTCGCCCCATAATTTCGGAAGTATGGAGGTGGATAGGACGATTTCCGGATCGGAAGATCACCCATGTTAAAAGGAAATTTAAATCCTTGTTAAGTGTACTAGGAATAATTTGGACATATCTAATTGCCCTCGTAGTTCATTAGTGGAGTTTTTTACTAGTATTAGTAGGATATATTCGAGATATACCAGTAAACAATTTGATATTCTATATACGTCCTAGAAGGGGGGTTGAATAGGACAATTGAAATTAATCGGCTAATTTTATTTCAAGTAAATAAAATTAAAAGCTAATTTGAATCCTATTGTTTTAGCAAACTAAATAGTTAAAAACTAGATAATCCTAAAAGACAATATTATCAAACTATTCATGTAAGCATTTTATCAAGCATATAGAGTGCGGAAAAATAAAGAGTGTAGGGATAGAAAGATACACAACGATGTATAGTGGTTCGGTTTCCCTACATCCACTACCTAAGGAAGCCTCCTTAGGATTTGCAAGATTCTCAACTAATCTTCGTAACTCTTTAACCCGGGTGAGATTACAAACCCATTACAACCACTTCAAAAACCTTGAAGGAAATACACTTGTGTTATCACCAACACAAGGAACCAAGTATAGAACCTATACTCACACTACGTTCTTAATCTATTACAAGAACTAAGAGGAAAGGAAAAAGTGTTTAGGGGTGTTATAATAGCTTGAACTAAACTCCTAAATGAGTGGATATAAAACTATGTAGCTTGAGGAATGAATATGACTTGAATGCTCCTTTGAAACCTTCTTGAATGATAATATTAATTGCTCTTAAGATTGGTAGATGGAAGGGATGAGTTGTGTCTTGAATGAGCTTCAATTTATAGCTGAAATAAGCTTCCAACGGTCAAAAGACTTCTATCTAACGGATAGATTTAAACTCCAACGGATATAAGCTTTGTCCTCTTCTAATAGTGCAGAAACCCTTTCGTGCGGTGTACCGCGGATATGGTCCGGTGTACCGCACTACTCAACGTGTTGATTTCATAGTAAACTGACGGGCTACCCTATGCACCGTGTTCCTGGTCCGCAGCCTTGGTCCGGTGTACCACGCCTCTGTCCGGTGTACCGCACATTTTCTAGCTTACTGTTCGGACTAGCTTATGCACCGCGCCTTTGGTCCGTGATACTGCGGTGTACCGCAGGTCTTGTCCGGTGTACCGCGACACTGTTCTAAAGAAGCTCAAGTTCAAGTATTTAAGACAACTAATCTAATGAGGGGTTTTGGAAAACATTTAAAAGTGATACTAAATGAATTTTAGTTAAAGAATGATTTGTCGAATATTAAAACGGGAATAAAAACAAGGTAAGGCTAACAATCTCCCCCTTTTTGATGTTTGACAAATCATAAACTTTTGAAGATGCCTTAGATAAAGTTTTAATCAAAAACTCCCCCTCAAACTAATCACTAGAGGTTTTAAAAAAACTCCCCCTCACAAAATGCATTTGAAAAAGTTTAACTAAAATTTCTCCCCCTTTGTCAACAACAAAAAGAATAAATGGATAACAATTAGAAGCTTCAAGGACCCTATAACACCAAGAAAATATTAGCAACAAGATAATATACACAAAAAGCACTAAAAATAATGGCAAGATAAGAAGGTTAGAGAATTTGCATGCCAATCTCACAACGAATTTTCTCAAAAAGATCTTGGGGTAGAGGTTTGGTAAAAATATCGGCTAGTTGATTTTCCGAAGTGAGAAATTCAAGTACAATATCCCCTTTTTGAGTGTGATCACGGATAAAGTGATGACGGATTTCTATGTATTTCGTTCTAGAGTGTTGAATAGGATTTTTAGTAAGATTGATAGCACTAGTGTTATCACAACGAATGGGAACACAATCATATTCTAGGCCAAAATCTAGTAAGGTTTGTTTCATCCAAAGAATTTGAGTCACACAATTTCCAGCCGCAACATATTCGGCTTCGGCCGTGGATAAAGCAACACTATTTTGTTTTCTACTAGACCAAGATACAAGTGATTGACCTAAGAATTGGCAACTTCCACTAGTACTCTTCCTATCAAGTCTACAACCGGCATAATCGGCATCCGAATATCCTATTAGTTCAAAAGAGGTAAATCTTGGGTACCAAAATCCTAGACTTAGGGTTCCTTTCAAATATCTAAAAATACGCTTAACGGCACTAAGATGGGATTCTTTAGGAGAGGATTGAAAACGAGCACAAAGACACACGGAGAACATAATATCGGGCCTAGAAGCAGTTAAGTAAAGTAATCTACCAATCATACCTCGATATGTTTTCTCATCAACATCCTTACCATCTTCATCTTTGTCTAATTTTGTGGATGTGCTCATTGGAGTTCCAATTTCCTTTGCATCTTCAAGTCCAAATTTTTTGATCAATTCTTTTGTGTATTTGGCTTGATTTACAAAGATGCCATCCTTCATTTGCTTGATTTGAAGTCCAAGAAAGTAATTCAATTCTCCCATCATGCTCATCTCAAATTCCTTATGCATGCTTTTAGAAAAATTCTCACAAAGATTTTCATTAGTAGCACCAAATATTATATCATCCACATAAATTTGAACAAGAAGGATATCTTTTGAAGACCTTTTTATAAATAAAGTGGAGTCAATAGTTCCTCGTTTAAAACCATCTTCTAATAAAAATTTGCTTAAACGTTCATACCAAGCACGAGGTGCTTGTTTTAAACCATATAAAGCTTTTGAAAGTTTAAAAACATGATTTGGAAATTTTGGATCTTCAAAACCCGGTGGTTGTTTAACAAAAACTTCCTCATCTATAAAACCATTTAAAAAAGCACTTTTGACATCCATTTGGTAAAGTTTAAAATTCATATAACAAGCAAAAGCAAGTAACATACGAATAGATTCAAGTCTAGCCACCGGAGCAAAAGTTTCATCGAAATCAATACCTTCTTCTTGATTGTATCCTTGAGCAACTAACCTTGCTTTATTTCTAGTGATAATACCGGTGTCATCTAGCTTGTTGCGAAACACCCATTTTGTGCCAATAATAGTAGGGCCAATTGGTTTCTCAATTAATGTCCAAACTTTACTACGCTCAAATTGATTTAATTCCTCATGCATAGCGTTTATCCAATGATCATCTAGCAAGGCTTCTTTAATATTCTTGGGCTCAATTTGAGATAAGAATGCTTGATGAGCACATAGAGCAATTATACGAGAACGAGTGGTAACACCTTCATTTGGATCACCTAGAATTAATTCACTTGGGTGGTCTTTGATGTTTTTCCAACACTTAGGTAAATCCGTACTAGCTTCATTTGAGAGTCGACCATTTTCCTTAAGAGATTCATCATGAGATTTTAAGTCTTGAGTAGGAGATTCTAAGGGTTGCTCTTGTGGAGTATCTTCATGTAAATCAACATCTACTACTTTCTTGATACAAAAAGGGTTAGTCTCATCAAAGTCAACATGCATAGATTCTTCAATGGTACGAGTACGTTTATTGAAAATGCGAAAGGCTTTTCCCTTAGTGGAATAACCAAGAAAAATACCTTCATCCGATTTTGCATCAAATTTGCCCAAATAATCCCTAGTGTTTAAGATAAAACATTTGCACCCAAACACACGAAAATAAGCAATAGTTGGTGGTCTACCATTCCAAAGCTCATAAGGGGTTTTCTTAATAAGGGGTCTAATTAGAACTCTATTTAACACATAACAAGCCGTATGAACGGCTTCACCCCAAAAGTATGTAGGCAAGCTATGTTCTTTTAGCATTGTTCTAGCCATTTCTTGTAGAGTTCGGTTTTTCCTTTCCACTACCCCATTTTGTTGGGGAGTTCTAGGAGCCGAAAAATTATGCTCAATGCCAAATTCATCACAAAAATGCACAAAAGGAGAATTCACATATTCACTACCATTATCACTACGAATGCATGTAATAGAGTAGCCTTTCTCATTTTGCACCTTTCTACAAAGTTTTGCAAATTCATTGAAGGCTTGATTTTTTAAAGCAAGGAACATCACCCATGTATATCTAGTGTAATCATCAACAACAAAGACATATTGATGTCTCCTTAATTGTTCTTATTTTCGACCCTTAGGAGACATCATTTTTGGTGTTTATTTGACTATTTAGATAGACTTTTGGTGCTAATATGCAATAATATGATTTTCCTCTTTTATTTCTAGCATTTTTGATTTATTAAGCTTTTGCGCGTAATATTTGTATTTTTAGTGAAGATTTTACAGGTTTTATATGTTAGCTAGAAGAGGAACCCGAGAAGAAAGTCAAAGATCGTGATATAGAGTCAAGACTTAATGATAAATCCCGAAGATATTATTTTTAGAGCTGAAAATCCATTTTCCAGGCTATAGATTGCTGATTTCGAGGTGCTTAAGAGATTATTTAGCCGCTGACCTTTGAAGAGAAAACATTCCTTATCGAGTTACGGAACTTTAGCAACTGGAATGAGGTCAATCGGAGTCATAACGCATCGGGAAAAGCCGTTTTAGTGAAGGTGTATCAGCAGTTACGGGATTTTGGGCTTGGAATTTGGGCTTGGACATTTAATTAATGTTTTATTATTAGGTCCAAGCCCTAATCCGTTTTTAACAATATAAAAGGGCTTTAGACCTCTATTTTCACACACTCTTCACATCCTTTTCATAATACAACATACGCTTAAGAGTCAGACACCAGAGAAGAAGCTAGAAGCAGGAAGAGAAGAAGCAAGAGTTGGAGACGGTCTATATCTCCACTTCTCAGCCAATTCAATTCCGTAATTAGGTTCTTCTATTTTATTCTGTAAAACATGATGAACCTATTTGTTTCTTTAGTTTTTATCTTTTCAATTATTATGAGCTAAACTAAATTAGTGCTTGAGAACGCATAATGGGTTAATCCCAATTTGATTTCGTTTTATACATTTGGATTTGGGATAATTATTATTTAAATCAAATTGGGTGAATTGTATTTTTCTTTAATTTGCACTTTATCTACTATTTTTGACCTGATCAATCAATGATAGGACTTAGTATCTAAGCTATTCCAATTAGTGGCGATTGGATCACCTTGACGGGGGGTTTAGGTACCGAACTAGTTAATGAATGTAGGTTAGAAATTATTGACTCTGACGAGTTTAATTAAACCTATGGCCTATTGGGTAATTTGAACTTAAACACTTGAGAGTGGACTATAATCACCCTGACGGGGTTTGTAGCACTTGAAAGTTGCTCCTTAGTCCACCCTGACGGGGGTAAGGAGATTTTAGAATCCCGACCAATACAAATTTACCGATTTGCCCCTTAAACAATGTATGAAATAAACGATAGTTAGGAAAACCCTTGCGCCTCTCAAGTACTACCTGCTCTTACTTGCGTATCACTTTTATTTACTTGCGTCTTAGTTATTTATTTACATTTTCGCATTAGTCTTTCATTCCTTAGGATTAATACAAAACCAAACAAACATATTATCTTTATTTGCTTTCATAAGTGCATCAATCATTAATAGATAAGCATTGTAGTCAACCATCCCGTCCTTGGAACGAATCTGTTTTATCAACTATATTACTTGGGACAACCGTACACTTGCGGTTGTGGTTCGATTTACATTTGCATTTATTTTAGAACACACAAAGGACCACCACATATCTAGATCCTCCTAGACTAGTGACATCAACGGGACCAAAAAGATCCATATGCAATAATTGAAGTGGCCTAACGGTGATGACCTTATTTATGGATTTAAAAGATGAACGATGTTGTTTACCAAGTTGACATGCATCACAAAGTTTATCTTTATCAAACTTATAAATAGGCAAACCAACAACAAGATTTTTTCTAGACAATTTTGAAATCAAATCCATGCTAGCATGTCCTAAACGTCTATGCCAAAGCCAACTATCATTAACCACGGATAAGCATTTAATACGTTGACACATAAGACTCTCAAGATCAACTACAAAAACATTATCCGATCTTTTAGCAATAAATATAGTATCTAACTCATCATTTTTTAAAACAATGCATCTAGATGCTTCAAATTTAACACTATAACCAACATCACAAAGTTGACTTATACTAAGCAAGTTAAAAGATAGGCCCTCAACAAGCAAAACATTTGAAATAAGTAAAGAATTCATATTACCAATGTTACCTTTACCCAAAACGCGTTTTTTAGTATTGTCGGCAAAAGTAACTCTATCACCTTTTGTTTTATAGAGATGTGTAAATAATGATGGGTTCCCGGTCATATGTCTTGAGCATCCACTATCAAGGAGCCATATATTTTGCTTCTTGATGCTCAATCCCTACACACAAAAATAATTTAGGCTTTAGGTACCCAATTTGGTTTGGTCCATGAGGGTTAGTGGATTTTCTTTTTATAGCCCATATAGGCCTTTTCCAAAGTGGCACAAGAGATCCCAAATCCAATAATTTTAGATAGTAACAATGAGATGCATTATGACCAAGTTTTTCACAATAAGTGCAAGTGATAGAAGATTTTGAAGAAGATGAAATTGCATTTGAAATTTTTGATTTTACAAAAACATTTTTCAAGAGTTTTTGTTTAGTTGATGGATCATATCCAACACCACTTTTTTCAAAAACCATTTTTTGAGAACCTAAAATCAAATCCAAGTTTTCTTGCCCATTTGTAAATTTTAAAATAATAGCATTTTGATCAACAATCTTTTTCTCTAACAAAGCTTTTTCTTCCAAAAGATTTTTCTCAATAAGATGAAGTTTCTCATTTTCATCTATACATTCATCACAAAGATTTTGACAATCTTCCAAAGCTTTCAAAACCTCTTTAGTTCTATTTCTCTCAATTTCTAAATTTTTTGTTAAAACTTTGTTTGTTTCAATAGAGTTTAAAAAATCATTGTAAAGAGAATCAAATGCCTCATGAATATCTTGCTCACTAGCATCATCATTTGATAAAGAGAGTTTAGATTTAGGAGTTACCTCATCATGATTTGCCATAAAGGCAAAGTGAGTTGAACCGGCATCATCATCCCAAGAAGTATCTTCATCATTTCCAAGTTCTCCCATAAAAGCAACAAGATTAACATTCTCATTATCACTTTCTTCTTCATCTGAATTTTGAGTATCCCAAGTGATATTAGCATGCATTGCTCTCTTAGGTTTCTCCTTTTGAAGAAGAGGACAATAAGTTTTGATGTGACCAACTTTCTTGCAATGATAGCAAGTGGGTTCATCTTGTTTGATAGCTCTAACATTCTTCTTATAGGGTGTGGAAGAACTTCCTTTCTTGGCAAAGCGTTTGTATCTCATGAATTTTTTCATATCTCTTGCCAACATAGCTACTCCTTCATCTTCACTAGTTTCTTCTTCATGTGAATTTTCTTCTTCTTCACTTTCCTTCCTTTCTTTTCGTTCTTTCAACTTGCTACTCAAGGCATGGAACGCAATGGATTTCTTAATCTTCTTCTCCTCATCATCTCTTATCTTTTCTTCTTCTAGCACGAGCTCTTCCGTCATGAGGTTGCAAATGAGTTCATGAACCGTCATTTTTGAAAGATCTTTAGTGTCTCTTATAGAGTTGATTTTTGATTTGTATTTCTTTGGAAGAGCAAATAAGATTTTTCGGCATTGTTCTTTGTTGGTGTACTCTTGACCAAGAGTCTTCAAGGTGTTGACAATGTTAGAAAATCTCTGATGCATAGCATTTAAGGCTTCATCGGGCTCCATACGAAATAGCTCATACTTAGTGATAAAAAGACCAATCTTAGTTTCTTTGACATCTTTCGTTCCTCGATATGATAGCTCCAAGAGTTGCCACATTTCATGAGCGGAATTGCATTCACTCACTCTAGCATATTCCGTGACACTCAAACCATTTATGAGTATGTTCATAGCTTTGTTGTTTTTGGTGAGTTTAGCTATGTCTTGAGCATTGTAAGCATCTTCATCTTTCTCAACCGTTTGACTACCATCAACATAAGGAATGTAAGGACCCTTCTTGATAGCAAGCCACAAAAAGTAATCAATTCCTTTGACATGAATCTCCATTTTCTTTTTCCATCCAAAGTAGTCTTTTCCTACAAAAAGCGGAAGTCTAGTAGAACATGAACCTTCCGGTTGATTAGAGTCCATATCGTATTAACTCTAGAAACGATTAAGTACAATAGAGCTAGGCTTTGATACCAATTGATATTCTATATGCGTCCTAGAAGGGGGGTTGAATAGGACAATTGAAATTAATTGGCTAATTTTATTTCAAGTAAATAAAATTAAAAGCTAATTTGAATCCTATTGTTTTAGCAAACTAAATAGTTAAAAACTAGATAATCCTAAAAGACAATATTATCAAACTATTCATGTAAGCATTTTATCAAGCATATAGAGTGCGGAAAAATAAAGAGTGTAGGGATAGAAAGATACACAACGATGTATAGTGGTTCGGTTTCCCTACATCCACTACCTAAGGAAGCCTCCTTAGGATTTGCAAGATTCTCAACTAATCTTCGTAACTCTTTAACCCGGGTGAGATTACAAACCCATTACAACCACTTCAAAAACCTTGAAGGAAATACACTTGTGTTATCACCAACACAAGGTACCAAGTATAGAACCTATACTCACACTACTCTCTTAATCTATTACAAGAACTAAGAGGAAAGGAAAAAGTGTTTAGGGGTGTTATAATAGCTTGAACTAAACTCCTAAATGAGTGGATATAAAACTATGTAGCTTGAGGAATGAATATGACTTGAATGCTCCTTTGAAACCTTCTTGAATGATAATATTAATTGCTCTTAAGATTGGTAGATGGAAGGGATGAGTTGTGTCTTGAATGAGCTTCAATTTATAGCTGAAATAAGCTTCCAACGGTCAAAAGGCTTCTATCTAACGGATAGATTTAAACTCCAACGGATATAAGCTTTGTCCTCTTCTAATAGTGCAGAAACCCTTTCGTGCGGTGTACCGCGGATATGGTCCGGTGTACCGCACTACTCAACGTGTTGATTTCATAGTAAACTGACGGGCTACCCTATGCACCGTGTTCCTGGTCCGCAGCCTTGGTCCGGTGTACCGCGCCTCTGTCCGGTGTACCGCACATTTTCTAGCTTACTGTTCGGACTAGCTTATGCACCGCGCCTTTGGTCCGTGATACTGCGGTGTACCGCAGGTCTTGTCCGGTGTACCGCGACACTGTTCTAAAGAAGCTCAAGTTCAAGTATTTAAGACAACTAATCTAATGAGGGGTTTTGGAAAACATTTAAAAGTGATACTAAATGAATTTTAGTTAAAGAATGATTTGTCGAATATTAAAACGAGAATAAAAACAAGGTAAGGCTAACACAATTTTAGCTCTTTGTATTTGAAAAAAAAGAGTATAGTAAAGTTACCCTTTTTATCTACTAAAGATGGGAACAAAGTCTTTTGACTTTAACCATTGGGGTTAGCTCAATATCCAGTACCTTATCTCTCATCTAGAAGGTACACGGTTCGAATCTCTTAACTTTATATTTCTTGAGCTCTTAAGGGGTAAAGCAAGAGGTACATGGTTTGAATTCTCTCCCTAAACATGGATAACCTAGTTATGATTAACCTAAGACTTTGCACAGGGAGACATGTATATTTCTCATGGAATTAGTCGTGGTACGTGTAAGTTAGGCCGGAGACCCATGATATAAAAAGAAACGTCTTTTGACTTTATCTAAAGACTAGAACAAAGAAATAAAAAAAAATCTTTATCACGGAATCACTTAAAGATTGGAAAAAAGAAGACTTTAGCTAAGGATGTACGTGAATTGGAAAAAAATACCTTTTCTTTTTTTAATAGTCATATACTAAGAATAAGTGTGAATATATAAAGTCAAACCTATATAATCTGAATCCAAAAGGTAGAGACTCGTGTTGATAACTGTATTATAAAATTAACGATGATAACTCAAAATCAGGGCCGGTCCTGTTAATATGGAGGCCCTGGGCGAAAATTTAAATTGGGCCCAAGAACGACTAATTTTGATAAAAAATTAAGATGCAAAATTTATAATGGAAACCGACACTTTTGATGTTTTTAGTACATAACTCAAAATAAATATTAGATTTATGTGAAATAGTTAAATATACATTATTTTTTTTATTTATCATATGTTGAACATTTTTAAACTAAAAACTATATAATTCATAATATATGACAAATTTAGAGTGTTTGTCGGGGATAATGTTGATCGAAACTTCTATTTTTCTTCTCATAATGTACATCATTGAGGTAATTTGGACTTGAAGTCATTTTTTACTCAATAAAGACATCTTGGTTATGGAGTCTCTTCAACCTCTACCACTTAGACAATGTCTAATCGGCAACCCAATCGAGATTTAACTCTTATAATAGTAAAGTAAAAATCAAACTAAAAGTAACAATAAATCATAATATGATAACCTTATACCACTATGTTGGCATATAGCCTCCCTTATAGGTTGTTTTAATGTGACAAATCCTCTTGTGTTTAGTGTGCTAATTATTCTTGTTTTACATATTCTATCTTGCACTCTAATTCATCAAAAACACATTCTTTATCATTTAGATCAAAGCTTTATTGTTTTATCTTAAGAAACTAATTCTCATACAAATAGTTTTAACCTTATCTTTGTGTACATTGAAAATTAGCTTTAGTGATCAACTACAAAGTTTATTAGAATGATGTTCTCTACAACTCTCGTGAAGAAGGTTTTCTGATCCGAGCATCACCGCAAAAGATATACTCACTAAAAGGTGTTTTAGACCTTTGGTGCGGTACACCGGAGGTTCTGTGCGGTACACCGCAGCCCACGGACTACACCACGGACCAGGGGGCTAGCCCGTCAGAGAGCAAGTGAATTTAGCAAGTTCAGTGCGGTACACCGCACCAACCCCGCGGTGCACCGCAGGTTAGGGTTTTCTGCAGCAAAATGAAGACTAAATAATATATCCGTTGGGGATATTAATATATCCGTTGGAGACAAGTCTTATGACCGTTGGGAGCATTTTGCAGCTATAAATTGAAGGTCTTTCAAGGCTACAATTACACCTTCAACCCATATACATTAAGGGGCTTAATTGTTATCATCCAAGAAGGTGTCAAGAGCTATACATTATCATATCCACTCAATTAAGGAGTTAATCCAATAAGCCACAAAGTTCTATCTACTCAAGAGGAGTCTTTCATGCTTAAGTGTTATATCTACTCATTAGGAGATTGTTAGCAAAGTAGTTTCACCCTTTAAACTCTTTGTATTTATCCTCTTAAGTCTAGTTCTTGTAATAGATAGATTAAGAGAGAATTAGAGTATCGGGAGTATACTCGGTGTCCTTATGTTGTGATTACACAAGAGTTTCCTTCGTGGTTTCGAAGAGGTTGTCCTTCGTGTTATCGAAGAGGTTGTAAGGGTTATTGTGTTCTCGACCCGGTTAAGAGAGACACGGGAGCTTAGTGAAAAGCTTGAAATCCTAAGGAGGCTTCCTTAGGTAGTGGATGTAGGGAAACCGAACCACTATAAATCATGTGTATCTTTCTATCCCTACGCTATTTACTTTCCGCACTCTATATGCTTGATAAAATGCTTATATGAATAGTTTGATAATATTGTCTTTTACGATTATCTAGTTCATGACTATTTAGTTTGATTATATGCTTACTAGTATGAATATCGTGATTATGTTTATCTAGCTAATCAAACTTTGATCTTCTAAGTTAGTAAGAGAATAGATAATCGATTTACTTGTTTAACTTATATATCGAACCTCTAACTTATCCTTTGCATGATCCCATGAGTGTTTGATATATTAGTTGACTTAGAAGTTTTTCTCTTAAACTTATTATTGTCCAAAAGATTTTTAATTAGGCATTAATCTTATTAGTAATCCTATTCACCCCCCCCCCCCCCCCCCCCCCTCTAGGACTTTCAATTGGTATCAGAGCCTAACTCTACGTGAATAGCTTAACCGTTAGTAGAGTAAACGATTTGGAATTTAATCTTTTGGAAGAGTTGTTTTTTACACAACCTCCATTTTCTTGTAGGTGATCGTTACTTTGCTTGGAGGAAACAAATAGAAGAATTAATATACGAAAGAACACTCAAATCTCGAAAAAGGAAAATCCGGTGATTTCTTTTCTTTATCTCGTATATATTTTTGCGTTCCTCCTTATGGCTTGTGTTTATGATTATGATTTGGTTTTGATTTGATTAGTTGTGTTTATTGTTATTTTTGGATATTATCTTGTGATACTAATCATTGGTTTAATGTTATTAGTGATATTTCATCTAATTCTCATGAATGATGTTTTTGCTCTTTGGCTCTTAGAATTTTGGTAATTGCATTTTAGTCCCCAAAATTTTCAAAATTGCACTTTGACCCCTCATATTTATTAAATTCTCCAAAGTGTTATAGTTTGGACTTCATAATCTTTCACATGTAAAAATTGCCATTTTAGTTCATATTTTTGAAAAATTGCATTTTTAGTCCCTACTATGTGAAATTGGTTTTTAGTCCCTCAACGATTATAAATTGCACTTTTTATTCTTACAAGTTTTTATATCTTTCAAAAGTGCCTTTTGATTCTTTTTATCGTTGACAAAAAGGGAAGAAAGATCAAAGATACTAGTTTTCACTTTCAAATCTCAATTTATCTTTGAACACAAATTTGCATTTTCATACGTCTTTTAGTAAGGGTGAGTTTTTAAAGAAATTGCTTTTCAAAATATTTTTCCGATAATCTTTTGAATTTCCCGTAGCATTTCAAAAATGTTTTTATGCATAGAATTATGGGGAATTAATCCATTATTGGTCATTAACTCATTTGCATGAAATTGTTTAGCCTTACTATCTATATGTTGTGCTTCATTATGTGCTTATATGGTTTATTCCCTATTGTGCAAATATTTTGTATGACTTGACCTTTTCATGCTTAAAATTGCTTAGTTTTTACATTGGGTCTTTTTGTACTTTTTAGAAAATATAGGGATATTTGTGAAATAAACGGTTTCATTTGTTTTCGGGATTTCCTTGTTGAATCTTTTTAAAACAAAAGCATTTTTAGTAGTTTTAAAATATTTCTAAACTATTTGGGAGTTTTCGAATTAGTTTCGGGTGTTTATGCAAATTGCCTATTTTATATTCTCTCTTCTTACTTAGGTCCTTGAAGTTTTTCAAAATTGCATTTAGTCCCTAAACTTTTGAAAAATGCATATTGACCCCTATACTTTTCAAAGATTAAAGTTTACCCCTTGATTTCTTAAAATCGGTTCAAATATTCTTATTGGTAAAAAGGGGAGAAATTATTGGTCAAACTTTTTCAAAATTGAAACAAACACTCTATGCATTTTGTGAGGGGGAGTTTTTTAAAAATTATCTTTAAAAACTAACATGCTTGATTAATCGTTTGTACTAATCGTTTAACTCATAATTGCACTAATCGTTTGCGTTTATAGAAAGCTTATAAGATGATAATCTTCCGATCTAGAAGTTGGTAAAACGTTCTTATCCCTTATCTCTTTCTTTCATCTTGTTTCATGCTTTACATTGTTAATCTTTATGCATTTCAAAATTAAAATGTTTTAAATGCTTTTAACCCTTGATCTCTCTATGTTGTTTTTCAAAATCTATTCACTTGAGTTTTAGCTCTTCTATGATTAGTTGTTTGATTTTATTTTATTATCCCGTCTTTTTGATGAAGACAAAGGGGGAGAAATATGTGCACTAAAACTTTCAAAATTGCACTTTTTAATACTCACAAATGCATTTTATATCTTATATTCATTTTTACTTAAATGCTTATTGTGAGGGGGAGCTAAATTTCATAAGATCTTATACTTTCATATCATTCCTAAGGTGTTTTAGTGAAGGATTTGTCATCATAAAAAAGGGGAGATTGTTGGCATATAGCCTCCCTTATAGGTTGTTTTAATGTGACAAATCCTCTTGTGTTTAGTGTGCTAATTATTCTTGTTTTACATATTCTATCTTGCACTCTAATTCATCAAAAACACATTCTTTATCATTTAGATCAAAGCTTTATTGTTTTATCTTAAGAAACTAATTCTCATACAAATAGTTTTAACCTTATCTTTGTGTACATTGAGAATTAGCTTTAGTGATCAACTACAAAGTTTATTAGAATGATGTTCTCTACAACTCTCGTGAAGAAGGTTTTCTGATCCGAGCATCACCGCAAAAGATATACTCACTAAAAGGTGTTTTAGACCTTTGGTGCGGTACACCGGAGGTTCTGTGCGGTACACCGCAGCCCACGGACTACACCACGGACCAGGGGGCTAGCCCGTCAGAGAGCAAGTGAATTTAGCAAGTTCAGTGCGGTACACCGCACCAACCCCGCGGTGCACCGCAGGTTAGGGTTTTCTGCAGCAAAATGAAGACTAAATAATATATCCGTTGGGGATATTAATATATCCGTTGGAGACAAGTCTTATGACCGTTGGGAGCATTTTGCAGCTATAAATTGAAGGTCTTTCAAGGCTACAATTACACCTTCAACCCATATACATTAAGGGGCTTAATTGTTATCATCCAAGAAGGTGTCAAGAGCTATACATTATCATATCCACTCAATTAAGGAGTTAATCCAATAAGTCACAAAGTTCTATCTACTCAAGAGGAGTCTTTCATGCTTAAGTGTTATATCTACTCATTAGGAGATTGTTAGCAAAGTAGTTTCACCCTTTAAACTCTTTGTATTTATCCTCTTAAGTCTAGTTCTTGTAATAGATAGATTAAGAGAGAATTAAGAGTATCGGGAGTATACTCGGTGTCCTTATGTTGTGATTACACAAGAGTTTCCTTTGTGGTTTCGAAGAGGTTGTCCTTCGTGTTATCGAAGAGGTTGTAAGGGTTAGTGTGTTCTCGACCCGGTTAAGAGAGACACGGGAGTTTAGTGAAAAGCTTGAAATCCTAAGGAGTCTTCCTTAGGTAGTGGATGTAGGGAAACCGAACCACTATAAATCGTGTGTATCTTTCTATCCCTACGCTATTTACTTTCCGCACTCTATATGCTTGATAAAATGCTTATATGAATAGTTTGATAATATTGTCTTTTAGGATTATCTAGTTCATGACTATTTAGTTTGATTATATGCTTACTAGTATGAATATCGTGATTATGTTTATCTAACTAATCAAACTTTGGTCTTCTAAGTTAGTAAGAGAATAGATAATCGATTTACTTGTTTAACTTATATATCGAACCTCTAACTTATTCTTTGCATGATCCCATGAGTGTTTGATATATTAGTTGACTTAGAAGTTTTTCTCTTAAACTTATTATTGTCCAAAAGATTTTTAATTAGGCATTAATCTTATTAGTAATCCTATTCACCCACCCCCCCACCCCCCCCCCCCCCCCCCCCACCCCCTCTAGGACTTTCAATTGGTATTAGAGCCTAACTTTACGTGAATAGCTTAACCGTTAGTAGAGTAAACGATTTGGAATTTAATCTTTTGGAAGAGTTGTTTTCTACACAACCTCCATTTTCTTGTAGGTGATCGTTACTTTGCTTGGAGGAAACAAATGGAAGAATTAATATACGAAAGAACACTCAAATCTTGAAAAAGGAAAATCCGGTGATTTCTTTTCTTTATCTCGTATATATTTTTGCGTTCCTCCTTATGGCTTGTGAAAATGATTATGATTTGGTTTTGATTTGATTAGTTGTGTTTATTGTTATCTTTGGATATTATCTTGTGATACTAATCATTTGTTTAATGTTATTAGTGATATTTCATCTAATTCTCATGAATGATGTTTTTGCTCTTTAGCTCTTAGAATTTTGGTAATTGCATTTTAGTCCACTTGTATGATCGTTAGTTTAATACTTAAATTTTCACTCCTTTGAAGTCAATACAAGCCATCCCAATGCACTAATCAGAATAATCAGAATATACTGCAAGCAAAACAGACATCAATTAACTGTAATTATAATGTAGTATTAGCTATAGATACATATATAGATATAGAGAAATATATATAACCTTGATAATAGGCTTTTCAGTTATGATTATTCTAACCCAACCTACATAAGGCAAGAACCTGCATAAATAAAACAAACAAAATGGTAAATACATTAATTAATAATTATTATATAATGTCATAAATTGTTAACTTACCCAACAGCTCGTCCCATAATATGATGCCTTTGTAACCAAAGTTGACCATGAGCATACAAAAGTCTATCATCTCCAGAGTTATTATCCCCTACAAAATCATTTTCATACAATTAAAATATTAATCCATTAGATAAAATATTACTTTATTTATGTAAAATTTATACCTTTAGTTAGAACATCAACTTCTCCAGAACCTTCACGCTCATGAACCTTGATCACTCTATGAACAATGGGAATTTCACGACCCTATTAAACAGACATAGAAACTAATTAGCAGAAGATAATAAGTTTTCGAAAATGTTAATTGATTAAACTTACATCAACATTAAATACAACTATTTCTCCAGCTCGAATTGGATCGTTACTCATATGTAAGAACAAAATGTCACCCTGTAATAAATAAAGATTTTGTACTCTTGGATAAAACTGTAAAAGAAATAGATGAATGATTACTGAATAAAAGGGGTAATTACTCTTTTAAAGCCAGGCTCCATACTTCCAGAGAGTACAACAACTACAGGTGATTCACTACCAGTTACACACATTAATCCTTTCCATATAATCAAAGCTGACGTAACAATTAAACCTGAAGAAGATTCGAAATCAGAATCTTAGAAAAGTAATTCTTCACTTATAGATCTATATAATGTATTATTCTCAATTACAATTTGAAAATCAAGCTTAACACGCTTCAATTGAATTATTGTATGTAAAAGTATAACAAAAACCACGAATACACGAAGAACGTAATTTCAACAAAATGCTTAAACCCTATTAGAGAGAAAAGTCGATAAAGAAAAGGAAGATACGTGAAATTCAAGCTTACGGACAAAGAATTCTGTAATTAGTTTCAAGATTTAACATTTACAATCAATGACTGGAAAATTAATAACATCAATCATACAAAATGATACATACACACGACCTACAAATCTATACATACATACATACATAACACAACCAATGTGAATACATATATGTAGAGAGAGAGAGGGGAAACGAACCAAGGCTAACGGCTTGAGTAAGGAGTTGTCTGTACTGAATAGATTTGATTGAATCGATCTGCTCTCCGATCCAACCCATTTTTTCCTCTTTTTCTTTTCTCTTAACTGAAACCCTTTTTAACACTCGTAGCAGTAAAGTGGGAGAAAAATGGAATGCTCGCACTATTTATACAACGACGTGAGTGAAGACGGGTGTGGAAAATGGGGCGATGCAAGAATTTCTTTTGTTTCTACTAAAAAATTTGGGCGGATATAGAATTCTTTTTGGATTAAAAACGTTAGAAGATTTTAATAAAAAAATGTTAAAGCATAATATATAAATACAGAAAATAAAAACTAACTTGGTTGAAATATATGCATTTCAATTATATGTTAAAAAATTCATGCTTTTTTTTTTTTCAAAGCATAATATATTGATAGATAAAGAAGGTTACAAAGTTACCCAACCCCTATTGGGTCCAAATCACCATAAAGGATAGATGCTAACCGGGAAGGGATACACACATCCCAGTCACCAAACAAACTGCTTAAAAGCTGTTGTTTAGCAACCCAGTCAGCTGCAAGATTTTTACCCCTAGAAATAAGAGTAAAAGAAGGACTCGAAAGTTCCGCCAAAAAATAAAAAATTACAGATAATGTTCTTAATAGAATGATAAGAGACTGGAGATCCTGAAAAAAAGGGGCTTCATGATAAGCTCAGCATCATTCTCAATGATAACGCTTCCAAAAGGGTAGTCAAGTGCCATTTCGGTTGCTTTAAGGATTCCCGTGGCTTCTACTTCTAACACCAAATCTGCCTCGATATTCCAACTTTTACCTGTTACAAGTTCACCATTAGGGTTTCTTACTAAACATGCAATTGCTGCCCCTTTATCTGAAAAGGCAGCATCACAGTTTATTTTAAACATATTACGTGGAGGTTTTTTCCATTTTTCTTTGAATTTCATATTTATGTTGGGGTTGTTGTTATTACTAGGTATGATATTTTGAGTTGGGGTACCCCTCTATTAATTTTATCCAAATAATTAATTTCATTTGGGTTTGAGATTTTAAAATATTCTTTCCAATTTTCAATAGAATTGTTGATAGTTCTAATAGGGTCACAATTTTTTCCATTATATATAAAATTGTTTCTATTCTTCCATATTTGCCAAAGGATGGTGCAAATAAGTTCTAAAATTCTATCTTCTTTTTTAAAAGATTTTGTAATTTGTTGGACAAAGTTTAAGATCCATTGATCAATTCTATTAGTGCTATCATTATTAGATTTTATATTAAGAGGGCTGGTGAACCAAAAACATTTGGCCCAAGGGCATCTAAAAAGCATGTGTTCTACAGTTTCAATGTTATCATTGCATATTTTGCACAGGCTAGTGTCACTGCACTTTCTATTAAAGAGATTTTCTTCAGTGGGAAGGAGATTTCTAATAGCTCTCCACATGAAGTTTCTAATTTTGGTTGGGGTTTCCATATGCCAAATTAGCTTCCAGAGGTCTTTACTCCTAGTAATAGAACTAGTTGGTTTGTTTTGATTTTTTATAATATCTTTTTGGCTTTCTTCATTTTTTAACTTATGATAAGTTTCTTTAACAGTAAAGATTCCATTTTTGCAGTAATTAATACAAATAAGGTCTTCACAATTTATCTTGGGTATAATCATATTTTCAATTTTATCACTTATATCCTTGTGATAAATTTTCCTAACAAGACTAGTATTCCAAGTTTTATCTTCTTTCATAAGGTGTATGACCTTTGTTACATTATTATCATTAGGTTTTATAATGCTATTATTGTTATTGATCCAGTTATGGTTATGTAGGTTAATACTTGTTCCATTCCCTATCTTCCATTTTATATCTTTTTCAAAAGTCCCTCTCCCTATAAGGATACTCCTACTATAAGGTGGATTTTAAAATTGTAATTGAGAATTATAATATTATATAGATCTATTACTTTTTCTAAGTTTCTGATTTTGAATCTTTTCCAGGTTTGATTGTTACGTCAGCTTTGATTATATGGAAAGGATTAATGTGTGTAACTGGTAGTGAATCACCTGTAGTTGTTGTACTCTCTGGAAGTATGGAGCCTGGCTTTAAAAGAGTAAATAGCCCTTTAATTCAATGATCATTCTTTTATTTCTTTTACAGTTTTATCCAAGAGTACAAAATCTTTATTTATTACAGGGTGACATTTTGTTCTTACATATGAGTAATGATCCAATTCGAGCTGGAGAAATAGTTGTTTACCCAGGAGAGCTTTGTTCATAAGGTGTAGATCTCTAAACCCCATTCCTCCTTCAAATTTGGATATGGTTAGAAGGTCCCAATTAGCCCAATGAATTCTTTTTTTGCCTTTATCACCCCACCAAAATTGTGCAATGATAGATTGTATTTGATTTACCATATTTTAGGAAAAATAAAGTTAGACATCATATAATTAGGTAAGCTTTGAATGATAGCTTTGATAAGTATTTCTTTACCTCCTTCAGAGAGAAATAGAGTTTTCCAATTTTCAAGTCTTTGCAAGACTTTATCTATAAGGAATTGAAGGTCTTTAGTTTTAGATCTACTCCATTCTGTAGGGAGACCCAAGTAATTACCCAGATTGTGGGTTTTTTTCATGTTAAGTCTTTTAGCCATCAAATTTTGAAGGAAAATAGGTATGTTAGGGCTAAAGATGATACCACATTTGTCGATATTCAGACAAAGGCCTGTCCCATTTTTATAGATGTTCATGATTTCAATAAAGGATTGTATTTCTATATTCTCAGCATTGAGAAAAAATAGGCTATCATCTGCAAAAAGAAGATGAGTTATTTCAGGGCAATTGTTACCAATTTTGATACCTCGTATTAGTAGTTTTTCTTTTTTATCCCTAACAAGGTCATTTAAAGTTTGAGAAATTAGGCAGAAGATCAGGGGTGAAAGGGGATCTCCTTGTCTAATGCCTCTAGTAGGTTTTTGTAAATGGTGGATATCACCATTGATCATAATAGAATATGTTACAGAGGTAATACAGATCATAAGTTTCCTGATCCAATCTCTATGAAAACCCATTTTAATCAATAGATCTTGTAAAAAATCCCATTCCACATATTCATATGCTTTTTGAATATCAGCTTTAATAGCTAACATATATTTTTTTGTTGTTTTTCTTCTTTTAATATGAGTTATTACTTCATGTGCTATCATAGTGTTCTCTTGAATAACTCTATCTGGCATAAAAGCACTTTGATTTTCACCTACTAGTGAATTCATATAACGTTGTAGTCTATTAACCAAGATTCTTGCTATAATCTTATATATAAAGTTAGAGCAGCTGATGGGTCTATAATGTTTAATGTTAGTTGGTTTACTAATTTTTGGGATAAGAGTAATAATAGTTTGATTGATATCTTCTAAATCCCCTTGGTTGTTCCAGAAGTTATTAATAACTCTCATGATATCAAGTTTAATTATTTCCCAATAATGTCTAAAGAAATTTCCATTATAGCCATCTGGTCCTGGTGCCTTATTGGGTCCTAGTTCCCAGATTGCTTTTTTGACTTCTTCCTCATTAATGGGTTTATTAAGGTTGTCAGCCCCTTTTCCATCTATCCTAGTGGAAATGAGGTCAATTGTGTTTTTGTAGTCCCTAGGGCCCACATTTGTAAAGATATTATTGAAATAGGTTGTGATTTCATTGTTAATATCATTTTTATTCTCTAACCATTCTCCATTATCATTGGTTAAATTAGTGATTTTATTTTTGCTTGGTTAAATTAGTGATTTTATTTTTGCTTCTTCTTTCCTTAGTACAAGCATGATAGTACTTAGTGTTTTTCTCACCTTTTTCTAACCATAAATTTCTAGATCTAGTTTTCCAAAAGGCTTCTTCTCTATTCCATGTTTCTTCTAATTCTTTTATAGTAGAATTGTATTCATCCCAATTGAAATTGGGTGTGTTAGAATTAGAAATGACTTCTAATTTTTTGATAAGTTTATCAATTTGGATTTTATTATTGCCAAATTTTTTTCTGTTCCAATCCCTTAGTGCAAGACTACATTTTTTGAATTTGTAGTTAATGACACTATTAGGGCTACCCCTTAGGGTTTTGAAGTCATGCCAGACTTTTTTAATAATGTTGAGACAATCAATATCAGTTGTCCAGAAATTTTCAAAATAGAATCTTCTTTTTTTATGATTCATATTCTTATCATGATGTAATATAATGGGACAATGGTCTGATCCAATAGCTGGGACAACAGCTGTCCAGGCATTGGGGAAAAAAATATCCCAGATGTTATTATGGAGGGTTCTATCAAGAATAGCCTTAATAATTTTATTATTGGATCTTTTATTAGTCCATGTGAATTTACACCCATAAGAAGGGGGTTCTTCTAATTTATGGAAATTAAAAAAATTATTAAAAAAATTTATGGATTTCTTAAGACAAATCTTACCTCCTAATTTTTCTTTAAGAAATCTAATACAATTAAAATCCCCTAAAATAGACCAAGCAAAATTTTGGGGGGTTAAGTTTATTTAATAAATTAAGACTTAATTCTTTTTTATTATCATAGGGGCTTAAATAAACATAGGTATAAAAGATGGGGGTATTTTTATCATTAAACAAAGTAGTGTGGATAAAAAATTCATTACTTTTTATAACTTTTATTTTCATATTCTTCTTCACGAGTAAAGCTAAACCGCCCCTCACCCCACAAGGTTCCACCATATGAAGCAGGGTCATATCAAGCGTAATAGCTAAATTATTGATAACATTGTGGTGGGGCCTAGGGTGTGATAAAATAAGATATAATTAAAGTGCAAAAACACCCTAAAACTACACGGTTCTGCAAGTATACAGATCGTATGCAAGTTTTAGATAAAGATTCGTTCCGCAGAGACTACAGAGGTTAGGAGAATCTTATGCAAATAGCAAGTGCAAATAATTAAAGCTAGAACAAATAAACGGAAATAAAAGTAAGATAAATAGATTTTTGTTTGGTTTTCTAATAAATTAAACTAAGAATAATTAACAGACAGAAAAGTAAAGACGAAAGAGAAGTAATATGAGAAGATAGCTTAAGTTATTAGCATGTAATCCCCACTAGTTTTGCCGTTCTAAACATGTAAGGGTGAATTATGTAGTATTTCCCTAATCGGTTCCAATATGCTATCGGTAGTTTAAAATAGGATTTACCTGTGTCAATAAGGCTTCCTAAGCAAACTTTTCCTGTAATTGGTAAAGAGTCACAAGACTCAACCATAGTGATTATCTAGCTAGGTTGGGTTGTCAGATCAAACCTACAACTAAACGTTATGTGCTAAACATGCAATTAAACACCGTTGTCAATGGTATCCTAATTACTAGATGGTAATTCTAATGGCGGCCGTCCACAAGAACACAGAATATAATTCCAAACACATAAACAGAGAATAAAAACTATAATTCTATTTAAAACATTAAATTCCCAAATTAGATAGATGTCAATCAAAACTAGGGTTCATACATATATGCTAAAACTTAAGCTAAAGAAATTTAGTTCATGAAAGAAAAGAAAGAAATTACAAAATTAAAGGTAGAAGAAGACATTGTTGATGACAGCTCCTTCCGGACTTCTCTCTTGTGTTCTAAGCTTCCTCTTGGTTTAAGGTTTCACCAAGGATGTTTTAAGAGTGTTAAGAGGCTGTATTTATAGTGTAGAGGTTGACCTAATTCGTTTGGTGGAGATAACTTCAAGTAATGGACTCCTGGCCCAACTCAAATTCGTAAGGAAAACACTGCTGCGTTGTTTTGAGTGTATCTTCTTCGTTATTGGTCGGATTTTGCTCCATAAGATACCAAAAGAATCGCAACAGAATTATCTTAACCCTTTAAAAGGAAATTACCAAATTCGGCCTATTTCTTAGGTAAAAACACCAATCTTTAGACGTGTGTGCAGAATCCCAGATTTAGGCAGCTTTTCCTTTTCCATCTTTTTAGCAATTGTTTCCTTATCTCCAATTTCCATGCAAATCTCCTTCCATAAGTTGTAGTCTTTGACTTGGACTCTAATTAATCTCCATAATTATCTTTAAAGCTTCACACTAAATAAACAATTAAACCCAATATGCTCTAAAAATAATAATTCTACAAATCAAGACCCAAAATAGGAAAGTGCACTAAAATAAGCTAAAATCAACCTATAAACTAATAAATAAGCCTAAAATGATGTCTCATGAGTTTATTTTACTATCACAAATGAGGAGACATCAAGACCCCCAACTCAAAGTTGTATTGTCCCGATACAATAAAAGTAAAGAACAGTAGGGTAGTCAAAATAAACAAAAAGAAGTCGAAGGAAATCAAGAACAAAATATAATGAGTGATCCTAGAGCATAAATTCCAAAAAATCTCATGTAGTAATGCTTAAGAACTAATACACAAAGATGCTTAATATACATGCAATCAACATTCCATAAATTCCAGTTAAGATTAATTTCGCAATGTCAGAAAGAGAGGATGATAACTTAGTTCAGGTTAATGGCTATAGGTTGTTCATAGGTCCAAAATCTAGCATCCGATGGTCCACTCACTTACTACCTAATAGCTCAATTGTTTCTCCATCTAGTAGTTAGAAATCCTAAGGTCTTGGTTATAACTTGGCTTAAGGACGGGTGTGGTATATTTGGATAATGAAAAGTGAGCTTTTGGCTGTCTCCTCACTAGCCATCAACGAATCGCCCTAGAGCTTGAGTTGTTCACTCAAAGATGTTCTCACTCAACCCAATTTATTGATGCTTTTTAATGTGCATCCCCAATAATCCCAATTAAAACCTTTGATGATATAAAATCCACTTTGCCGGTCCGAATATATATTTTCTCTTTTCAAATCAATTTTTTTCTTTTGTATAGTTATGATTCTCTTTTGATGTTGAGATATCACACTATTTTCTTTTATATAGATATATTCTTTCTTTTTATGCCCTTGTTGGCAAAATTAGCTCGTAGCTTCTTTTTCATTCACTATTACCCCGGCAAAGGGTTACAATAATAACAATTTCATCATCAATAAAATCACAAATATAATTCCCAACTCCCAAAGTTCCCTAATAATGAAACCCACCACCCTAAACTCAAGCTCTAAAACGAGTGTCTCAGGTTTTGCGATTCGAGTGCGGGTCATATAGATAAGTCCTACAAACTAAGGGTAAGGATTATAATTTGTTTCAATAAAGGCTTTAGAAAGGCTCAGAGGGGCTAAGACGGATAAATAACAATAATATTAAACAAAAGGGTGAGAAAGTATAAAGGCTTCAAGTGTTTTATCATGAAAGAACTGCCTTAGTCATTTTTCTAACTACCGGATTTCGTTGCTTTTTCATTATTAGTTCATAGACAAGTGGGTTTTCAACTAATTTTAAACCTCACGTTCTACACACCAAATAACTATTCCTAAGTTTCAACGTGATTTCTTAGCATTGCTTATTAACTTTTCTATCCTTTATTTCCTGTTTTCATACATGCATCTAAACAATTTTGTTGCATCTTTCAAAAACATATACCTACTATCATTGACCTAATAAAATTATGCTCAAATAGGTCCATTCAAGATATTCTATGCCTTAATTCAACCTAAAAAATTTAAATTTTATGCAAAAACGAAAAGAAGATGAGGACAACGAATCCCCACCGCCAACTCAAAAAGTGAGCCGTGTCCCCACGACTCGAAAAAGACTCAAGAATGGAATAAAATTTAAAATAAAACTAACTAAACTACCTAATGCATCCAAGCTATTGAGAAAAAATTAGAATGACCTACCTGGTTGGCCATAGCGATCCATCATATCATCCTCATCTTCAGAAGCTGAGGGATCGGTGTAATCATCTATATCCTTGTACAAGGTCGAATTCTCTATCTTTGTTTCCAATTGCATGATTTCTACCCAAAGGTCTTTGTTATCTTCACGTAATCTTTCAACTTCGTTCTGTAACTGAATAGCCCAAGGAGGAAGATCATAAGCAATCTTGGAAGAAGAGGTAGAAGAACCTTGGTCTTGGATTTTTATCTTGTCTAAAGGCCTCCTTGATGGTGTGGACATTCTAGCAGTTAGTCTCTTCTTTGGTAGTGGTTGTTCAGGTGCCTTTTCTTTTGATTCAGAAACCTCATCAATAATGATGGGTTTTTCAATGGTGGCTCCAGGCAATCTCTTATTCTTCCCAAGGATTGAACACTTTCTCTTGTATTCCATAGCTTCAGATCTGTTAGTCATGCTTGATTCACCCACAACTCAAGTTATACCAAGGATGGATAATACCCGAGCTAGCACCCCGTGGCACGGGTTTTGAGCGTGCGGACCAGGGGTGCGGTGCAGGGGGTAGTCCGCGGCATGTCCGTCAAAAAACCCGTGGTACCCAACCCGTGGCACGGGTTTTTACCGTGCGGACTAGGGTCCGATGTACCGCGCCATGCCCCGCGAATTTTTTTTGACTTTCTGGATAAAACCCGAGCTAGCTAACCCGTGGTACGGGTTTTTGGGGCGCGGTGCATCCCTGCGCCAGTCTTGAAGTTCCTCCAGATTGTTCCTTTTGACCCCAAACTCGTTTCCTACACAATAACACACTACCTTTCTCTCCTATTAGCTTGAAAACACAATTATAAATATACACTAACTTAAAATTCTACACTACAAAGTAAAAACAACTAATCTAAAAAGCAATTAAAACAAGGGGTGTCTCCCAAGAGCACTTTTGTTTAACGTCTTTGAGTTAGACGTGTACCTCAGGCTAAGCGCATTCAACAAGGTAGATTTTCTCCCCTTACCCAAAGTCCTCACTGTCATAGTATCTCTTCAAACGCTGGCCATTCACCATGAATGTCCGTTGCTCGGCTGGATTTTCAATCTCAATCGCTCCATGCGGTGTGACTTTGGTAACAATGTAAGGTCCTCCCCAACGGGATTTAAGCTTTCCTGGGTAGTTCGAAAATCGAGAGTTGTATAATAAAACCTTCTGTCCGATCTCGAAATGCTTTGGACGGAGTCGTTTATCATGCCATCGCTTTGTTTTCTCCTTATAGAGACGTGAATTTTCATAGGCAAGATAACGAAGCTCCTCCAATTCGTTCAACTGCATCATCCTTTGCTTCCCGGCCAAGTCTGGGTCTAGATTCAGAGTTTTAATAGCCCAGTAGGCTCGAGCTTCAAGTTCAATCGGTAGATGACACGCTGTACCGTAGACCATGCGATATGGAGATGCCCCAACTGGTGTTTTAAATGCTGTTCTGTATGCCCAGAGAGCATCATCTAGCTTTAAAGACCAGTCTTTCCTTGATTTGTTCACGGTCTTCTCAAGAATAGATTTGATTTCCCGGTTGGAAACTTCAGCTTGACCGTTAGTTTGTGGGTGATAACCGGTTGAAGTACGATGTTTTACTCCAAACTTTTTAAGAAAATGTCTCACGGGAGCATTAAGAAAATGGGTACCTTTATCACTGATGAGAACACGTGGCGTACCGTGTCTTGAAAAGATGTTTGATTTTAAGAATTTAATCACTGTTTGAGCATCGTTTTTTGGTGTTGCCACTGCTTCTACCCATTTCGATACATAGTCTACTGCAAGCAAAATATAAAGATTTCCATAGGAAGTGATGAAAGGTCCCATGAAATCTATTCCCCATTGGTGGGGCCTAGGGTGTGATAAAATAAAATGTAATTAACGTGCAAATAACACCCTAAACTACACGGTTCTGCAAGTATACAGATCGTATGCAAGTTTTAGATAAAGATTCGTTCCGCAGAGACTACAGAGGTTAGAAGAATCTTATGCAAATACCAAGTGCAAATAATTAAAGCTAGAACAACTAAACGCAATTAAAAGTAAAGACAAATAGATTTTTGTTTGGTTTTCTAATAAACTAACTTAAACTAAGAAATTAAAGACAGAAAAATAAATATGAAAGAGAAGTAATATGAGAATATAGCTTAAGTTATTAGCATGTAATCCCCACTAGTTTTGCCGTTCTAAACATGTAAGGGTGAATTATGTAGTATTTCCCTAATCGGTCCCAATATGCTATCGGTAGTTTAAAATAGGATTTGCCTGTGTCAATAAGGCTTCCTAAGCAAACTTTTCCTGTAATTGGTAAAGAGTCACAAGACTCAACCATAGTGATTATCTAGCTAGGTTGGGTTGTCAGATCAAACCTAAAACTAAACGTTATGTGCTAAACATGTAATTAAACACCGTTGTCAATGGTATCCTAATTACTAGATGGTAATTCTAATGGCGGCCGTCCACAAGAACACAGAATATAAATTCAAACACATAAACAGAGAATAAAAACTATAATTCTATTTAAAACATTAAATTCCCAAATTAGATAGATGTCAATCAAAACTAGGGTTCATACATATATGCTAAACTTAAGCTAAAGAAAATTAGTTCATGAAAGAAAAGAAAGAAATTCCAAATCTAAAGGTAGAAGAAGACATTGTTGATGACAGCTCCTTCCAAACTTCTCTCTTGTGTTCTAAGCTTCCTCTTGGTTTAAGGTTTCACCAAGGATGATTTAAGAGTGTTAAGAGGCTGTATTTATAGGTTAGAGGTTGACCTAATTCGTTTCTTTAGAGATAAGTTAAGTAATGGACTCCTAGCCCAACTCAAATTCGTATGGAAATAAAGATAAACACTGCTGCGTTGTTTTGGTCATAACTTCTTTATTATTGGTCCGATTTTGCTCCACAAGATACCAAAAGAATCGCAACAGAATTATCTAGACCCTGTAGGAGTAATTTACCAAATTCGGCCTCTTTATTAGGTAAAAACGCCTATCTTTGCAGAATCCCAGATTTAGGCAGCTTTTCCTTTTCCATCTTTTTAGCAATTATTTCCTTATCTCCAATTTCCATGCATATCTCCTTCCATAAGTTGTTGTCTTTGACTTGGACTCTAATTAATCTCCATAATTATCTTTAAAGCTTCACACTAAATAAACAATTAAACCCAATATGCTCTAAAAATAATAATTCTATAAATCAAGACCCAAAATAGGAAAGTGCACTAAATTAAGCTAAAATCAACCTATAAACTAATAAATAAGCCTAAAATGATGTCTCATGAGTATATTTTACTATCACAAATGAGGAGACATCACCCATACATCAAAGATTTCAACTTCAAGAATATTATTAAGCGGCATCGCGTCTCTTTTTGATATATTGCCAGTTTTTTGGCATATGTGGCATGACTGGACGAAACTGTGACAATCTTTGTGTATGGTTGGCCAATAGAACCCAGATTGAAGAATTTTAACTGCGGTTCTATCGCCCTTAAAGTGACCTCCATAAGGTGAACTATGACAACTTTCAATAATTTTCTCCATCTCACCTTCGTGTACGCATCTTCTAACCACTTGGTCACTACATATCTTCCAGAGGTATGGTTCATCCCAATAATACTGTTTGGCCTGGTGGTTCAATCTTTGTCTTTGTTGTGGGTGGAAATCTTTGGGAAAGACACCACTCACAATAAGGTTGACTAGATCTGCATACCATGGCACAAAAGCACGTTTAATAGCAAAAAGTTGTTCATCAGGGAATACCTCTTTAACCAACAATGGTTCTTTGTTCGCATTAGATCCTTCGAGCCTTGGTAAATGATCAGCAACTTGATTATCGCATCCTTTTCGGTCTCGAATATCTATGTCGAATTCTTGAAGCAACAGTACCCATCTAATAAGACGCGACTTAGCGTCCTTTTTCTCCATGAGGTACCTAATAGCTGAATGGTCCGTGTATACAATAGTTTTCTTCCCAACCAGATAGGGACGAAATTTATCGAAAGCATAAACTACGGCCAACATCTCTTTCTCCGTTACTGTATAATTCATCTGGGCAGCGTTGAAAGTCTTACTTGCATAGTAAATCGTGTGGAAAATCTTGTCTTTCCTCTGTCCCAACACAACACCCATAGCGTGATCACTAGCATCGCACATAAGTTCAAACGGAGCTTTCCAATCAGGAGGTATAACAATAGGTGTAGAGATCAGTTTTTCCTTGATCGTAAAAAACGCTTGAAGACATTCTTCAGTAAAATTAAAAGGAGTATCCTTTTCAAGTAAAGAGCAAAGCGGTTTGGCGATCTTGGAGAAATATTTAATAAATCTTCGATAAAATCCTGCGTGACCCAAGAAACTTCTCACTCCTTTAACAGAAACTGGAGGTGGTAGTGTTTTGATAACCTCAATTTTAGCACGATCAACCTCCATCCCTGCCTTCGAAACTTTATGTCCCAACACAATTCCCTCTTGAACCATGAAGTGGCATTTTTCCCAATTAAGCACAAGATCTTTTTCTCTACATCTCACAAGGACCTTCTCTAGATTACTCAAACAATCATCAAAACTGTCTCCGAACACCGAAAAATCATCCATAAACACCTCCAAGTATTTATCAATCATGTCCCAAAATATAGCCATCATGCACCTCTGGAACGTGGCAGGTGCATTGCATAAACCAAACGGCATTCTTCTATAAGCAAAAGTACCAAACGGACATGTAAAAGTTGTTTTGTGTTGATCGAGGGGATCCACACAAATCTGATTATAACCCGAATATCTGTCTAGGAAACAATAATATTCTCTCCCTGGAAGCTTGTCTAGCATCTGATCAATGAACGGTAACGGGAAGTGATCTTTCTTTGTTGCTTTGTTCAGTCTTCGGTAATCCATGCACACTCGCCACCCCACAACTGGTCTTGATGGTATGGCTTCGCCTTGATCATTAAGGATGGTGGTGAAACCTCCTTTCTTTGTAACACATTGCACTGGACTAACCCAATCACTGCTAGCAATCAGATAGATAATTCCTGCGTCTAACAACTTGATAACTTCCTTCCTCGCTACTTCTTTCATAGCTGGCATGAGTCTTCTTTGTCCTTCAATAGATCGCCCACCTTCGTTCTCAAGAATGATTTTGTGTTTGCAAACGGAAGGACTGATTCCCGTGATGTCGGCAATAGTCCATCCATTTGCTTCTTTGTTTGCGCGAAGTACTTGAAGTAGCTTCTCCTCTTGAGGACCTGAAAGGTTAGCAGAAATAATAACAGGCAAAGTTTTGTTCGTACCGAGATATGCATAGCGTAGGTGATCCGGAAGTGGTTTTTCTTCGAGAACAGGTGGACATATTATAGATGGTTGTTTCATTGGTTCAATGTCACCTGGCTCTCGAAGTAGTTCTCTCACGTTTAATCCTAATGCAGCAACATCTTCAGGGGGAATCTCGAGTTCTGGTGTTTCAGGTGCTAAGGTTTTGTCAAGATCATCATTTAAGTTCTCTTCATTGAAGACTTCTTGCGTAATTTTTTCGATGACATCTACCTTGGAAACACTCGTCTTTTGCTTTAGGATACTTCATAGCCTGAAACACATTAAATCGTATCTGTTCGCCTTGTACTCTCATGATCAACTCACCATTTTCAACATCGATTAGTGTACGCCCCGTGGCTAAGAATGGTCTACCCAAAATGATGGGGACGTTCTTGTCCGCGTCGTAGTCAAGGATAATAAAATCACAAGGAAAAATAAAAGAGCCAGCTTTAACTAAAACATCTTCAATTTTACCTATTGGCCGTGAGAGGGAGCGATCTGCCATTTGTAGTACCACAGATGTAGGTACTACTTCTCCGATATTAAGCTTCTCGAACAGGGATTTAGGCATGAGATTGATGCTCGCACCTAAATCACACAATGCTTTCCAGGTCCAACTTTCTCCAATGTCGATAGGAATTGTAAAACTTCCGGGATCTTTTAGTTTCGATGGCAACTCACTTTGACATATAGCACTGCACTCCCTAGGTAATCCAATTGGTTCCCCAGTCTCTATACTTCGCTTGTTGGAGAGAATGTCTTTCATAAATTTCATGTAGCTTGGCATCCTTTTGAGAGCTTCAACAAGGGGTATATTAACTTCCAATTTCTTCAACATGTCAACGAACCTCTTGAATTCCAGGTCATTGTCCTTCTTTCTGACACGTGAAGGGTATGGTGGTGGAGGGCGTGTATTGAGTTCCACTGGTTGTTTTGGCGGTTCTGGTGTCTCGGCTTGGACACTCTTTGGTTTAACTACCTCCTTGACTGTATCTTTGATTGTTTCTTTCCCCCTTTGTTCTGGAATAGGGATAGGTTCTGGTTCTGGTCTAGGTGGAGGCAGTTGCTTTCCACTTCGCAATTCAACTGCATGGCAAGAATCATCTCTAGGAGTGATAGTATCACTTGGGAGTTGCCCTTTCGGCCTAGTTTGTAATGTACTCGCCATCTGTGATATAGTATGCTCTAGTTGCTTTATAATCTTCTCCTGAGTTCGAACTTTCTGTTGGCTGTGACTTATTTTCTTCTCAACTGTTTGCATTAATTTAGTCAGACTTGAAGTCAAACTCTGGAGTTGTTCTTGTTTTGCCAATTGCATTGATTGTTTAGGTGGATCTTTCTTTGGTTCTTAACGAGTTTTCTTAACAATGGGTGCCTTTTTCTGAGTAGGTTGCGGAGGATTATAAGGTTGAAGTTGGGATTGCTGATGAATTTCTTGTTTTCTGTCCCAACTTTCTTGTTGTGGAGGTTGTTGATAATTAGTGTAGCTTTCTTGAGGATAATTATAACCATTAGAGTAACCGTTATCTTGAGGATATTGAACGGAAGCTACTGCTGGATTATTCATACATCCTGCCCACACATGATTTCTTGATTCACAACCAAGACACGAAGGAATTGTGCGTACCATATTCACCTGAGCAAGTGTTCGAGCTTGTTCTTTGAGTTCTTTGAGTTGTTTAGCCAAATCTTCAAGTTTCAAAGATGTTGAATCGTCTTCTTTTATTATTCTCTTTGGCCAACTTCTCTCGTTCTCAAGAATTCTCTCCATCCCCAACTCAGCTTCTACCGAATCTAGCAACACAAAACCTGCATTTCCTAACGAATCTGCCTTCTCTCTTGATTTGTCATTAAGGCCTCCATAAAACAAGGTTAAATAATATTCCGGCGAGGATCTATAGTATGGACACCTCGCTTTCTTCTCTGTAAATCGTAACCATGCTTCACCCAAACTCTCTTCCTCTTTCTGTATAAATTGTTCAAGCTCCAACATATCTTTTAAACGTCTACTAACTGGATAGAAACGGTCTAGGAATCGTGCTTGAAGCTTGTCCCAATCTGGAATAACATGAGGGTATTGGGCATCATACCAATCGCTTGCACACCCGGTCAAGAAGAACTGGAACATCAGGTAATATACTTGCTCCCTAGTAACTCCTCTTACGATATAAGCATCACAGATCTGCATGAATTTCTGAATATATCGGATCGGGTCTTGATGTGCATCTCCGCTGAATAATCCATGAGATGCAAATTGAGTTAGCATCCCAGGATCAGGTTTAAATTTAGCGGCTTGGATGTCTGGAGCTCGAATTCCTCGTGGCTCCACTCTAAATTCGATGGGTAGCTCAAGTCTCCTTGGGTTCTCCATCTGTAACTAAATCTGGAAAACAAAAACTAAAAACAAAAAGCGTAAAATAGAACTAACTAAAAATAAAGGCACAAGATATATGCACAAGGACTAACGATGTAGTCCCCGGCAGCGGCGCCAAAAACTTGGTGGGGCCTAGGGTGTGATAAAATAAGATATAATTAAAGTGCAAAAACACCCTAAAACTACACGGTTCTGCAAGTATACAGATCGTATGCAAGTTTTAGATAAAGATTCGTTCCGCAGAGACTACAGAGGTTAGGAGAATCTTATGCAAATAGCAAGTGCAAATAATTAAAGCTAGAACAAATAAACGGAAATAAAAGTAAGATAAATAGATTTTTGTTTGGTTTTCTAATAAATTAAACTAAGAATAATTAAAAGACAGAAAAGTAAAGACGAAAGAGAAGTAATATGAGAAGATAGCTTAAGTTATTAGCATGTAATCCCCACTAGTTTTGCCGTTCTAAACATGTAAGGGTGAATTATGTAGTATTTCCCTGATCGGTTCCAATATGCTATCGGTAGTTTAAAATAGGATTTACCTGTGTCAATAAGGCTTCCTAAGCAAACTTTTCCTGTAATTGGTAAAGAGTCACAAGACTCAACCATAGTGATTATCTAGCTAGGTTGGGTTGTCAGATCAAACCTACAACTAAACGTTATGTGCTAAACATGCAATTAAACACCGTTGTCAATGGTATCCTAATTACTAGATGGTAATTCTAATGGCGGCCGTCCACAAGAACACAGAATATAATTCCAAACACATAAACAGAGAATAAAAACTATAATTCTATTTAAAACATTAAATTCCCAAATTAGATAGATGTCAATCAAAACTAGGGTTCATACATATATGCTAAAACTTAAGCTAAAGAAATTTAGTTCATGAAAGAAAAGAAAGAAATTACAAAATTAAAGGTAGAAGAAGACATTGTTGATGACAGCTCCTTCCGGACTTCTCTCTTGTGTTCTAAGCTTCCTTTTGGTTTAAGGTTTCACCAAGGATGTTTTAAGAGTGTTAAGAGGCTGTATTTATAGTGTAGAGGTTGACCTAATTCGTTTGGTGGAGATAACTTCAAGTAATGGACTCCTGGCCCAACTCAAATTCGTAAGGAAAACACTGCTGCGTTGTTTTGAGTGTATCTTCTTCGTTATTGGTCGGATTTTGCTTCATAAGATACCAAAAGAATCGCAACAGAATTATCTTGACCCTTACAAAGGAAATTACCAAATTCGGCCTATTTCTTAGGTAAAAACACCAATCTTTAGACGTGTGTGCAGAATCCCAGATTTAGGCAGCTTTTCCTTTTCCATCTTTTTAGCAATTGTTTCCTTATCTCCAATTTCCATGCAAATCTCCTTCCATAAGTTGTAGTCTTTGACTTGGACTCTAATTAATCTCCATAATTATCTTTAAAGCTTCACACTAAATAAACAATTAAACCCAATATGCTCTAAAAATAATAATTCTACAAATCAAGACCCAAAATAGGAAAGTGCACTAAAATAAGCTAAAATCAACCTATAAACTAATAAATAAGCCTAAAATGATGTCTCATAAGTGTATTTTACTATCACAAATGAGGAGACATCACATTGAAACCATTCTTAGTCTCGGATAAAAAAAGTACCTCCGGTCTGTGTTTGGAGCAGAGGTCACGCGCCGCCTGGACTGTCAGAGGGTTGCCTATTCCCTGACAGTTCTAGGCGATTTGGATCATTAATGAAGATGGAATTGATCGGGCTCAATTCCAGAAGGCCTTTGTTCATCAACAATTATGCAATCATCTCCAATTTCAATTGATTCGTTCACTTCTTCATCAATTCCGCCGTCGCCTATTATTTCTTCGTCGAGGCTTTGGATGGGTAATTTTTCTTCCTTATGTGTAAATTGCTCAAATTGCTTTTTTCCAGCTTTCTTAATACCCTCCAAGCTTTCTTTTTCTTTTCGTTCTAAACTCTTTTCGATTGAATTTTTTTGTTTATTTTTTGAGCTTTTCCTTTTTTCCCATATGGCTTTATGTCTCATCTTATCGGATTGAGTAATTTGATCTTCGATTATGAAATTATGAGCCATTGTCATGTGGATATACCAACTATCTTGGTCAATTCATTCTTTTACTCTGTTAGCATAGTGAATTTTTGCTGAATCAGATAGTGAGGTGAATTTCTCCATCCTGTATTGAAATAGGCTCGACATATCTGTATTTTCTCCATTATTGCTGGACTGAATAATGTTTTCTGCAGGTACCACTTGAGTTTGAAGGTTGGATGTTTGTACTTCAGTATTGGTTAAAGGGATATGTGTAACAGTAGGTGTATTGACAAAGGATGATTTGGTAGGTGTTGGTGTGAATGGAGAGGAAGGTAGTTCAGTGAGTAGAATAGATTGGTTGACAAAAATTCATGCTTAGCAACTCAATCCATTGCCTTATTTTTACTTTTATGAATAATAGCAAAAGTAGGTTCAAACAATTCGGCAAAACTATAAATATTACAAATTTAATTGTTAATCAAATGACACATAATTGTTTGATTAGAAGAAAAAAGTTTCATAATATTTTTTATATCATTCTCGATAAATTACGCGTCCTGGGATTGGGTTGCATATGAACTGATACTATCACCAAGGGCTCGGGTTTGAGTTCGCTAAGGGTCTGTTTGAGTTCGACTTGTTAGTTATACAAGTCAAGATCAAGCTTTACATTCAAGCTCGTTTACTAAACGAGATAAATTCAAACTTGTATAAGCTCGACTTGTTAAGCTCGTGAACATTTCGGTAAGGGTTCTTTAAGAACTCGTTAATATGCTTGGTGGATATATTCAATTAAAAATTATCAATATATCTATAACTACGTAAATTCTTTGTATATGTAATTAATCATAACTAAAATATTCTATATCTAATAACGTTTTTTTCTGATAAAAAAAAGTATTTTTTATTTTCTTCAAGTCAAATTATGTAATGTGTTGTATATTAGTTTACTTAACTATATTTTAAATGAGATAATTATCCAAATGGTCTTGAAGATACACCCCTAAACCCCGACCACACCTTCTTAATCCTCTCTTCTTACTAAAGGCCATAATCAAATTGTAACGCTATAGGCCAAAAATCTAATTACTTTTTTGCCCTATTTTTTTTCTTATATATACTAATTCTTTTCGGATATTATTTTTAAAACCCTAAAATCTCATCCTCTCTCATCTCTATCCTCTTTTTTCTCTACTTTTCCCATAAATCTCACGGTTCATGGCTTCTTCTCAAGCCATCCGTTTCAAGTTCCAACAGAGATCTGAGCACGAAATTCCACCACGGATCAAGCTCGTTTGCAAAGGATGGATCGATCTCGCCTACGCAAGGAAACCGCCGCCACCTCAGTGCAGAGAAGCTCCATGGTCGGACAGATTTAGCATTTTCTTCGTCTCAGGCGAAGCTCGTCGCATAGTGCTTTTTCGCCATGGTGAGAAGGAGTGAAGCTCCGCGTCCTTCTTCTCTAGTGTTGCGTTCATCGGAGATGGAAAAAAGATGCTCAGCAATGGTGGAACAAATATTTGCAAACGTGCTTAACGGTCCTGTTCAAGCTTGGTTCAATCTGTGCTCGTCGTGAAGATTCCAGCACTCGAGTGAAGAACAACTCGTTCTCAGAAGTCGTTCGTTGCTTCACCGGGAGAGAAGAAGATGTCTCTGGTGGATGCTCGAAGACTGCTTCATGGAGTTCTAGCAGATATTTTGAGCTCCGAGATGACGGCGGTTTTCTTGTATAGACGGTGATTGTGCTCCACGTTGTTTCCTTGTGCAGTCTGCGACTGTGCTCTACATAGCTCCGATCTACATGAATAAAGCTCTGAAGAAGGCTCTGGTGTTGTGAGCTCCGGCACGTGCGATGCTTGAAGACACTGTCATAGTTTTTTTGTCTTTGTAATGCTGCTCAGTACTTTGAATTTGTTTTACTTCTTTTTCCTCATTCGTTTATTTTAATCAGATGTAGTGCTTTAGTTATTTATTTAATTTTCTTTTTTATTTCTTTTATGTCGATATAATAAGTTGTATTTTTTCATTACAAGAATACTCATCACCTACTCAGTAAAATCTATTGCTTAATATTAGTTGTGTTTTTTTATATAAAAAAAATAATTAAGAAAATAACGAAACTCGGCAACTTTTCTCTGAATGCTCAATAAAATTCCCAAAAAATCAATTAATTTTTTTCGATACTCAACAAAGTTACTGACCATACTCAGTAATTTCACCATATACTTAGTAAAATGCATTATACTCAATAAAATTCTCCAAATACTCAGTATTTTCTTTTCGATACTCAGTACTTTTTCCGACAACTCAATAACTTTTTCTGATACTCGGCGACACTGGCGGTGGTCTTTGGTTGTGGTCGGGGCTTAATAGTAGTGATACTTAATGAAAGAGGAGAGAGAAAAATGACAATGGAGGAAAGAGAAAAATGATAAGGGAGGGGAGAGAGAGAGAGAGAGAGAGAGAGAGAGAGAGAGAGAGAGAGAGAGAGAGAGAGAGAGAGAGAGAGAGAGAGAGAGAGAGAGAGAGAGAGAGAGAGAGAGAGAGAGAGAGAGAGAGAGAGAGAGAGAGAGAGAGAGAGAGAAATGGTAATGAAGGAGAGAGAAGAATCTTTTTTTTGTCTTTATATACACTATAAGGGTAGTCATGACTTTGTAGATATTTGAGATTCTTTTAGAGGAGAAACGAATGTGATGTTTCTTTTGTGGCACTAAGATGGTCTCCAAGACCTTATAGGTAATTCATCTATTTTAAATCACGAAAAATCCCCACAAAAATATATATCATAGGAAAATAAACGAGACTTAAATGAGCCTTAAACGAACTTAACTGAGCCAAACTCGAGCTTGGAAAAAATAAACGAACCAAGCCCAAGAAAACCAAAGTTTTGGCTCGGTTCGTTTCAAACTCAAACCACGCGCAAGCTCGCTAAAATATTACCAAACCAAACTCAAGAAAAATAAAGTTTGGCTCGACTCGGTGCATTTGCAACCCTACATGGGGGTACTCCAACACCATCTTTGTAGCCATCAAGATGCATGTTGCCTCTATCTCAAGTACTAGATCAACTCCAACTTTCCGACTTTTACCTATTACAAAGTCTCCATTAGAATTTATTACTATACATGCTACTGCCGTTCCCTTATCATAGAAAGTTGTATCACAGTTTATTTTATATTGATTTAGGGGTGGTTTTTTCCATCTATATTCAAATTTAATATTTTTTATTATTCTTATTTGTATTGGTAGCTTGATATTTTTGATGTTTTGATTGGTATCAGTAATTATAATATTACTTTCTACTTATTCCATATAATCTTTATCATTTTAAATTTGGTATTTTTAGATCACTCCTTCTAGACTTGTATAGTTTGTTCATTGGTCACAGAGGTCACAAATTTAATTATTATAAATAAAGTTATTTCTAGTTTTCCAGATCTGTCAGGTAGTTGTACAAATTAATTCAAGAATTCTATCTTTGAATTTAGATAGAAAGTTTCATTATATCATGAATTTGGTTTAAAATCCACTTGTCCACTCTATTGGTGGTTTTATTTTCTGTTTTGATATTTAGTGGACTAGCATACCATACTCCTTTTGCCCAATGACATTAAAGCATATACTTAGTGGTTTCAATGTTCCCATTACACATTTTACAGATATTACTGTTACCGCACTTACATTTAAAGAGGGTTTGCTCTGGTGACAAAAGATTTTTAATAGCACTCCACACAAAAATTCTGATTTTTGGTGCAGTCTCCATTTTCCAAATAATTTTCATATTTGTTTATATTTAAAAATTCTGATTTTTCAAGGAAGGTATTGTTAAAGAAAGATTTTCCATTTAGTAATTTATGAAAAAGAGAATTCTCGTTTGTAGCTATATTCCAAGCTTGTTTACCAAATAAGACAATATTCATAAGGTGAAGGTCTCTAAAACCAAGTCCTCCTTCATATTTTGAACTTGTTAGGATTTCCCATTTTGCCTAGTGTATTTTTTTCCCTTAATCACTGCACCAAAATCTGGAAATAACAGAGTGTATTTTAGTAATTATATATTTAGGAAGTAAAACATTGGACATAATATAGTTTGGTAGACTTTGTAAATAGCCTTTATTAGTATTATTTTGCCTTCTCCAAAAGGTACATAGTTTTCTATTCTCAAATTTTTGAAGGATTCTATAAATTATAAATTGTAGGTCCTTAGTTTTTTCTCTACCCCCATTCAGTAGGTAGTCCAAGGTAATTTCCTTGATTTTTTTTCATATTTAGTCTTTTTGCAATAAATATTTGGATAAAGACTGGGGTATTAGGATTGAAGATTGCCCCATATTTATTATAATTTAGGCATAAACCCGTAGAATGTTTTCATTTGTTCATAATGTCATTTAAGGCATCTATTTCAATATAGTCGGCTTTTAAGAAAAGAAGGTTGTCATTCGCAAAGAGATAATGAGTTATTTTCAGGCAATTATTTACTATCTTAATTCCCTGAAGCAAATATTTTTCTTTCTTATCCCTAATAAATTCATTTAAAGTTTGTGTTATAAAACAAAAGATCAGTGGGGATAAAGGATCTCCCTGTCTTATACCCCAAGTAGGGTTTTGTAACTGGCGTGTTTCTCCATTGATAAGTACTGAGTAAGTTACTGAGCTGATACACTTCATAATTTTTTCTTACCAAATCTTTGTTAAAACCCATCTAAATTAATAATTCCTTCAAGAAATCACATTCTATATATTCATCTGCTTTTTTGATATAAGATTTTACAACAACCATATATTTCTTAGTATTTTATTTTTTTAATATGGGTGATTAATTCATGTGCAACCATTGTATTCTCCTGTATAACTCTGTTTCGAATGAATGCACTTTGATCTTCACTGAACAATAAATTTGATTAAAGGTTGTAATCTATTAATTAATGTTCTTGCTATAATTTTATAAATAAAACTAGAGCAACTAATTGGTCTATAGTGTTTGGTTTATATCTTTAAGATCCCCCTTATTATTACAAAATTTGTTTATGACTCTCATAATATCTAATTTAATAATATCCCAATACAATTAAAGCTCTATAAATTAATACCCCTGGGGCCATCAAAATTTATTAATCAAAAGCGTTATTAATTAATCAATAAATTATTAATTTATATATATATATATATATATATATATATATATATATATATATATATATATATTAATATTTTATTAATTTATAATGCAATACCTAATTTACAAATACCACTCAAACTTTGCATATACAAACATGTATCAAATGAATGGTCTAATTTGAAAAAACTCTTCAATCTCTCACTTTAAATGCTTATTATGTTCAATGATGATGAAAGTTCTACCATGGAGCCCCCTTCGCGAAACGAAGCAATTAAAGCGGCAATCACATTGAATACTTTCTTGTTGAGCTATGTGAAAACAACACCGGGAGTTCTTACAATGATAAGAAAAATTAGGGACGACATTCAAGGTGAAATTAATTTCAACAAAAAACAAAAGACAATTGAGTCATTTTTCAAGAAACCTTCATAAATATTTCGTGTAATATGTAGTATATAAGGAATTATTAATTTATATTTAAATTGGGGTCTATAAGAATTATCAAAAATGTATTATCTTATAATTTTAGCGAATTATTAGTTTAGCACCCTATCCCCGAGTCGGGACCGACAAAAAATATTATCGTAGAGATTTTATTAAATAATCGAGTATTAATTTATCGAATTTTTACTGTAGAACATTCCATTATAACCATCTAGTCCTGGTGTCTATTTGGTCCCAATTCCCAAACAACTTTTTTAATTTCAACTTCATTAATAGTGTTATTTAGATCATCAACTGATTTTTCATAAATCCTATTTCGGATGAGTTGTAGTGTATTTACTGTTTTCCCTCCTTCCAGAGGTAGAGAATATATTTGTAAAGATAATTCACTATTTCTTTACTGGTGTCTTTTTTTCTATCCATTTTCCATTTTCATTACTAATTCTTGTTATTTTATTTATGCTTCTCCTTTCTTTAGTACAATTGTTAAGCCAAAGGTTTCTAAATCTTTCTTCCAGTATATTTCCTCTCTCTTCAAAATTTCTTCAAGATCTTTTATTGAATTATTATATTCATCCCGTTTGTAATTGGAGTCATAAATATTAGAAATGATTTCCGATTTTTATAAGCTTTTCAATTTGGATTTTATAATTTCCAAATCTTTTTTTGTTCCTAATCCTTAATTCAAGCTACATTTTCTAAGTTTATGGTTAATCACAATATTAGGGTTACCCCTAAGAGTCTTTGATCATCCCACACCTTTTTAATAATGTTTAAACAATCATTTTCAACTTACTAGACTGATCTGAAATGGAATCTTCTTTTGTTTTTATTATTATTCTTGTCATGATGTAAAATCATACAGTGGTAAGAGCTTATAGCAGATAAAACAACAACCCACGCATTAGGGTAGATACTGGCCCACAAAGAGTTATGTAGGGCTCTGTCCAGATTGGTCTTTCTTAATTTATCACCAACTCTTTAATTAGTCCAAGAGAAATTTACAGCCATAAGAGGTTATTTCCTCAAGAAATTTGAGGTTAAAAAAATTATTAGAGTTTTTTATTGATTTTTTTTGAAAAATATTATCAACTAATTTCTAATTTAAAAGTTTTATTCAATTAATATCCCAAATAATTGCAAAGTTTTGGGATCTAAGTGCATTTAAAAAATATAGTGATATTTATTTTTCTTTTTTATAGGGGCTAAGGTAAAAAATCTTATTCAGCCCATGGGTTGTTCCATTTTTGCACCAACCAAACCCGTTAAAAATCATATTCAGCCCATGAGTATTTTTCTTTTGTCAACTAACCCGTTAACAATCATAGCCCATAGGGCTAGCCCTAGCAACACTATACGAAGGTCAAAGCAGGAAATAAATCAAGACAGCCAATTAGTATTACGGCGTCGTCTTCAGTCAATATATATTAATGCTGTATAGCTTTTAGCCAATTAGTATACACTCATAACACTTCGTTCCTCCTAAACCTCGATCATAAACCCTAGAGCATCGCCTCTCTTCTTCACCACCACACAGAAAATGGTAAATTCTTCAACTTTTTTCAATTAATTATTATTATCTTCATCTAACGACGGTATTTTCTTCTTCCTTGTGCAGACAGGCGAAGCAGTTAACCCAAAAGCATACCCACTTGCTGATTCTCAGTTGAGTATCACCATCCTCGACCTTGTTCAACAAGCCGCCAATTATAAACAACTCAAAAAGGGTGCTAATGAAGGTTCATAATTAATTCACTTATTTAATTGTTTTTGTTTTTGTATTTTCATCTTCTTTTCTTAAATTACAACTTTTTACAGCAACCAAGACTCTTAACAGAGGTATTTCCGAGTTCGTAGTGATGGCGGCTGATACCGAGCCACTTGAAATCCTTCTCCATCTTCCTCTCCTTGCTGAAGATAAGGTAAATCTTAATTTTATGAATTTTTATTTAAAATCCAATTTAAATTCCTTTCTATAAGTTTCGTTGACTTTTTGTAAATTCATATAATTTTGGATCCTTAACCAACAAAATATAATATTTACCCCGGTTTAATTGTGTAACATGTGTCAGTGAGATATAGTTCTTTGGAAGGATTGTATGTTGTGTGTTTGATGATTTGCTTGTTAATTATTATTTATACATGATAACTAATAATATATATAAATAATGCAGAATGTGCCTTATGTATTTGTTCCATCAAAGCAAGCACTTGGTAGAGCATGTGGTGTTACAAGGCCTGTAATTGCTGCTTCAGTGACAACAAATGAAGGAAGTCAATTGAAACCTCAAATTCAACAACTCAAGGTAATTTAAAGTCTTTGTCTGAAACTAACTTTTTATTGTCTGAAAATCTGTTCTGATGTTTGTATTTTTACGATTTGTAGGATGCGATTGAGAAGCTCCTTATATGATTAATCAATGGAGTGTGTGTTTCGGTGTGACAAGCCTCTAAAATTTCATCTCCGAGAGGCTTTGACTGATGGAGTTGTTGTATTTATGGGTTTAGATACTATTTACTTTTTATGACATTTTATTATTATGGTTGTACGAGTGAATTTTCTTTATATTACTCTATTTCGTGCATGATTGCAACTATTTGGATTTGAATCTTCTTCCTTTGAGACTTTCTTTTAACACACAAAGCATGAATCTAATGTTTTCATTCCAGTTTAGTTTTTGATTTTTAAAAAATAGGATTTATGGGGTTGTGAAAGTTTTGATTAACACAAGACCCACATTTTAGGTGAAAAATTGTTGTTTTCCATAAGGTGTCAGTGACTCACTGGGTTATCATCTTGATTCGGGACATAAACTGCAGAACAGTTAACTTTTCTCATCAATTTTTTTTGGTGATAAGTTATCATGTGTGGAAAATGTTTTTAATACTTTATATTAGCAGGGTTATTAAAGACCCCAGCCCTATACTTGTGTTTTTTAAGGGCCATCAACATTTAGAGCTCCTATAGGTCATGCGCAATTATAGACACAAGTCCACCCCCTAACTACCCATTTAAAACATAACTAGAAAGGAAAAAGAAGCCCAAAAAACCCTCCTATTCATAGTAAACACATAAAACCCCAAATAAAAACCCCATTAGGTCTCTTTCTCTGTTCTCTCTCGTCCATTTCTCTCGTGTCTATCGCACACAAGAAAACTGCCGATGCTGTGGACTATTCTCTACCATCTAAACCCAGCCACCTAGCCTCTCTCCTGTATAGGAATATCGTCTTCGTTCATGGACCAATCTCCAACACCCTCTCTCTCTCTTCACACCCAAATCTCACATTTCCACCAACAAGCTATCATGCATAAGAAAACCGACGACACTAGTGGATCATTCTCACCAACGCACAAAGCCATTCTCTTAAAATCGTCGTCGTTCATGGACCAAGCTTTTGTCCTTTTTTTTTTACCATCGTCAGATCTCTTGCACAAACTGTTGCCGCTTGGACCATTATCCACCATCTTCGAACCGGCTAGCGAAAAACCTAGATTAAGGTAAAAAAATGTTTCATCGGTTTCCAACGTTCACTTTTTCTTTTGTTTTTTTTGTTTTTTGTCCACTGACAATGTGAATAAATGTTATCATGTTTCATTACTTTTTTAACATAAAGAAAATGTCTCATTGATTTTCAGGAAAATACCATTTTAGACAACTACTAGAGATGGGTACAACTATTTGGGTACAACACTTTGGGTATAACCAATTACATCCAGCCACTTGTGAAGAGATTTTCTTTTCGTTTTTTGATGGATACATCCAATTGGGTACGATGACTTGGGGCGGTGACTTGGGTCCAACTAATTGGTTCTGGCTAGGGTGAAGAGTTTCTTTTTGTTTTTCTGCTCCTAGGCGAGCGTGGAGGTGAAAAAAATGTTTTTGTTTTTTTGTTCTAATGCGAGTGTGAAGGTGAAAAAATTCTTTTTGTTTTTTCGTTCCTATGCAAGTGTGAAGATGAAGGGATTATTTTTTTCCAATGCTAGAGTGAAGAGATTTTCTTATTGCTTTTTGTTCCAATGCTAAAGTGAAGAGATTAATTTGGGTACGAATATGTGGGTAAGGTTTTTTTTGGGTATGGGCTACTTGGCTATTTGGTTTGGTTACGGGCTACTTCGATACACACTTTGGTACCGCCATTGGACCATGAATATTGGATACAGACCCTCCTAAACTTTTACATGGACAAAAACCAACTAGGTTTATACCGAAATGCTATTAGGACTTATAATGCAATTATATAAAAAATCACCTTATAATATTTTAAAAAATGACATAGGTATGTACCTCCTGGAAAATAGGTATGTACCCTCCCAGGTTAATTAAAATAAAATAAAATAAAAGGGTATAAAAGAAAAAATACGTTGGTACATCGGTAAATAACGTGTCTCGATTATATGACGAATATAGTAACGTTCTAGCCTATCCATCAGAGGATATTAATATTAATATATTAAATTTCAAATACAATATACCTAATTGTGAGAGTTTGAAGGATTCTTATTCTTTGAAACCAACAAGGGGATTAAGTATCTTAATTAACATTAAGGATCCTGATGTGAGAGTAATGAATAAGTTTGAGTCTTCTATTTTGACTTCTTGAGGTAGTGGACCTTCTTGCGGGCCTCAGTTTGAGCGTGTATATGATAATAATCTTGATATGGGAACGACAAGAATTTCCTCTGATCCTAAATGGGCCTCTCCTGTTTTAACCGTTTCAAAATTAACGGTGATACAACATGGAATATCATCAATATCATAGGAGATATGGGATGTATTGTTAGGAATGCAGATGACGTAATGAATGATGATACAACTTGGAGGTATAGTACGCAATCACCGGTGGAAGCAGAAGCCTTAAGTACAGCCTTTGAGAGTAAGTTGACAGAACATAATGCGAGAGGCTCCATCACCGTGAAAAATGGTTGCAAAAATGTTATACAAATCATTATGTACCTAAACTTTATAGATGATAGAAGTGTTTATAACAGTTTATTAAAGATAAAATACTATACATACTTATGTAATTTGTTTTTTATTTAGTAGAAAGAACAACCAGGTAGCTGACTGAGTGACAGCATATAAGCTATATGACATTTAGTTTGATCAATGGGTGACTTGACCACTTTCCCAATTTGCTAAACTATCGGATTTTGATACCGATCCCTCTGGGATTCGTTGAATCTTTGTAACTTGCACGTGTTTGGCTTTTAAAATTTATGCACTTTCGATTAAAATAAATAAATAAAGAAGAACTAAAATATAAAAAAAATACAAAAATGCAACAATAAAGAAAGAACAAGTCGAGTTTTGGGAAAACTCCGTAGCTTACGCTGTCATTCAAAAATAAAATTAAAAAACATAAATTAAGTTATATATCATTTATAAAGTAGAAAATGTAAATTAATTTAATAACAAATAGTAACCAAAAATAAAATATCAAAGAATATAAAATACAATAAAACAAATCCCATATTCAATTTATTATATATAAAAAAACAATTATATTTACACAACACGATCAATATAAAGATAAAAAATTGATTTGAAACGAAAAAAACAGAACAAAATTACATTAAAATGAATAATTAAAAACTAATGAAATCAAAATATATACATTAAATAAACAAAAATACTAATATATGAAATCAAAATAATAATAAAGGGTTATATATAGATCAATAAATCAGAATCAATAAAAAAAATTAAATTTAAAAATTAAATTTAAAAATTAAATTTAAAAATTAAAGTTTATTTAAATATAAAGTGTTGAAAGTTTATTCATAAAAGTTTATGAAATGTGAAAATATCAAAAAAAATGTAAGTAAAAGACACAGTAAGAGAATAAGAACGAAAAAAGAAAAATAGGGTGTCTTCTATGGGATATTAGATGGCGGCAATAATCTTCCATATATTTCTTGTTTAGTTTACCTAAACCATATACCAAATGTTACACAAATATAAAACGGGCCCAAGTATTGTCCAATAGAAAAAGAGATTATTACCTAAAGGGTCTTGAAAACACCACCTCAAGACCCAACAAGACTAGGTGATTTCCCTCTTCTTACTAAAGGCCACGAATAAAAATTAACACTAGAAACCAAATTCTTAATTACTATTGTACCCTCTTTTATTTTTTCTCCCCTATATATACTAATTTATTCTTAAAAAAATTAAAAACCCTAAAATCAAATCTCAGCCTCTTTATTTTCTCTGCTCTCTCATCTCACGGTATTTTCTCTGCTCTCTCATCTCACGGAGAATGGATCCGAAGATCCGGTCACCTGAGTTTGGAAGCTCCATGGTCGCGATTTGAAGCTCCATGGCCACGAAGGTGGTCTTGTGTTCTTCAAGATGTGAGAAAAGTAAAAGAGCTGGAGCTCGAAGCTCCGTCTATGGCGGATCTGCAGAGGCGACGGATCTACAGCGGCGGCGGATCACTTGTGCAGCGGCGGGCTTCTCCGGTCGCCTTCATGATCTCGTCAGACTCTGAATAGGGAGTGTTACACTTACAAAGCTTGCTTGTGGGGCCACTGCAAAATGGTGGTTCGAAGTGGTTGAATCACATCGATTTGTTACTCTGTGCTGCGTTAATCTTCTTTTTAAATCTATTAAATCTGTTTGGAACAATGAAGAATCAATTTTTTAAAAATGAAATGGTGAAGAATCAATATATTTTTTTATGTAATTATAATGTAATACTTTCTAATTTTTTTTCTTTTTTAGCAATTTGTAATATTTGAGATGTTTTTTCTATATAAATAAATTTGAATCAATAAAACTCAACAATTTTTTTCGCAAACTCAGTAAAGTTACTGAGCAAACAAGCATGCTCAGTAAAGCGGCTCAACAAAAAATTCGAATAATCAACAAATTTTTCCAATACTCAGCACTTTTTCCGATACTCAGTACTTTTTTACGATACTCAACAACTTTTTTCATGCTCAGTAGCCCATGCTCAGTACTTTTTCCATGTCCAATACCCCATGCTCAGAACTATTTTTTCAGACTCAGAACTATTTTTTCAGACTCAGAACTATTTTTTCAGACTCAGAACTTTTTTCCATGCTCAGAACTATTTTTTCAGACTCAGAACTTTTTTTCCAGACTCAGAACTATTTTCCAGACTCAGAACTTTTTTCCATGCTCAGAACTTTTTCCGGCGGTGGCCGGAGGCGGCCGGCGGTGATCGGTGGTTGTGGTCGGAGCTGGAAAATATTTGATAATTAATGAAAGAGGAGAGAGAAAAAATGATAAAGGAGGAGAGAGATTAATGGTAATGGAGGAGAGAGAGTAATGGTAGTGGAGGAGAGAGAAATAATCTATTTTTTTGTCTTATATGCACTAGAAGGGTAGTTATGACATTGGACATTTTATTGGCCTCTAAGAAGGAGAGAGGAATTGACTAGCTCCTAAGTGGTACACTGATGTTTCTCAAGTCTCCTTGGGTAATTGACCCATAGAAAAAATGCCAGCCAAATAGTAACACAATAGGAGGTAACACGAGGAAAATGAAAGTCACATAAGATAGAATATAGAAAAGCTACAAAGCCCAAGAGAACAACCAAACCAGCGAACCAAACAAGCCCTCGAGATCATCAACTCTCACCCGAAATATACACTAGATCAGAGCATAACGAAGCCCACAAGTAATGGAAAGCGCCAATTGTGTGGAAAAAGAAGTAAACTGATCACCTGCTTTTTGGTAGGCTCATACTCTAAACGTTCTTTTATTAAGAAAATGGGTGTGTGCCTTTTTGCTACATATACGGATATACCTAGATTTGGAAGAATGTTTCTTTTGGCACCACGATTTTTGGGGACCATGCAATCTTTTTACTCAATTTCTAGGGGCCATACAATAAATTTGCACCAACATAAACGGTAGGAATGAACAAGTCGGCTTTTGACATTATGTGAATGTGATAGGCCTATTTTGCCGATTCAGTAATTGGGAATCTTGTCAAGGTACTCTGTGATTCCTACCCTCTAGGCTACTTTTAATTGATGGAAGTTAGAAGATACTACGAAAAGTTTTACCCTACTACTTTCGGTATCCAACCACTGATTTCAAATATTGACTTACAAATTCCATGCATGCATCTAATTGTAATCTACTAAAATTGATCCTTAGGGTGGGTGATGCTGTGATATATACTTCTCTTTTTTTCTTTTTCAAAGAGTTAGATACTTCAGTTTTGCCCTTTCTTCTCGTTAGGGGTCAAACAAGAATAAGAGAGTCTACTTTCCCTTAACAAAAAATTATCCTAAAATAAACATTTTCTTTTTGTGAAAGGATTGACCAATAAATTTTTCTAAAGGCATTTAGGTAGAAGTGAAAAAGATCCTGAATTTGTAATCTCACTATTTTTTTTTTCATTACAACTGAGGTCTAAAAGACCTTAACAAAACACAGATACAAGTCTAATCAAACCCCCGTAGGAGGAGTCAAACTATATCTAGGAGTGGCTACACCACACTTATCGTACATAATGAACTTCTTAAGTCCGTCCGGAGGTTCTCTATAGTATTGAATCACATCCCCTTCTAGACGCACCCCCAACTTAGCTAGGAAATCTGCACAACAGTTTGTTTCCCTATACACATGTACGAGCTCATAACCTGGATGATTTGCCAGAATATCACAACATTCCTTGATAAGGGTGCCTGACCAATCCCCATTGTTCACACCGCCCTTCACTAGCGCGTGTAACTCTAGCGAATCAGTTTCGACAGCTATTATCGTTTCCTCCCTTTTAGCCGCTAGACTTAGCCCGAAGTGTAAGGCTATTAATTCGGCTTGAAAAGCAGTACACTCCTTAGGTGCTCCCGCAAACCCTCCTAAATAATTCCCATCAACGTCCCGAAATACTCCACCCACTCCCGCCTTTAATACACCGTCTTTAACACTTCCATCCACATTAAGTTTAATCCCTACTGTTGGTCTTACCCATTTTACAAGCGTATTTCTCGCGGATATAATCAATCCACCATCTAGCTCCTTACCCCACGCTCTAACGTAGTTAATAGCATTATTTTGAACAATATATTTCAGTGAGATCATTGACTTACGTTTGTTCCCGCCATTAAAAATTCGGTCGTTTCTATCCAACCAAATGACCTAGAAAATAGCAAGCGCAATAGTTGTAATTTCTAGTCCATTAGTCACTTGATTGTTGCTCACAATAAATTTCCACCATTCGTTGAAGCTGTAATTTGCATGAATCTGCAAAGTTTCATTTCCTGGTGTGCTGTCCACTTCGCTGTCTTCTTGGCCCACAATGCCAGGCCCATTTCGGTGATGTCCATTATTGTTATTAGAAGGGAAAAAACCATCAAAGCCATTACGCCTCACTCTAGCTACTGACCTGGAGTTGAACACTCCATCTTCTGTAATTTCTTCGAGTCCAGGAGCATCTGCTACGAATATACTTGAATTAATTAAATTAATTACACCCGTCTCCATAGTCAGTAATACAGCAGCTCTAGCCTTACTTCTCAAATCCGCCAAGACAGGCCACTCCGCCCACAAATTATCATATATATTACAGTCCCGAAAAATATGTAATTCAGTTTCCCGAGCCAATCCACATCCCGAGCAAATCTCATCCATAGCAATTCCTCGGCGAGCCAAATTAACCGCGGTAGGTAATTTACCCCAGACTGCTCTCCACACGAGTACTTTAACTTTTTGGGGGCACTTTAAAGACCAAATTCTTTCCCATTTACACCTCATATCCGTCTCCACTGGCCGAATACAATTATAGGTTGATCTCACGGAAAAATCACCAGACTTTTCATGTCTCCACTTATAAGCAGGTCCTTGAACCGTTTGCACCTGCATGACTCCATTAACAAGAGCTTTATTTCCTTCAAGAAGTCCTTTGCAGAGTCTTGAATCCGAAGGCTTTGGAATCCGGTTAATAACGCCCTCGCGAAAATACTTGTGCCTTAGAGCCACTGCCCACAACGCTGGGTCCTCCTTTATAATTCTCCACCCTAATTTCGCAAGCAAAGCTATGTTAAAATTCCTCGTATCTCGAAAACCTAGTCCTCCATCCTTCTTAGATTGACACATCCGCTCCCAAGATAACCAATGAATCTTCCGCGTCTCCTCTCCGCTGCCCCATACAAAGTCTCGAATAATTTTGTCTATATCTTTACATACGTATACCGGAAGCTTGGAGGTTTGCATGACATACGTAGGAATAACACTTAATACTGATTTCGCTAAAGTGATCCTTCCCGCTAAAGATAGATTCTGAGCTTTCCAACTCGCTAGTTTGCTTTTCATATTCATCGAGATCCTACGATAAAATCCTTTGGGGGGGGGGGGGGCGACAAGAGACGATAGGAGCACCCAAGTACGTTCCAAATGAATCGCTAAGAACAAAACCACTTCTGTGAGCAAGGCTTGACTTTTCGAGTTGTGACATATTTCTAGAGAAACAAATGATAGACTTTTCCTCGCTGACTTTATGGCCCGCTTCCACACAAAAATTTTGCATTACCATTTTCATAAGATCAACCCGAGTCTCGTTAGCTTCCGCAAACAGTATGAGGTCATCGGCAAAGAAGACATGAGAAACTGGAGGGCCGTTCTTGCTAAGGAATATCGGATTCCATTGATCACTAATACACAAGTTATGAATCAAGATAGATAATCGTTCCATGCACATCACGAACAGGTACGGAGATAAGGGGTCCCCTTGACGGATACCCCTCTGTGGAGTGAATGAATCAAGCGGCTCACCATTCCAAAGTACCTGCATAGTATTAGTTCGCATAGCTGAAATAATAATTTGAATCCAAGAAGGTGGAAACCCGAAAGTTGACATCGTATCTTCCAGAAAGCGCCAACTTAGACGGTCATAAGCCTTCGCAAGATCAATTTTTGCGGCCATATACCCAATCTTTCCCATCTTTTTATGCATCACAGAGGCTATTTCTTGGACTAACACGATATTATCTGTAGTGGACCTCCCCGGTAGGAAACTAGTTTGGTTCGGTCCGATTCTCTCAGCTAGAAGCGGTCTTAAACGATCTACCATAGCGGACATTATGAACTTAACCGGAACATTGATAAGGCTGATAGGACGAAAATCGCTTACCTTCTCCGGGTCTTTTGTTTTCGGTATAAGATGGATCAACGTTCCATTTAACTTCGACTCTATTCTTCCTGAACTAATGCATTCTCTCACCATTCGACAAACTGCCGGACCAACTGTTTCCCAACTTTTCTGATAAAACGCCGTGGACATCCCGTCTGGGCCTGGAGCTTTTACAGAATTCGCTCTAAAGGCTACCACTTTAATTTCATCGTCTGTGAACTCTTCCTGTAAGCTCTCCTTCTCTCTATCATTAATTTTTGGTTGCGGAAGTGAAAAGGGGCCAATAAAATCTTCATCTATCGAATACAAATTTCTAAAGAAGTTTCGAACCAAGGACTTCACCTATGCTTCATATGTAACCCACTCGCCATTAGCATTCTTCAACCTAGACACCCTTCCTCTCTTCTGCTTTCGGATTGTAGAAAGGTGATAAAACTTCGTGTTACGGTCCCCTATCTAACCCATTTTTCTTTTGAAATCTGAAACCACATGAATTCTTCTTTCTCTAAAATGTCTAGATACTCTTCGCGTAGTTCCTTGCCAAGATGAAACAAGAACGGATTGTATTTTCGATCCAAAGATACCTGAATACCTTTCAACCTTGCCATTAACAAGCGTTTTTTCCGATTTATGTCACCAAAAACTTCATTCTTCCAAACCCGTAGATGATTCTGTATATCCACAATGTTTTCCCCTAGTTCGCCACTATCGCTTTTCCACTTGGATTGAACGAAGCTTCGGAAATCCTTATGTAAGCACCATGCAACTTCAAAGCGGAATCGGTTATTTCTTCTAGAGTAAGAACCGCTTCCATTTAATTGAACAAGTATAGGCATGTGATCCGAGTGAGCGCGATCAAGATGTAAAGTTTTTGCCTGCGGAAATAAAGAAATAAAATTAGTATTCCCGTAAGCTCTATCTATTCGCCTCATAATTCTTTGCCCCGTATTCCATGAATCGCTCCATGTAAACCTAGGACCTTCAAATCCCAAATCAATTAAACCACAGTCGTGTCTCCATTCCTCGAACTTCTCCATACGTCTAGCTACTCCCATCGTACCCCCTCTCTTGTCTTCCTACTTCCCAACTTGATTAAAGTCCCCAGCAATTAACCACGGATCCACTAACCATTGAAAAGCGTCCCTGAGAGCCAACCATAATTCCTCCCTTTCTGAAGCTTGGGTACGTGCATATACATCCAAAAAAAACCCACGATTCACAACCTTCCTTCGAGACTTCTATGTTAATAACTTGTCTACCCTCCGAAAGAACATTAATGTTAACATCAATATCATCCCAAATTAGCCAGATTCCCCCTTTATACGTTTCAGCTTCGACTCTAACCGAATTCGCTTTCCCTAAACTCTTGATTATATCATTTGCCCTCTCACCACTGGCACACGGTTCGACAATGACCGTTAACCAAACTTTGTGTGTATATATCATATCATTAACTACTCTTCGGAAATTATCCGCGCAGGCTCCATGACAGTTCCATACAAGAATATTCAGCGGATGAATTAAACTACTCCATCCCTGAGAATTATTAGCTGGTGTACACATATATTAACTATTTAATAAGATAAAGGGTACCAGATAATTCTAGCATGTAGCTTGGACCATATCTGAATCCTCCTCTCCGCTCTTATCTATACTCCCATTTCCAATATCCTTCGTACCTATTAAAACAGTAGCCGAAGCTGTACCAGTGTTATATTCCGCCTCCTTTGCTGCAACAGGTCCTGGATCATCTTCCAGGTGGGTCATAGTGTTGGGAAGTAAAGCCTGTACTGGTCCGCCACCTAGTATACTTTGCCCATCTGTAATGTTATATGCATGTTGAACCTCCTGACCTTGAAAAATTATTACCGCCCCCCTTTGTGCACATGACTCTACTACTAACTTTGTTCCTTAGATTCTTGGCTCTGAAGTAGTTTGATTTAGTGCCCCAATATTTTCAGTTAAGTCCACAAAGGCCCCTGACCTTGCGCCTGATAAAACCATTTTTGGATCGTTATTTTCCAATTCTTTGCCCATAATATCCAATCTCGAATTAACTTTCTGTACCGTGTTTGAGCTACTACCTATTTCAAAACATGCCACCTCATTGGAAGTTTTTAGTTTCCTTACTTTTTCGAAAGAGCTATCAGCTATTACCTTATGACCCACACCTTTTTTATTATTCCTTTTTGGCCCATTCCCACCTGTATTATTATTCTTGCTCCCGGCGCTCGTCTTACTTGTTTTTCTTTGAGTTCCAAAAATACTTTTTCGACTCATTAAATCTTCATTACTATCCTCATCAATGAATAGAGATTCGTACCTCGACCCTTGAGATTTATACTCACCCGTCTTCGAGTTAAATGCACCGCTTAATCCTTGTCTCCGAGTCCCACCTTTATTATCATTCCTTCTAACCAACATCCAATCCCCAAAAGCTGGTTGTTCCACCTCTATTTATTTAATAACCTCACATTCATCTACTTTATTCTTTCCTTTATCCACACTTGCCAAATCCCCATTCCTGTTATCTTTAATACTCGGGCAACTCTCCTTTTGGTGACCAAACCGACCGCATTCAAAACAGATCATGTGGAGGCCTTCGTACTCCACATTGCACATTTCACCATCAATGTGAATTTTCGGGATCAATGGTTTATTTAAATCTAATTCAACCGCTAACCGTGCGTAATTACCCTGTTTCCTAGTTTTCGTCAGTGGATCAATTCGAACCGTTCTACCAATAAGGTCTCCCATCTTCCTTAGAATACGCATGGTGTAGTTTTGCATTCCCACCTACTATTTCGTAAGATGATCTGATAAGAGATTGATTTTTTAATTTTATACACCTACTATAACGCTATAATTTAACTTACCGAAAGGATAAGAAATGTCATTTTTTTGTTGACAAAAAAAAAGAAAAAGAGTGACTTCTCTTTTTGACAAAATAAAAAATAAAGAAAGGGTGACTTCTCTAATTGGTTCAGTTTTAGTATTTGTTTAGCAAGACTGCAAGACTCATAAAATAAACAGAAATATTGTTACATATGCTGACTCATAAAAGTACTAAATGTTTAACAAAATCTAAAATAATAATTATATACATATATCTTTTCTCTCACCAGGATAAAGTGTATGACTATTTATAGTATAACAGTTTTATTTTGGTCGAGTAGCGTGTATCGTATTTCTTGGCTTTGTTATCCAATTTCACGTCTGGAGAATCCTTCCATGAGTGAGAGCTGTGTTACTTGCTTTGTTGTGGCTCCGTGCCTAGCGGTTTTTGCAAGGAGGTCTGTTCGACTGTTCATCCTTCGAGGTATATGCCTGTATGATATGGGATCGAAATCTACCACCATCTAGTTGATGCATCGGATGATCGGCTGAATAGACCATCTTGCCGCTGACACCTGTCGTATACCTTGAATGAGTTCAAGGTTATATATTTATATTGTCTTTTATTCTTCCGGAAAAGTTAACATTTTTCCGAATCTTCCAGTATTGCCATTCCTTCACCTTCTAGAGTTGAGTTGCATCTGGTAAGATTCTGTGTTTCTGTTATTTGTCCGCTATGGTAGTGTTTCCATACGATCCCGTTCCCCGTTCCCCGTCATGTCATATTTATTTCCAAACGATAAGATGTACACGTATATTGGAAGTGCGTACACTTATGTTAACTTTAATAGAGCATATGCGCCTATTTGACTGAAGGTTAAGGTGGTTTGACTAGCGGTAGAGGCTGGCGGTTGGAAAGAAATACATGTGCACATAATTCCCTAAGATTTACCTCTAGCTAGTTTTTTATTATTTGTTAATTTTTTTGTTACGTGGGTGGCCCGTGCCAACACCTGACTAATCCCACGGAAGGTCGGCATACATCCACACACCTAACTCCAGACAAGTCAGAACTAGGTTTCCCATATTTTAGGAGGAGATTCAAACCCTGTACCTCCTAAACAAGGTCTAAGCCAGTTGAGCTAACCCCAACTAGTTAACCTCTAGCTAGTTGATGCCATGCAATTGTAAAAAGTAATTAGGAATATGTAACACATAAGAAATATTTTGTATGCTAAAAATAGAGAAAACACTCCAAAGGTATGTTAAGTTCCCAATGTGGTAATTCATGCCTATCAACTACCTTAACAAATTTAAGGCTTATGTCACAACTAAGAATTTTTTTCCGCTACTTGAAGTATGGCTTGATTCACGCGTCATGTTCATTATTTGAAATTGAAATTTACATTGGATGGTGATATTTTGGTCACATAGTTATGATGAATGCCTATTAATGTTCTCGATAAAATAGAACGTTCCCACATTCATTTTCTACTAGCCATTTTATTTTGTGAGATAATATTTACATAGAAGGAACGATGCTTTAGCTTCTAGAGGTCATAAGTACCTCAACCCTGCGTATTTTGTGCAATGGCTTACGAGCTTCTCAAGATTAATAAAGGCATATAAATTAATAGACTACCAATAAACTAGGCCACGTGGCATGATGGAAAAGGACATGAAAGTCACTAGTTATCATCAATATCATCTTCATCGAGCCAAAGAAACATTACTTCACCGTTTTTTTCAAAATCAAGCTCTCGTGGTTCATCTCCAAAGACCAATTCTCATGTTGGGATTTCAACAAGTTACTCAAAAGACCGACTTCAGCATCAACATATTGAGATCTCATCAAGAAGATCAACTCTTATCTTGGAACATGAGTAATTTATTTCAAAGACTAACTTTAACATCGACATATCGAGAAATTATCTACAAGACCAACTCAAGTGTTGGCATATCAGGAAATTACTTAAGCGACCGACTTTAGTATTGGTGGTGTTGCCTAGGGTGTGATAAAAATAAGATAAATATAAGCCAGAAAACAATTCACTTTCACCCTAGACAAGCACGGTACTGCAAGTATTATAGGAAGCATGCAAGTTTTAATGATAAGTTAGATTCGTTCTCAGGGACTTAGTGTGTTATGCGAATGAGCAGAAATAACGAGTAGACAGTAATTAATTAAAAGACAGGATATAAATATGAGTAAATTCGAGATACTAAATTAAACTAATGAAAATAAAATACAATAAAATAAAAGATAAGAAATATGAGATGAGAAGTATAGCTTAGGTTTTGCTAGTATGCACTAATCCTTCTAATTCTTTCTATCAAATTCTAGTTAATAAGGGAGATAATTAGCTCTTAGATACTTAGTCAGGATTCTAAATTCCCATACCTTAGACCCTGAGAGCGACTAAGGGGGCTACAGACACATCATGAGGTAGCCAAAACCTAGGGTAATCAAGTGCCACCAAGGCCCTAAGCAATTCAATTCTGAACATGATGATAGTGATTAAAATATAACCTAATGACTATTTAGTTAGAATTAGTGTTGTCAAGACCAATATCAACACTGGACGTTATGTGGTGTTTCAATAATTAGACACCCAGTTAAGGTGAACATCTAACTACTATTAAGAAAGCATAACGTGATCAGTTCTAGGATAGGCAATAATTCAAAACACATAAACAAATATATAGTTAAGAAGCTAATATCAGATTAAAACATATAATTTCCAAAGAAACTTAGATAGAAAGAAAATAGAATTCATATATTATACATGATGCAAAACCCAAGATATGGAAAAATTAGTTCATACCTGAAGGAAACAAACTAAGAGAAATAATGAAAGATTTCATCTTGCTCTCTACAATAATTCTGATGATAATAAACCTAAAGACTAATTACTATGAGGCAAGGATGATTTAAAGGTGATATAAGGGTGTATTTATAGGTGTAGAGAAGCCCTAATTCGTTTTCTTGAAGGAGAAGGAAAGTATTGGACTCCTAGCTCAACTCAAATTCGTAACCCTAAAATATGAAATCAGGCCCGTTTTTGTTTTGGTCGTAACTGCTTCAGTTATTATCCGTTTGACGCGTATGAGTAGTCGAAATTCATCATATCAGAAAGATATTTAACTTTTACCTTGACCATTCTTCCAAATTCCTCACCGATTATGAGATATAAGCTGTTTTGTGGTCGTAGGTGCTGGAATTCAGATTTATGGCAGCTTTTCCTTTTTCATATTTTAGCTTTTGTTTCCTTATCTTCAACTTCCATGTTTATCTTCTTTCCTTATCTCTTAGTCTTTGACTTTGACTCTAATTAATCTCCATAATTATCTTTAAAGCTTCACACTAAATAATCAAACCCAATATGCTCTAAAAATAATAATTTACCAAATCAAGACTAGAAATAGGAAAGTGAAATAATTTGTAAGAAAATCGACTAGAAAGAGTTCTAAATCACTAAAAATGATGTCTCCGACTAATATTAATTCATGACAAATGAGGAGACATTAAGATCCCCAACTCAAAGTTGTATCGTCCCGATACAATAAAGATAAAAACAAAGGGAAGTCTGTAAATACACACCTAGGTAATTTTAACACAATGGGAAAAACAAAGCAGAATATATAGAATAGACATAAAGCAACTACTCAGAAAAATTTCATGGAATAATATTTACAAACTACATACCTGTACACTTCTCATATCCATAGTCAACACAGTTTGAATTCAAGATTAGATTAGCTTCGCAATGTAAGAAGGATAGGAACTTTACTCAGTTCACCAAGGAAGCTATAGATTGTTCATCGAACTTCACTAGCATCCAAAGATCCACTTAACTACTCTCTATTGGCTCAACCACTTCTCAATTACATATCAAAGAATCAAAAGGTCTTTAAGGTTGTAATTTAGGCTTAGGGACGGTATGATAATATATTTGGATAATTTAGAGTGAGCTTTTGGCTCTCTCCTCACTAGCCATCAACGAATCGTCCTAGAGCTTGAGTTACTCTTATAAAACTATTCTCACTCATCCCAATGAATTCTTGATGCACAAAGTAGCATCCCCAATAACCCAATTAGAGCATAAGATGTTCACATAAAAATTCCTCTTTGCTGGTCTGAATATATATTCTTTTCAAATCATTTTATTTTATTTTGTATAGCTATGATTCTCTTTTTGATGTTCGAGATATCATGCTATTTTTCATATATATATTTATTCTTTTCATATCTAGCTCGTAGCTTCTTTTTCATTCACTATTACCCCGGCAAAGGGTTACAATATAAACCTGTTAATCATCAATATAATAACATAACACAATTAATAAGCTCAAAAATGCCAACCCAATAACATTTCCCATAATGGTGGACACACCACCCCACACTCAAGCTCTAAAACTACTGTCTATGCAACGCGATTCGAGTGCGGGTCATATGGAAAAGTCCTATAATCTAAAGGGATATGACTTATAACGTGGCTAAATAAAAAGGCTTTAGAAAGGCTAGAAGGGGCTGAGAAGGATAAATAATATATTAAATCAAATAACAGGGTGAGAAGGTATAAAAAGGCTTCAAATGGCTTAAATTTGAAAGAACTGCCTTAATCATTTTCTACACCATGTAATTTTGTTATTCTCTTACCTTTATCACTTTCATCAAATGGGGTTGTCAACTAGCTTGGATCTCACGGCCTACACACTACTCAAGGCTCCCTGAGATCGAACATACTTTCTATCGCATTGCTTACTAATATTTTCTTTACTATCAATGTGTGTTTTGCTGAAAATACTCAAAGCATACAAAATAAAATAGCTCATAAAAATACTACTTACTATCATCAACTCACCGAGCTTATGCTTTTAAGCTATTAAACACACTCTACATCTAATTCCCATGTATCAAAAATTTTAATTTCTACCTAAAAACAGAAAAATGGAGATGAGAGACAACGAATCCCCACACCCCCAACTCAAAAATGAGCCGTGTCCCCACGACTCGAAAAAGACTCAAAAAATTAAAATTAAAATTAGCAGATAAAGCATTTACAGAAATGGTAAGGAAGAAAGAGAACATACTCTCAAGGCTATTGCCTCGCATTATCGACATCCAAGATACGATTTGCTTGATCTTTCTTTAATTGCTCAAGGAGTGTCATGATGTGCACTTGATTGGATTTGATTAGTGCCACATCTTCGGCTAAGGAAGTCTGAGCTTCTTCGAAATTGTTTAAACGTTTCTCCATCTTTTCTTGCCAACTTTGCTCCTTTTCTTCTTTTGAGACTTGCGTAGAACCCGCTCCTCTCAAGACTTTCATGATCCAAGCATTATAAATGGTAATCTTTTTAAATTCAAGTTTCTCTTCTTCACCCAAAATTACATTCGCTTTTCGCTCAAGACACGTGATCATAGTAAGATATTTAACATTATAAACCGATTTAGGAGAGACCAGAAATCGCATCACCTCCTCAAAGATCAACTGTGCCACATCCACTTCTTCTCCTTTCAAAATGCAATCCAAAAGTAAAGCGTTCTTCTTAGTGCGTCCAAAATTCTTGTGTTCCCAAACACGTTATGGATAAGGAAATTGTGCCATACTCTAGCATCCTGTTGAAGATATTTGTAAGGCCAAGGTGCCTTCAATTCTCCCTTATGTCATTGCACTTTCTCCTTGTCTAAAACATGTTCAAAAAGTAAATCCCACTCAAAGATTCTTTGTTTAGACACCGCTTCACTATACTTGCATGGTCCGACCAATTTCTTAAACTGGAAGTGGTTTCTAATCTCTTTAACAGTGAAAGGAACTAACTTTCCTCTCATCGGAACACAACCTTCACTATCTCGGCTAAAGATGCCTAAATAGAAATCAAAAACTAACTCATGACATAAATAAGAACGTCTTACCGTGAATGTAGACCAACCCAATCTTTCACCAAGCTCCAAGAATCTCTTATACTCTTCTCTACCAACTTCTTCATCGAATACTTTCTCATAAGTAAAAGGTAGTTCCTTTAATTGTTTCCCTGCAGAAGCTATCAAGGCCTTTGAAGCTTTCTCTTTATCTTCGGGTGTAGGACCTTTGAATGGGAGAGGTTGTGTTTTCTTCTTAATTGGACCCAATACCTTACTTTTCTTCATCTCCTTCTTGTTAGGTAATGTTTCTGTTCTTTGAGTCATCTAAATTTAACCCCCAACTCAAAGCTTTAACAACTCTTGAAATTTGAAACTCTTGATTATTGGTTGAACAAGCTTAATTTGGGTTAGGAAAGGTGTTTTGATGATGAATCTCTATGTGGGTAGGATGAATTCTTGTTGAACTGGTATGGATCTCAGAACTTGTAGAATGAATTTTGAAAATTTAAGCTTTTGATTCTTCACTTCAATGTGTTTTGGTGAGATATGGGTGATTGAATCTCCTTTGTAATGATGTGGAGAGAAGATTTGATGTGTTTCTATGATGATTGGGTAGTGTTTTGATGTTTGGGGAAGGTTTGATGAAGCTTTAATGGAGTTGGGAGAGGTTTGGAGAAGAAAGATAGGCTTAATGATTGTAAAATTCGGAATATACCAACCTCTTCTCCTTTATAACCTAAAAAACGAATCTGATTTCTCTCTCCAGCGGCGTGGGCGGCATCCCGGCCGTAGGGCCCGACATGCCGGTGCTGGAGCTATTGAAATCCGAGTTACGTCAAAATACCCGAGGTGAGAACACGTGGGCACGGGTTTTGGTCGGGGCGGCATACTGGCCGTAGGGCCCGGCATGCCGGTGCTATCAGCTCTCGAAAAATTAAGTTTCTGTCCTGAACACATGACGACACCCGTGGGCACGGGTTTTTGACCTGGCCGGCATACCGAAGGAATAGCCCGGCATGCCGGTGCTGCTGTCCTTCGAGTTTCGACCTTCTGCCTTGAACACGTGGCCTTACCCATGGGCTCGGGTTTTCTGACCGCCGGCTCACCGGCCGTAGGGCCCCGCATGCCGCTGGTGCTGTCTAAATATTCTCATTTTTTTTGTTTTTTCTCCCAAAACTCGATTTCTCTAACACCTGAACATCAAAAACACTAATACCTTTCTCAAATATGCCATATCAACTAAAAACAACTAAACTAAACACAAACTAAAAACATAAAAAAATTGCGGGTTGTCTCCCGTACAACACTTTTATTTAACGTCTTTTAAAGTTAGACGCGTTGCCTTTATCAAGATTTGTGAATATAGCCTCCCCAACAACGAGTAAGGCTATGAACGTCAACTAATCTGCGCTTTATACCCTTCTTGGGTCTGATTTATATCACCTTGGCTGAAACAACCTTAGTGACAATGAATGGTCCCATCCACGAGTCTTTGTAACTTCGTGGCCTATTTTCGCGTTTGTGAGATTTCCATAGAACTTCATGGCCAACCCCAGACTCAATGTTTGGCTCAGTATCCACAGGATTTTCATGGATTTTCTCTCTAGGGATTCTGTGATGTGAAAGGTTGTGGATGATAGGAACGGTGGGATCTAACTTCCTTGGTTTTTTACCCAAGACATAGAAGGTCTCGTATACGTTCTTAGTATGAAGGGTGATGGTCCCTTCTTGGAAGTTGATTACACTTTGACTTCCGGCCATGAAAGGCCGTCAAAGTATGATTGGAACCTGCTTATCTGCATCAAAATCAAGTATAACAAAGGCAGTAGGGATGGCGATACTACCTGATTGGACTAGGACGTCCTCCACTGTTCCCCAAGTCTTGGTAACTGAGTTGTCAGCAAACTGCAACTTCATTGGAGCTTTCTCTGATCTCTGAAGTCCAAGTCTCTCGAGCACGGACTTTGGCATAAGATTCACACCTGAACCTACATTGTACATGGATTTCACCTTGAGCATACCATTTATTTGAATAGGAAGATTAAAGCTTCCCGGATCTTAGAGCTTCAATGCTAACTCTTTTTCATATCTTCTTGAGACTCTCAATTTCTCTCTCTTGGCTTCTACACGCGCTTCTTTCTCAGGAATAATTTGCGTAAAAACTTGTTGCGGTGTAAGCCCTTTCTTCGCAATATCAAGCATTTGGGTGTTGATATCTTCAGGAGTGTACGCCTCTACAAATGTCTTGAGCTCAGTGTCACCTTTCGGATTTGTATTAGGAATAGTTGATGACACCGTTTGAACAACTGGTGGCGTTTCCACCTTCTCTTCTTCTTTCTTTTCTTGCACAACAGGTGCAACTTCAGTTCTTGGTTCTTCTGAGGCTTCTTCCTCTTTATCTTTAGCTTTCTCATCTTGGAACTCCATAACCGATCTAATCTCTTCTTGCATGTCCTTCAGAAGCTGTATAAATTCGGATTTTTCTGAATCTTCCTCCACCTCACTCTCAGAACAGTTAGACTCCACGGGGCTAGACTTGGTTGGTTCTTCTTCAGTACTCGGAAATTCCACGACACTTTCGGCAGCATGTGGTACTTCCTTCTTTTCTTCAATTTCAAGGCAAATAGCCTTACAAGCTTCGAACCCAACATTGTCATCACCTCCTTCGATAGCCTTCAATTCTTTTTGTTCCATAATGCTTGTTAGAACTTTGTTCATCTGTACTACTTGAGTACATAAAATATGAATTGAAGCTTCTTGTTCTCATAACTTCTCGCTATGGGAATGCATATTAGTGGTCATAAGATCCATAAATTCCATTAATTTTTGATTATCCACAGCTCCCTCTTGAGGATACTGTGGTAGAGCTTTCTGAGCTAACTAATCGGTATAGGCATCTTGAACAGGTTGTTGTGGGGGAGCAGGTCTATTCTGATATTGATTTTGATACTGACCCCTTGGTTGGAAAGAGTTATTCTGGGGACGTGGTTGATAATGACCAGGATTAGCGGCCCCCTATGGATTTGAATACTGCATACCCGAATGATTCCTGTTACCAAATTGATAGCCTCCTCGGTTGGATATGAAATAAACCTATTGTGGATTTCCTTCGCACTCTTCCCATGTATGATTCATAACCCCACATTGCGGACAACCTTGTCCTTCTTGCACTATATTTGCTGCGGCTAAATTTCTCTGCATCGCAAGCTTAAGTTCTTTGATTTGATTCTCTAATGCGAATAATTGAGCTGAGTTTGCAGTTTCTGCATCTAATCGAAGAGTACCTCGGGCTTTTGTTATAGGAGCTCGCGAAGATGGCCAACTCATTTCTTGTTCTATAATATTTTCAAAAACCTCGGTAGCTTCAGCAGGATCCATGGAGACGAAATTTCCCTTTCCAAGGTTATCTACCTTCAATCTACTTTCTCTGTTGACACCTTCATAGAATATTGCTAACTGTAGAGACGGGGTGTAACCATGGAGCGGACATCTAGCTAACTTCTGTTGAAACCTTGTCCATGCTTCTCCTACTTCTTCTCCATCCTCTTGACAAAAGTTTGCAAGCTCGCTTTGGTCTTTGAGTCTCATACTCTTCGGATAAAAATGGTTAAAAAATGCGGCTTGAAGTTCTGTCCAAGTGTTGACTGTACCTGGTGGTTTCCTATCTAGCCACTCAACAACTCTACCGGTCAAAAAGAACGAAAACATATGGCAATACAGTTGCTCGCGTGTAATGCCAGGAGTAACATAAGCATCACAAATTTGCATAAACTTCTGAATCGCTCTTATCGGATCTTGAATTGCTGTACCACTATAGAGTCCAAAACTTTGAAACTGACTGAGCATGCCCGGATGAGGTCGAAATATAATATTTTGGATCTCCGGAGGACGGTAACATACTGGTTGAACATGAAACGGCACTCTCAAGCCTGGAAGGTCTTGCTCAACTCTATTCTGATGATTGTTGTTTCCGTTACCTCTTCCTTGTGGTGGTACTTGTGGTTGTCCTCCTGGGACAAGTGGTGGATCTACTGGATCTCGTACGTTTTCCATAGCTCTTCTTAGGGCTCTTTCCTCTCGAATACGTCTGTTATAAGGTCTAAAGCTTCTCTCAGGCACATCTAACGAAGGGCAAGAATTAAACACGGTTAAAACCTGAAAAGACTAAAGAAAACCACAAGCGTAAATACGGAAAAATAAAAACTAAATACAGAAAAATGAAATTTAACTAAAAACTACTACTCGAAATAGATAGCCCACACGCTAACGAGACACAAGTCCCCGGCAACGGCGCCAAAAACTTTGTGTCGCCTAAGGTGTGATAAAAATAAGATAAATATAAGCCAGAAGACAATGCACTTTCACCCTAGACAAGCACGGTACTGCAAGTATTACAGGACGTATGCAAGTTTTAATGGTAAGTTAGATTTGTTCTCAGGGACTTAGTGTGTTATACGAATGAGCAGCAATAACGAGTAGACAGTAATTAATTAAAAGATAGGAAATAAAGATGAGTAAATTCGAGATACTAAATTAAACTAATGAAAATAAAAGACAATAAAATAAAAGATAAGAAATATGAGATGAGAAGTATAACTTAGGTTTTGCTAGTATGCACTAATCCTTTTAATTCTTTCTATCAAATTCTAGTTAATAAGGGAGATAATTAGCTCTTAGATACTTAGTCAGGATTCTAAATTCCCATACCTTAGACCTTGAGAGCGACTAAGGGGGCTACAGACACATCATGAGGCAGCCTAAACCTATTGAGCATGTAATACTTATATATAATATATAAGATGACCCCTCCTGATAGCTTAAGCTTTTGGGAGAATCGGTTGTCTAACATGGTATCAGAGCCTAGATCCATAAGAGGTCGCGGGTTCGAGTATTGCCGTCGTCGCCCAATTTAAAAATCCACGTAGCAAAAGCCTAGACATGCAAAAAAATGACATGAATCTAACTTGCACGTGAGGGGGCAACTTGCATGTGAGGGGGCGTATTGAGCATGTAATACTCATATATAATATATAAGATGACCCCTCCTGATAGCTTAAGCTTTTGGGAGAATCGGTTGTCTAACAAAACCTAGGGTAATCAAGTGCCACCAAGGCCCTAAGCAATTCAATTCCAAACACGATGATAGTGATTAAAATATACCCTAATGACTATCTAACTAGAATTAGTGTTGTCAAGACCAATATCGACACTAGACATTATGTCGTGTTTTAATAATTAGACACCCAGTTAAGGTGAACATCTAACTACTATTAAGAAAGCCTAAAGTGATCAGTTCTTGGACAGGCAATAATTCAAAACACATAAACAAATATATAGGTAAGAAGCTAATATCATATTAAAACATATGATTCCAAAAGAAACATAGATAGAAAGAAAATAGAATTCATAGATTATACATGATGCAAAACCAAAGCTATGGGAAAATTAGTTCATACCTGAAGGAAATAAACTTAAAGAAATAAACTCAAGATAACATTCGCTCCATACAAGTAGTGTTGAACACTTAGGGAGTTGTCTAACAAAGACGAATATCACGTGCCAACTAGAATAACTATTGGGAAAATTATTGAAGATCGATACATGTGCATGACCCTTTTTGTGATGAAAAAAAGTATACAATCCATTTTGGATTTTGATTTTTTTCGAAGGACTCCAACAATCATTCACGAAGACGGTTGGGTTATGATGTCTCCTCATTTGTGATAATAAAATCTATTTCCGAGACATCATTTTAGGCGTATTTATTAGTATATAGGTCGATTTTCGCATGATTTAGTATACTTTCCTATTTTGGGTCTTGAATTGATTATTTATTATTTTTAGAGCATATTGGGTTTAATTATTTATTTAGTGTGAAACTTTAGAGATATATGGTAATTAATTAGAGTCCAACTTGGTTCCAAGAGCTAAAGAAAAGAAGATAAACATGAAAATTGAAGATAAGGAAGTAAAAGATAAAAAATATGGAAAAGGAAAAGCTGCCTTAAATCTGAATTCCAGCACCTACGACCACAAATCAGCTTATATCTCAAAATCGGTGAGGAATCTGGAGAAACGGTAAAGTGAAAAGTTAAATATCTTTCCGAGACGATGATTTTCGACTACTCATACGCGTAAAATGAATAAGAATTGAAGCTGTTAGGACCAAAACAAAAACGGAGCTGATTCCACATTTTTGGGCTACGAATTTGAGTTGGGCTAGGAGTCCAATACTTACCTTCTCCTTCAAGAAAACGATTAGGTCAACCTATACACTATAAATACAGCCTCTTAACATTAGAAAATAATCCTTGGCCAAACCCTAAGGCAAGAGGAAGCTTACAACACAAGAAAAGAAGTCTGGAAGGAGCTGTTCACCAATAATGTCTTCTTTAACCTTTGAATTTGTAATTTCTTTCTTTTCTTCCATTAGTATGAACTAAATTTCCATTAGCTTGAGTTTTAGAATATATGTTTGAACCCTAGTTTTGGTTGACATCTATCTAATTTGAGAATTCTATGTTTTAAATTGAATTATTGTTTTTATTCTCTGTTTATGTGTTTGGATTTATATTCTGTGTTCTTGTGGATCGCGACCATATAGAATTACAATCATAGGAGTTAAGTAATCATTCACAACGATATATTTAACTATAGGTTTAGCACATAACGTCTAGTGTACGGTTTAGATCTGACAAATCAACCTAACTAGATAATCACCATGGTTTAGTGTATTGATATTTGAGCAATTGCAGGAACAGTTTGCTTAGGACTCCTTATTGACACATGTAAAACCTATTTAAAACTCCCTAGCGCAATTGGAACCAATTATTGAAGTACTACATAATTCACCCTTACATGTTTAGAACAACAAAACTAGTGGGGATTACATGCTATTTACTCAAGCTAAACTCTCATACTAAATTCTTTTCTTGCATTTAAATTTCTATCTTTACTTTATTAGTTTAATTTAGTTAATTGAAAACCCAATAAAAAACTATTTGTCTTTTATTTCTCTGCGTTTTATTTGTTCTAGTTTTTAATATTTGCACTCGATTATTGCATAAGATTCTCCTAACCTTCGTAGTCTCTGCGGAACGAATCTTACTTATTTATTAAAACTTGCATACGATTTGTATACTTGCAGAACCGTGATAGGCTAGGGTGTTTATTTTCACTTATTTATCTATTATTTTATCACACCCTAGTCGACACCAAGTTTTTGGCGCCGCTGCCGGGGACTACATCGTTAGTCCTTGTGCATATATCTTGTGCTTTTATTTCAGTTAGTTCTATTTTACGCTTTTGTCTTTTATTTTTTTTGTAGATATTTACAGATGGAGAATCCAAGGCGACTTGAGTTACCCATCACGTTTAAGGTGCAACCACGCGGAATCCACACTCCAGAAATCCAAGCCGCTAAATTTAGGCCAGATCCAGGGATGTTTGCGCAGTTTGCAAATCATGGACAATTTAGCGGGGCTGCACAACAAGATCCGATCCGATATATTCATAAATTCATGCAGATTTGTGATGCATATATCGTAAGAGGAGTTACTAAGGAGCAGATGTATTATGTGATGTTCCAGTTCTTCTTGACCGGAGGTGCAATCGATTGGTACGATACCCAATATCCTCACGTTATTCCAGATTGGGATAAGCTTCAATTAAGATTCCTAGACAATTCTATCTGGTTCGTAGACGATTAAAAGATATGTTGGAGCTTGAACAGTTTTTGTAGGAAGACGGAGAAAGTTTGGGTGAATAATGGTCACGATATAATGAGAAAAAGGCGAGATGTCCATACCATAAATCATTGCCAGAATATTCTTTGACCATGTTCTATGGAGGACTCAATAACGAGTCAAGGGCAAGAGAAGATTCGTTAGGAAAGAAAGGTTTTGTGTTACTAGACCCTACAAAAGTCGAAAATTGTATGGAGAGAATTCTTGAGAACGAGAGAAGTTGGCCAAGTAAATCAGACGAAAAAGAAGAAACTTCAGAATCTCTGAAGCTCAAAGAATTGAGCCAACAACTCAAAGAGCTACAAGAACAAGCTCAAACAATTGCTCAGGTAAATCTTGTGCATACTATACCTTCGTGTCCAGGTTGTGGATCAAGAAATCATATGTGGGAAAGGAGTATGAATAATCCAGCATGAGCTTCTTTTATATCTTCTCAAAATAACCGTTATTCTAATGGGTATAATCATCCTCAAGAAAGCTACACTAGATATCAGCCTCCACAACAACGAAGTTGGTTCAGAAATCAAGAGACTTATCATCAACCCCAACTTCCATCCTATTATCCACCACAACCTATACATGATAAAGCGGCAATTATTGAGAAAGCTTATCAAGAACCACCGAAACAATCAATGCAACTAGCAAAGAAAGAACAACCCTTGAGTTTGAATTCAAGTATGGCTAAGATGATGCAAGTAGTTGAAGAAAATATGAAGATGAGCCAGCGAAGACTTCAAACCCAGTAAAAGGTGATCAAAAATCTCGAGCACACCTTATCACACATGGCGAGTACATTGGAAAATAGGACAAAATGGAAACTCACTAGTGATACTATTGCTCCTCGAGATGATGCTTGTCATGCAGTTGAATTGCGAAGTGGAAAACAACTACCTCCACCTGGAAGGGAACCAGAACCAACCCCTACTCCAGAAAAGGAGATTGAAGAAACAATAGAAGATAAGGTCTAAGAGGTAGTTGACCAAATAGTGTCCAAGCAGAGACACCTGAAAAGAAGAAAAGCTCATTGGAAACTAATACACGCCCTCCATCACCATTCCCTTCACGTGTCAGAGAATGACCAAGAATTCAAGAAGTGCGTTGACATGGTGAGCAAGTTAGATATTAATATGCCGTTTGTGGAATCTCTCAAAAGAATGCCAAAATATCTGAAGTTCATGAAGGACACTATTTCTAACAAACGAAGTTTAGAAATTGGGGAAACAATTGGACTGTTTGTGGAGTGTAGTGCTATTTGTCAAAACAAGTTACCACCGAAGCTAGAAGATCCCGGAAGTTTTACGATTTCCATTGGCATTGGAGACAGTTGGACCGGGAAAGCATTATGTGATTTAGGCGCGAGTATCAATCTCATGCCAAGTTCCCTGTTCGAGAAGCTTAATATAGGAGAGGTAGTACCCACTTCTGTGGTATTACAAATGGCGGATCGCTCCCTCTCCCGACCAGTAGGTAAAATTGAAGATGTTTTAGTTAAAGCTGGTACTTTTATTTTTCCTTGTGATTTTATTATTATTGACTACGACGCTGATAAGAATGTTCCCATCATCTTGGGTAGACCATTCTTAGCCACATGGCGTACACTAATAGATGTTGAGAATGGTGAGTTGATCATGAGGGTCCAAGACGAACAGGTACGATTCAATGTGTTTAAGGATATGAAGTTACTTAAAAAGATGAATGTTTCAAAATAGATGTCATCGGAAAAATTACACAAGAAGTCTTCAATGAAGCAAGCATAGATGATTATCTTGACGAAGCCTTAGCACTTGAATCACAAGAGGAAAACGAGATTACCACTGACGAAGTTGCTGCATTAGGATCAAATATACGAGAACAACTTCGAGAATCAGGTGACATTGAACCAATAAAGCAACCATCCATAATATGTCCACCTGTTCTCGAAGAAAAACCCCTTCAAGATCATCTACACTATGCATATTTAGGTACGAACAAAACTTTACCCGTTATTATTTCTGCTAACCTTTCAGGTCCTCAAGAGGAGAAGCTACTTCATGTGATTTGCGCTAACAAAGAAGCAATCAGATAGACTATTACCGACATCAAGGGAATTAGTCCTTCCGTTTGTAAACATAAAATCATTCTTGAGAACGAAGGAAGGCGATCTATAGAGGGGCAAAGAAGACTCATGCCAGCTATGAAAGAAGTGGTTAGGAAGGAGGTAATCAAGTTACTAGACGCGGGAATTATCTATCCGATTGCTAGCAGTGATTGGGCTAGTCCAGTGCAATGTGTTCCAAAGAAAGGAGGTATTACTACTGTTCTTAATGATCAAGGTGAAGCCATACCATCAAGAACAGTTGTGTGGGTGGAGAGTATGCATGGATTACCGAAGACTTAACAAAGCTACAAAGAAAGATCACTTCCTGTTACCATTCATTGATCAGATGCTAGACAAACTCGCAGGGATAGATTATTATTGTTTCATTGACGGATATTCAGGCTATAATTAGATTTGTGTGGATCCCCTTGATCAACACAAAACAACTTTTACTTGTCTGTTTGGAACCTTTTCTTATAGAAGGATGCCGTTTGGTTTATGTAATGCACCTGCCACGTTCCAGAGGTGCATGATGGCTATATTTTGGGACATGATTGATAAATACTTGGAGGTTTTTATGGATGATTTTTCGGTGTTTGGATATAGTTTTGATGATTGTTTGAATAATCTTGAGAAAGTCCTTGTGAGATGTAGAGAAAAAGATCTTGTGCTTAATTGGGAAAAATGCCACTTCATGGTTCAAGAAGGAATTGTGTTGGGACATAAATTTTTGAAGGCAGGGATGGAGGTTGATCGTGCTAAAATTGAAGTTATCAAAACATTACCACCTCCAGTTTCTGTAAAAGGAGTAAGAAGTTTCTTGGGTCACACAGGATTTTACCAAAGATTTATTAAAGATTTCTCCAAGATCGCCAAACCGCTTTGTTCTTTACTCGAAAAAAATACTCCTTTTAACTTTACTGACGAATGTCTTCAAGCGTTTGTGACGATTAAAGAGAAGCTAGTCTCCACACCTATTGTTATACCTCCTGACTGGAAAGATCCGTTTGAACTTATGTGCGATGCTAGTGATCACGCAATGGGTGTTGTGTTAGGGCAGAGGAAAGAAAAGCTCTTCCACACGATTTATTATGCAAGTAAGACCTTCAACGCTGCCCAGATGAATTATACAGTGACAAAGAAAGAGATGTTGGCCGTAGTATATGCTTTTGATAAATTTCGTTCGTATCTGATTGGAAAGAAAACTATTGTATACACGGACCATTCAGCTATCTGATACCTTATGGAGAAAAAGGACACTAATCCGCGTCTTATTAGATGGGTACTGTTTCTTCAAGAGTTTGACATAGATATTTGAGATCGAAAGGGATGCGAAAATCAAGTTGCTGATCATTTATCTCGGCTCGAAGCATCTGATGCGAACAAGGAACCGTTATTGGTTAAAGAGGTATTCCCTGATGAACAACTTTTTGCTGTTAAAAATGTGTTTGTGCCATGGTATGCAGATCTAGTCAACCTCATCGTGAGTGGTGTATTCCCAAAGGATACCCACCCACAACAAAGACAAAGATTATCTCACCAGGCTAAACAATACTATTGGGATGAACCATACCTCTGGAAAATGTGTAGTGACCAAGTAGTTCGAAGATGTGTCCATGAAGGTGAAGTTGATAAGATTATAGCAAGCTGTCATGGATCACCATATGGAGGCCACTTTAAAGGCGATAGAACTGCAGCTAAAATTCTTCAATCCGGTTTCTATTGGCCTACCCTACACAGAGATTGTCATCGTTTCGTCCAGTCATGTCAAAGATGTCAGTTCACTGGTAATATATCAAAAAGGGATGCGATGCCGCTTAACAATATTCTAGAAGTCGAAATCTTTGATGTATGGGGAATAGATTTCATGAGACCTTTCATCACTTCCCATGGTAATCTTTATATTTTTCTTGCGGTAGATTATGTATCAAAATGGGTAGAAGAAGTGGCAAGACCAAAGAACGATGCTCAAACAGTGATAAAATTCTTAAAGACACATATCTTTTAAAGACATGGTACGCCACGTGTTCTCATCAGTGATAAAGGTACCCATTTCATCAATTCTCAATTGAGAGCCCTCTTTCGTAAGTTTGGAGTGAGACACCACATCTCAACCGGTTATCACCCACAAACTAACGGTCAAGCTGAAGTTTCTAATCAAGAAATTAAATCTATCCTTGAGAAGACCGTGAATAAAATAAGGAAAGACTGGTCATTAAAGCTAATGATGCTCTCTGGGCTTACAGAACATCATTTAAAACACCAGTTGGGGCATCTACATATCGCATGGTATACAGAAAAGCATGTCATCTACCTATTGAGATTGAAGCTCGAGCCTTCTGGCCTATTAAAAATCTAAATCAGAATTGGCCGGGAAACAAAGGTTGATGCAGTTGAACGAATTGGAGGAGTTTCGCTATCTTGCCTATGAAAATTCACGTCTCTACAAGGAGAAAACAAAGAGATGGAATGATAAACGACTCCGTCCAAAGCATTTCGAGAGAGGACAAAAGGTACTACTATACAACTCTCGATTCTCAAATTACACAGGAAAGCTTAAATCCCGTTAGGGAGGACCTTACATTGTTACGAAAGTCACACCGCTTGGAGCGATTGAAATTGAACATCCAACCGAACAAAGGACATTCATGGTGAATGGCCAACGTTTGAAACGATACCATGACAGTGAAGACTTTGTTCGAGAAGAGTCAATCATTCTCGAAGACCACGCTTAGCCTGAGGTACACATCTAACTCAAAGACGTTAAACAAGAGTGCTCTTTGGAGACACCCCTTGTTTTAGTTGATTTTTAGATTAATTTTATGTTTTGTAGTGTATATTTCTAAGTTAATGTATAATTTTTAATTGTGTTTACAAGCTAATAGGAGAGAAAGGTAGTGTGCTATTGTGCAGGAAATGAGTTTGGGGTCAAAAGGAAATACTTGGAAAAAATTCGGTTCACTGGCTGGTAGGCCGGTCAAACCACCGGCATGCTGGTGGGAAGACACGTGCCCACGGGTTGGTGACTCAGATTATTTGCCGAGAGGTCGAAAAATAAAGGGCAGGCGCACCGGCATGCCGCTGAGGGCACCGGTATGCCGGCCAGAGGAGAAACACGTGCCCACAGGTTCCAATGCACGGGTTTTTTGACGGAGTTTCTTCTGGACGAAAAACAACACCGGCATGCTGGCGAACCAAGAACACGTGGCCTCGGGTTGGTGACTCGAGTTCTTTACCGAGAGGTGCAAGAAGTAGACACGTCCAGCACCAGTATTCCGCCGATATGGCCGGTATGCCAGCGCTAGGGTGGTTTTGAAGAGTTTATTTCCTATTCCACTTCTTACCTTATCAAGATTTAACCCTAGCCTCCTCTACACGAAAATTTCAGACCCAAACACTATAAATACACCTTGAAGCTTCTACAAACCTCCACAATTAACACAACAACATCAACAATCCTCTCCTCCATCCTCCATAAACACAAGTTCTTCATCAAATTCATCACACTACACCATAAAAGACCATCAAGAACATCAAGCTTTCAAGATTTCTTCCAAGATTCATCAAGAAACCTTCCTCTTTCATTAATTCCAAGCAACAAACTCAAGCCACACCAATCTTTCTTAACTTTTAATTCATCCTTGGTGTAACTTGAGTTGTGGGTCAATCAAACATGACAAACAGAACTGATGCTATGGATTACAAGAGGAAGTGTTCCATCCTAAGGAAGAACAAAAGATCTCCTGGAGCCACCATTTAAAAGCCTATCAATCTTGAAGAGGCTATTTAAGAATCAAAAGAAGAGGCACCAACACAACCACTACCAAAGAGATTAACAGCTAGGATGTCTGTACCATCAAAGCCTAAAGAAAAGACAAAGAGTCATGATCAAGATTCTTGTTCTTCCTCCTCTAAGGATAATTCTTGTATTCCCCCATGGGCTATAAAATTGAAACATGAAGTCAAACGTTTAAGAGAAGAAAACAGAGAAATTTGGGCGGAAATTATACAGATTAATTCACACTTGGAAGAGGTTACTACGAATATGGATATTGACAATTATTCGTCTCCTTCTTCAGAGGAAGAGGACATAATGGATCTTTATGGCCAGCCGGGTACACCACTCTAATTCTCTTCCTTAATAGCTTGTATGCATTAGGTAGTTTAGTTTAGTTTTAATTTTAAATTCTATTGCTTTATTGAGTCTTTTTCGAGTCGTTGGGACACGACTCACTTTTGAGTTGGGGGTGGGGATTCGTTGTCCTCATCTTCTTTTCATTTTTGCATAAAATTTAAAAATTTTAGGTTGAATTGGACATAGAATATGTTGAATGTACCTATTTGAGCATGATTTTAATTAGGTCAATGATAGTAAGTAGCATGTTTTTGAAAGATGTCATAAATATGTTTAGCATGCATGTATGAAAACAGGAAATAAAAGATAGAAAAGTTAATGAGCAATGCTAAGAAGTTACGTTGAAACTTAGGGAGAGTTATTTGGTATGTAGAACGTGAGGTTTGAAATTAGTTGAAAACCCTCTTGTCTATGAACTAGTAGTGAAAAAGTAACAAAATCCGGTAGTTAGAAAAGTGAATAAGACAATTCTTTCATATTGAAGCCACTTGAAGCCTTTTTATACCTTCTCACCCTTTTATTTTGATTATTATTATTATTATTTATCCGTCTTAGCCCCTCTGAGCCTTTCTAAAGCCTTTTATTTAACCACATTATAATCCATACCCTTAGTTTGTAGGACTTATTGATGTCTCCTTAATTGTTCTTATTTTCGACCCTTAGGAGACATCATTTTTGGTGTTTATTTAATTAATTCGATAGACTTTTGGACTAAATATGCAATAATATGATTTTCCTCTTTTATTTCTAGCATTTTTGATTTATTAAGCTTTTGCGCGTAATATTGGTATTTTTAGTGAATATTTTACAGGTTTTAGATGTTAGCTAGAAGAGGAATCTGAGGATAAAGTCAAAGATCAAAAAGATAGAGTCAAGACTTGAAAAGAAAATCCCGAAGATATTATTTTTAGAGCTGAAAATCCATTTTCCAGGCCATAGATTGCTGATTTCGAGGTGCTTAAGCGATGATCTAGCTGTTGACCTTTGAAGAGAAATCATTCCTTATCGAGTTACGGAACTTTAGCAACTGGAATAAGGTCAATCGGAGTTGTAACGCATCGGGAAAAGCCGTTTTAGTGAAGGTGTATCAGCAGTTACGGGATTTTGGGCTTAGAAAGTGGGCTTGGACATTTAATTAGTCTTTTATTTTCTGGTCCAAGCCCTAGTCTGAATTTAGGCTTATAAAAGGAGGTCTGGACTTCTATTTTACACACAATTCACATTCTGCAAGATTAAAAACACCAGAGAGAAGCAACTGAAGGAAGGAGAAGAAGCTACAAGAGCTGGAGAGGGTCTATATCTCTGTTCGTAGTCATTCCGATTCCGGAAATTAGGTTCTTTTATCTTTTTAATTCTGTAAACAATATGAATTCCTTTATTTTTAATTTCGTATTTCATTTTAATATGAGCTAAGTTTTATTTAGTGCTTGAGAACAAACAATGGGTGAATCCCAATTCTTATTAATTAACGAATGTTGAATTTGGGTTTTTATTGAATTAAACTAAATTAGGGCTTTTACTCTTTTCGATAAATCATGAATATTTACTGTTTTTAGCGTCATGAACTAGGAACAGGTACTAGTATTTAGGCTATTCCAATTAGTGGCAATTGGATCATCCTGACGGAGGGTTTAAATACGGAACCATTTATTCAATCTAGGATAGAAGTTAATGATTCTGACGAGCTTAGCTAATCCTAGGGCCAATGAGGTAATAACGCTTAATCATCCAACGGTGGATCATATTTACCCTGACGGGACTAGTGACACTTTAGGATCGCCTTATAGTCCACCCTGACGGGGGTATAAGGAAATTAGAATCCCGACCATTGTAATTGACTAATTTAGCCCTTAAACAACATAAGTTAAGAAATAGGATAGGGAGGATCCTTGCGTTCTCAAGTGCTACTTCTCATATTGCGTTTTACATCAATTTACTTGCGTCTTAGCTTTTATTTGCATTTTAATATTTGTCTTTCATTCATTAGTCTTATAACAAAAACCAAACAAACATTCTATTATCTTTTATTTTCATAAGTGCATCAATCACTATTTGCTACACATTGTGATCAACCATTCCGTCCTTGGAACGAATCTGTATTATCCTTATTACTACTTGGGACAACCGTACACTTGCGGTTGTGGTTCGATTATCATTTGCATTTATTTTTAGAACACACAAAGGACGACCAAGTTTTTGGCGCCGCTGCCGGGGACGGTAGCGTGTGACCACGGTGTTTATCCTTTAGTGATAAGTGCATTTATTTTATTTTATCAGTTTTACGCTTTTTGTTTGTTAGCTTTTTCAGGTTTTTAGGTTTGGTGTATGCGAAGAAGGCTATTCAAGGATCTAGAGCCAGCACCTCCGATCCTTAGTAATCCAGAATCGTTGATCAGACTTGCTAACAGAAGAAGAAGAGAACGAGAAGCTTTAGAAGTAGAAGAATTAAGTAACAGAATGGAGAATATCAATCTTCAAGGTCAACAGAATAATGGACAAGGCCAGCTAGATGCAAATGGTCAACCTTTAGCCCCAGGCGTTATTCCTCAAGTTCAACCACTAAATCCTAATCCTCAAGTCCAGATAGTGATGAATCAAGATCCCTGGTTTACTAATGGTCCTCCAGAAGTTCCATTCCGCGCTCCAGCTATAGGAGTAGGTGCTCCAGATATTAATGTTCCGAGATTTCGTCCAGATTCGGGTATGCTAGCTCAGTTCCAAAACTTTGGAAATTTTCGCGGAAGACCATCGGAAGATCCTCTTAGAGCGGTACAGAAATTCAAACAGATATGTGATTCTTATATCACACAAGGAGTTTCAAGAGAACAGATGTATTTTGCTGCTTTTAAATTCTTCGTCATTGATGGAGCAAGTGAATGGCACGATACGCAAGATCCTACGAAGATTACTAATTGGGACCAATTAGAGATTGCGTTCTTTGACAGGTATTACCCAAGTAACATGAGGTTAGATGCTGAATTAGAATTGACGCATTTCCGTCAAGAGTATGAGGAAACTGTGGGTAGGAGTTGGACAAGATTTCAGATGTGTTTGCGTAAAGTTCCTAATCATGGCTTTTCAGAACAACAACAGTTAAAGATCTTTTATAGAGGCCTTGATGGAACTTTGAGAGAGAAATTGGATACGCTATGTGGTGCAGGTTTTCTGCAAGTTCAACCCGCTCATGCTAAGATCATTTTAGAGAGAACAGTCAAGAATGAAGTTGGGTGGAGCTCAGTAAGAACACCAGTTAAGGGAGTAAATAATGTTGACATGGAAGAGAAATTTGCTACGTTTGAGAATAAGATCCAGAATACCATAGAGCAACAATTGAAGCAGCTTACTCTAGCTGTGAAAGAAGGATTTTCGGGTAAGAAGGTAGCTGTGCATGCTGCACAAGAGGTTTATATGTGTTCAATTTGTAAGGTAGATGATCATGATGAGGAAAGTTGTCCGAATAACCAAGAATCAGTGAATTTTATGTCCAATAGAGGTAATTTCAATTCAAGTGGTAATGGATATCAGCCTAACAGAAACCATCCTGGGTTTCAATACTCAAATCCCAATGGGGCAGCCAATCTTAGTTACGCATATTAGCCGCGTCCTCAAGGCAACAACTATAATCCAAGACCACACAACAATCATCAAGGAGGACAGAATCAAAACAATTATGTACAAAGACAAGCTCCTCAGAATACCTACGATGAGAATTTAAACCAGAAAGCTCTACCTGCCCATCCACAAGAAGGAGTAGTTACCCTTCAGAAAACCGTTGAAAATTTGATTGCTCTTCAAACACAAGCCTTGGAACGTCAGAACGCAGCTGAAGCGAATATGAAGATTTTCCAGAATCAGCTAAGCCAAATTAATAAACAGCTGAATCAGCGCCCACAAGGGCAACTTCCTAGCGATACGGAAAATCCAACACAACGTGAAGATTGCAAGGCTGTTACATTAAGAAGTGGTAAGAACCTTCCTCCACCTCCTTTTCCTGTTATGAAAGAAAAAGAAGTTCCGAGAAAAGAAAAGGAAGTGGTTGAGAAGGAGAAAGAGAATGAGAAAGATAGTGAGGTCGAAGAAATAGAAAGACCAAGAGATGTTCCGAAAAAGAAAGATGATATGGTGATTAATCGCCCTCCACCACCGTTTCCATCTCGAGTTCAGAAAAAGGGTGATTTGGGTGACTTTCAGAAATTCTTTAATAGGGTGAGGGGTCTAAGTATTAATATTCCGTTATTAGAGGCGATTCGAGATATTCCTAAGTATACGAAGTTTTTGAAGAGGGCCCTCACTAACAAAAGGCCTTATTGTGATAATGAGATGATTGGCCTTCCTGAAGAGTGTAGTGCGATTTGTCAGAGTAAGTTACCTCCGAAGTTAGTTGATCCGGGGAGTTTCACGATTCCCATATCAATTGGAGAAGAATGGAAAGGAAAAGCGCTATGTGACTTGGGAGCAAGCATCAATTTGATGCCCAAGTCGATCTTTGATAAGCTAAAAATTGGAAACGCAAGACCCACTTCTATGGTCTTGCAAATGGCGGACAGGTCTCTTGCTCATCCTGAAGGCCGCATTGAGGATGTCCTTGTTAAGGCAGTTACACTTATATTTCCTGTTGATTTCGTAATCCTTGAATACAATGCAGATAGAAATGTCCCCATTATTTTGGGTAGACCGTTCCTAGCTACAGGAAGAACATTGATCGATGTAGAGAATGGCGAATTAACAATGAGGATACAAGATGAGGAAGTGAAATTCAATGTATTTCGAGCTATGAAATTCCCAGATTCTCAGGAAGATTGCTTCAGAATGGATGTAGTAGAGCAAGCATCGCAAGAGGTATTTAATTGTTTAAATTTTGATGATATTTTGCAGGCTGCTTTAACATTAGATTCACCTGAGATGATGGAAGAGCTTACTGAAACAATAGCAGCTCTCAATTCTGAAAATCCGAAGTATAGGCGTCCTGCCTATGAACCTGTGAGAAAACCGGGGGAGATTGTTCCTAAAAAGAAGCCCTCAATTGAATCCCCTCCGGAATTGGAAGAAAAACCATTGCCAGCACACTTGAGGTATGCATATTTAGGTACTAATGAAACTCTACCTGTTATTGTTTCAGCTATTTTAACAGGTCCTCAAGAAGATAAACTGTTGCGTGTGTTAAGAGCCAACAAAGAAGCAATAGGTTGGACAATTGCTGACATCAAAGGCATTAGTCCATCCTATTGTCAACACAAAATCATACTTGAAGATGTTAACGCACGCTCAGTTGAAGGTCAAAGAAGATTAATGCCCGCTATGAAGGATGTGGTAAAGAAAGAGGTGATCAAGCTTTTAGATGCGGGGATTATTTATCCCATTTCGAGTAGCAAATGGGTGAGTCCGGTTCAGTGTGTACCGAAGAAGGGAGGAATGACAACAGTTCTTAATGATAAAAATGAAGCGATTCCTTCAAGAATGGTAGTTGGATGGAGAGTTTGCATGGATTATAGAAAGCTGAACAAGGCCACCAGAAAAGATCATTTCCCTTTGCCCTTCATAGATCAGATGTTAGACAAATTAGCCGGAAGAGAGTATTATTGCTTCTTGGATGGTTATTCTGGGTATAATCAAATTTACGTGGCTCCAGAAGATCAACATAAAACAACATTTACATGCCCCTTTGGTACTTTTGCATATCGTAGAATGCCATTTGGGTTGTGTAATGCTCCTGCTACCTTTCAAAGATGCATGATGGCCATCTTCTGGGATATGATTGATAACTTTCTTGAAGTGTTTATGGATGATTTCTCTGTATTTGGTGATGATTTTGATAAGTGCTTAGACAATTTGGAGAAAGTGTTAATCAGATGCAAAGAAACAGATTTGGTCTTAAACTGGGAGAAATGTCATTTCATGGTTCGCGAAGGTATTGTTCTGGGTCACAAAGTTTCGAGTGTTGGATTGGAAGTCGATAGAGCGAAGATTGAGGTAATTAAAACTCTTCCCCTCCTGTTTCTGTTAAAGGGGTAAGAAGTTTTCTAGGCCATGCTGGCTTTTATAGGCGATTTATCAAAGATTTTTCTAAGATTGCGAAACCGTTATGCAACTTACTTGAAAAGGATTCCAAATTCCTTTTTGATGAAGCTTGTTTAGCGGCTTTCAAAGCAATCAAAGAAAAGCTTATTTCTGCTCCTATAGTAGTGCCTCCAGATTGGAATTTACCGTTTGAGGTTATGTGTGATGCGAGTGATTTATGTATGGGAGCTGTATTAGGAGAAAGAAAAGAGAAAGTTTTTCATTCGATTTATTATGCTAGTAAAACTTTTAATGGTGCTTAGATTAATTATACAGTTACAGAAAAGGAGTTGCTAGCGGTTGTGTATTCATTCGATAAATTTCGCTCTTATCTTCTTGGAGCAAAAGTTATTGTCTATACAGATCATTCAGCGATTCGATATCTTATGGAGAAGAAGGATGCTAAACCAAGGTTAATCAGATGGGTGTTATTGCTTCAAGAGTTCGATTTAGAGATCAAGGATAGAAAAGGGTGCGAGAATCAGGTTGCAGATCATCTATCGAGATTAGAAGGTTCAGAGTTGAATAGTGGTACTGAAGCGGTTAGAGAAGAATTTCCTAATGAGAATCTATTCTAAGTTCGTGACTATGAAGCCCCTTGGTACGCGGATATTGCAAACTTAGTGGTAAGTGGTTCCTTTCCTGAAGGTTCAACTTATCAAGAGAGAAAAAGATTAGCTCACCGTGCAAGACAATTCTTTTGGGAGGATCCGTTCCTCTATAAAGTGTGTGCTGATCAGATGGTAAGAAGATGTGTAGCCAAGGAAGAAATTGAGGCGATTATAGCTGGGTGTCATGATTCACCTTATGGTGGACATTTCAAAGGAGATCGAACCGCTGCTAAGGTATTGCAATCTGGTTTCTATTGGCCTTCTATTATAAAAGATTGTCATGAATATACTAAAAGATGTAATAGATGCCAATTTACCGGAAACATATCCAAGAGGGATGAGATGCCACGTAATAATGTGTTAGAAGTTGAAATATTCGATGTTTGGGGTATAGATTACATGGGTCCGTTCGTTCCTTCAAATGGTAACCTCTACATCTTATTAGCTGTTGATTACGTGTCTAAGTGGGTAGAAGCAGTGGCTTTACCTACCAATGATTCTAGAGTGGTGATTAAGTTCTTAAAATCACATATTTTCACTAGACATGGAACTCCAAGAGTGATTATTAGCGATGGAGGTACTCATTTCGTTAATAAGTATTTGAAGACTGTTCTAGAGAAATATGGAGTCAGACATCGTGTGTCTACCGCTTATCATCCACAAGCCAATGGTCAAGCCGAAGTATCAAATCGTGAGGTAAAATCTATTTTAGAGAAAACCGTTGGTCCTACAAGAAAAGATTGGTCTATGAAATTAGATGATGCACTTTGGGCATATCGAACTGCTTTCAAAACCCCAGTAGGTGCTTCTCCGTATCGAATGGTATATGGTAAGGCTTGTCACTTACCACTTGAACTTGAAATGGGTGCCTATTGGGCTATTGCTAAGTTAAATTTAGATCCTACACTAGCTGGTGAGAATCGAATGATGAGACTTAATGAGCTTGATGAATTTAGATTACATGCTTATGAAAATGCTAAACTTTACAAAGAAAACACTAAGAGATGGCATGATAATCGAATTCGAGAGAAGAACTTTGTAGTGGGACAAAGAGTGTTGAAATATCATTCGAAGTTCAGTAATTATCCGGGGAAACTAAGATCGAAGTGGTCAGGTCCTTACATTGTAACCAAGGTTACACCTCATGGAGCTATAGAGATAGAACATCCACTTGAGAACCGTACATTCATGGTGAACGGTCATCGTTTAAAAATTTATCATGGAGGTGAAGACACCGATCGTGCAAAAGACCCACATCCCGGAGAGGTCATGTACCTCCTCGAAGCTCCTTAGAAGCACGAGGTAACCCGTCGAGCTTAACGACGTTAAACAAAAGCCAATTCCTTGTATATTAGTTTAAGTATTTCAATTTCCGTAGTGTAAATTAGTTAAAGTTTTCGTTGATTTTAGTTTTATTTTTAAGAAATGAGGAAGGGTGTTTGTTTTTGATGATTTCAGGGGTATAATGGTCATGCGTTTGGGGTCAAACGATGGGAAAAACGAATTTTTTTTTTTGAAGTCCACAGCAAGTTTGACCGGCTAGCCGGCGATCTGGCCGGCATACCGGCCAAACGAGCAGATAGACCCCAACTCCCTGACCACTGCGTCAGCGACAACGCAGCAATGCTGTGTCTTCATTCGCGCCAGCGAGAAAGCGCCGGCATGCCGGTCAACTGACCGGCTAGCCGGCCAACGAGGAAGAATGTTCTGGTCCTTGCGTCAGCGACGACGCAAGGTTGCTGCGTCATCAAATGCGCCATCGAGATTTCACCGGCATGCCGGCGAATCCGCCGGCTAGCCGGTCAAGGATTTCAAATTCCCTGACCATTGCGTCAGCGACGACGCAACATAATTGCGTTTTGAGGTAAAAAAAAAAAAAAAAAAGGTCGAATTTAGTAATTTTTTCCGCCGCCCTCTCGCCCGGCATGCCGGCAAATCCGCCGGCTAGCCGGCCAGCTGTTGCGAGAGGCGGTTTTGACTTCATTAAACCTAGTTTTTTGCCTCTTTTCCAAGCCAAACCTTATAATCCGAATTCTTGCCTCCACTTACTCCGAAAATCATCAACAAACAGCTATAAAATCATCAAATCAAGCCTTCTATCATCACAAAACCACAACATCAACTCACATCCTCTCCAAAACATCATCAAATTTCACCTTTTCTCCAAAAATTTCCTCTTCCCAACCTTGAAATTAAACCCAATTCTTTCAAAATCTCTCTCTAATAACCTTAACCCACCTCATATAACACCTAGTTCTTCAAGTTTTAAGCCTCAAAACATCAATTTTCAAAGCTTTTCTCTAGCTTTTTCTCTATTTGAAGTTTTGAGTTTGGGGTGAAAAGAGATGACTAACAGAACCGATTCCATGTGTAACTATCGAAGAAACATACCAAGAAACAGGAACACTGTTGGAGCTAGCCCAGACCAAGCAATTGAGATTCCGGATTCGCGATCCAAAAAGACTGTCCAAAACCCAATTGCTCCGAAACGAAAAGAAAATCCGAGTAAGGCTAATCCGAAAAAGAGCAGGTTAATTGACGAGAGTGATGAAGAAAGTGAGGAAGAAGTTGAAGAAGAAATTGAAGAAACTGAACAAGAAGTTCCCGAAGAACCAGTGCAACAACCGAAAGCTCCGCGTAAGAAAGCTTGGGCTCAAAAGCCTAAGAGAGTCTTCGTTCCTTGGGAAACTCAGGTTCGTGATCGAATTGAATTTTTGAAGTTTGGTGAGGAGATGAATCTTCCTAAGGGTATTATGACTAGTGCTTATAAAGATTATGGTGTTACTTGTGATAAATTGGGTTGGAAGGAATTGAGAGAAAGGAAGCTTGAGTATATTCCTACCTTGGTGCGAGATTTTTATGAAGGAATCGCCTTCTCAAAGGAAGCTGTTATTATTCGCAAAAAGGTAGTTCCTTTCTCCGTTGAGCTTATTCGTAAATCATTAAAATTACCCGAGTTTTCCGGAATATGTCCGTTTCAAGAATCTCTTAAAGAGCCTTCGTTTGATTATGAATCCCTTTGGGGGAAAGTGCTTATTGATGGGGCCCGCCCAATTCCCGAAGAAGAGAGATATCCTGGACAGATGTATAGTAGTAACTTGCTACCATGTGCTAAGATTTGGTCACGTTTCATAATCCCTACCTTCTTCGGAGTTAAACACATATCGGAAGTGAAGAAGGAGCATCTTTTGTTCATTAAATGTATTATTGAGGAGAAACCCATGGATGTTGCTCGTGTGATATATGATACCATCATGGAATTTGCTAGAATTCCTACTTCACAACAAAATCTCAAATTTCCTTGTACCGTCACTACTTTGTGTTTAGACGCAAAGATTCCACGTAAAGACGCAGAGATTGATCGTGTTGTAGTGTGTGAGAGTATGGGTTTAACTTTGATCAAGAATATTCACGATGAGGTGGTGAAAGCAACAAGGAATCCTAGAGCTCCTCCAAAGAAGAAGATGCATACAACAGATGAGTTGGAAGCGAAAGTGAAGGTGTTAGAAGAGAATCAAGTGAAGATGATTGCATCTTTGGGAAACGTTACAAAAGAGCTTGAACTTCTCCGAAACATGTTAATGGGGGTGAGCACAATTCAACACGCCACCTATGGTATTCTTACGAAAGAGAAAGTTCATGGCCGCAACACCGATAACCAGCCTCGCGCTGGTTAAGATACGTTTTCTAATCCCTTTCGCGTTTTAGTTAGTTTAGTTTATTTTTATTGCATTGAGTCTTTTCGAGTCGTGGGGACACGACTCATTTTTGAGTTTGGGGTGGGGTTCGTTGCCTCATCCCAGTTTTTATGTGTTATATGTTTTATTTGCTTTCAATAAAAATAATTTTCGGAGTTGCGTTTGACTATAGAAAATTTTAAATGTCCCTTTAAGCATACTTTTGATGAATCAATGATAGTAAATAGTGGACTTTAGGGATTGATATAGAACGCACTTACAATTGCATGCGAACATAGGTAATTGATAGGAAAAATTAATGAACAATGCAAATGAAGTAAGCTTGTACTTAAGGAATATGTTTGGTGTGTAGAACGTGAAATCTTAATTAGTAGAGAACCCACCTAGATATGAACTAAAGACAAGCTATGTACTTAGGAAAATGATAGGGGCAGTTCTTTGTTAGCCATTTGAAACCTTTTAGCTTGCTATCCCTTATATTATAATTTTATCCGTCTTAGCCCAATTTTGAGCCTTAAGCCTTTCTTTTGTAGCCACGATATAAGCCCATTATCCTTTAGATTATTAGGCATGACCAAATGACCCGCACTTGAATCACAACCCTGAGACTTGTCTCGAGCTTGAGTTTGGGGTGGTGGGACCACATTTGGGAATTTACATTGGGAAGGGATTATATGTGTTTGTATTGAGGCACAAAAATGAAAGATGATATTATTATTTGTAACCCTTTGCCGAGATTTGAAAAAAAAAAGAAAAAATAGAATAAAGAAAAAGAAAATTGTAAGAGACATGACTTTCACATCAAAATGATGGTCATGGGTATCTTATACAAAAAAAAAAAGAAATGAAAACAAAAAAAAAAAAAAAAAAAGAAAAAGAGAAAGAATAAATAAATCGGCAAAGTGGAATATTTTTGAAAATCATCTTAGTTGTAATTAGGTTGACATGGGGACGCAACATTAGCGCGTCAAATGGGTGAGTGAGAACATTTTTGAGCGTAACTCAAGCTCGAGGACATGTGGATGGTAAGTGAGGAGAGAGCCAAAAGCTCACTTCAAATTTACCAAATATATATCCATACCGTCCTTAAGCCAATATTAAAACCATAAAGACCTCTTGATTCTTAAATACATAGTGAATTTATACTTCTGTTGATAGGGAATATTTAGGTGGAACATTCAAAGCGATTTATGATTAATGACCACCCTATAGCCATCATACAGATATGAGTACAAGTGTAACCTTCAAGCATTGCAACTTTAATTTTATGATTGAGATTATTTATGTTTGATTTTGCATGATTAGTGTATGTATATGTTAGTTCTTAAAGTTTTGCTATATGAGATTTATCTTAAGAATTGCTTTAGGTTTATTTGCTAAGCTTCTATTTGTTCTTGCGTTTACTTCTACCCCTTGTTTTGTTTTGCTTTGCTTTGTCGGGACGACAAAGGTTTGAGTTGGGGGTCTTGATGTCTCCTTAATTGTTCTTATTTTCGACCCTTAGGAGACATCATTTTTGGTGTTTATTTAATTAATTCGATAGACTTTTGGACTAAATATGCAATAATATGATTTTCCTCTTTTATTTCTAGCATTTTTGATTTATTAAGCTTTTGCGCGTAATATTGGTATTTTTAGTGAATATTTTACAGGTTTTAGATGTTAGCTAGAAGAGGAATCTGAGGAGAAAGTCAAAGATCAAAAAGATAGAGTCAAGACTTGAAAAGAAAATCCCGAAGATATTATTTTTAGAGCTGAAAATCCATTTTCCAGGCCATAGATTGCTGATTTCGAGGTGCTTAAGCGATGATCTAGCTGTTGACCTTTGAAGATAAATCATTCCTTATCGAGTTACGGAACTTTAGCAACTGGAATGAGGTCAATCGGAGTTGTAACGCATCGGGAAAAGCCGTTTTAGTGAAGGTGTATCAGCAGTTACGGGATTTTGGGCTTAGAAAGTGGGCTTGGACATTTAATTAGTCTTTTATTTTCTGGTCCAAGCCCTAGTCCGAATTTAGGCTTATAAAAGGAGGTTTGGACTTCTATTTTACACACAATTCACATTCTGCAAGATTAAAAACACCAGAGAGAAGCAACTGAAGGAAGGAGAAGAAGCTACAAGAGCTGGAGAGGGTCTATATCTCTGTTCGTAGTCATTCCGATTCCGGAAATTAGGTTCTTTTATCTTTTTAATTCTGTAAACAATATGAATTCCTTTATTTTTAATTTCGTATTTCATTTTAATATGAGCTAAGTTTTATTTAGTGCTTGAGAACAAACAATGGGTGAATCCCAATTCTTATTAATTAACGAATGTTGAATTTGGGTTTTTATTGAATTAAACTAAATTAGGGCTTTTACTCTTTTCGATAAATCATGAATATTTACTGTTTTTAGCGTCATGAACTAGGAACAGGTACTAGTATTTAGGCTATTCCAATTAGTGGCAATTGGATCATCCTGACGGAGGGTTTAAATACGGAACCATTTATTCAATCTAGGATAGAAGTTAATGATTCTGACGAGCTTAGCTAATCCTAGGGCCAATGAGGTAATAACACTTAATCATCCAACGGTGGATCATATTTACCCTGACGGGACTAGTGACACTTTAGGATCGCCTTATAGTCCACCCTGACGGGGGTATAAGGAAATTAGAATCCCGACCATTGTAATTGACTAATTTAGCCCTTAAACAACATAAGTTAAGAAATAGGATAGGGAGGATCCTTGCGTTCTCAAGTGCTACTTCTCATATTGCGTTTTACATCAATTTACTTGCGTCTTAGCTTTTATTTGCATTTTAATATTTGTCTTTCATTCATTAGTCTTATAACAAAAACCAAACAAACATTCTATTATCTTTTATTTTCATAAGTGCATCAATCACTATTTGCTAGACATTGTGATCAACCATTCCGTCCTTGGAACGAATCTGTATTATCCTTATTACTACTTGGGACAACCGTACACTTGCGGTTGTGGTTCGATTATCATTTGCATTTATTTTTAGAACACACAAAGGACCACCACTTATCTATATGACCCGCACTCGAATCGCAAAACCTGAAACAAGTCGTTTTAGAGCTTGAGTTTGGGGTGGTGGGTTTCATCATTAGGGAACACTGGGGTTCGGGAATTGTAATTGTGATTTTATTGATGATGAAAAAGTTATTTTAACCCTTTGCCGGGGTAATAGTGAATGAAAAAGAATCTACGAGCTAAATTTATGAAAAGGCATAATTATGAAAAATAGCGTGATATCTCGAACATCAAAAAGAGAGTCATAGATATACAAAATAAGAAAAAAATTGATATGAAAAGAATATATATTCGGACCGGCAAAGTGGAAATTGTATATCATCATAAAAGGTTTTATTTGGGATTATTGGGGATGCACATCAAAAGTATCAAAAATTGGGTTGAGTGAGAACATCTTCGAGTGAAAACTCAAGCTCTAGGGCGATTCGTTGATGGAATGTGAGGAGAGAGCCAAAAGCTCACTTTTCATCTATCCAAATATACCACACCGTCCCTAAGCCATGTTATAACCAAAGAACTTAGGATTTCTAACTGCTTGGTGGAGAAACAATTGAGCTATTAGGTAGTAGGTAAGTGGACCATTGGATGCTATATTAGGACCTATGAACAACCTATAGCCATTAGCATGAACTAAGTTATCAACCTCTCTTTCCGGCATTGCGAAATTAATCTTGACTTGAATTCATGGATTGTTGATTACGTGTATATTAAGCATACTTGTGAATTATTTCTTGAGCATTACTACATGAGACTTTTTAGATATTATTCTCTAGGATCATTCATTATATTCTGTTCTTATTCTCCTCCGACTTCTTCCTCTTGTTTATTTGACTACCCTACTGTTCTTTATTATTATTATTGTATCGGGACGATACAACTTTGAGTTGGGGGTCTTGATGTCTCCTCATTTGTGATAATAAAATCTATTTCCGAGACATCATTTTAGGCGTATTTATTAGTATATAGGTCGATTTTCGCATGATTTAATATACTTTCCTATTTTGGGTCTTGAATTGATTATTTATTATTTTTAGAGCATATTGAGTTTAATTATTTATTTAGTGTGAAGCTTTAGAGATATATGGTAATTAATTAGAGTCCAAGTTGGTTCCAAGAGCTAAAGGAAAGAAGATAAACATGGAAATTGAAGATAAGAAATTAAAAGCTAAAAATATGGAAAAGGAAAAGTTACCTTAAATCTGAATTCCAGCACCTACGACCACAAATCAGCTTATATATCAAAATCGGTGAGGAATATGGAGAAACGGTCAAGAGAAAAGTTAAATATCTTTCCGAGACGACTACTCATACGCGTCAAACGAATAAGAATTGAAGCTGTTAGGACCAAAACAAAAACGGGGCTGATTCCACATTTTTGGGTTACGAATTTGAGTTGGGCTAGGAGTCCAATACTTACCTTCTCCTTCAAGAAAATGATTAGGTCAACCTATACACTATAATACAGCCTCTTAACATTAGAAAATAATCCTTGGCCAAACCCTAAGCCAAGAGGAAGCTTACAACACAAGAAAAGAAGTCTGGAAGGAGCTGTTCACCAATAATGTCTTCTTCAACCTTTGAATTTGTAATTTATTTCTTTTCTTCCTTTAGTATGAACTAAATTTCCATTAGCTTGAGTTTTAGCATATATGTATGAACCCTAGTTTTGATTGACATCTATCTAATTTGGGAATTCTATGTTTTAAATTGAATTATTGTTTTTATTCTCTGTTTATGTGTTTGGATTTATATTCTGTGTTCTTGTGGATCGTGACCATATAGAATTACCATCATAGGAGTTAAGTAATCATTGACAATGATATATTTAACTATAGGTTTATCACATAACGTCTAGTGTACGGTTTAGATCTGACAAATCAACCTAACTAGATAATCACCATGGTTTAGTGTATTGCTATTTGACCAATTGCAGGAGCAGTTTGCTTAGGACCCCTTATTGACACAGGTAAACCCTATTTAAAACTACCTAGAGCAATTGGAACCTATTATTGAAATACTACATAATTCACCCTTACATGTTTAGAACTGCAAAACTAGTGGGGATTACATGCTATTTACTCAAGCTAAACTCTCATACTAACTTCTTCTCTTGCATTTAAATTTTTGTCTTTACTTTATTAGTTTAATTTAGTTAATTGAAAACCCAATAAAAATCTATTTGTCTTTTATTTCTCCGCATTTTATTTGTTCTTAATATTTGCACTCGATTATTGCATAAGATTCTCCTAACATTCGTAGTCTCTGCGGAACGAATCTTACTTATTTATTAAAACTTGCATACGATCTGTATACTTGGAGAACCGTGATAGGCTAGGGTGTTTATTTGCACTTATTTATCTATTATTTTATCACACCCTAGTCGACACCAGGTTCTTTACTATTTTAGACAAGGCACAAAAAAGATTGATTGGATGTTTATACTTACAAAATTTCCGACAAAAGCATAAAAGTCTGCAATCATACCCTAAGCATTGAGTTATATATGGCCAGGAAAATGTCTTTCAAGAGATCACATATGGACGAATCAAATGGCTATCACATCCCCATGTCAAGATAACAAAGATACCTTACTATATCACCCTCATAACCATCACAAACTCGATGTGACTCTTTTCAAACCCTAATTTCTACCCTTGGTTTAATATCTCCATCAGGAATAAGATATTACGACTTCATTTTTTAAAGAACGTGTTATGGGGAGTAACAATTGACACACAGTGTGCCTATTGTAGAAATAGAGCAGAAGATAGAGGGCATTTGTTCTTCATGTGCAGCTTTTCTACTAGAATTTGGAAAGAAATCATGTGCAAATGAATGATATTCAACAACTCGTATGATTGAGATGCCATAGTTTTGTGGAGCATAGTAAAATGCAAAACCCAAAGCTTGCAAGCTATGATTTCAAGATAGCTTTCACTAACTGCTCGTACATATTATGTTGTGAGAGAAACTCTAGAGTGTTCGCAACAACAATTAAGAGTAAAAAATAAATCTTAGATAGTCAAGTTTTCGGTTCTTGTATTATTTCATAATATGGAGAGTTTATAAACACTAAATAAAATAATAAATAGTGTGCTCTAGAATAATTGGGATATTACTAAAAGTCTAATATCTCGAGTTTTAGGCATGGATGCTTGTATCTTAATGCCTTAGTTACAAATAGTTGTAAATTTTTGAAATATCAATAATATAAATTTGCATTAACAAACTAAAAGAATATCTGAGCATTTAGAAGAAAACATTAGTTTAGAAAAGTGGCTTGGTCTAATATTCACGTGGAGCTGCCTGAATGGAACCTATATCTTGACTAGATTTGGATCTTTAAGCCTTTTAATTATGATAAGATACTATAAAACAAGGTATATCTAAAAAGCACTAAAAAAAGTTGTTTGTTGCCTAGCCAACACTAACCAGGATCTTGACATGCAATTAACAAGATACTAATCCTTCTTCCTGGAATTACCCTAATTTTGGGACATCTTTATCAGGTGCAATTTTGATGCGGATGCAAACAATAATTTTTTTTCTAATAATTACAATTATTGTTTGAAATTTTTTATATAGCATTTGTGGGTAAAGTGTGTTTGCTTGCAATAAATGAAATCTTAATCTAATTAATTAAAATATTAAATCAATAAAATATATTATTTTTTTGACTAGTTCAAATTTAAATAGTTTTTAATTAATATATTTTGTTAAAATTTTAAATTAAGTTAATTTATTCAAATACTATATTTTAATAGAATAAATTTTATTTATTTATTTATTTATTTATTTATTCAGTATTCCATATATATTACAAAAAAACAAATAATACCTCTGTAAGACATGTTAATTTAGCACGGTGCTTTCCGAACAAAAAAAAAAAATTAACACGGTGCTATGTGGCCATAAACCCACGAGGCACTGAAAGTAGGGGGAATATTTATATAAAATCCCATGACTTCTAATGTTCCAAAATAAAGCCCCAATTACCTATTAGTTGTATCTCAACCAAAACCCAACTAAATACCCCTTACTACACTGATAGAAACAAAAAACCAAAAAAAAAAGAACCCATTAGGGTTCGTGACCTCTCTCTCTCATCTCTCTCTCTCTGTGCTTTCTCTGTGCCGCCCCCCCACCCCCTTCCATCTCCACCTTCCCATCTAGAGCCACCCCCACCGAGAGCCACCCCCATCGCCCTCTCCATCTCCACCTTCCACCATCCCACCTAGAGCCACCCCACCCTCCACGAAGCAACTTCTGTTAACCATCATCAGCGCCGTAGCGCTGCTTCCTGCCTTCAGATCTTCGACGCCACCACTACTCCAGCGCTGCTTCCTTCCTCCAGCGCTGCTTCACCGGAGACCATCGAAACTCCTCCAACAACAAGCTTTGTTTTCTGGATCTGCATTCTCACCAGGCGGCAGCGAAACCAGGCTTTGTTAACCACCACGAAGCGACGCCGCCACGAAGCCACGCGCTACCCCCTTCCAGATCCTTGATTCAGGTACTCCAAGAACTCCTATTCAATGACTCGCTGCGCCACCCCCTTCATCCCCCACCTTCAGATCTCTTCTGCGAACCTGCAACACCACCACCACCACGAAGATCTGCGTCGCTGTGACGAAGCCAGATCCGTAACCACCATCTGCGCCGCCCTCTTTTCACTCTTCCCCATCCCACCATCATCGAGCTTCACGAAGCCTGACCTCCATCGAGCAGCACCTCCAACCAACCATTCTCGCGCCTCCAGTGAACCATTCTCGCCGCCGCATCACCGGAGTCCACCAACACGTGAGGCCCAACTTGTCAATAACCCAGTCCGTTTTGTCTAGCCCATGGTTTGTAAATAGCTGGATGTAATTGTACTTCAGTCAGAGGCCTAAAATTGTCAGCCACAATTGAAGTCCAGCCCATTAGGTCTGGACAGTATGGGCCTCTGGTAATTAATAGGTTTTTGGTGTATCCTTTTAGGGTCAGCCCATTAGGTCTGGACAGTATGGGCCTGCATAACTTTTTGGATTAAAACTAATTTATTTTGTTAATTTGTGCAGGTGAAAATTAATCTGTAATAATTAGACACTATTATACAAAAATTAAAAACTTGAGTAAATAGATATTAGGTAAAAGATCCTTTACTGTAAAAAATTGGACATCGGCATGAATATGGACAAAAAAGGACTTGTGTACAGCCCATTGTGTACACGAACTTGGTACAAGAACTTGGACAAAACCGAAGTCTTGACCATATACAAAATAAGAATTGGAACAAAAAATGACATGGATAAACCTCGAGCTTGGGTACAACCCCTTAGGTATAATATTGAACACTTTGAAAATGGGCGTGGACAAAAAAATGGCTTAGGTACAGCCCCATGGACACGGATTTTGACTTGGAAAAAATCGAGTTACAACATAGACAAACAATGCACGAATAAAAAAAATGGCTTAGGTACAGCCCCATGTACACGGATTTCTCTCTTAGGTCATGTGTGTCAAGGAAAGTAAGAGAGAGAAATGAATTAGTTAACTTGTTTTATCTAGTTAGGCTTTATATAGAATAATTACTAACTTAGGCTTTAAAATGGGGGTGGGAATTAGAATAGGCTGTAATTTGAAATTTCCTCCTGAAAGTATTCAAATACTTCACGTGGTTATTATTTTTAAATAATGAGTATTTTGTTTAAAAAATTACCTTTCTAAAAAATATTTACATGGTCAACTTTATAATTAAATAACTCAAATTTGAGTTTTTTTGTCAACCGGTCGAAAGAAACCTCCGCACCTATATCCAATACTCAATCGTCCAAATCTCTTGGTCAGTTGAACAGACAGAAGATGTCCCTGATCCCGCTGTCTAGCAAGTTACGCAGCTCAATCTGCCAAGCCATTGCAACGCCTCGAGATATGCATAAAGAACATGTCGCTATACTTCTCCGCAATAGCCCGAATCTTCTTAATATAAGGCTCAACCTTCCACCACGCTACTGACAGCGATTTGATACCTTGAATCAAGTCAAGGTTGTTTGAGCAAATCGTTGTCCTCTTGGTCGTATCCTGTTTGGCCAGTTCTGCGGCTTTGAGTACCGCAATTGCCTCCCCTTCCGCTACGAAGTTCGTCCAAATGCTTTTGGAGTACACCTGCCGCGTGTTAGATTGAAAATCTCTCCGTACCAGTCCGATTCCGCTTTGCTCCGATCCCTGTGTAAAAGAGGCATCACATGTGTATAAATCTTGTGTACCTGAAGGAGTATGGAAAGTTCGTGTGTATCGATTATCTGGTTGTCCTCCACTAACAATTTCGGGTAAGGTATCCATCCACGTCTGTCCAAACAAATCCTTCATAACGGTGTTAGTGGCATAAAGAACTGTATTCACATCAAGTAACTCATTTTCATGTAAACTTTTCTATTATGTTTCCAAATTTGCCAAAGAAGGAGAAGAACGTAAGCTATGACCACTCTTATGTCCCAATCCCAGAGTCAGAGGGGCCATCTCTGGGATACGTATTTGTAGAGAGGAACCCGCCCACACCTGTTTACAAAATGAACATGTCAAGAGTAAATGAACGGTAGATTCCGTTTGTTCCTCACACCAGGTGCACCAATTATTATCACTACATTTTCTATTAAAAAAGTTAGCACGTGTAGATAAAATGTTCCTGCAAGCTCACCAAGTAAAATTACGCACCTTGCTAGGCACATTAGATTTCCAAATATTTGTCCAAAGACTCGTATCCTGTATCTGACCTTGTGTTGAAGATTGTTGGTTATTCATGTGAAAATCTCGTGTAAGAGATTTGTAGCCAGATTCAGTAGTGTATTCGCCGGAGCGTGTATGCGACCAAGTGAAAATATCCTGTTCTCCTCTTGTTAAAATCGGTACTCTCGCGATCTTTCCTTTAACTGTTCCTGGTAAGTTTGCGGCAATAATTTCCCAATCCCATTCATCAATATGTTGTTTCATAAGGTGATCTATAGTTTCTACAATTTCACAAGGATTTTTTTACAGAAAAAAACAAGGGATTCATTATTTATGACGAAATATGAACTATGTAGTCTAGGTTTTTTTTAGATGGGTTGTAGTCTAGATTCAAAATGTTTATATATAGCTTTTATCTAAAACGATAATTAATTTCTTGGGGCAATTATATATTAAATCCCCCACAACATAAAGTATCAAACTAAAGCCCAATCCCCACTACCCATTAACTAATAATTCTGACCTAACAAAAACACAACAAAAAGACACAAAAGCCCCCTCCCCTCTTATACACAATGGAAACCAACAAAAATCAAAAACAAAAACCTATGGGATTTTTTCTGAAAACCCTCCCCCTCTCTCTACCTTCTCTCTCCCACCTTCCCACCACTGCCGAAACCTTCCCACCTTCCACCGAGCCACCTTCCACCGATTTGTGCTGCTGCTGTGACGCCACCATTCTATTGCGATGCCACCGTCCTGCTGCGACGCCACTATCGAAGCCACCATCCCGTGACGAAGTCGAAGCCAATTTCTGCAGCAGATCTCCATTGAAGAACCGAGCTAGATCTGCAAACCACCACCAACGCGACCCAGATCTGCAAACCACGACCAACGCGAATCTGCATCGAGAGAGGAACCTGCTGTGACCCACAACCACCACCAACGCCGCTCTGATTTCACCGCCCTAACGTTGGACTGATTTCGCTGCCCCGACGTCGCTGTTACACCACCAGCGCAGCACAAAGCCTTCTTCTCAGAATTTCGCCACCATCACGAAACTTTTGTTCCTCTACACACTAATCTGCAGAAAACAACACCACCAGCGCAAAATCTTCGCCACCATCATGAATCTTTACCTCCGCCACCTGCCGCTTCTCTTACTCCACACACGGATCTGATCTCCGTTCTTTGCTCCGTGGTCCTTCTCTTCCGCTGAAATCACGCCGTGGTCTTCACGAGTCAGATCCACGCTCCAGTTCGTGGCTTCGATGTGGTCCTTAAGCCCCCTTTTTTTTAAACGTGATTTTGTTCAACCTTTTTGGGCCAGGACACATTAGGTCCAGACCTAATGGGCTCAAGCCCTCTCCGTTTCTAAAAAAAAATGTGATTAACGTTGGGGTCAGACCTTTGTTCGTTTTTCTTTTTTAAAAACGTGATTGTGCAATAGGTCTAGACATTCTTTGAAAAACTTAGTTCATTTTTCGTAGTCAGTCCTTGGGTCTAGACATTAGGTCTAGCCCGTTGGGTTTAGACATTAGGTCTAGCCCGACAACTTTCTCCATTCTATAGGGCGAGGGCTCTCTGTTTCCTAGTTCTACGCGTATTGCTCCTCCCCCACAGCCCCTTGGTTTTGGGTTTAGACATTAGGTCTAGCCCGTTGAGTCTAGACATTAGGGATCATTATCATTCCGTTGATTAATTTTTAAAAATTAAACTCTAATCTAGTTTTTTCTTCAGTACCTAAGCTTGTAATTGTGTTAGGGTATAGACACAAAGGGACTCAACAACTTATTTTCTGAAAGTTTGACATTGGACAAAAATGACATGGATAATCCGGGTTTGTGTACAAGCCCTTGGGTACGAATAATTGATATATTGGCATGAACATGGACAGAAAATGGGCTTGGGTACAACCCAATGAACTTGGACAAAACCGGGATATTGGACATAAACAAAAAATTCATTGTATCCACCTTAAAAACGTTAAAAAAACTTAGGTCTGTACCGATAAAAAACATAGGTATGTACACTCGTGAATGTACAGAAAAAATCTATCTGGTAAGTTAAAGTCAAACAAAATCAGAAAAAAAAATTTAATAAAAAAATAGAAAAACGAATTAAAAAAATTGAAAAGGGTAGAAATAGGAAAAACTCAACTAGAAATTAGTAACTAGGCTTTATAAAGTAGTATTTCTTAGTTAGGCTTTATAACGCACGTCTTCCTCAAAATAGGTTGCAATTAGTAGTTTCCTCTAATTTCTTTAAGGATGACAAGAGATAGAATATTTTCGAAAAATAACATAACCACATCCACATCCACTAAGAAACGCGATAACGAAATCTGTATCCATTAACCATCAAATTTTAGAATTGTTTACCAAATCCGCATCTGCGATGGATGCAGTTTATCTGCGGTTAATCCGTATCCGTAATTGTTTAAAAGAATTTAAATAAAATAATTTAATAAAATATTTCCTAATATTAACTACAAAATTATTTGGAAAATCATAAAAAGATATTAGGCAATATAGTAATAAAGTATTAATAATAATCAATCAAGTATTTTATATATGGAATAGATATAATTGGTCGATATTATATATGAATTTTGCTTCTATAGAATATTTTTATATAGTATATATAATTTAAAATTTAATTTTTTATGTTTTATTTGGATTCGGATTATCCGTCGAATTATTGTAAAAGACCAAATCCTAACGAATAATCCACCAGTTACATTTTGTGAAAACCAAAACCTCATGAATGCACCATCGTTTCCACTAACAAATTTTTTATTGGACCGAATATCCATCGGTTACGGTTAATATATTAACCATTGACATCCCTCGATTTCCTGCCAAATAAGGACCTGTTTGGAAGTGCTTATTTTAGAGTAAAAAACGTTTTTAGAATAAATTTATATTGTGAATTTTTTTTTTAAAATAATTTGGATATCTAAAATCACTTTAAGTGTTTTTTTTAAGAAACATCTATATGGTGCTTTTTCTAAAAGTGATTTTCAGGGTCCAAAATTGCTTTTAAACATGTAGAAGCAATGTTAAACGGTTTTCTTAAAAAAAAATCTTTTGAACGGGCACTAAGAATTAGTCAACTGTTACAAAAAAGTCTTTGAGATTGAAATTGTTTTTAATACATAGGTGTCCAGGCCAGCTTTTGCGCACCACGACTAATCCCATGGGAAATATACACGCCTCCCAATGCATATTTTCAGTTAATCAGAATTAGGTTATCCATGTTCAGGGAGGGTATTCGAACCCTATACCTCTTACTTTACTCCCTTTAAGGTATGAAGAAATATCAAGACTTTGGCCAGTTGAGCTAACCAACTGCTTCTTGAAGATTGATAGTTGTTATGATGGTTACAGTACTATGTAGTGACTAAGAGGTTCTGAGATCGGAATTTTTGAAAGTTAAAATAGCTCCAAGACCAAAGTGACTTTGATGTCAGATGTATTTAAAAAGAAGTCTTGCTATATATATTTATTTATTTATCTTTGTTCAAACCAAATTCAAACTAATTCAAATAAAAAATGCAATTACTTTACACATGGCTGCCTCACAAAATGGGATAATCTCTTACAGAGCTAGTCCTGACAATTTGGAAGTTTAGGACATTGAAACTTTAAATTGAACCTTACAACGACTATAAAAGAAAAAAAATTAAGGTGTGAAATTTTTAATGCAACTGACAATTTCAATTAATTTACTACATAAATTTTGAAATGAATATAAGATCTATGCAAAGTAACTAAATTTACGTTAATTTTTATCTATTATTTACTAAACGTTCAAAAATAGAATAAAAATGAATTCCAATATATCCCGTGAATAATGTCAATCACTATTTAACCTTTATAATAGTGAAATATATATTAAATGAAATATAACAAGAAATGAAAATATAACAGACTAAACCGTAAATTGATGAACAATAAAAATGTAAATATGATTTCGTATCATTCAAACAAACTTGAATTTATATGGATTTTACATGTTCAGACGGATGGAATAGATTTATACATAATGTAATATAAAATATATAAAGTAATACAAAAACAAAATTTAAATAAAAAAGAACAAATTTATATTTTTTCGGTAATAATTTATAACTTATTAATATTTCATTAATACATACATTTTGTATTTTTTGTGGTCGATATACCTAATATAACGAACACAATTGTAAATTTAATATACTTTATATATATATATATATATATATATATATATATATATATATATATATATATATATATATATATATATATATATATATATATATATATATATATATATATATATATATACTAGGTATGAATCTGTGCCTGAAGGCACTTCAAAAATAAAGTAATCATCAATTTTACTTACTTTGAGCTAACACTTTGAGAAGTTAAGATATAATAATTATACACCAAGATCGTATATTCAATGGCATGTGTTACAAACCCCCATAATTACCAAAACAAATGTATTGTGTTGCCCACAATTTACTTGGGTAAAATTTACGATAGATTCGGAATCAAATAAACGCTTTGTAATTTCTTGTTATTTATTTACCCCGCTCTTGAAAAATAAATCTCAATTCAAACTTTTTTGTTAAATTCAGAAATTATTTGATTCAACCTATACAAATTTCGAAGTTCAAACCCTTGATTTTTTTGGATCTAAAACCGTTGAAGGTATAAAATATAAAAAGAAAATCAATAGAATAACCCATGAAAAAAACACGTTCAAACATTACATATAATAGTCATTTTAAACTTTTCATTTGATTTTATTTTACACAATAAATTAATATCAAGGGATTGATGACTCGTATCCTCACTACTTCAAATAGTTACCATAATAACACCTATATCAGGGTCTTCTATTTTATTCTTGTAAAAACTAATCATATTATAGTTACTCGTTAATGAATCAAAACCTAGAGTGGCTTTACACCTTGTGGATACTACTGATTCATCCACCTCCAATTGAAGGACTTGTTTAGTGTATGGATTGTATGTGATACTTAACGGGTTGTCGACTTTGCTCAACACTAAGCCATTGCAGCTAAAGAGTAATTTATCTTTCGTTTGAATATACACGGTGGATAATCATACCTATTACCGAAACAAATCATTTTGTAAGTATCTTCACAACTAAAAAAAAAAAGAAACTTGGGGTTACTATCTTTCAACTGCATTAGAAGAAAAAGCAAAACCAAATATGATAATTCAAATTTTATGAAATTTCATTCGTACTGTAAGACTTGGAGACTGATGATGAAATTAATGTATATATGAACGTGCGGACAACACTTCTACTCCTGTATCCAACTCCAAAAACTTGATCAAAAATAATAATAATAATATGCGTGATAAGAATAAAAAATAAAACCCGTATTAAAAAGAAAACAAAAACTATAATTCGAACAGTGAATATCCTAAATACTTGTTCAGAAAAATTAATATAATAGAATCCAAGTCAATACGTGATTAATCATTGAGACAATTCAGTTAACAAAGAGATTTCACCAAAACACTTAGTTTAGAGATGAATGTGAAGAACCTAATAAGTCTCGCGACCTTCCTCCGGAGAACACATTGGAGAGAGCTGTCCTGAAGTCAAAGGCTCTAAAATTCCATAAAATCGAAGATAAACCATTAAACATTATATAAAATAAAAAATGAATGAAATAACTCACTTGGGAGAGAATTAGGAGATTGTTTAACATTTAATTTCTGAGAAGAATCTTGAGCCATTTTTCATTACAGCATTATCATTAGTTATTGTGTTATAAGACCATCTCAAGCAGTTGCATCAAATGGATATTTCAACAAAACAATTCATAAAATGTAGTATACCACCAAATCAACTGTAATTATAATCATACGGTGAAAAGGTTTCCAATGATCTGGCTAGTGTAGGATTTGTATAAAAACATAATAAACAAAACAAACTGTAATTATAATTTTTTTAACCTTAATATGTGTTCTTCGTCAAGTTGGGTTGATGAAGTCGGAGAATGGTCTCCGACTGTTCTCTTGTGCGGAAGAGCGGCTTCCAACTGTCATAAATTTAGCCATTGTAGGATTTGTATAAAAATATAATAAACAATACAACTGTAATTGTACTTAAATTAGATCATTCTGAAAACTTGTAAGCCTAATAAAATTCTTTAAAATTTCAGTGATAAAAAAAAGAAAAATTTATTACCTTAATTTGACATCTAGCATATTACTTATCACATTATGGTGAAAGGCTTCCAACATTATAAAACTGGCCATTGTAGGATTTGTATAAGAATATAATAAATAACTACTATAAAAGTTTAAATAAAATAAATAATTTTTTTTACCTTACTTTGGGTTCTCAACCATTACTTATTATATGGTAATAATCTAACATCGGTTGACAAAAAAAAAAAAAGATTCCAACGCCATAAAATTGGCCATTGTAGAATTTGTATAAGAAATAATAAACAATCGTAAAAGTTTCAATGACAAAAAAAAATTTAAAAAAAATTATTACTACCTTAATTTGGGTTTTAACGCACCACATATCATATGATGAAAGACTTTCAGTATCATAAAATTAAGAGTAATGTTATATATCACCCTTTCACCTCTTCACCTTTTATGTGGAGCCTATGTGGAGATTTTAAAAACCAATCATGATGTTTTTCTTTCTTAAATAACTTTTTTTCTCTTTTTTATTTAATGCCACATAGGCTCCACATAAGGGGTGAACAGGTGAACGGGTGATATATAGCATTACTCTAAAATTAAACTTCCAATGTGTGTCGAAAAAAGAAAGAAGAAAAAGCTTCCAATGACATAAAATTAGCCATTGTATCATTTGTAGAAGAGTATAATAAACAATACTGTAAAAATTTCAACATAAAAAACAATTTTTTTTACCTTAATTTGTGTTATTCGCCCAACCGGGTTGATGATCGTGATGGTCCCTAAGCGGTGGCTGTTTTCTTGTGCATATCATATGATGGAAGGCTTTCAGTATCATAAAATTAAGCTTTCAATGTCTCTTGAAAAAAGAAGCTTCCAATGACATATTGGCCATGATTTGTATAAGAATATAATAAACAACATTCAATGTTAAAAAATAATTTTTTTACCTTAATTTGTGTTATTCGCTCAGACGGGTGGATGATCGTGATGGTCCTGAATGGTGGCTGTTTTCTTGTGCATGAGAGCGACTTGGTGGGAAGTTGAGTGTGAAGAGATCTCTTTTATCATTTGTATTTCAATTTATCAGAATGCGAGGAGATAATTTTAGAGTGATTTTAGGAACTAATTTTTAAATTATAAATAAATTTAACTAAAGATATATAAGATAGATTTGTGGACCAAAATATTTAATTTTAATATTTTTTTTGACATATAACAAAAGAAAAATTACATAGAAGGCAAAAGATTCAATAAATAATTAATTGATCCATTGATCGAAAAGTCCTTCCATCCCAAGAGGCTGATATTTCTTCTTACGTATTTTGCAAGCGCGTAATTAAATTAAAAGATATATTACAAATAGATCTGATGGAGGAAAAATATAGAACGGATATCAAGACATTTTAACCCGTCGATCAAATTTAAAAAATCTAGACTATTAGTTAGAATTGATCTAAATACCGAAAATGATATAAAAATAATCCGACGACTAGAAAATATAGAGGGAAATAGGAAACATTTTGGGCCGTTGGCCCTTCTCCTACACACACATATATAAGATTAAGAAAAATCTTATTAATACGTTTAAAACATGAAAACATGAAGAAATATATATAAATTTTAGAGGTAACACCCAATTAATTACGAAGAGTGAATTTATTCATAATTAAATACAATTATAAGTTAGTTCCAAATTAAGAACAAAAATTTGAAAAATTACAAAAATACCCATCAACCTATTACTTATTTATACATTATTTAATTCTTAATATCTGCACAATTTATTATATGAATTTTTTTCACTACCACCTCCACCACCACAATCCCCACCCGACCACCACCACCCCCAACACGCCCACCCCCACCACAACCATCCCCACCACCCCCACTCCCACCACCATCCTCGACCACCACCCCCAATCCCACCACCACGACTGCCCCACCCCCACTAGCACCACGACCACCCCACCCACCACGACCACCACGACCACCACTACCACCATTATTCTCCGTCGACCACCATCACTTTCGCCCACCACCACCACCACCACCAACTAAATCTGTCACCATCAACTAATCCAAGCGCACGCGCGCGTCCGTGATTTTTTTAAATTCATAGCTAATTCTAAAAAAATCGTAAAAATATAAAATTTGCATATTCAGACGAGACAAATTAATATTTACGTTTATGAGTTTTTTTTTTATTTTTTGATTTTTTTTAAATTTCGATATTCCGTTTTACGTGTTGCTATAACACACAGAAAAATTTGTCAATTCCACCACACGTGCGCACCCATGTATTTGTTTTATGAAAAATCATAATTAATTCCAAAAAAATAAGAATAAATAAAAAAATATATTTTTTGACGGGCCAAGTTTATATCTACATCAGCAACTTTTTTTTGATTCATTTTTAATTATTTTTATTTTTAAATCTCGATATGTAGTTTTATGTGTTCCTACAATACACAAAAATATATTTATGTATTCATGTAACACACAATCATGGAATCAATCTGAAACATTCACTTTTTTAACAAAATTATTTTTTCTTTTTATTAAATGTATATAGCCTATTTTTACTTATTTTTTACTATCTTGATGTATTATCTTTTTGTCAAACCCCCTTTTGTTATTTTGTGTGTTCATCTAATACACAAAACAATCATTTGTATATTACAGCAACACACAAAATTACGTAATCATCCCTTTAAATTATGCTCTTTTCAGTTTCTGATTTTGTGCATCACATGAACACGCAAACCGATTGTTTTGTGTAATGATGTAATACATAGAAAAAAACTGTGTATATTACTATAGCGTCGGATACCCTAAACACTAAAAACCATAAAACCTCAACCCTAAAAACCATAAAACCTAAAATCGATAAACTCTAAACCTAGAAACTCTAATACCTAGCCCCTAAACCCTAGCCGTAAACCTAAAAACACTAACCCTAAACCTAAAAACACTACCCCTAAACCCTAAATTAAAAACCTTAAACCTAAACCCTAAAACCCTAAATCATAAACCATAAAAAAAACCCTAAACCTGAAAACCCTAGAGCCTAAATCCTAAAAGAATAAAAAAATACTAATATGACGAGGTCTGTTATTTTATGTGTTCCGAGAATACAAAAAACCTAGTTTTGTGTGTTTGTGAAACAAAAGAAATCTCAGAGAATGATAAAAAAGACTAGTATGATGGGGTCTTTCATTATGTGTGTCCCAATGCTACACAAAAATGACTTTTTTGTATTACTGAAACCTTAAAAATTCTAACCCTAAAAACCCTAAACCCTAACCCTATATATGGTAATAAAGTAACTAGAATGAACTAAAATTATTTTTATGAAGTTATAAAACTGGAAAACCATAAACCCTAGTCCATAAACCTTAAACCCATAAACCCTAAACCTAAAAACACTAAACCTAATAACCCATAAAGAACACTAAAACCTAAATACTAAAAGGAGAAAATGACTAATATGATAATGTCTGTTATTTCAAGTGTTCCAGTAATACATAAAACTGGTACACACAAATTTGAGTTTTGTGTGTTACGAGAATACATAAAACCGAGTTTTGTGTATGCTTGTAATATATAAAATCACAGAGAAGGGGATAAATAATGTGGTCTGTCATTTTGTGTGTGTTACAGTACTACACAAAACTAATTTTTGTGTATACTTGTAACACAAAAAATCACAGATTAAAGAAAAAGACTTATATGATGTGTCATTCGGTGTTTACATAAGTACAAATAATAAAAAATACATATGATCCAATATTGAAATCAAAAAATAAAAAGAAAATTTTAAAAAAATTGTAGACATAAATATTAATTTATCTCGTCCAAAAATGTAAATTTTTTATTTTTCTAATTTTTTTAGAACTAGTTATTATTTTTTAAAAAGAAATTCAAGAACGCGCAAGTGTGATGGATTAGTTAGTGGTGATTGGTGGTGACGGCGATGGCGGAACTAGTTGGTGGTGGTTATGGGCGAAGGTGATAGTGGTCGGCAGAGAATAATGGAGATGGTGGTGGTGGATGTTGGTGGGTCCTGGGGTGTTATAACCGTATGCAATAAAAGTAGAAGATCCACAGACCGCAAGTGTGTGGTTGACCAAGCAATACTCCGATAACCGGGTTTCGTTCGTAGGGTCGGATAGTTATAACTCTGGTATTAATCAACTAAGTAGAGATAATTGTTAAAACAGAAAAGTAAAATACGAAGATTTTTGTTTGATTTTGTATTAGGACTAAAGATGCAATAAAGTAAAGTATCAAAATGCTTGACTGAAAAGACATATTGAAGTAGATAGATGTAAACGCAAGGATGAGAGATGTACTTGAGTCTCGTAAGGGATCCATCTATGTTCGTTTAATTAGTGCTTCCGTTTAAGGGTAAAGTTGGTATTTAAATTTTAGTCGGGACTCGAATATCACCTAGCCCCCATGTCCAGTGGACCTAGGAGTTATTCTGTGGTAAGACAAACCCCTCTTAGGTATAAGTTTACTTACGGATGTGAAGTTCTTTACCTCTTTGCCTATGTGATTAATCAAGCATGTCTGTTAATAACGGACATCACACAAATATTACCTATTTCTTTAATCAAACCCCCCTGTCGGATGATCACTTCGCAACTAAAGTGAATAGTCCAATTACTCTAATTATCTAGGTTAGAAATAGTACATAAGCATAAAATAATACCCAATATAAAATACCCAACTTATATTAAAATCCCAAATTCATTAACATGAATTAAATTAAAGTAGGGCTTCAACCAATTTATTGCGATTCTCAAGTACTAAGAAATTTAGCTCATGTTTGAATTAAAAACTGAAAAGAAATTATTAGTATACATAATTCCTAAAACATAAATAAAATAAAGAAGAACCTAATTTAGAGGAATGAAAAGAACCGTACTTGGAGAAAAAACGATTCTCCAACTCATGCTCTTGCTTCAGCCTCTTGACGCTCTCTCTAAGGATGATTTAATTTGAAGAATAATTGAGAGATGCTGAATAATGAGGTCTAAGAGGGCTTATATAGATGGTAAAAACGGATTAGGTCTAATATTGGGCTTAATTGAGTAATTAAAAGCCCAAGTCCAATTGATAATTTCCGTAACTGTTGTACACCATTCAGTAAAATAGCATTAACTTTTGCGTCTCATATCTAAATCACCTGATTCTAGTCCTCAACTCTCGCTAACGCAAAGACACAACTTTCACTTTCAAATCTCAAGACCTGAATCAGTGCCGAAGTGGCTCGAAACCAGCAATTAGTAACAGCTTTCGAGATTTCCATCTCTTTTAGTCAACTCTTCGGGTGATACTTTCTCGCCTTTGACCTCTCCGTTTGATCTAAGACTTTAATATTCACTTCCCCTCCTCATTTTGGTGCTCCATAGCATCCATGTACCTAAATATTTATACTGAAAACAAATAAATCAACGCACAAAAGCTCTAAAAATGAAAATAACATAATTCTAAGGGGAGAAAGTGTAATATATCAAAATCAGCATAAAAGTCTATCTAATAAGCCCAATTTCTACCTAAAATGATGTATCCTAAGGGCTTATATTTAGAAAAAAAAGGGAGAAATCAAGAACCCAAACCCAAACCTTTGTCGTCCCGATAAAGTAGAACAAAAAAGAGGTCCAATGTAAGAAGCAACATGCAGAATCTGAAGAATAAACCCAAAGCAAAAATCAAAATAAATTTCATATAGTATAACCTAGGAATTAATGCACACATATACCTATCATGCAAAATCAAACATAAATAACATCAATCCAAAATTAACTTCACAATGCTAGAAGATTACACTTTATACTTAGCTCGAGATGGTGGCTATAAGGTGTTCATCAATCTTTACTCGCTTTGAACGCTCCACTTAACTTAATCCCTATTAGCCAAATTTTTAATTCACTATGTAGCTAAGAATCAAGAGGTCTTTTCGGTTTTAGCATGGCTTAGGGACAGTATGGTACATTTGGATAATGAAAAGTGAGCTTTTGGCTCTCTCCTCACTAGCTTTCAACAAACTGTCTTGAGCTTGAGTTTACACTCATATAAGATCTCACTCACTTGACGCACTAAATTAGCGTCCCCAAATAAACCTAAACGTATCAATATGATAATAATATTCCTTTGCCGCTTCTTTTATTTCACATTTATTCAATCTATTTTTTTTGTAAGTTAAACATGACATTCTTTTAAATGTGAAGTGTCATGCTAACTTATTTTCTCAATTTTTTTATTTTCTTTTCTTTTCAGGAATCAGCAAAGGAATTTACAATAAAGTGCATAATTATTCAAGCACATCACAAATCTACCCAACAAATGTAATAACAGATTCCCTCACCCCCAACTCAAGCTCAAGGACAACTAGTCTTAAGCAATCGTGATTCAAGTGTGGGTCATATGGTATAGTCCTAACATATAAAGGATAAGCTTATAATGTGGCTTTAAAAGAAAGGCTAAAAGGCTTAAAAATGGGGCTAAGAAGGATATAAAATTTAATCACGGGTTAGAAAGCTAAAAAGGTCTCAAGTGGCTATCGAAGAACTACCTCTATCATTTTCCTAGTTACATAGTTCACCTCTAGTTCATATTTAAGTGGATTCTCTACTCATTTAGATCTCACGTTCTACAAACCTCTCATTCTTACTAAGTACGAGTTTACTTATTTTGCATTGTTCATTAATTTTTCCTATCATTAATCTAGTGTTTGCATGCATTCAAGTTGCATTTTACATTAACTCTAAGCTCTACTATTTTCTATCATTAATTTACAAAAAGTATGCTTATGGGGACATTCAACAAACTCTACAGTCAAATCATTCCTTAAAATAATTTTTATTTGATTTTAGATTTTTTTGAAAAGCTGTAAAAAACACATAACACATAAAATTGGGATGAGGCTACGATACCCCATCCCAAACTCAAAAATGAGTCGTGTCTCCACAACTCGAAAAGACTCTATAAAGCGAATAAAAACAATATACACCACTGGATGAGAAAAGGGAGAAGGAAACATATCTGGACCAACAATAGGCTGATTATATGTGGTATTGCGTCGAGGTTGTGAAGTCTTCTAAGTCATGATGTATAGACCATACACTGTGGAATTCATCTTTTGTAAAGTGTGTTTCATCAAACCGAATACATATCATCTCCTCCTAACCCTCTAAATCATCATCTTCTCTATGATTCGATGTTAGGATTGGTTTAAAGGGGGAGTTGATGATATTTCGATGTTTTGATGGTGGATTGCATGTATTTTCCCTTTGTTCCGATGACGCACCTTATAGTTGCGTCTAAGTGTGCAAATTACAGTAGTTTTTTTTCTTGTATGATATGTATTATGACTTATCCACTGGATAGATCTCGAAAATATACGCAGTTTAAGCTCAAGAAAAAGTTAATTCCGACACTCAAGCGCAAAGTTACGGTCTTCCGAAGTTTTAGTTGCGTATAGGCAACTCTTTCCAGGGGGTTGGGTCGGCATACCAGGCGAGAATAGCCTACGCTTGCTGATGCAATATGAAGTTGCGTGTAGGCAACTCCATTCCAGAGAGTTGGCTGAAAGTTTTCACTTTATTTTCTTGATTTCTCCTTGCATACACCTCGGATTCTTGCGAAATTCATACTCATTTTCATTAGAATTTGTGTTCCCGATATATCGGACTACTCAGATTTTTCATTGGGGACACCAATTTTCTCAGATTTCTGTTTTCTTCGTTTTACCTCCCGTTTAATCCCGAATCCTTGACAAAATTTACCTGTAAACATCAAAACACTCTAAACCTTATCAATTCTTAAAAATCATCACTAATGAACATCATATTTCTCTATTTTATACTAAGAAATTAAAAACATGAAAGAAATTTAAAACATGGGTTATCTCCCAAGAAGCACTTTTGTTTATTACGTCTTTAAGTTCGACGCGTTACCTTCCATGAAGATGGTATCGAGGATATTGCGGTGTTCCTCCACTTAAACTCGCCTCTTTCTTGATATGAAAGCTTTAAACTTTTCCACCTAGAATCGTATTCAACCGATCTCTAAAATGGGTGAGCAGTATCTCCGTTTTGCCTCTTTGCTCTCATGGAGAAACCCATTCTTCACCATGTGATAGTAGATGACCGTCCTCAATGGTATAAGCTCATTTTTATTATTTTCAATCTCGCGTTCATCTTTAAAATGTGGCGGATAGGTGCTCTTCCTTGCCGTTTTACTCTCACGGCGTGGCACCTTGCTTGTATATCACATGTTGATCATTTGTGGTAGTGGAGGTGATTCTTCAGCTCTATTTTCGTTCAAGATTCGTGGTGGAGATGGTGATTGGTGAACTTTTAGTGGCGGAGATGCATCTTCTATTTTATTGTGAACCTTGAATTCTTCAATTGACTCCTCAACCACTTCAGATTCATCTTTGCTTTCAACCCATCTTTCACTATTACCTCATCATATTTTTGTTGTGGAATCTCTCTAATCTCAATCACCTCTTATTTCTTTTTGCATTCTATATCTTGTTCGTGTGCATACACTATAGGAATAGCAATCTCAGTTTCAACTTCTAGGATTTGCGTTGCTACTTCTTCTTCTACCATGCTAACAAGATCCTCAACCACATGGTGGTCTCCATTTATTATCGGCACGGTGGTCATATTTATCACTAATATTTTCTTTCAACACTTTCTCCTCAACTACTTCTTCCGGTTGATCTCTTCCATCCCTCGGGGGAGTGGAATCTTCATAAGACTTGCTATTATTCTTGGTGATGTCAGTAGATATATAATTGGAAATGACTTCCCCTAGCATCTTTTGTATTCTGTCTATTGTGGCATTTCTGTCCTCGCAATATTGTATGTATTTAGCAAATATATCATTCAAATCGGTAGAAACTGTCTGTGGAGGTTTATGAATATTCCATCCTTGCTCTTACGAATAGTGGTACGGTGATTGTTTTTATTATTCCCGATCCATTGGTTGTTCCATCCTTACTTTTGCGGGTGTTGATAAGGTGGTTGGTAGAAGTTACCACCTCATTGTTGCTGTCCCGAAGAGTCTTCCGAATAGTCAAATGGACCGGGATTTGGGTAATGTCCTCCATAAATCTCTAACTGAATCTCTTGATCATTACCATAAATAAAGAACCTGAAAAAGAAAACAAAGACCAAACATAAAACAAAAAATAACAATTAAAACTACTTAAAGATTAACACCGAGGTCTCACGCTACCGTCCCCAGCAGCGGCACCATAAACTTGGTGGGTCCTAGGATGTTATAAAATTATGCAATAAAAGTAGAAGATCTACAGACCGCAAGTGTACGGTTTCCCAAGTAATACTCTGATAATCGGGTTTCATTCGCAGGGACAGATAGTTATAAATCTGGTATTAATCAACTAAGTAGAGATAATTATTAAAACAAAAAAGTAAAATATGAAGATTTTTGTTTGGTTTTGTATTAGGACTAAAGATGCAATAAAGTAAAGTATCAAAATGCTTAACCGAAAAGAAATACTGAATTAAATAGATGTAGACGCAGTGATAAGATATGTACTTGAGTCTCGCAAGGGATCCACCTTATTTCGTTTAATTAGTGCTTCCGTTTAAGGGTAAAGTTGGTATTTAAATATTAGCCGGGACTCGAATATCTCCTAGCCCCCTGTCGGCTGGACCTAGGAGCTATCCTACGGTAAGACAAACCCCTCTAAGGTAGTAAGTTTACTTACGGATGTGAAGTTCTTTACTTCTTTAGCTATGTGATTAGTCAATCCTGTTGGTCGGTAACGGACATCACAAGAATATTACATATTTCTGTAATCAAACCCCCTTGTCGGATGATCACTTCGCCACTAAAGTGAATAGTCCAATTACTAAAATTAATATCTAATTAGCTAGGTCAAAAATAGTAAATAAGCATAAAATAATACCCAATATAAAATACCCAACTTAGATTAAATTAAAAATTCTAAATTCCAAAAGAGAAATTAAATTAAACTAGGGCTTCAACCAATTTATTGCGATTTTCAAGTACTAAGAAATTTAGCTCATGTTCGAATTAAAAACTGAATATAATTAACAGTATACATAATTCCTAAAACAAAAATAAAATAAAGAAGAACCTAATTAGAGGAATAAAAAGAATTGTTTTTGGAGAAAAATGGATTCTCCAGCTCCTGTTGTTAAAGAAAAATGGATTTTCCAGCTCCTGCTCTTGCTTCTGCCTCTTGACGCTCTCTCTAAGGATGATTTAATTTGAATAATAATTGAGAGGTGCGGAATAATGACGTCTAAGAGGGCTTATATAGATAGTAAATACGGATTAGGTCTAATCTTTGGCTTTGAGTAATTAAAAGCCCAAGTCCAATTGGTAATTCCCGAAACTGCTGTACACCCTTCAGTAAAACGGCCGTAACGTTTGCGTCTCATATCCAAATCACCTGATTTTAGTCCTCAAATCTTGCTAACTCAAAGGTGCAACTTTCTTTTTTGAACCTCAAGACCTGAATCACTGCTGAAGTGGCTCGCAATCAGCAATTAGTGACAACTTTCCAGATTTCTATCTCTTTTAGTCAACTCTTCAGATGATACTTTCTCGCCTTTGACCTCTCCATTTGATCTTATCCTTCTCATATTGGTGCTCCATAGCATCCATGTACCTAAAGATTTATACTTAAAACAAACAAATCAACGCACAAAAACTCTAAAATTGTAAATAAAATAATTTCGAGGGGAGAAAGTGTAGTATATCAAAATAACCATATAAGTCCAATTTCTAACTAAAATGATGTCTCCTAAGGGCTTATATTTAGAACAAAAACGGAAACTTCAGATGCATATGGTTGTGTTGGTGGTTGATGCATGAGGTGGTGGTGGTGGTGGTGGGTTCATGAGGTGGTGGTGGTGGTGCTGGATGCATGAGGTGGTGGTGGATGCATGTGGTTGTGGTGGTGGATGCATAAAATGGTGTTTGTTATGGGCGAATGTGGTGGTGGTGTTGGTGATGGTCGGTGGAGAATGTATGAGGGGGTGGTAATCGTCGGTGGTAAATGCATGAAGTGGTAGTGGTGGTCGGTGGCGGTGGCCGGATTTTAGAATAGAAATAAAATTAAAATAAATATATTATATATTATGAATATTATATAATATAAATAACAAAGAAATAATTAAAATGACATATTAAAGGTAATAGTGAAAGGTAAATATACCAAAATACTTAATTATGAATATCCCTAAAACCGATATCAAAATATTTATAAAAAATAATAATTACTTTTTGATATTTTTACGCAAGAGATTTTAAAGACACCCCCTATAGACACATGCACTCCTACCCACTCCACTCTTATTACTAAAAGCTACAAATAATATTTAACACTAAAATTCAATTTTTTTGAAACTACCTTACCAGTTATGTCCCCATTTTGTTTTTTCTTTCCTATATATAATAATTTTTGCTACCTTTTTAAAACCCTAAAATAATCTCTCTCTCTCTCTCTCTCTCTCTCTCTCTCTCTCTCTCTCTCTCTCTCTCTCTCTCTCTCTCTCTCTCTCTCTCTCTCTCTCTCTCTCTCTCTCCTCTCTCTAATTAAGGCTCACACACTTTTTTCCTGCTTTTCTTGTTCTATTTTGTAGATGGAGGTTCCGTGACTCCCATAAAGCTTTTCCCCCGTTTTACTTCGTTCGAGGCTGAGCAGCTCCCTTCACCGGGAAGCTTCAATAATGAATCTTTGACTCTTCCATGCTTCTTACCGGAGCTGGATATGAAGCTCCATTGAACTGGGTGATTCGCGAACGAAGATGAATCACAAACACCGTAGATAGCTCACAAACCGAGTGCTTCGCAAACAGAGATGGTTCACGAACACTGGAGCTCGTCGATAGAAAAAAAGTCTAGAGTTCATCTTTTGAGAAGAAGGACGGAGCTCGAATATCTGAGCTTGTTTGAAGCTCCAAAGCAGATCTCCGTCACTAGAGATGCCCCCGTCGGGAGAATTAGCCATGTCTGGCCATGGAACGTCGAATTGAGGAGCTGGCTCAAACCTAGGAGTTGTGCTCATATCCTAAAGGAATACGACGGAGGCCTACACTGTTCGTCGGATAAGATACTCAAAAAAATACTTGCAAAGCCATGGAAAGTCTTCACGTGTGAAGCCATGAAGATTCGGTCAACTTTGAAGAGTTTGGTGAAGGTCACGTTGCAGTGAAGGTCATTGATCTATCCCTATTTTTGATGAATTAATCTAGGTTAGAGACATCATTTTAGGTGTATTTAAGAATTTAATTATCGATTTTTATTCATATTTTTATATTTTTCTATTTCTTGTCTTGATTTGATGATTTATTATTTTTAGAGCATATTTGGTTTGACTGTTTGTTAATTGTGAAGTTTTAAAGATATATAGTAATTAATTAGATGCCAAATAAATTCTAAGAGATAAGGGAAATAAGATAATGATGAAAATTGGAAATAAAGGAAGTAAAAGATAAACTAGGAAAGGAACCCAAAAACGGCTGGGAATTTGGAAGAACTGTCTGAAGCAAAAGCATAGATATTTTCGATGCAGATGCGGTCAGTTTCGATATAAAGAACGCATCAATCAGAGCAATATTGAAGAAGTTACGACAAAAAAAAAACAGCAGTTTTTACCTTCTCCAATATTCTAGGAAACAAATTTTATTTGGAAAAGAGTCCTATTCCTTGCCCTCTACTCCAAGAATCTGACCAAGGCTTAGTGATACCCTATAAATACACCCTCTATTCAGTAGAGACACATCCTTGGACAAACCTTATGCCAAGAGGAAGCTTACAACAAGAGAAGTCTGGAAGGAGTTGAACATCAAATTATGTCTTCACAAGCCTTCAAATTTGTAATTGTTCTGTTTTCTTTCTCTAGTATGATTAAATTTATTTTAGCTTGAGATTTAGCATATGGGTATGAACCATAGACTTGTTTTCCATCTATTTTAATTTGGGATTATAATATTTAAATGAATTAGTGTTTTATTCTCTGTTTTATGTGCTTTGATTTATTGTCTGTTTTCCTTGCGATGCGCAACGTATAGGATTACCTTAATAGTAGTTAGATGGTCACCTGGAAGGGGTGTCTAATTATTTAAACATCACATAAACGTCTAGTGTGCGGTAGTAATCCAGAAGGGATTGCCTAATAAGATAGCCATTAGAGTTTGATTTAACCACCAATCATTATTGCAGGCCAGCCTCATCTAAGAACCTAGTGGCGCAGGAGCATCTTAGTTAATTCCCGTGGTAATTGTGAGGTTGCCACCTAAGTCCACCCGGAAGGGGGTTAGGAGGAATTTAGAATCCTGGTTATTACAATTTTACATAATTCTCCCTTACATGATTAGAATAAACAAGATTAGTGGGGATTACTTGCTATATCTCGAGCTAAACTCTCAGACTATCTTCTTCTCTTATTTACTTTTCCGTCTTTAATTTATTTAGTTAATTTTCCTATTCAAAATCAAACAAAAATTCTACTTGTCTTTTATTTTCTTGCGTATTATTAATCTAGCTACCTTAATTGCACTTTATATTGCATAGATTCTCCTAACTTTCGCAGTGTATGAGGAACAAACTTTATTTATCATTAAAACTTGCATACGATCTGTGATACTAATGTCTCCCCATTTCTGATTATTTAATCTTAGTTGGTGACATCATTTAGTGTTTTAGAAGTCTAAATACTCGATTTTCCCATGATATAGTGCACTTTCCTATTTCTTCTCTTGATTTAATGATTTATTATTTTTAGAGCATATTTGGTTTAATTTTTTGTTAATTGTGAATCTCTAAAGATATATATGGTGATTTATTATATGCCAAATCAATTCTAAGAGATAAAGTAAAGATGATATGCATGGAAATTGAAGATAAGGAAGGAAAATATAAGATATGGAAAGATAAAGTTGCCAAATAAATCTGAATTCCAACACCTACAACCATAGAAGTGATCATAACTCCATATTGGATAGGAATTTGGAAGAATGGTCTGAATCAAACTCATAGATCTTTCCGAGACAATCAGTTTTGACAAATGGAACGCGTCAAACAGAATTAAAATGAAGAAGTTACGGCCAGAACAAAACAACGGCAGATTATTACCTTTTCTATATTTTAGGGTTACAAATTTGAGTTGGGCTTGAAGTCCAAGTTACTTGACTTCCACTCCAAGAAAACGAATTAGGGCTTCTAAACACATATAAATACACCCTTAAACCTTTGTAAAAGAATCCTTGCCTCCCATAAGTTTAGTCCTTAAGTTTTATATCATTAGAGTCATTCAAGAGAGCAAGATGAATTCTTTGTATAATTCTTTTAGTTTATTTCTTTCAGGTATGAACTAATTTTCCCATAGCTTGGGTTTTGCATTATGTATAATCTATGAATTCTATTTTCTTTCTATCTAATTTTCTTTGGGAATTATATGTTTTAATCTGATTTTAGCTACTTAACCATATATCTGTTTTATGTGCTTTGAATTACTGTCTGTCCTAAACCTGATCACTTTAGGCTTTCTTAATAGTAGTTAGATGGTCACCCCTAAGGGGTGTCTAATTATTGAAACACCACATAAACGTCTAGAATAAGGAATTGATCCTCACAACACCAGCCTAACTAGATAGTCATTGGGGTTTGTTATAATCACCATATCACGAATTGAAGGAAATATCTGCTTAGGAACCTAGTGGCGTAGGATAACCATATTTAAGTTCACCTTGTGGTTGTGCCGTAGCCTACCTATTCTCTCTCTGGGTATAGGTAGGAATTTAGAATCTTGACTACATATCTAAGAGCTATTGTCTCCCTTATAAACTGAAATTGATAGAAAGAGTTAGGAGGATTAGTGCATACTAGCAAAACATAAGCTATACTCTCTCATCTCATATTCTCGTATATTTAATTATTTGTCTTTACTTTTACTTAGTTTAATTATCAGTCTCTCAATTAATCATCTTTAGTTTCTGTCTTTTAATTAATTATTGCTACTTTGAATTATTCGTTCATTCGTATAACACACTCAATCCCTGAGAACGAATTCTTATTATCATTAAAACTTGCATACGTCCTGTAATACTTGCAGTACCGTGCTTGTCTAGCGTGATTAGTGCATTGTTTTCTGGCTTATTTTATTTTATTTTTATCACACCCTAGGCGACACCAAGTTTTTGGCGCCGCTGTCGGGGTCTTGTGTCTCGTTAGCGTGTGGGTTATCTATTTCGAGTAGTAGTTTTTACTTAATTTTTATTTTTCAGTTTTTATTTTTAGTTTTTCAAGATTTACGCTTGTTGGTTTGCTTTAGTCTTTTTCAGGTTTTAACAGTGTATCCTTGGCCTCCTCTCCCGGAGCCCGAAAGGAGCTTCACAACTTATAACAGACGTATCCAAGAAGAAAGAAACCAAAGAAGAGCTATGGCAGAAATTCAACAGCAAGAAGTGGATCCACCACTAGTAGATCCACCAATTATTCCTATAGTTCCACTACTTGGACCTTTAGACCAACAACAACCACCAACAGTAGATAACAGAAGCAATAACAATAATCAGAACAGAGTTGAACAAGACCTCCCAGGCTTGGGAGCACCGTTTCATGTTCAACCATTAGGTTATCATCCTCCAGAGATCCAGAATATAAAATCCAGGCCTGTTCCGGGCATGCTCGGTCAATTTAAGAATTTCAGACTCTATAGTGGTGCAGCAGTTCAAGATCCGGTAAGAGCGATTCAGAAGTTCATGCAGATTTGTGATGCCTATGTTACTCTAGGCATTACACGCGAGCAACTGTATTGTCATATGTTTTTGTTCTTTCTGACCGACAAAGCTGGTGATTGGCTAGATAGGCAACCACCAGGTACAATTAATACATGGGCAGAACTTCAAGCCGCATTCTTTAACCGTTTTTATCCGAAGAGCATGAGACTCAAAGAACAAAGCAAGCTTGCGAATTTTTGTCAAGGGGATGGAGAAGAAGTAGGAGACGTATGGACAAGGTTTAAACAGAAGTTAGCTAGATGTCCACTCCATGGTTACACCCCGTCTTTCCACTTCACATAACAGAGGTTTATAAATTTGAGGATCAGAAGGGATCCATTTATCTTTCCAAATATAAATTTTCTTACCATCACCAGTGGACCAGTGTAAATCATTAAGAAAACAATTTCTCCCCTCAATTAAGCTTTTCCATCCCCAAGAACAATTACATTTCAAAGAGGCATCAAGAAAATCAGATTCAGGAAAATATTTCCCCTTAAAGACTTTATGAAGTAGAGAATCTTCATTTTTGAGAAATTTCTAAAGCTAGTAGCACAAGGTTTTGAGTATGATAATCTTTGAATCCCAAACCACCATTTTTTAGCTGACATTAAAGTTTGCCATTTAATCCAATGGCATCTAGATTCCCCTTGGTTATTCCAATAGAAATTAGGATGAAGAGAAGTTAAATGAGATGTAAGCTTCTTAGGAATCAAGAAGACATACATAATATAGTTAGGTATAAAGCCAATAATAGCTTTAATAAGGATTTCTTTACCACTTTTAGATAGAAATTTTGTTTCCCAACTATCCATCCTCTTGATAATCATTTCAATGAGCCATTCCAGTGACTTAACCTTAGAAATCCCCCAAGAAGAAGGAATATCAAGATATTTACCAAGGTCTTGCAATTTGTTCATTCTAAGTTAGGAACTTAGTTTATTTTTAACCTCAGGATAAGTGTTTTTACTAAAAAGCACTCCACTTTTACTGAGATTTACTTTTTGTCTTGATGCAAAGCAATACTAGTTAAGAGTTGTAACAAAGATTTCAATATTATATTCATCTGCTTCAAGAAAAAAAAGACTATCTTCTGCAAAGAGCAGATGTGTTAACATTGGAGCTTTATTTGCCACTTTAATCCTTTTAAGAAGGTCAATTTGAACATAGTATTCAATAAGAAATGATAAAGCTTGTGTAACTAGATAGAATAAGTAAGGAGATATGGGGTCCCCCTTCTTAATACCTTTATGGGGTTCATCAATATCATGTAAATCCCCATTAATTTTAACCTTATAAGTGACTGATGAAATATAATTTTCAATTCAATTAATCCATCTGGAGTGAAAACCCATAGTTCTCATTAAATCAAGTAGAAAGTCCCATTCAATATTCTCATATTCCTTTGACATATCAGCTTTAATAGCCAAGTAGTATTTCTTTGAGCTTATTTTATTTTTGAGAACATGACTAACCTCCTGAGCAATCGAAATATTCTCAAAAATTGATCTACCCGGGATAAAAGTTGTTTGAGTTTCTGAAACAACATTTTCCATCCAAGGTTGTAATATTGTAGCTAAGATTTTAGATATCACTTTATAAATAAAATTTGCGCAGCTGATTGGTCTAAAAGAGGAAATCAAATCCGGATTTTTAACTTTTGGAATCAGCGCAATAATGGTGCTATTAATATCTTTAAGTGATGTATTATTCATCATGAAATCCTCCACAAGAGCTAAAAGGTCATACTTAATTTCATCCCAGAATTTCCTAAAAAAGAAGCCTCCAAAGCCATCAGGGCCTGGTGATTAATCACTCCCCAGAGCCCATACAACATTTTTAACCTCCTCCATAGTCACTTTAGAAATTAAGCATTCATTCATCTCTCTTGTAACATTTTTTGATTCTATGTAGAATAGGCTCATAAAATCTATTCCCATTTGACTTATAGACTTTATTGTAATAAGTCTTAATCTCATTTATAATTTCATATTTCTCTTGTAACCAATCACCATTCTCATTTCTAATCTGAGAAATGCGATTTAAATTTTATTTTGCCTTAGTAATAGCATGGTAGTATTTTGTATTATTCTCACCCAATTTAACCCACAAATTTCTAGACCTCAAAGCCCAGTACAATTCCTCTTTTTTCCATTGAGTTTCTAGATCATTATTAAGCTTTTCCAGCTTAATTTTATTTCTTTCCGAGAAATGACAATTAAATAGCTTCTCAATCTGAGCTAGGGAAGTTTTTATAAGTAATCTCTTGTTTAGAACTCTCTTCCTGGCCCAGAGAGAAACATATTTATTAATATGTTTAAGTTTTAGACCAAATTTAATAACACCTGAAACAGAATCAAACAGTTTAGTATTCCATTTTTCCAAAATAAGTTTACAAAAAGAGTCTTCAAATAGCCAACTCTTATCAATCAAATATCTATTATTAGAAGATGATTTAGATATACCATGATTTAATAAAATTGGAGAGTGATCTGAGCCCACAGGTGGTAAAACAGAGCACCAAGAGTTTGGAATTTTAGAACTCCATTCCTCATTCACCAGTATCCTATCAAGCTTTTGTTTAATGAGCTGGTTGCCATTTCTCTTATTTGACCAATAGAAATTACACCCTTTATCTGTCAGCTCAATAAGATTATTGGCACTAATAGTAGAATTAAATAAATCCATAAGAAGTTTATGTGAATTACAAATATCTCCTCCCAATTTCTCAGATGGGAATCTAATAATATTAAAGTCTCCCATTAAACATCTACAGAGGGATGTTTGAGGTAGGGAATTAATCTTATCCATGAATATGGGTTTATCTGCATCCACTGGAGGGCCATACACAAAAACCATCTCCCACTTTCCCATCATGTTAAAATCATATAGGCAGTGAATTAAGTTTTTTCAGATCTTATAATATTAAGTTTATCTGGGTTCTTAGCAAAAACAGCTAAGACACCTGATAAACCTATAGGGTCAATAAAGGCAACTAATCTCAGGCCAAGCTTAAAGCTCAGTTTAGAAACATAAGTAGATTTATTTTAGTCTCAGACAGAAAAAGTACCTCAATATGGTGAGCCTTAACCATGTCAACTAGGCTTAGTTCTGTCAAGGCTGTTGCAACACCTTGACAGTTCCAAGCTAGAAAAATCTTGGGATTTGGGGTTGATTTGGGTCAACCCCGCAAACCACTTCAGAGTCAACAACTTCCAAGTTGCTTTCCTCTTCCCACTTAACTTCACCATCTTCAGTACCATCATTATCAAAGTCTAAAGAATCTGCCATCTCATCATCTTCTCCTTGAATAGGATTAGAGAGAGTTGCAGGGACTTGAGAAAAATCTTCTTCATCAAGAGGGAGACCAAGATCAGATCTCACTTGCAAAGTGAGGTTCTTATTCCTTTCAAGAGAACCAAAGCAGATACTCTTATATGAGTTTAGGGTAATAGATGGATCAATAATGACTTTTGGGCTATTGCACAAGGCTTTATTGGACTGAGGCCCACAAAGATAATTAACTTCCCCTGGGCTTAATGTCCTTATAGCAGATTTAAATGCCACCCCACCACAAACATTTTGGCCCAAGTCAGTTTTGGGCATTAAAATAAGAGATTGTACCAAATTCGGCACACCTATCTCTTCCTTTTTAATTTTGCAATCCTCTTCTTTATTATCACCTCTACTAAGCTGAACCTTATATTTATTCTTCAAAGGTCTTTTAGCTCTTCTTTTAAAAGGTTGGCCTTTATTATTAGCTTTAAAAACAAAATCAGTAGCTCTATTCTCATTTTCAGTAGATCTAATCCAATTTCCCAACTTGTTAATGAGCTTAATAGGATTATCACAATTCTTCTCCTCATGAGATAATATACCACACACATGACAAAAATCAAAGAGCTTTTCATATTTAAATGAAATTCATACTGATTGTCCACTTGAAATTTTAAACATAAATCCAGAAGAGAGAGGACTTTTAATAGCAATGTTTGCACGGGCTCTAACAGTTTTGACATCTTTAAACTTTTCAGGATTAGGCAATTCAACAGCATAAACTTTACCCAATCTAGCAGCAATCTTAGCAACATTTGCCTCTTTCAGAAACAGAGGTAGAATACCAAAAATCCTAACCCAGAAAGTTGTTTCATCGAGTAACAAGGGGTTTTGAATACACTCGTCATACTTTTGAATCAGAACATGAAAGCCAAAAACATGAAAGGGTCTATTAAGCCAAACAGTTTCCAAATCCTCTTGTTTCTCAAAGCCAACAACACATAGATTAATACCTCTTTTATCCAATGAGATCTTACCAGAAATCCCCCAATATTGGATAATAACTTTTTAAAGATAAATAAGGTTGATGTTACCTGATGCAATAACTCTCACAAATAGTTTAGGTTCCTCGAAAGCTGCATAAATAGCTTCTCGATCTGGAGAAAGAGTAAAGTTCTCCTCTGACCCGTTCATCCCATCATCTTTAATGAGTGCCATAAAGGCGGAGAGAGGGAGATCCGAAATTCAGAAGGTAAAAGTAAACGTAAAACCAACAAAGAAAGAGATCGAGATTTTAATGAATCTGATATTAGCAAAGGTAATAAACTTCAGATTAAACTTTATAGATCGGAGATGGGAAACTGAGAAAGGGGTAGAGGGGGAGAGAAGAAGCGAAGTGGTTAGGGTTTAGTGGTGGTGGAGAGTGGTCGGGGAAGGCATCTCGGGATGCGCGCCAAATAGGGTTTTTACAAAAGTGTTTCCTCTGAAAGAGTAGTTAATCTGGGTTGGTTTTTGTGAAGAATGACAAGTTAATAATTTTTTATTTACGAAAATAAAGAAGATTTGCTGATAAAAATAGGAAACCAATTTAAAAAAAAGCAAAAGGCCAACGAACAACACATTAAAAAAGTGTTTTGAAAAATAGGGAGATTTTTTAATTCTAACATTTTTTAATAAAACAATTCCATAATGAAGGTATTTGGAAAAATAATTGCGGAACTAATGTATAGGCGCTCCTCCGAGAAGTGCCTCTCTCAATTTATTAATTAATATTTTTGTCAGTCACGGATTAGTCACTAATCAGAGTGAGGCGCTTCCCTTAGGAACGCCTTTAGCTTTACCCGGAAGTGGGTATTTAGACGCTCTTCGGAAGAGCGCCTCTTTTCTACTAAAACACCAAAATTCTTATGTTTCTTCATTTACCGAAAAGAAGAAAAAAACAAAGCTGTCGTGCCCCCTCCCTTGTCGCCGCCTGTTACCACCGCCTCCGATTAGCCATCACCCCCTTCCTATCTTACTCTATTCTAGGTAATTATTATCCTATTTTTATTTAATATAATCATATATATATATATATATAAAAATAAGATTATATAAGTTTTTTTTTTTATATATATATATATATATATATATATATATATATATATATATATATATATATATATATATATATATATATATTAAAGTTATTAAATTGTGTAGAATTAGTAGATTTCTTGGTGTTTTTGATATGAAGATATGAATTTTGTGTATAGTTGAAAAAATTGCAGAATAGGTCCAATTAATTATGAAATTGCAATATAGGTCTATGTAATTCATGAATTGCACTATAGGTCCCTTGTATTATATGATGTTATACTATAAGTCCATCAATTTTACATTGTACTAAAGGTCCTTAAAAATATTAGATATTGCACTTTAGGTCATATAATTCTATAAAATTGCATTATTGGTCCCTTAATTAATTTTATATTGAAATTTAGGTCTCTTTAATTTAAAAAATTGCACTATTGGTCCCTTAAACTATTTTATTATACTTTATGACCCTTAATTTATAAAATTTTAGTATATGTCCCTTAAATTTAGTAAATTGCACTATATGTCCCTTAAATTTATACAATTGCAATATATGCCCATTAAATTAAGAAAATTGTTCAATAGGCCCTTATAATGATTATATTTCATTACAAGTCCCTTTTATGATTATATTGCACTATAAATCCCTAAAATTATTTTATTGTACTTTATATCCCTAAAATTATTTTATTGCATGATTGGCCCCTTTAAATTATGTTACAGGACGAAACAATGGCCGAACTAAGCCAAGTAGACTACGACCTTGCTTTCTCATCTGACGTGCTTAGTCGTCAAAGATGTCATCGGAGTGAAAAAATATGGAAAGGCGATGTAAGTTATTCGTCATCAATATTTTATTTATTTTAAATTTACAATTAAACCGATATTTGGTTGTGAATAGGACAATTACAAAGTTTTGACAATCTTATCTACTTTATGGGCGCCCGATGCACAAATCCTGCCATTTCTCGAAGTAGCCGGTTTTGGGTTTATTCCAAAAATACCCAAAGTTGTTACCGATCGAGTCTTGTGCACCGCTTTGGTAAACATGTGGAGGCGAGAGACCCACATATTTCACTTGCCGGTCGGTGAGATAACGGTGACATTACAGGATGTCGCCATGATCCTAGGGTTACACATTGATGGTGAACCTGTTCTATGCCAACACTTATATGAACCTACATACGGAGTGTATGCGACTATTTGGTAGAAGTCTTGTACCTAAATTGAATGGAAATCCTGTGCAACGTAGGACGAAAAATGTTTTGTCGTTAGGGTGGCTTAAGACTTGTTTTGGTGAAGGTAAGTTTTCTTTAAATTTAAATTTGTTTTTCATATATTTATTTATTTTTATCGTTTTTCCCCTTTAGCACGCCGACTGCAAATGATGATCTTGAGACATTGCGGCAGTTTAATAGGGGATACATTTTATTTGTCATTGGCAGTTATCTCCTCCCAACTGCAAAGAAGACTGACGTGTTTGCCATATATCTTCGTTTTCTAGAAATTTTTGAAGTTACGAGCATTTATAGTTGAGGTTCGGCTGTTCTGGCGCATTTGTATAGTGTGTTGTGTCATTGTGACGAACGTGCAAGCACTACCTATTTATCTGGATGTGTTCCATTCCTACAGGTATTTTTTTACCTCTTTTTTTGTTGCCGGGTTTTTAGGCCCTAATTATGTATATTTTGAAACAGATTTGGTGTTGGGAGCATTTACATTTGCGGCCAACATTTAGTAGTAATGATCAGTTGTTGATTGTGATAGCCCCCTGTGTCTGCTTTGTAAGTAAAAGTATTTTTTTTGTTATTGGACACTTTTTTAGAATTATAGTAATGAATGATCTGGTTGTAGTTGGAACGAGCCCAAGTCTTGGAAAAATATATCCATAAATTTTCTTCCATTCTTCTGGGATGAGTTTGATCAATTGGAACCGAGACATGTAACATATTCTATATGTTTGCTTTCACCAATTTAGTTTTAAATTTTAATGTAGTATGCTTGTGATTTTGTAGGTTAATTGGACACCATATGATGCTAGTCGACTAGCTAATGTGGCGGAAATTTGCATGGAGGACATGTATCTTTATTTGAGTATGGTACCTTTGATTTACTTTGCTAAAGTCGAGTGGTACCGGAGGGATAGTGTTTTGAGACAATTTGGATATGTTCAACATATACCTCGGGCGATTAGGGAAACTGACAACGCTACACATGAGACTACAAATAGGAGAGGAGCAGTCCATGATCTTTGGGAGGTACGTCAAGTCACCTATATTCAATTGTTGAAAAATCGTCTTCAAAATGTTTTGGACTTCAACGAGCTTGAAGCCTCAAATACCCCTACTACTAGTGATGGTTACTTTGAGTGGTATAATCGTAATACGTGGAAATTAGTTGGTCGCCCGAAACCGAAAAACGAGTCCACTGAAGTCAAACAATGATATATTCCTCATGGTTGCGAACTTCAAAAAATGGTAATACTGAGGCTTCAAATAATTTATTTTTATTTAACGAACTATTACTAAGTCAAATTTCTATTGATAGATTGATGGTACCATTAGAGGTGAGCTAGCATTTAGTGATGATGCAACAACTGAAGGTTGAAGAGGGTATATGGTGGAAATGATGGGGCATGCCGATCAATCTCAATTGTGCGAAAGCATTCGGAATACTTATATATCATCTATGTCACAAGGGTATACTCCACCAGAAGATACCCCACCTGAGTCATTTGACCGTCAACTTAGAAGAAGGAGAAGAAGAAATTAAATGATTGTAACAGACATTCGGTTGTAAACTGTATTAGTTAGTGAATTTCCATGATTTTAATTGTTTTGAGTAGGCTATAATATTTAATTTGTGTACAATGTTTTTTTGATTTTAATCTAAAGTAGGTTTTTTAATCCTCAAATACAATAGGTTATTTAGTTCGCAAATAAAATAAGCTACTCTAAACAATATAAATGTATCATTCAAAAGAGGATCATATAATTGAATAATTCCCAAAAAAAATGTGAAGAAGAGGCGCTTCTCCAGGGAGCGCCTCATGCAATTCCCAATTTGCGAGAGCAACTAGGGGAGGAAGACGCTCTTCCAAGGAGAGCCTAAGGTGGAGGCACTTCCCCAAGGAGAGCCTCCCTTCCCTATTTGCTCTCGCAAATTGGGAATTGCATAGAGGCGCTCCGTGGAGAAGCGCCTCTCCTTCACAATTTTTTAACCCCTACCAAAACAGATTCTGTATATAGTTTTTTTCATGTATAACAGTTTCTGTATATTTATAAAACAAGCCACTAAATAAAATAACCCACTAAATACACAATATGAAAAAAATAAACAACAACATGTAAGTTTGATATTCATTATAAATTAATTAAAATCATACATTGTTTACGATTGTTGTAGAAAAAATTACACCTTATGAATCACGACTTACAAGTTTTGCGATTGTGCCCATATTGATGACATTTACCACATTTGTTTTTATCACGGATTTCTCTAACATCCATCTCGTTGTGTATGCGTGATGATCTTCTCCGCCCACTCCTTGTAACTATTCTTTTTTTTTGCATGCCACAACTTGTACACAGTCATATATCAGATAGTCTAGCTTAACCATAAGTGGTCTAAACTTTCTGGCATACGATGATATGCATTTTGTAAGAGTTAAATACGGTTACACAAAGGGTGCATACGCTTTTTTATCCAATTGAGTAACACAAATTAAGTGTTCACAAGGACGATGGGAGATTTGCCATTTCCCGCACGTACATATTTGTTCCACCCAATTTACTATAAAAGCGACTCTATTATTCCGTGACATCCTTCCACGTATATACTGAACGTGCCATATACCATCCGCTCTATCATAAACATTACAAGCATAGTTTTCAGCTTCTGTTTTAGTGACGTGTAACAGGAGCGTCACTTCTTGTGGCCATAAACTGTTAGACGCTAATGCCTCAGCTACTTGTGTTCTCATATCCTCGAAATATTTAGCTGTTCTACTAAATGTTAAATCCACAACGGCCGTTATAGGCAACCCTCTCACCCCTTTTAACACGGAATTGTACCATACTGATACCCTTCATCGTATGCAAGGGCCCATTTTCCAAGGGTTTACTTCCGATTCGCTCTCACCCTTATACATAGCACAAAATTGTTCATAGTGAAAATCAAACTCACCCTTATTAGCCTTGTATGCGATTTTTTTGAGACTTTTTTTACACGAACGTCTTTGAACTTGTGATTTAGATTACTCGCCAAGTGACGAAGCAAAATCGATGGACTCCAATAGGCTCTGGATACACTGCTACAACTGCTACCAAGATACCTGGATGTCGGTCAGAGAGTATACATACTTTACGTTGCATCGCAACATATTTTTTAGCCGTTCAAGAAAAAAAGTCCAAGAACGTGTGGATTCGCTGTTGGCCAAGGCATAACATAACAGAAACAACTGATTGTTCCCATCATACGCAACCACAGTTAGTAACCTTCCATCATACTTACCGTATAATCGGGTCGCGTCAATACTAACAACGGGCATCACATATTGGAACCCTGCTATGGAAGCCTTAAATGCCCAAAACACCATATTGAAAGTTGCTTTGTTGTCGATTATTGACTTGTATTCAAACTCAACAATGAAACTCCGGGTTTTTTTAACCAACGCACCAAAAAGTCTCGATAATGAGGTAAAAGAAGCGTCATGGGTTCCAAATAATTCTTCAAGAACTTTTTCTTAGCAGGCCACACCTTCCCATACAAAATATGGTGTCCAGTTTCTGAATGTATCAATGATTAAATCGATGCAATTTTGGTGTTTATGCCACTAAACACCATAGTGTATGCACGTCTTGACACGTAAGTGGAAATGAGTTGACATTGATTTTTAATAATAATTCCGGCTAGACAAGTATGTATCCCTAATTATCTAATCTCCCATATTTTACTACTTGAAATGAATACCCTAGAAGATGCCACTTACACCCATCTTCAGCATATCGACATTTACGTGTCACCAATGTACTTGTGGTTTGATCGATCTTATATTCCCTTCTTAATATGGCACATATCCACCTCCATCAAAAGCTCTTCTTTCGATGCATACAACATAATTAATATAAGCTCCTCTTCTACCCCAAATGAATTTGGTTGACTTGTTGACCAATCGGTAGATTTTGCCATATGAATCTACTAATATCTCCAAAATGTGGCATACCAAAATCTACATTAAAATTATCATCGTCCGAGCTAGTACCACTATGATATGAGACTTATTCTTCTTCATCGTATAGAAAAAAATCACTATCACGATCACTATATATGCCACTGTCACTACAACTATATCGAACCGTATCACACATAGTCAAATGAGTGGTAGATGCAAAAGTTGACCCAGTCGCACATTGTTTACCCTTTTCGCATCGATAATCAACCGAAATATTTTTCTCTCTCTTTACCATCGACATAAACCTCAACACAATAATATTGCCCGTTCTTTACACCACTAATCATGGAATTAAGCATCTCATCTTTTATAACTAAAACATGAAAACATGGATGATTCGAGGAAATGGGACAACGCCAAAATATATCAAAACTAACATCTCTTTCGATCCAATTACAGTTTGCGCATATCTTATGTTTAAGTTCCCGAAGAGTTATATTTTCCTTCGTCGTAAACATACCACTTTCTCCACCGATATAATCTACCGCATCATTACTACCATTCGAAATTCTTCCACCATAATTGTATAACCACTAAAATTCCATATTATCAAACCTAAAATTAAAATTAAAATTCAATATTTAACCATAATTTTAAAAAATAAATTATTATTCCAACCAATTCAAACTTTAATAACAAAATGCTAACATTTATTAGTTATACCAACATGCATTGGATATACAACAATTGGTAAAAAAGCTAATAATTATATCACATTTATACAAATAATAAACCAACAAAAACATAAACATATATTAGAATTGAAATAAATAGTAGTTGTAATAGATAAAATGATTACTTTTTCAGAAGATTAAGGTGAACGGAGTGAGTTGATTGATTATTTGGTTTGATTTTTGAAATTGTTGGAGAAAAAGAAGGAAATAAAATGGTGAAATAGATGAGTTATGGTTTTATTTCCGCTGAAGGGTATTTGTATTTATATAGAGGCGTTCTTCCAGGAGCGTCCCATAACCCGTCAAAAATAATTAAGCGAGGCGCTTCTTGGAAGAGTGCTTACTAATTTGGTATTAAAAATATTAAGTGAGAGACGTTTCTCGAAGGAGCGCCTATACGTTAGTTCAACAATTATTTTTCCAAATACGTTTATCATGCAATTATTTTATTAAAAAATATTTTAAAAAAACTTAAAAATAGGTTTGTTTGTAAAAGCGCGTGAATAAAAAAGATTGAAAAGCAGTCTCTTGCGCGTGAAATTTTTTTATTTTATTTTTGGACACCGTGAAAACTTTTCATTTACTTTTTCTTTTCTCACTGCACAAAATAATTGTTTTTGATCTTTAAATTTTAATCACAGCAAAATACTTTAATTACTACTACAATTATCAATTCTTACCTACATTATGAGTTTAGGGTAAAAGCATATAGCGTACATATATATTCGATATGTTTTGGGGTGGGTTCCTTGTCTTTGGTTTTTTATTCTTTCCAGCAGGTATGGTTATGTTTATATTATGACCTCGGGAAACACCTTTTTCTCCACAAACTAATCATCCAGAAAAGAATTGAGAAGTGGAGAAAAGACCACGCTACTCTTGCATGGTTGATGTCAATTTTCTACAACTTGACGATGTCGATTTGTATCTTCACACTATTAAAATTAACAAGAAATGAAATGGATATTTATCATTAAAGAAGTTTAAAGCATAGGCGGACATGTGTTGTCTTAATTTATAGTTTTAATTCAATATTCTCTTAGTTAAATTTCATGTACATTTACGAGGTCTGGTTAATTATGAGATCTTTATTTTAAGCCTATTTCAGTAGAGAACCAATAGAATAACTAAAAAGGAACAATACTACATGACCGTGAGGCTGGTTGTTAGAGCCGTGTAAATTAATCGATAAAGGTTTAGTGATCATTTATAGTTGTTAATGGTTAGTCGCTATTATCTCGTCGTTAAAGGTATCCTTTAGAAACTACGGGTTAACCCTGCCGACCATACATCCAGCAACCAGTGTAGTGGTCGGCAAAAATTATCGTGATTAGCGACCACTTTTATGGTCGTAGATATCATAAACTTTTAATAACAGATGATGGTTGTTAGAGTTTGGATACATTGTTGTTTGCCTAGTGGTTGCCAAAATCCTTAATCTTTAGCTAGTGGCCACTAAAGGTCAAAAGTTTAAAAAAAAAACAATTTATAAAATGATTACAATATAATTTTTGGTAAAATTGAAATTTTATTACAGACTAAAATAATTTAAAATTTAAGTAAATTACTAAAATATCGAATAAAAATTATTTACAAACCGAAATAGCAGTTCGAATAAAACAGAATAAAATTTGACTAAAATAGAATACATTCTGGGTATAATAGATTCAGGGGGAGGGAATTCTATTGTGAAACTGGGTCCCGTCAGTATTATCCTCATCTCTGAGTTTCGAACAACTTGAAGATGATTCTCATGTGCGTGGATTACTACTCGGCTGCGGATTTGATGTCTCGTGTTTTGTGATAGATTTATAGTGTCACAAGATATCGTTTTGGGGGTTATTGGACCCATCTGTGGGATTTATGCTTACTATTTGACATTATTTGATTTGTTAAGTCTACCTTAACTTTTATGGTCCTTTTGGAGATTTTATGCGTTAATTGTGTGTTAAGTGTGTAGCTTCATAGGTATATGGACAATACGATACCCCTAGAGGATGCAAAGAAGTAAAAAAGTCAAGGTCAACCCCAAGTCAAGGCGTGAAAAGATATAAAAGTCACCTTAGAAGCCCAGGTGCAATTACCGTTAAAATTTTGAAGTCAACTTAAGATTGCCACCACATACAAATTGTGAGGATTCTAATCAATTCCCTACAGCTCAAGATTGTCCTTCGATTCAGAAGAGCGTGAGAGGAAGCGGATTGTGATTTGGAGTTGAGAGGACAAAGTTATGCTAATTATGACAAGATCGCATAGTAATACCTAGCTAATGTCATCGATACTTGGAAAATATTATTCCTTCCGTCCATTTTTTACTTGTCCAACTTTTAAAAAAAATGTCCAATATTATTTGTCTATTTTTCATAACCAAGACATTGTTCTTTACTTTATTCAATGTTATCACTAATTAAATAATAGAAAGAGTATTGCAATAAATAACCCTTTGTATATTAATTAAGGGCAATTGTATAAAAAGAAAAAATTTAAATGCTCTTCTTAATCTTTGTGCTTAAAAATTATGGAGAAATAAAAATTGATATAGGGAGTAATAGGTTAATTACTATGATAAACAGTCAATAATTTTTTGACAAAAAAGAAAAGTAAAATGGCCTATCACTACTATCACGCGCATCTTCAATAATAGAGCTATGATGTCGTCGGTCATGATTTGTCTAAAGAGACAATCCACGTTTGTAGCTCATGTTGATGCCTAAAAAAATTAAAATCGATATTTAAAGACGACTAAAGCTGTCCCTAACGACTGTTAATACTAGCGACTAACTCATGTCATTGCTAGTAATGGTAACAACGATGACTTTGTACATATAAAAACAATTCAGAAATTAAATTATCTCTTAATGACGACATTAAATTTGTACAATGTCATCGTAATAGCACCATTAGCGACGATTACTTAATTATTAGCAATGACTTATTGTCGAGGCTAAAGAGTTACACGAAATAAATGTTGCAGAATGGCATATTTGAATAGTTAACTCAACATTAAAATTTCCCACCCCGAAAACAAAGCCATAATCCAAAAATCCATCTTCCCCATAACCATATTGAAGATCTGTTGATCCTTTACCAGAGATCACAACCTCTTCATCCACGTGTGGGGTCAATTTGAAATCAAAATACCTGTTAAATTTTCCAGAAAATAACATTTTCTCAAATTAATCTTTTTTGAATACATTTATTTAAAATAGTGGTATGATTTTGTTTTGATTGTAGATATATATTGTGTATTAATGTGATTTATATAGATATTATACTATTTTATATGTATTTATGGAATAATTTTGCAGAATAATTTATTTACGAGATAATTTCACTGAACGTTATTTTGATCGTCTGATTTATATGTTATTTATTTTATTTAAATTAGTCGTTTCTCAACAAGGGTTGGATAAAATCAAAAAATACCGCGAATTGTGAGGTTTGCGGAAAATCATGTGGATAGTAGGGGTTACATTTTTTGTCAGTGTAAGCGTTTCTTGAATAATTGAAAGCAAAATATTTTCGATGTTCAAGGGTATATGTTAAGGTACGGAATCTTTCCAATCTATTAGGTTTGGATGTAACACGGTGAAATAGCACAAGACCTTGTAATATTACTACCCCTAATATAGTAGATGAAGAATTGTTAACGTGTTTGATGATTTGAGGCCCACTTTTGATGTCGGTCATTCATTCGATGCCACAGAGTTTACGGATGGGAGTGTTATAATTAAAAAACGAAGTTGTTTTAACACTTTGCTTGAAAAAATGGAGTCTGTGTTGTATCCCGGTTCCACAACATTGGGGTCTTTGATATTCATTGTTAAGTTGATGCATGTCAAAGTGAAAAACAAGTGGACGAATACCTCTTTCACTGAAATCGTTTAAGTATTGGGTCGTATTTTACCAAAAGGACATAATTTGCCTGCATCGTATGAGGGGTGAAACAATAAGTTAAAAAGTTTGGGTATGGGCAACATTAAGATCGATGTTTTTTGAATGATTGTGCATTGTATTATAAAGAGATTGAACATCTCCAGACATGCCCCAGTTTGTTGTTAAATTTAGGTGGAATCTGAAAGATGGTAAGGAAGTACCTCATAAGATATTGTTTACTTCCCTATTGCGCCAAGATTGCAACGATTATACACTTTAAAAGACATGATTTGACACCATACTGATAAATTTGAAGACGATGTTGTATTACGCCATCCATATTATGGTATTAGTTGGAAAACATTTGACGAACAGAACCCTAAGTTTGCTAGTGATCCTTCGATATGTGCTTGGGATTGGCAACCGATGGATTTTATCCTTTCTCCATGCAAAAATACTCATATAACATGTGACTAGTTATATTAACCGCCTACAACTTTCCATCATGGTATGCATGAAAGAATCTACCTTCATGATTAGTTTACATATTCGGGTCCTAGTTCTCCCGGTAAAGATATGGATGTCTTTCTACACTCGCTTATCGATGAGTTAGATATATTGTGCTCTACGGGGATCCCTACATATGTGCGCACACACAAATTGAATTTAATATGAAGGGTTTTTATGTTATTTACGATCAACCGACTAGGTCGTATACTTGGGATGAGTTTGGTCAAGGTTACAAAGCATGCACATAATGCATAGATTCCACTATGTGGATACGTGTGCCTAAGGGTATAGAGTATTTTTATAATTATTAGTGGTTACCTATTCGACATCATTTTAGAAGCAACATGATTTAGCACAAAATAACAAGAACAACCCACCATCTAGAAAATATAGACTCGCAGATATTCAGACACAACTTGATGGGTTGCCTTTTTTTTATTTCCGGGTAAACACAAGGATTTTTGTGGTAATGCGTGTAAGCAAACAGAACTGAAAAAGTTCAACTGGAACAAAAAGAGTATTTTTTTTAGATTACCATATTGATCGTAAGGCCTTCTCAAGCATAACATTGATGTAATGCACTGTGAGAAGAACGTGTATGCTATCTTGCTTGGCACCGTCGTTGGACTTGATGGGAAAGTAATCAAAGATCACGAAAAAGGAATGTATGATTTTAGAGATTTGAATACCAGGAAAGAGTTTTTCTTGTTCAAATACCGAGGTAGAGTGATGCAACCTCGTGCAATATTTGCATTCCCCCAAAAAACGCCATTCTCTTTTTGATTGGTTAAAGGCGCAAAAGTTTCCAGATGGGGTTGCTTCCAATGTGAGGAATAACGTGTTGAGTAATGAGTAAATTATTATAGAAATGAAATCACATGATTGTCACATAATGATGTAGTTTTTTTTTTGGGAAGTATTTCGGAATTGATTGACGATAAATCGGTGGGCGACCCAGTGATAGGGTTGTGGAATGTGTTTAGAATTGTTTGTAAAAAACCTAAGCTTGAGAGAGGGAAAGAAGAACGGGTTGCTTATGTGTAAGCTTAAAATGATATTTCCATATTTTTTCTGCATCATAAGCCTCCTTGCCATTCACTTACACGAGGAAGCCTAGTTACGTGACCCGGTTCAAATGCGTTGGATATGCCCTTTGAAAGGTATTTGAAGAAGGTTAAAGAATATATTTGGAATTTGGCTAGGCCCGAAGGATCGATCGTAGAGGGATACATTGTAGATGACATATTTCCCTTTATCTCACGCTATCTACAAGAAGAAAAAACTAAGTTCAACCACTCCTACATATATGATGATTCGATATCAAAACCAAAAAAAAATAGTTGTTTTTAGGAGCGAGTGTTTACATGTGGGTATGAACGAGTTTTGCACTCTCACCTACAAAGAAAATGAGAGAATTGATTGGTACATTTTCAACAACTGTGACGAGATTCGACCATATATGATGTAAGTAATTTTAAAGTTTACTTTAATTATTGTTCAATGTTATTTACATGATCTTTTATAGCAAACACAAGTCTTCCTTACGAGACGTAGGAAGAATTCATCGATTAAAATTTGCTAGGTGTTTCACTGAAAACGATATAAAAAATTAGATCTTGTACACTATTTGACACTAACAAAAGTAATAAGGATTATTTCAAGTTCTTGGAATTCGACAAGATAGAGAAGCATGTGTAAAACTAGAAGTTATTGGCATGGGGAAATGGTTAACAGAGTTTCGTATATAGATTCAACTCTTTCGTTATTAACAGGGTAAATGGGTAATACGTGCAAAAGGCGAACACAAATTTAATCAAGATTACGGCGTTTGTACAGTCTTAGACAGAGTAACCTTTTACGGTGAGTTAGTCAAAATAATCAAGGTTGAATTGGGTGGTGGGATTCGGTTGTTGTGTTAAAATGCAAGTGGTATAACACCGACGAGAGTAAGAAAATGAGAAAGTCTGTATACAGATCAATCATGATCAACACGAGTTCTTTCGGGTGGAGCAAAGAGCCTTACATATTATCCACTCAAGCAAGGAATGTCCTTTATATAGATGAGATAAATGCGAAGAAGTCTCAAAAAGGGTGGAAAGTTGTATGAGAAGTAAACGACCGTCATGGGTGGAGTGTCAATTTATGGGATACATAATCCATATCGCCTACTACGGATCCGGTCACAATTCCTATAGTGGCTACGGATATCTTAGACGACTCTCAATTACATTAGACTAGCAGGTAAGGCACATAAGTTGATCCAAAGTTGTTGGGTCACGATCCCTTGAACGATGATGATGATGAATTACTCAACAATAAATGGGATATTTATGGAGGTGACTACGACAACCCATCTCGTCAATTAATATACATCGATAGCGATCAGGATATGGATGGAGATTATTATGGTTATGAGACACACTAGTAAGTTTTCTTTCACGCGTTTATGAGAATTTTAAAATTCTAACTTGTAAGGTGTTAACAGATATATGTTTGACAAAAAAGGTTCAAATAAGACATGATATACATACTAGGAGGCATGTATCAAGGTCACTCTTATGTTATTAGAAACTTGTGTATGAATTTTTGACTTTATATGTTAAACAATGTAATATTTTGCAATTTGTTAAACAAATGTTTTAGGAGTGGTATAATAGTATATTTTTATTTACTAGATTGTGCATTTAACAGGTAGAAAAAAATTACGGGTATAAGATATTTCAAAAAAAAAGATTGGCATTAGGGGTGACATTGTCGTTACTAAAGATAACAAAGAAGTCATCGCTAATGATATTGATCATTAGCGACAAAATTCGTCATCAATATCGATGAGTTTGTTATGATGAACTCGTACCCTTATGAACATTGTCATTAGCGACGACATAAGTCGTCACAAATGATAATTAATTAAAAAAAAATATTTATCACTAGCCACGACATATGTCATCAGTAGCAATAGAATTCAACTTTCGAGGTGACTTTTGGCGGTCTGATTTTTGCAGGTCAAATTTCAAAACTCATTACCGACGACATAAGTCATCTCTAATGTCGGTTATTAATTAAAAAAAAAATTAAAACTATCTTTAGGGATGACATTTTGATGTCAATCATGCCTCTATTTTAGACAAAACAAACCAAAACTAAACACTTTTTCTCCTAAATTTTCGTCCAAAATGACTAAGGAAGCCTACACGTGTCACTCTGGAGAAAATCCACACTTTAGGAACACTCATGTAAGTAATTCGATTCATTCAATCTTCCATTCTATTCCATTTTATTTTTTAATGTTATTTTATATTGATTCCATTCAATTTTACCAGAAATTATCTTCCAAAGGAGACAAACAATTAATAGTATTTTCTCTTAAATTTTTGTGTTTTATGAATTAATTTACTATTCCGAATTTGTTATTGTTAATGATATATTTACCTGTTGAGATTGTGTTAATGTGTTATTATTTATCGTGTTGTTTTTAGAAACATAGGGCCCTTAATGCTAATCTTAAAAAAATTAGGGTGTTTTGTGCAATTTATCAAAATTAATGGGATTTAGTGTAATTTATTAATATATAAGGACTTTAGTGAAATTATAAAAAACACGATGTTTTGTAAAATATAGGGGTTGTAGTGCAATTTAATAAAAGTGTAGGGGCTTTAGTGCAATTTTTTTAAAATAGAGTGCCTTTAATGGAAATTATAAAAATTGTGCATTTAATTTAATTTTGTAAAAATATAGAGAATTTAGTGTTTTTTAAAAATATAGGAACTTTAGTGTAATATTAAAAATATAGACATTTTAGTGTATTTTTTAAAATATATAGATATTAGTGTAAATTTTAAAAATATGGGAACTTCAGTATAATTTTTAAGAATATAGGTACTCTAGTTTAATTTTAAAAAATATAGGGACTTTAGTGTACTTTAATAAGTAGGGACTTTTGTGTATTTGAAAAAAATTCAGGGACTTAATTTAGTGTAATTATTAAAAATTTAGGGACTTTAGTACAATTTCTAAAAATATAAGAAATTTAGTGTAATTTATAAAATTATATGGACTTTAGTGTAATTTTTGAATTATGGGGACTTTAGTGTAATTTTTAAAACTATAGTGACTTTAGTGTAATTTTTAAAAATATAGTGCTTTTAGTTTAATTTTTAAAAATATAAGGACTTTGGTGTAGTTGTTTTTTTTTTTTGGTTACATGGGTTCCGGACTAGCTTGCGCGCACCCGACTAATCCCACGGAGATATACATGCCTCCTCATATATATTATCATGGTAAATCAGAACTAGGTTGCCCATGTTCAGGGAGGGGTTCGAGCCTTGTACCTCTTACTTTAAACCCGTTAGGGAGGAGATTCGAACCATGGACCTCCCCTTTAAGTGCTGAAGAAATAGCAAGGCTCTGGCAAGTTGACTTTGGTGTAGTTGTTAAAAATATAGAGCCTTTAATGTATTTTTTAAAGTATAGGGACTTTAGTGTAATTTTTGAACCATAGAGACTTAAGTGTAATTTTTAAAAATATAGGTACTTTAATTTACTTTTGTAAAAATATAGGGTCGAACATGTAATTTTAAAAATATAGGAGGAGTACATGTAATTTTTAAATATATAGAAATTTTAAAATAATTTATAAAAACTATAAGGAACTTTAGTGTAATTATATAAATATAAGGATTTTAGTTTAATTTTATAAAAAAAATTAAGGACAAATTTTGAATTTCGATTTCCAACAAGTAGATGGCTGATGTAATGCCGCAAGGACACAAGGGAAACAGTGATGGAAATGATTCACCACTCCTAAACAATTGGCGCCTCATTGGTTATGGAATTTTCACAGGTGATGTTAAATTTACAATTTGCTAACAAATGACCATTGTTTAAACTTTACTATTTTAATACATGTAAAACAAAGAGAAACCCAGAAGGCAAGACCACACAAACGTCAACAGTGAGGGTAATTGAGAAGGTGGAGGACTGTTACTGGTAGAGTTTTGCACCCTAGATGGAACGTGGAACCAACTTCTAAGTTAGGGAAATACATGGCGTATGTGATCGGAATGACCATCCGAGAGGCGATCCCACTATACTATAATCGTAGGTGGATGTTCCTGAAAGCATGCGGCAATGGGTTTTTTTGACAAACTATAGGTATCTTACTAATTTATTTTTTGTTTAATTTTATTACATTTTGAAAAAAAAATTGTTGTAAATAATAAGATGTTAACTTTTTATATCATGGTTTCTTTGACTTAGAGGGTTAGAGGAAGAGGGAGGATTTGGGAGAGATTTTAAGATGCATGGGGAGACTTGTGCTCAAAGATATCGCGCGAACAAAAATGCAATAAAAAAGAATACTTCAAAACGAGCACAAAATCTAATAATATGTATGATAAGAATTGGAGGCTGAATTACGAGTACTGGGTAAATTCTGATGCATATGTACTCCCTTAGTTTATTCATTTAAAATAATTTTAATTTTAGTTAAATTATTTATTCATTTTATAAATTAAAAAATACAGGCTCGTGCAACAGCAGACAAGGCATACTAGGCGCAACACTTGAGGTGAATTTTTTCTACTTTTCCTAATTACTTGTTAAAAAACTTGATTAGATAAATTTACAACTATGTGCTAATGCCTGAAAGAAGAGGTGACGCCAAATATTGACCCCATCCAGAATGAGGGAGGAGTAAGGAATGTGCCGATGCCACCTATTCACAAGCCTTTCTACAAAATTGGTTTCGACAAAGAAGTGAAGGAGTGGAAGGGTGATCGATATCACGATACAGACATAAGAATTCAGCTAAAACATCGTTTTATTTTTCGTATACAATTAAAATTCAATTTTAACTAACATGTCTTTATTGTTTAACATGCAGTATTGCGAGAGCAGTTATAGTCATTATCTACTCAGGCAGTGACCTCACAGAGTGTCCCGGGGACATCCTCGTCTTCCACCCGCACAATTTCTCTAACGGATCATATAAAATCGATGGTGAGTGTCACTGAAAAAGGAATAGGGAATGGGACACAGGGGGTGGTAACCTGGTGTTGGCTCTCTAAAAAAAGACGAAGATAAGAGGAACTCCTCAAATGAGTCAGACACCAACGGATGATGCTAAGTTAGTCGCCATGATCATCTACGTGAATCAGTGCATGGTGCATCGGGGATTTGACTCGTTTTTTTTTCCGCCCAGTGAGTCGTCTCCACCTACCCCCAACACGCAACATTTCCGAAGCCAGCCGAATAACATTCACTAATTTATGAATTGGTTCAACGAGCAACAGGACAGTCAAAGACTCCCTACCTTCAATCTGTTTGCTCAGATGGAATTTCCCATGCGGGCTCCACTCCACCAGATTCTTCTCCACATTCGCATCCTCCTCCAAATCCAAATCCTTTGAAGATGAAGATGATTTCAAAAATTTGATGCATTGTCGTTAAACTTTCATGACTTTTATAGACTTTATTTGGTTTGTAATATAGACTTTATTATTTAGATATTTTTTCGTTCGAAGTTAATTAGGTAACATCTGACTTTGTTTTTATTATAATATCGTTAATTATACAAATAGTTTATTTGTTTATAATTTCTATTCATATCGTTTTTTAAAATTTTTATATTTTCGTCAAATTAAATTCATTCCTAATATATAAATATAAAAAACCAAAACAATCTTATTTCGTATCTTATAATTAAAATTATTTTAAAAAAGAACTAGGGGTGGCATTATCGTCGCTATTGATATTACAATGTCATCGTTAATAACAAACGTGTTTAACGACGACAAGTGTGGTCGCTGAAGAAAATTGTTATTAACCACGACTTTATGCGTCGCTAATGATACTATTTGAAGCAACAAAAAGTGTCGCCCTTAATAAAAGAGATCCTATCAACGACAAAAGTCGTTGCTAGTAACCCAAACCGTCGTTACTAATGATAAAAAACATCGTCCCTAAAGATCAGGTAATCATTAGCGACGACATTGAGATTATTGTTTTGCTTTTTTTATTGTCAGCAAGCAAGTCTTTTATATCATAACAAATCAGGTTGCATGGATGGCCTTTAGATAAAAGCCCAATTACAACTAAAGCCCAATATCATAAGCCAACATGACTATGTAAGGCCCACTCTATACTAATAAATAATCAACCGACAAAACAAAAGACACCAACTACATTAAAGTACATGCCTAGCTTCTTCAAAAAAAAATCCCTAACCTTATCCTCATTGTACTTCCTCAATCTCTTCATATTATCAGCTAAGGCGTTATCGATAATATTAAAAATCGTTTCTTCATCCTTTATTACCTGCTGAAATACTCGGTTGTTTCTTTCAAACCATATCCAGTAAATTGAAGCAACAATAACAATCTTGGTTACTTCATTCTCCAATGATATTGTTCTTTTTTTTGCAAGGGCCCAATCAATAAAGGCATCCCCACAAGGAATCTACTGGGTTAATCTTCACTTTAATATTACATTTGTTCCAAATACGCTTAACAAATGAGCATTCCCAATACAGATGGTTCCGGTTTTCACTCGATATTTGACAGAACTCACAAATCAGGCTCTGAATAATACCCAAAGTAAGCAATTCATGTTTCATAGGGAGTCTATCCAATTTCACTAACCACATATTAAATTGATACTTTGGTTGACTTTTGGCTTTCCATATGAACTTGTGGTCGCTCCTAGAGTGTGATAAAAATCAACACTAAAGAAAAGAAGCGACTACCGCAAGTTTACGGGTAGTCCAAGTAATAAAACATTAAAAACATGTTAATCATCTCCACAAGGATTGCTAGGTAAGACAGTTTTGCTTAAATAATGAGTAGAATTAATTGCGATATGAAATAAATAAAATACGAATAGATATTTGTTTGGTTTTTTGATTAAATTACTACTAAAAGCAAGAAAGTAAATTAACTAAAGATTAACCAAATGCAGATAAAGTAAATACTAAAAGAGTAAACATATATATGAGAAGTATACTTGAGTCTCGCTAGGAAATCACCTAAGTTCATGTAACTAATGCTTTCGCTAAGGGTAGAATTGATATTTATATATTAGTTGGGACTCTACTCTTTCCTAACTCCCGTTAGGGCAGACTTAGGACTATCCTACAATATTACGGACCCCGTCATGGGAACTATAAATAACGTTCAGATGAGCCCGTTGGGATCAATGACGAATCCCACGTGTTTATTATCTAGTTCAGTACTTAACTCCCCCCCCCCCTTTCCGGATGATCACCGCCACTAGTGAATAGCCTAATTACTATGAACTATATCCAGTTAGCTATTTCATTGATAGTATTTCAAGTACAAAATAATAAGCAATATAAAATACCCAATTCAAATTAAATTAGAAACTATTCCCAAATTGAAATACACTAATTAAATAAATTAGGGTTCAACCCGTTACACGGTTCTCAAGTATAAAAGTATTTAGCTCATAAATAAATGCAAAAAAAACTAATGAAATACATACTCCTAAATTAAATTTGAAAAGAACCTAAAGGTTGGAATGATTTGGCTGTTGTTAGAGGAAGATAGTTTTCTCCAGTTTCCGCCAATTCGCTTCCAATTCTTCTGCTCGACCTCTCTCTTAGAAATTAAGCGTATATGAAAAGTTATTGAGCGGTGCTGAATAATGAGGCTTAGGAAGTCGTAAATAGAGCTAAAAAACAGATTGGGCCCCTATTAGAGATAATTAAATGATTTAGGGTCCAAGTCCATTTTACAATTCCCGCAACTGCTGAACACACTTTAGTAAAACATGTCTAAATTTTGCACCTTAAGTCCAAATCACCTGATTTCACTTCTCAAATCTCACTAACTCATAGGTGCACCTTTTTCATTTCAACTACTAGGTCTGAATCTGTACCGTTTGGGCTTGAAGAGACCTACAAGTGACGACTTTTCAGTTTTGAATGCTCCTCCTCCTTCACTAAAGTGACATCTTTCTCTCTTTTTACACTTCCTTTTGATCTTGTACTTTAAAATCCACTTATTCTTTTCATATTGTTGATTTCTAGCATCCTTGTACCTAATAAATTCACACTGAACAAGCAAATTAACGCACAAAAGCTCTAAACATAACAATAATACAAATCCGAAGGAAGAAAGTGTGATATAGAAAAATATGCTTATAAATCAACTAACTAAGTCCAATTTATACCTAATATGATATCTCCTAAGGGAATTTATTTATAACAAATAGGGATACATCATATTAGGCCACTTAGACGCGCCTAAGTGTGCCAATTCCAGAGACTTTGACCGGCATGCCGGCCCGAGTAATCATATAAGGCCACTTAGACGCGTAATTACTCCATCTCACGTCTGTTTAATCCTAAAGTCAAGGAGTTTAACACCTGTAAACATAAAAAACACTCCAAACCTTATCATATCTGAAAAATTTACACTATTAAACATCAAAGTACTTTATTATACACTACGAAATTAAAAGACTTAAAGCATTAAACTAACATACAGAGGGAATGCATTTTGTTTTACGTCGTTAAGCTCGACGGGTTACCTCCGAGATTATTTTTTAACAAAACCTCCCCAACAGTGAGTGAGGTTATCAACGTTTAATATTCATAATTTGCATCCCTTGGTATTGATACCAACTAGCTTCTCAGAGATAATCCTTGTGACCATGATAGATCCTAGTCAAGAACTTTTTGACTTACGTGTTTTTTTGGAGGATCAGGCTTTTTCAATGCGACTTCATATCCCACTCTAAACTCCTGATTTATTTGGTCGTTTCTTTTTCAGCTCTCTCTCCTCCATTCCTAAGTTCGCCACAACCTTGGTTGGCTCTTTCACTACCTGTTCAAAAGCGTCCAAGAAAAAACAATCATCCCGAGAAATGGGGAACATTATCACTCTGAACACATTGAACTTCTCCTCCTCGCATGATTAGCTCACCACTCTCTACATCAATCAAAGTACGCCCCGTGGCTAGGAATGGTCTTCCAAAAATGATGGGGACATTCCTATCCGTGTCGTAATCAAGTATAACAAAATCACACAGAAATATAAAGTTACCTACCTTGGCGAGGACGTCTTCAATATTTCCTTCAGGATGGGATAGGGATCTATCTGCCATTTGTATGACCATAGTAGTAGGATTCGCTGACCCAATCCTCAACTTTTCAAAGTCTGGCCTAGGCATGAGATTGATACTCGCACCTAAGTCACACAACGCTTTCCCGGTCCACTCTTTACGAATAGATATAGGAATATTGAAACTCTCGGGATCTTCTAATTTCAGAGGCAACTTACTTTGACATATGGAACTTCATTCCTCCGGTAAACCAATCATCTCATTCTCATAATATTTGTGTTTGTTAGAAAGCACCTCCTTCATGAATTTCAGATAATTTGGAATATTTTGGATGGCATCCACAAAAGGCAAATTAATATGGAGTTTTCTCATTATGTCCATGAACTTCTTGTACTCTTTGCCATGGTTCTTCTTCTAGACACGTGATGGAAATGGAGGGGGGGATGGTTATCTTTCACGACCATATATTTCTTTGCATTTTCCTTCACAACCTTAATAGGCTCCTCAACTACGTCTTCGCTCACATTATCAACTTCATCCTCAACTATATCTTCAACTATAATAGGTTACACTACTTTCTCAATCACACCCTTTACCTCTTTTGGCTTGACAGTTACCTGTTTTTCTTTCATAATGGGAAGGTAGGTGGTGGGAGTTGCTTCCAACTCCTAAGAGAAATTGCCTTACAATCTTTGAAGTTATGCTGTTTTGCCATTTGGGAGACTTGATTCTATAGGATCTTAAACAAATTTGCATGTTCGTTCAATTTAGCCATGATATGGAACACTTCTTAAACACATCTAAAACCTGGTCCAACATGCCCCTACTGGTTCATCTTGCTCTTGACGGAATGAAGTCAATTCTAGTTGTGCGTTCAACCTCATATTTCTCGGATAGTGATGTCTCCCTATTTGTGATATATTAACGTAGGCCGGAGACATCATTTTAGGTGTAATAGATTAATAGTTAAGGTATTTTTTTCTGTTATTTGATATTTTCTTAATTCATGTCTTGATTTGATGATTTAATACTTTAGATCATATTTGGTTTAATTTTCGTGTTAATGTGAAGCTCTTAAGGTTTATGGAATATAATGATGCCAAATCAATTTTAAGGAGTTAAGGAAAGAAGATATGGAAGAAATCAAGAGATAAAAGGAGGTAGAGTTGAATTAGGAAAGGAAAAGCTGCCAAATAAATATAAAATTCTGCAATTATATCCACTAAAGTGAATATAATTTCAAATCGGATACGAATTTGGATGATCCTTTAATGATTTAAATATATCTTTATGATGTGGTCCTTTTGATATAAAGTGGGAAAAAACCGGCCCAATAACGAAGGAGATATGACCAAAACAGTGAGCAGTGCTTATAATGTCCTATATTTTACGAAACGAATTTGAGTTTGACTTGGACTCAAAGTACTTGCCTTCTACTCAAATATTTAGACCTAGGATTAGAAAACACTTTCAATTACACTCTCTTATCATTGTAAACAAGTCCTTACCTAGTCCTTAATTCATATTACTCTTAAAAGTCATCAAGAGAAGAAAGTTGACAGTATGTATCTTTATTTTATTTATTTCTTATTAGCATGAACTAATTTTCTCCTAGCTTGGGTTTTGCATATGTATAATATTTGAATACTATTTTCTTCTATCTAAGTTTGTTTGGGAAAAACATTTTTAAATCGATTGAGCTTCTTAATCTTTATATTTGTTTTATGTGCTTTGATATATTGGTCGTAGTTCTTGCTAGTAAACGAGTATAGACTACCCCATTAATAGCAGTTGGATGGTCACCCAAAAGGGGTGTCTAATTGTTGAAACACCACATAAACGTCTAGTGTGCGATAGTGATCCGGAAGGACTTTCCTAACTAGATAGTCATTAAGGTTTAATATTAACCATTGATCATTTCACAGGGTCCCCTTACCCAAGCCCCCTGGTAATTTTTAGGTCGCCACCTAAGTCCACCCGGAATGGGGTTACGAGGAATATAGAATCCTGGCTACTTACTTTAAGAGATTTAATCACCATTATAAGTAGTAGAAAAAATAGAAGGATAAGTTCATACACGTAAACCTGAGCTATATCTCTCATCTTATATTACATTTTTATTTATTTGCATTAGTCTTTAGTTTAATCATTATCTCTCCAATGATTCAAATTTACTTTTGGTGTCTTTTATTCATTGAGATAATTCTTACTACACTTTCTTCTAATCATTCGTATAACACTAAATCCCTGAGAATGAATCAAACTTGTCATTTGCATACAATCCGTGATACTTGTGGTGAGTAACATGATTGGTTAGGGTGATAGTTGCATCTTTATTTATCATTATTTTTTCACACCCAGCCACCAAGTTTTTGGTGCCGCTGTCGGGGACTTGTGTCTCGTTAGCATGCGAGTTTAAATTTTAGTGTAGTAGTTTTTAGTTATTTTTCTAAAATTTACGCTTTCTTTTTGTTTTTATCTCTTTCAGGTTCTAGTGTATGCTCGAGAATCCTAAAAGTGTTTTTAGGTCTTACAACAAACGTTTGAGAGAAGAGAAGGAGCAAAGAGAAGCCATGTCTTTAGTAAACGAGGATTTGATTTCACCCGAGGGAAATAATCTCAACAATAATCAAAGAATACCTATTCCTCCGGTGTTACCTATTTATCGAGTAGTAGCACCACCAGGAGGAGATATCATAGATAATCAAAGTCGAGAACAAGATATCCCAGGCTTGGGAGCACCTTTTCGAGTTCAACCATTAGGGTATTGTCTTTCAATGATCCAAAGTATAAAGTTCAGGCCCAATCCGGGTATGCTTAGTCAATTTACAAGTTATGGACACTATAATGGTGCAGCAATTCAAGATTCGCTATGAGCGATTCAGAAGTATATGCAGATTTGTGATGCCTACATTACTCTAGGCATCACACACGAGCAGTTTGTATGGTAATATGTTTTAGTTCTTCTTGACCGGAAGTGCTGGTGATTGACTAGATAGACAACCACCAAATACAATTAACACTTGGGATGAACTACAAGTCGCATTCTTAACTGTTTTTATCCGAAGAGTATGAGATTGAAAGATCAGACGGAGCTTGCTAGTTTTAGCCAAGAGAAATGAAGAAGTAGGAGATGCATAGAGAAGGTTTCAACAGAAGTTAGCAAGATGTCCACTCCACGGTTACACCCCATCTTTACAGTTAGTTATGTTTTATCAAGGTCTTAATGCAGAAAGTATATTGAGGGTCGATAATCTTGGAAGAGGAGGATTTGTGTCCATGGAACCTACAGAAGCTGCAGAAGGTATGTAACGTATTATAGATTCATAAAGGAGTTGGCCAATTTTGTAATCTCCTGTCACAAATACCAAATGCACGCTTCGATTAGGTAAAAAACTGCTCATTCAGCTAAATTAACAGCATTAGAGAATCAATTCAAACAGATGGAACTAGAAATAGAACAAAACCGTTAAAATTTAGCTACAACAAATGTAGTACAAGAAGCACAAGGTTGTACACGTTGGAAGGTAGCCAATCATACATGGGAAGAGTGTGAAGGAAATCCATCATCTGTATACTTCATACCAAATAGAGGGAATTTCCAATTTGGTAATAGAAATCATCCGGGTATGCAGTATCAAATCCCCAGGGGGCCGCTAATCAAGGTAATTATCAACCACATCCCCAGAACAACACTTACCAACTGAGAGGCTACAGTCCTTATCAAGGAAATAAAAAATATAATAGACCAGCTCCACCACAACAACCAACCAATGATGTTTATACCGATAATCTAGCTCTGAAAGCTTTACCACAACATCCTCAAGAAGGAGTAGTCGGAGAAGAGATTACAAGACTTCATGGATTTAGTTACAAATAATATTCAAACACATCATGAGAAGTTCAGAGAACAAGAGGCCACAATTCAGATCTTAGGCACACAATTGGACCAAATAAAGAGATTTATAGAAGCAAAAGAAGTGAAGGCCATTGAAAGAGGTGATAACAATGTTGGTTTTTAATTATGTAAGGCAATCTGCCTTGAAATATAAAAGAAAGAGGAAGTACCACCTGCTGCAGAAATTGCCGCGGAAGTTCCATAAACTGAAGAAGAATCAACCAAGTCTAGCCCGAAGACTCTGACTCCTCTGGAGTATCTGATTTCGTAGATCTTCTCAGGGACATGAAAGAAGAGATTAGATCGGTCATTTAACTATAAGCTAGTAGAGCTTAGAGAAAGAGGAAGAAGCCTCAAAAGAGTAGAAAGAGGAAGTTGCACCTGTTGTGCAAGAAAAGAAAGAAGAAGATAAGGTGGATTCGCCACCAATTGTTTTAACAATGTCACCATCTATTCGGAAGACCAATCCAAAGTTTGACATTGAACTCAAGGCATTTGTACAGGCGTACAGTCTAGAGAAAGTCAACGCCCGGATGCTTGAGATTACGAAGAAAAAGCTTACACTGCAACAGGTATTCATGCAATTTATTCCAGAGAAAGAAGCGAGTGTAGAAGCTAGTAAAGAGACCGTGGCTCATACTGAGAGAGTCTCTAGAAGAGTTGAAAAGGAGTTACCACTCAAGATCAAAGATCCAGGACGCTTTAATCTTCCTATTCTAATTAGTGGTATGCTTAAAGTGAAGGCCATGTGCGATCTGGGTTCGAGTGTGAATCTTATGCCCAAGTCCCTGTTCGATAGGCTTGGTATCAAGAAGGTGGAAAAATCTCCCGTGAACTTACAATTTGCGGATAGCGCAGTGACAAAGACATGGGAAACATTGGAGGGCGTTCATGTCCAAGCAGGTAATATCACCACCCCTATTTACTTTGATAATCTTGACTATTATGCAAATAAGAAGGTTCAAATCATACTTGGAAGGCCGTTCTCGGCCACAAGTCAAAGCATCATCAACTTCCAAGAGGGAACAGTTACCCTCTGTGCTAAAAACGTATCTGATACATTTTATGTCTAGGGTAAGAAACCGAGGAAGTTAGATCCCACAGTTCCTATCATCCACACAGTTTCCACGGTGTCATCCAGAGCTTTCTTGCGGTATACCTCATGGATTCCATGGTGCACCGCACGAAGGAAACCATCACCACGGTTCAACAATTACGGTCCAACGCCATGGCTCACAAACCTGACCATGTCGTCACTCGCGCCAGATACTGACACGGTCTAGAATTGAACATTTATGTGGTACACCGCACCAACCTTAAACCGTGACAACGGTATGTCAAATCAGGGTCCTTGCCGAGACCACCATAGCCTAAACGGTATCGTCAAGACCGTGGCACAGGGGTTGAACAAAAGATGCCTGCGGTACAACGCACCTCACCCGCGGTGCACCACAAGATGCCGCCAGAAGAAGTAATTAAAAGGGATTAAAAGAGAAAGCCAGTTTATACCTAAAAAAATTAAAACCTTAAGCCTCCCTTTCTTCCTCAAAGCTTTCGAACTCCATTAAAGCTTCTACAAACCTTCACTACACATCAAAATACTCCCCAGTCACCACAAATTCAAAGATCCTTTCCTACATCATTATAAGAAGATTCAACCACCCATATCAAAGCAAAACACCTTGAATCAAAGAATCGAAAGCCTAAATTTACAAATCTTATCCAACAATTTCTTAAACCCGTACCAATAAAGCAAGATTTCAGCATACCCATATAGAGAATCATCGTCCTTACACCTTTCCTAACCCAAACAACACTTATTAAACTCAAAATCAAGGGGTAAAAATTTCAAGAGTGCTCAATTCTTTGAGTTGAGAGGTCAATTGAGATGATGAAAAGAACATAAACATTATCTATTGTTAGGGAGATGAAGAAGAATCAAAGTAAGGTATTGTGTACTATTTAGAAGAAGAAGATTGACAAAGGTTAAAGTTCTAGTACAAAGAAAAAGGGTAAAACAGGACAAGAAAGTAGAGAAAAGCCGGTTGTGGTAAATTCAAAGAGAAAAAAGATAACAACTTTCAAGGAAAAGACACCACAACCTCTACAAATCGAGATTCATATGCCTAAGATTTATGAAGCTTCGAAGGCCTTGTTATCTTCTGCAAAAACACATCTACCAAAATTACCTTTTGCTCATGAGAGCATATTTGAAAAAGAAGTTGGACAATGTGATTACAAGAGATTTCTAGAGATGGTAGAAACATTGGTTGGACTACATATATGATGAGACGTTCAAGTTTATGTATGGAGTTAGTTTCCCAGTTCTATTTAGGCCTCTTTAGTCGAGATAGTGAAGGTCGTGTTCCAATTAGAGGAAAGTTAGTTCCTTTTTTAGTTGAAGAGATTAGAAATCACTTCTAGTTCAAGAAATTGGTTTAACCCATGTAAGTATAGAGAAGCGGTGGAAAATATCAAGACTTTTGATTGGAATTAACTTTTTAAGCATGTATTAGATGAAGAAAAAGTGAAATCACACAAGGGAGAATTGAAGGCACCTTGGCCTTACAAATATCTTCAACCGGATACGAAGATTTGGCACAATTTCCTCACACCAAACACCTTTGGAAACATGCAAACTTCTGATGTAACTTAGAGAAACACCATATTTTTGAATTGTATTTTAAGAGGGGAAGAAGTAGTTGTGGAACAGTTGATCTTTGAGGAGGTGATGCGATTTTTGGTCTCTCCACTTTTGTTATTTAATGTGAAATATCCAACTAACGTGCCTAGTACGAAAAGCGAATGTGATTCGGGGTGAAGAAGATAAACTAATGTATAAATTAAGGAATAATATCAACAAAACATGGATCAAGACAATTTTAAGAGGAGCAGGAATTAAGAAACCTCCATAAGAAGAATAAAAAAAGAGGATCTTATTTGGAGAGAAAGGGTAGAGGAGCGATTAAATAAAGTTTAAGCTGCTCAAGCCTTCTTGGCCGAAGATATGGCACAAATCAAAGCTAATCAAGTTCACATCATGAAACTCCTTGAGAAATTAAAGCGCGATATAGCGAAAGATCCACCAAATTCTATCTTGAATGTTGATAAATTAAGGAAATAGCCTCGAGAGTATGTCCTATTTCTTCCTTACCATTTCTATATATGAAATATTTTCTTGTTTTTAATTTTTTTATTGAGTCTTTTTCGAGTCGTGGGGACATGCCTCATTTTTAAGTCAGGGTGTGGGGATTCGTTGTCTCTCATCTCCATTTATATGTGATTTTACTGTTTTTAGGAAAAAAATAAATTTTTTGATACATGGGATTAGATGTAGAGTGTGTTTAATAGCTTGAAATCATAAGCTTAGTAAGTTAATGATAGAAACTAATGCGTGAGTTGATTATTTTGTATGCTTTGATTATGAACGTGAAACACACATCGATAGTAAATAAAAGATTAGTGAGCAATGCGGTAGAAGTATGTTCGATCTTAGGGCGCCTTGATGGGTGTGTAGGCCGTGAAATCCGAGCTAGTTGATAAACCCATTTAATGAACGTGCTAAAGGTACGAGAATGACGAAATTGCATAGTTTAGAAAGTGATTAAGGCGGTTCTTTTATAAGCCCCTAGTCGTCTTTTAGCTTGATGTCCATTTATTATATTTATATCCTTCTCAGCCCCCTCTAGAGCCTTTTTATTTAGCCACATTATAAGCCATATCCCTTTAGATTTTAGGACTTTTCCATTTTACCCCCACTCAAATCGCGGCGCATAGACAATCATTATAAAGCTTGAGTTTGGGGTGGTGGGTCCACCATTATGGGAATTATTATTGGGTTAGATTTTGAGCTTATGTATTTGTGATCTATATTTAGATGATACTTCACTATTTATTATATTTTAACCCTTTGCTGGGGTAAAAGTAAATGAAAAACGTTATGAAAAGAAATATGTTGAAAATAGTATGACATCTCACATAAAAAAGAGAGTCATAGCTATATTACAAAAGAAAAAATAGATATGAAAAGATTGAATATATTTGGACCGGCAAAATGGAATTTTTATGTGATCATCTTTATGCTTTATATTGGGTTATTGGGGGTGCTAATTAGTGCATCAAATTATTGGGTTGAGTGAGAACATTTTATGAGAGTAACTCAAGCTATAGGGCGATTCGTTGATGGCTAGTGAGAAGAGAGCCAAAATCTCACTCTAAATTATCCAAATATACTTATCATACCGTCCCTAAGCCAACATTACAACCTTAAGGACCTTATGATTCTTTGCTATGTAATCTAGAAATAATTAAGCCATTAGAGAGTAGTTGGATGGATCTTTGGATACTAGTGAAGCTCAATGAACAATCTATAGCCTCCTTGTTAAACTAAGTGATGAACCTTTCCTTCGTGCATTGCAAAGCTAATCCGATCTTGAATTTGAACTGTGTTGATCCTTTGTATGACAAGTTTACATGTAATCTAGTTTGTAAATATTATTACATGAAATTTTCTGAGTAGTTTCTTTGAGTCTATTATCTATATTTCTACTGTATTCTTTCCTTTGTGCTTAATTGACTTTGGTGTGTATTTAGAGACTTCCCTATGTTCTTATTCTTTATTGTATCAGGACGATACAACTTTGAGTAGGGTGTCTTGATACAATAAAGAATAAGAACATAGGGAAGTATTATTAATGTAGGTTGACGTGTCCCTATTTGTGATATATTAATGTAGGTTGGAAGCATTATTTTAGGTGTATTTGTCTAATTGTTAATGGATTTTTTACCCGTATGTAGATAATTTCTTAATTCATATCTTGATTTGATGATTTATTACTTTTAGAGCATATTTAGTTTAACTTGTGTGTTAATGTGAAGATATTAAGGTTTATGGAATATAATTAGATGCCAAACCAATTTGAATGAGTTAAAGAAAGAAGATATGGAAGGAAGCAAGAGATAAATTGAAGTAGAGTTGAATTAGGAAAGGAAAAGCTGCCAAATAAATCTAAAATTCTGCAACTACATCTACTAAAGTGAATATAACTTCAAATCGGCTGTGTATTTGGATGAGTCTTTAGCGGGTTAGATAGATCTTTCTTCTGCGGTTGCGTTGATAAAAAGTGGGAAAAAATCGGCCCAATAACGAAGGAGATATGACTGAAACAGTGAGCAGTGATTATCCTGTCCTATATTTTAGGAAACAAATTTGAGTTGGACTTGGACTCAAGTTACTTGCTTTCTACTCCAATATTTTGACCTAGTCTTAGAAAAAACCTATAAATACACCCTCTTAACATGTAAACATGTCATTGCCTAGTCCTTAATTCATATTACTCTTAGAAAGTCATCAAGAGAAACAAGTTGACAGTGTGTATCTTTATTTAGTTTAGTTCTTATTAGCATGAACTAATTTTCCCATAGACTGGGTTTTGCATATGTATAATCTTTGAATTCTATTTTCTTCTATCTAACTTTGTTTGGGAAAAACCTTTTTAAATTGATTGAGCTTCTTAGCCTTTATATTTGTTTTATGCGCTTTAATGTATTGACCGTAGTTCTTGCTAATGCACGAGTATAGACTACCCCATTAATAGCAGTTGGATGGTCACCTGGAAGGGGTGTCTAATTGCTGAAAAACCACATAAACTTCTAGTGTGAGGTAGTGATCCGGAAGGGCTTGCCTAACTAGATAGTCATTAGGGTTTGAGATTAAAAACTAATCATTGCGCAGGGCCCCCTTACCCAATCTCCTGGTAATTGTTAGGTCGCCACCTAAGTCCACCCAGAAAGGGGTTATGAGGAATATAGAATCCTGGCTACTTACTTTAAGAGCTTTAATCCCCCTTATAACTAGTAGAAGAAATAGAAGGATAAGTGCATACACGCAATATCTCTCATCTTATTCTTACATATTTATTTATTTGCATTAGTCTTTAGTTTAATGATTATCTCTCCTATTATTCATATTTAATTTAGTATTCTTTAATTCATTGAACTAAGTCTTACTACACATTATTCAAATCCATTCGCATAATACGCTAAGTCCCTGAGACATCTAAATTATCATTAAAACTTGCATACGATCTGTGATATTTGCAGTGAGTAATGTGATTGGTTAGGGTGATAGTTGCATTTTTATTTATCATTATTTTATCACACCCTACCAGCCACCAGATAGTAACGGTCAAAAAATGTTGTTTGTAAACTCACCCCAATTAGTGATTCGATACCTTGGTTGTTGATCAAGCCACCCACTTGTTGTATCTATGAGGAGAATCTAAAATTTGCGAAATACATATGTTCTCGCGTCACACCTTGCATAATATGCGCATCGCATATCTACATGAATTTCTGTAATACTCGAATTGCATCTTCACCATCCACTCCTCGAAAATTTCCGAAGTCTCGGAATTGATTCAATAATACCCGGATCGGGCTTGAATTTAGCAACGTTAATGTCTGGATGGCCAATTCTGAGATCAAGTACTCGGTATGGTTGTTGTTCTGGAGTTTACACGACCCATGGATCATAGACTAACTTGAGTTGAGCATTTCCTACCGGTGGACGTTGAACTGCTTGATTTTGAATTTCTTGATTCTGTGGGACTACAAGGTTCCCATCCTCATCAACCTCCACCTGAACATTGTTGCATAAATCAACCATCTCTTTCTCTTGCTTACGTCTTTCTGTTTCCTTTTTCCAATAAGCTCTGAGTATCACCTCGGTATCCGAGAACATGCACCAAAACCTAAGAAAGCTGGAAAATACAAAAAGAAAAGAAAAGCGTAAAACATATAATAACCATTAACTCTACTAAAAGGATTAAACACAGGGGTCACATGTTGCAATCCCCGGTAGCGGCGCCAAAAACTTGGCCGCTCCTAGAGTGTGATAAAATCAACAGTAAAGACAAGAAGCGACTAACGCAAGTGTACGGGTCGTCTAAGTAATAAAACAGTAAAAACGGATTAATTGTCTCCACAGGGATGGGTAGGTAAGACAAATGTGCTTAAACAATGAGTATAATTAATTGCGATATGAAATAAATAAAAGGCGAATAGATTTTTGTTTGGTTTATTGATTTAATAACTACTAAACGTAAGAAAGTAAATTAACTAAAGATGAACTAAATGAAAATAAAGTAAGAGTAAACGCATATATGAGAAATATACTTGAGTCTCGCTAGGGAATCACCTAAATTCATGTAATTAATGCTTTCGCTAAGGGTAGAACTGATATTTCTATATTAGTCGGGACTCTACTATTCCCTAACTCCCGCCAGGGTAGACTTAGAAACTATCCTACAGTATTAAAAACCCCGTCAGCGGGACTATAAGCTACGTTTAGATGATTACGTATTTAACCCATTTGGCTACGTGGTTAGTCAAGCCCATCAGGATCAATGACAAACACCACACGTTTATTATCTAGTTTAGTAATTGAACCCCTCCCCCCCCCCCCCCTCTGGATGATCACCGCCTCTAGTGAATAGCCTATTTACTATGACCTATCTCGATTAGCTATATTATTGATAGTAATTCAAATACAAAATAATAAGCAATATAAAATACACGATTCAAATTAAATTAGAAACTAATGCCAAAATTAAATACACTAATTAAATAAATTAGGGTTCAACCTATTATGCAATTCTCAAGTATAAAAGTATTTAGCTCATAATCAAACGCAGAAAATAAATAAAACTAATGAAGTACATACTCCTTAATTAAATATGAAAAGAACCTAAAGGTTGGAATGATTTGGCTGTTGTTGGAGGAAGATAGTCTTCTCCAACTTCTGCCTCTTCGCTTCCAAGTATTCTGTTCAGTCTCTCCCTCAGAAATTAAGCGTATATGAAAAGTTATTGAGCGATACTGAATAATGAGGCTTAGGAAGTCTTATATAGAGCTAAAAACGGATAAGACCCCTATTAGACTTAGTTAAATGATTTAGGACCCAAGTTTATTTTACAATTCCCGAAACTGCTGAACACAGTTTAGTAAAATAAGTCTTCACTATAGGTCCAAATCACCTGATTCCACTTCTTAAATTTTGTTAATTCAGACATGCACCTTTTGCATTTGAACCACCAGGTCTGAATCTACACCGTTTGAGCTCGGGGAGACCTAGAAGTGACGAATTTCAAGTTTTGAATGCTCTTCCTCCTTCACTAAAGTGATATATTTCTCTCTTTTGACACTTCCTTTTGCTTTTAGAATTTAAACTCCACTTCTTCCTTTATCTTGGTTTCTTCAAGCATCTATGTACCTAAGAACTTCACACTAAACAAGAAAATTAACGCACAAAAGCTCTAAAAATAACAATAATACAAATCTGAAGGAAGAAAGTGCGATATAGCAAAATATGCTTATAAATTGACTAACTAAGTCCAGTTTCTACCTTATATGATGTCTCCTAACGGTATTTATTTATCCCAAACAGGGAGACATTAACTTGCTCCATATATTATCATACCTTTTATCTCGGATATGTTCATACACTTCACGGGTAACCAATTTATCTTTCTTTGAGGCCACACAAATGATTTTATCTCTATTTTATGATGTGCTAATCCCTTTTTTAATTGTATGCATGAACTTGAGCATTGGTGTCCATTTCCACTCACCCATATTGATGAATTTCGCAACCTTACTGAATCTATAATAACAAGATGCCATACAACTCTCATGTACCTCATTCAGACACTTCATTTTTGGTAACCAATTATCCCACCACAAAGATGTATCCTTACGATTACCCACTTGATAGTACAATAAATTCTTAGCAAGGGCTCTTCATTTTTAGAATTTTTGTCCACCCCCAGGAGGATTCTTGAGGTATCTATGCCATATAGATTTAAGCTTTAGGAGGACAACTTGCACCCATTATGACCATAAGGCCTCTCTTGGAAGGCAGCAACCCCAAAGCACTTTTAACTTGACACTTGGTTTTAAGTTAGTGTGTCTTTTACACCAAGTCCTCCCTCAGTATAAGGTTTACATACATTATCCCACAAGACTTTGGCCCCACCTTTATACTCACTCTGTCCTTTCCATAAGAAGGCCATCATCCCGCGGTAAATTTCTTTGATAGCTTTTTTTGGTATGGTAGACACCCTACACCAGCGGCTTGCTGCTCCATTTAATACTGCCTTGATTATTTAAAGTCTTCTAGCATAAGAAACATGTATAGTACTCCAATGATCAGCTTTACTGGTAATTTTATCAATCAGAGGTTGGAAATCATTGTAGTTGAGCTTGCCTATTATGAGTGGTACCTTCAAATACTTCATTGGGAGGCATCCTTCTGGTATGTTCAGGATTTCATTGATGTCACACTTCAACTTTTCAGAACATCCCCCATAAAAGATGTTACTTTTTCTATCACTGATCTATAATCCTGAGATCAAGTGAAAAATCATTAAGCTGTCAGATGACTTGAAGAATACTAGCAGATTATTAGCAAATATCAGTTGATTAAGCTTCAATTACCCACATTTAGGATGCCATTTGGATCCCTTCTTGATACTTGTATGTTTTAGAATCTGAGTGAGTACCTCTATACAAATAAAAAACAAATAAGGGGACATTGGGTCCTCCTGTGTTTAACCCTGGGCTCCTTTAAAGAATCCCACTGCCCCACGTTCATTATGATTGAATATGAGATTGTAGTGAGAAACATTTTAATCCATTCAATGAGTTAATCTGGGAAACTGAAAGCTTTTAAAGTTTGTAACACAAAGCCCCACTATCCTGAGTCATATGCCTTCATAAAGTCAAGCTTTATAGTACATCTATCAGACATACGTTTTCTTGAATAGCCCTAACCAGCTGTTGTGTAACTAATATATTTTCCCTATCTGTCTTCCAGGTACAAAATCTGATTGGTTGAAAGATATTAAGCTATGGAGGACTCCCTTTAGCCGTTTATATAAGATCTTGGAAATACACTTATACAACACATTGCAACAAGCAATTGACCTATAATCCTTGGTTGTACTTAGATTATGAATCTAAGGGATTGGTGTTATATTAGCTGCATTTACCTCCTTTAATATTTGATCATCTCTAAACAGTGTTCTAAAACAAGGTCACTTAGTCGCCTAGGCGCTCCGCTTAGGCGTTCCAAAGTGCGATCCGCCTAGAATTTCTCTCGATGGTGGCTAGAAGGTTCATCTACGAATAATATAATTAATAAACTATCAAATTGGATTAATGGGTCCCCTAAACCGAATACTACCTAGCATACTAGCCAATAAATAATTAATTCAATCTAATCCAACCCAACAAATAAGAAAAAAACGAAAAAACTACTTTGGTTAGAGTTTGAACGCATGAGAGAAAGAAGAAGGAATGATTTTTCAAATTTCAAGTCTAGATTTCTCGAACTGGTCATTTTTAGGTTAATAATAATGAATTATACTATTATATAGTTAAATATATACTGTTTATGTTAAACTGGTCTACTTTAAGTATATTAAGATATAAATAGTAGCCAATTTAATGTATTAGTAATATATATATTTGATGTAAAATAATATAAAAACCGCATAGGCAAAAATCTCCTAAATTTCGATTAATAGGCCGCATAGCCATCGAGGCACTCCAAGGTGGTCAACCGCCCTAGTAGCGCCTAGCGCCTCTTAGAACCATGTCTCTAAATGAGCTCTTTATTGCCTCATAGATTTTTGCTCCAATGATGCCCCAACTTCTTTTAAAAAATACTGAGAAGAGCCCATTAGGTCATGGGCTTTTTGAACTGTCAATTGACATTATTGCCCCTTGATTTCCTCATTTGTGATATGATAAATCAGTGAGCTGCTATCCTTGAATGAGATGGCCTTGTTGCAAATATCCTTAATCAACTAAGTATCATACTTTTTAACATTTGGGTTTGCTGATCCCAAATCTTTAGTATAATATCGTATGAAAACTAGAGCTACTTGATCTTCATCATCAACTAAGATACCTTGATTATCAACAATGCTTGAGATCTTGTTCATAGTGTTTCTGCCTTACATAACCTTGTTAAAATAAGAGGTATTTTGGTCCCCAAGGTCCACCCACAGATCTCTTGACCTTTGCTTCATGGTTGACTCTTTAATACTCAAAGCTTTATCAAGTTCACTTATAATACCATTCTCTATATCTAGCATACTTTTACTTTTCATACCTTGCATCCTCATAAGTTGAACATTTTGCAGTTTGTTTTGAAGAATGATTATATATTCATTATTGTACTTGAAGAACTTATTGTGAACTCTCTCAGTTTAGCTTTGAGAATTTCGAGTTTCTTAGTGTGTCTGTACATGGATGAAACCTGTATATAATTATCCCATACTTCCTAAACTAGCGGTCTCATGTTCAAGCCATATGTTGGAGAATCTAAATGGTATATTTTTCCTCCTCCCATTGGTCATTATATGTAAAGGTTGACTACAGTGGTCAGAGAGGCCAGGAATTCTCAAACTTGATGTTTCTTTGAAAGTATTAAGCCACCTTTCATTGACCAAAGTTCTGTCAGTTCTACTAGCCCTCATATCATCTTCTTCTGATTTATTTGTCTAGGTGCATAAAGGTCCATTATATGGCAGATCAATTAGATGTACATCCTCTTTACAAGATATTATATCATGTGAGCCCTTGACAGAGAAGTTCAATTAAGTCTTTCATGTGTACTAGTGACTTCATTAAAGTCACCCTGTAAGACCCAAGGTACATCTTTCGTAATAATGCTCCCTTGTAGTTATCCATAGTTGCTCCCTTTGATTAGGATGATTTAAGGCATACACTGGTGAGTAGAAGAAGATTGTCTTTGATGGAATATGCACAGCCTTGCAAAGCATTGCTTGGTCCGTCTTCTCCATAATTGTAACATCCACTATACTTTGTCCCAAAGGTCCAAATCCTCCCATGTTTATCCTGATCATAATTACTTGCAACCTGCCACTTACTAAAATTAGAAGCCCAAATATTTTGAGCTTTACTCCTACTAACTTTATTCTCTAAGAGGCTGAACATCCATACATCCTTATTTAAGACATGCCTGAGACAGTTAACCCATTTCAAGCTTTTATTTATGCTTCTTACATTCTATGTAACTAACATAAAGGTATAGGATCAGGACGCTTTACATGAACCACCCTCATTGGTTCTTCAACTAAGTTACTAGCCACCTCTTCCTGGTTATTGTCTTCTTCAAGGATGCTAAAACTATTTGAAGTTGTAGCACTCGAGTTTCCCTCAGTCTGCTGAGCTGGAGATCCTGAGCTCTTCTTCTGAGACACTTGAATCCACTTTTGACCTTGAGATTCAAATCGAGCCTACATCTTATGGCCCAACCTCACCTCCAACTGGCCTTCCATTAGTAGGTACTTTACTATTCTCTTTACCTTTTTCCCTCCATACTTGTTTCACCTTTATATTTTTAGTGTCATGACTTAACACATTACATGATTTGCAGATAACTGGCCTCCAATTGCATTTTACCACCACTTCATGTAACTAACCATTCATATATATGTCAAAGGGATCAATGAGCCCTTTGTTGAGGTCCATCTCAATGCAGACTCTGGCAAAGCTCAATCTAGTATGTTGAGTTATTATTGTTATTGATGATCTTTAATAATTAAATTTTAGAGATTCCACATTAATGTACTATGTTGTTACTAAAGACCATTGTGATAGGTGGATAATTAATGTTTATAAATTAGAGATAAAACTAATTTAGTTCATTGAATTTGGACATTCTTTAATGATTGTAACAACTTCAATTTGCTTGGCCTTGCAATAATTGGGAAATCTCCAAATGAATTTTGTCAACAGTTGCATATCATGAAAAAGCAATCCATAATAGTTGCGGGACATGTGATAAGGTTGCACGAGATAGGACAATGCGAAGTGGCTAAAGGAAAAAGTTTGTGTATAGTTCATAAATTATTGGAAGCTAGCACTTTAGATATGAATATAAGGATTAATTAATTCCCTTACGCTTGGAACTTCCATTATGTTATGAAATTATAGGGTTCCATACTGAACAAAATGTATATGCGACCCAAAAAATACACTAAATGAAACTAAAATGACTATCTAAAGATATTATGTAGTGGTTTTAAAAATTAACAATTTTCCCTGTAAAAGAAGTTATATACTCTAAATTTCCTTTTCATACATGTGGGAGTTTAAATGCATAAAATTGAGATAAATGATTAGAGCAAAATTAAATAAACATATGAGTCAAGCCTTAACTTAATGTGACTCGACCAAATTCAATATTTAATTCCACATTAAGTAGGAGTATGTTTCTTTCTAAATTCAGTTGATATACAAATATATATGCCTACAATTTCATACCCTCAAATGTTTAAGAGCTTCACGTTTGTTAAGAAATTAATGATTCTTTTTCTGATTATATATATAAAGTTATTTTACTCAGTAAGGTTAATATCTAAATGTTTATGAATTGTGGTAATATTAGCTAGTGAGGTGTAAATTTAAAGCTAGAGCATTCTAATAAATTTAAAATTCTTGATTCTTAAAATGATTAAAAACCACTTATGGATTGAAATATTCATAAAAGGTATTAGGGATATTTTGTAAGAATTTGAAAATTTAGAAGGATGAAAAATTCAGTCATTAAACCTAAAAAGTATATATGTTACTTTGATTAGTTTATCTACAAACGGCTCTTGTAGATAAGTGATATATTAAAGGGAGAGTACTTTCTAATGTAGTGGAAAGAATAATGGAAAGAGAAAGGCATAAATAAGACATGGGCTAGCAAAACCTTTTTCTTTCTCTACTCCTGAAGGAGGCATTCACTATGTCTCTCATGTTCTATGTTGCTATGGTGGTTGTATTTTTTATTGGTCAGTTGGCAATATTATTGCATAGCATACTTGCTACATGCACATGCTTCTCCAGTCTACTTAATATTAATATAATATAATATGTATATTCTTGTTTAATTAAATGGATAAAGATGTGAGATAATTTCAACTTTAGCAAACATAAAATCATAATATGAAGTTTTCCGATCTCAATATATCAATGATTGCTAGATTTAGCCAAAACAAATTCCATTCACAGATTCTTAGAAATGATATGTCCTTATTTTGGATCCCAGTAGGTTGACTTTTAGCTAGACTGGCCATGGTTGAGGTGTATAATTTTTTTCATTATAAAATTCGTTTTTCTAGTGGATCAGATCATTATGGTTTTAAATCCGCTCATTTGTTTTTTTGCCGCCGACCTGGAACAGGGTGGTGCATGGTAGATAGGACTTAGGAGTATTGGGGTTGAAAATAGTTTGACCGACTTAAATTACTTAACACTTTTTTTTTTTTTGTCAAAATACTTATAATTAAAATACAATAAGTGTTAAATTGCTTAACACTTAACACTCTGCCATTTTCCTCAATATACTCCTATCATTTTCTTAGGTCTTTTAATAGGGTTAACTATATTCCGCTGATTTCTTTTATAATCTTACTTTTACTTCATAGTATATCTCTACTTCGGCCGAGAAGAAAAAGGTGTGTAGCATATTTGGCTATCGTGGATATAATTTCTCTGTGGATTGTGAAGTTATCTCTACACAATTATTATATGGATTCACATCATTGTAGATGACTATTTCAGATTGCAATAAATTCAACTTGTCGATCCCGACTCACAAAATGGGCCATCTAAATACCTCGATTCGAATTTATCCTTGGCAGCTAAAAGAACGAAGTGATAATGGAAATAACTGAACACTGAACACAAATAAAAAGAAAGATATAAAACTATATATAACTAATATTTCAGTTTTACAATTTTTATCATTAGGGGCAGAGGCAGACCTATGTTGGGCCCAGAGGGGGCTCAACCCCCCCTGACTTTTTTTTTTTTTTTTAATATTAGTATCTTGTTGTTAAAGAAAGCTTTTTTTAATATTTATAAGCCCATTAATTTTCTTTAACCTAACTAAAACATTATTTTCTATAAATTACACAGTATTATCTCTACAAATATTACTTTAATATCAATCTTTTACAAATTATTCTGGATTCATTCGACAGCCGCAACAATCTACTTCTTTACAAAAGCTAAAAAAATTCAGTAAGTTTTTTAATTTATGTGTCTTTTTAAGAATTTGATTACCTAAAGCGTATTTTAATATTGGTATTTACATAAATATTGTGTTAGTATTAAATAACTTAAGAAAAGAGATGATGTACCCAAGTTCACTATACACCCTAAAAAAAAATTTCGAGGGCGCTGCCCCCGAACCCCCTTATATTTTAAGCCCCCCCTCAATTTTTGTCCTGGATCCGCCACTGATTAGGGGCCATGGATATCTTCACTAATGTTATATCATTTCATCGTTAACGTAAAGAAATCTATTTCAGCGTCAGTGGTAATCTTTTTTTTTTTAACAATGATATGTACTGCTACGCGTGTCTTATCTTTTGCGAAGGCATAAGTTCTCACGAACGACTCTAAAAAGTTCTTGCGAAAGATTCGTCGCTAAAGACCGCTTACGCGACGACATCTATACGTCCTCGCGTGAGCCAACCTATCTTTAACGATGACTCTCTACTTCGCTAAAGATAAAGTTTTGCGACGGCGAAATACTCGCAAAAGATATGGTCAAACGTGACGGAAAAGTCCTCGTCTTTGACCCCTTATCTTTAGCGAGAACTTTTCAAAAAGAGTTTTTTAAATTAATTAATTAATTAATTTTATTATTATTATTTTTTTAATTTATTTTATATTGTCTATAAACAAAACAAAAAACAAAAATAAACCCGATATATAATAAACGATAACCGATATAAAAAAAAGTCAAACATAGTAAAATGACTAAAAAGTCAAAAAGAGTCAAAGTATACATAAAAAATACAAAATAACGTATAAACTACAATCTAGTAGTATTATCATCTAAACTATAACCCTCGACCATAAGCAGGTAAAGGGAGCAGTAGGAGGATCGACAGTGGGAGTAGCAGGAGGAGCAACAGAAGGAAGATCAGCAGTCAGAGGAGCAACAGAAGAAGTGGCTCGAGCGGGATCCGAAGTATCACCGGCTGGAGTCTCGGATGGAGGCACAACTTCCTTGAATCCACGTTTGGCCCTACACCGATTAAGTAACGTGATGTCCCCACTCATCCACGCGTCGATCGCCTCATTCGTGGGTCGGGTACTAGATGTGGAGGTCGAGGATCAAGACATGTCATCTGGCATAGGATCCTTGCTTATGAAGACAAGGAATTCATTGAGGGCGGCCATCATCTATTGGTAGCCCCTCAGCATCTTATCGCTGACTGTATCAGAAGAACTAGTACTCGTTATCTTGGCCAGAAGCGGGTGTCCAACTCTACGGACCCAGTAGCACGTCTCGTCCCTCAACCGTAAGCGAGCCGCCTCCATGACCGCATCAACTTGTTCCTGTTGCGATAAGGTGGGTATAGATGATGAAGAGCCAGTCTGACTCTGCGGTTCCCGCACTTTGTTTTGCATAATGGCCTTCAGTGCATCCTGTTCAATAAATAAAATGTAAAATTTTAATTTGTAAGTCTAAATGTTTGCGTATTATAAAACTTACATCTGCTTGCTCGTACTTCTCGCTCCTCCACCCATTCTTTTTCTTGTCAAACCCGATTCCTCAAAAGATTTTTTATCCGGGGAAGATACAAATCTTGTTGTGTCTGTGGCTGGGATCCTACCCTCGGTCAATCGAGGGGTCTTATTTTTATCCTCCCCCTATTTTAATCAATCAGTCAAATAAAGAAGGTGTTCAGAATTATTTAAATGAATTCCTTACCAAATCAAGGAAGTCCTCTTCCTAGTGTAGGTCGTAGAACCTGCCCCGCTTGGGTTTTGCTGCAACTTCCTATTATCTATATTCACTGAAGCTTGATGGTAGTTTTTAAACAAAACAAAACAAAACAAAACAAAAGAAAGCAAGGAAGTCAATAAAGAGAATATTTTTTGTAAGATTTTAAAGTACAATAATTACCTGACACATTTCCGAGTCCCACATCTTAACCGTCTCTTCCAATTCTCTGGGGTGTTTGATCTTCCAGAATTTTATCTGAACCGTAAAATTTTGACCCCTAAATTTTACAAAAGTACTTTTTTAACCCTAAAGTTTCTGTAAATTACATTTTAACCCTAACCTTATATAAAATTCACACTAATCTCTTATCTAAAATTGAAATTTAACAATCAAAATTAGATAAAATTCACCATTAATTTACAAAAATTTCAAAATTAAACACCTCCTAAACATTGTTTTTCTACACCTTAAGTAAGTAAATAATATACACTAACTACTCCAATAATTCAGAATTTAAAAGCATGTAAAATAAATGTCAAAATTAATATTTTCTATAAATAGGAAAAAAAATGAATAGGTTGGATTACATACCTTAATTGTCGAATATTTGTGTTAATTAGTTGATATAGTAGCACCACAAACCAACATCAAAACAAAAAATATAGTTAGTTCATATTTTACAATAAAAAAATTGATGAACATTTATAATTGGAAGGAATTAGTACCTTTAAAGTTGAAATTAGGAACTTTTTGATGTTGGGGAGTGCCGGGGTGGGGATGTTGCCAGAGTTTTTAAGGGACTATTTTAATGGTGGTCTTTAGCAAGCACTTTATATTTTTCGGCAAGGTCTTTAGCGAGGACATTGTCCTCGTTGGAGAGGCGGGAACATTGACTGCCTTACGCGTGTCCAAATTTTCAGCTTTCATCTTTAGCGAGGACATTGTCCTGGCTAAAGACAATTTATTTATTTTTTTAATATTTTTTATAGATAATTAATGTCTCCCTGTTTGTGATATAATAATATAGGTTGGAGACATCATTTTAGGTGTATTTGACTAATGAATTAGATATTTTTATTCGTATTTTGATAATTTCCTATTTCTTGTCTTGATTTGATGATTTATTACTTTTAGAGCATATTTGGTTCAATGTTTGTGTTAATGTGAAGCTCTTGAGGGTTTATGGAATATAATTAGATGCCAAATAAATTCTAAGAAGATAAGTAAAGAATATATATTGAAGGAATCAAGAGATAAAAGGGAAAGAGAGATAAAATAGGAAGGGAAAAACTGCCAAGTAAATCTAAAATTCTGCAGCTACGTCCACTAAAGTGACGATAACTTCAAATCGACTAGGAATTTGCATGAGCATTCAAAATAGTAAAGATAGATATTTTTGCTGCGTTTATTTCATTATAAAGTAGGCAAAAACTGAACCAAGAACAAAGAAGATATGATCAAAATCGTGAGCAGTTATTATCCTCTTCGGTATTTTAGGAAACGAATTTGAGTTGAAAAAGGATTCCAATTACTTTCCTTCCACTCAATATTTCGACCTAGGGTCTTTCTTAACACATATAAATACACCCTCTTATCATTGTAAACATGTCCTTGCTCAGTTTTAAACCTTAATAAATCCGTAGTCATTCAAGAGTAGGAAGTTGACAGTATCTATCTTTATTTTAGTTTATTTTTTTCGGCATGAACTAAAATTCCTTTAGCTTGGGTTTTGTATATGTATAATCTTTGAATTCTATTTTCTTCTATCTAAGTTTGTTTGGGAAAATTTTATTAAATTGATTCTATCTTCTTAACCTTTATACTTGTTTTATGTGCTTTGATATATTGACCGTAGTTCTTGCTAGTGCACAAGTATAGACTACCCCATTAATAGTAGTTAGATGGTCACCTAGAAGGGGTATCTAATTACTGAAACACCATATAAACGTCTAGTGTGCGGTAGTGATCCGGAAAAGCTTGGCTAACTAGATAGTCATTAGGGTTTGATTTTTAATCAGCGATCATTGCGCAGGGTCCCCTTACCCAAGTCCCCAGGTAATTGTTAGGCTGCCACCTAAGTCCACCCGAAAGGGGGTTAGGAGGAATATAGAATCCGGGCTACTTACTTTATAAGCTTTAATCACCCTTATTAACTAGTATAAGAAATAGAAGGATAAAATCCATACTAGCAACCCTAAGCTATATTTCTCATCTTATTCTTACATCTTTTATTTTATTGTCTTTAGTTTAATTAATCATTATTTCCTCAATCATCCTTATTTACTTTTCTTGTCTTTAAATTCATTGAGCTAATTCTTACTACGCTTTCTTGTAATCCATTCGTATAACACACTACGCCCCTGAGAACGAATCTGAACTTATCTTTAAAACTTGCGTGCGACCTGTTTTACTTGCAATGAGTGACGTGGAAGTGAGAGTGTTTCTTCTTATTTATTTTAATCTCATTTTTATCACACTCGTTCCCCCACCAAGTTTTTGGCGCCGCTGCTTGGGAATTGTGTCTCGTTAGCGTGTGGGTTTGATTTTTAATGTAGTTGTTTTTTGTTATTTTTCAGATTTACTCTTTTTTTGTCTCTTTCAGGTTTTAGTGTATGCTCGAGAATCCTGAACGTGAGTTCACGGCTTACAACAAACGCTTAAAGGAAGAGAGAGAACAAAGAAAAACCATGTCTAATCACGAGGATTTAATGCCACCACCTGAGGATAATCTTAATGCTAATAATAATCAAATTCAATTGCTAATTATTCAGGTGAAACCTATTCCTCAAGCACCACCATGAGATAACAGAAATAATCAATGTCAAGAAGAAGATCTCCCAGGTTTGGAAGCACCTTTTCGAGTTCAACCATTAGGTTATCGTTCTCTGGTGATCCGTAATATAAAGTTCAGGCCCGATCCGGGTATGCTCATCAATTTGCGAGTTATGGACACTATAGTGGTGCAGCAATTCAAGATCTGGTAAGAGCTATTCAGAAGTTTATACAGATTTGTGATACCTATATTACTCCTGGCATTACATGCGATCAACTATATTGTCATATGTTTACGTTCTTCTTGACCGGAAGGGCTGGTGATTTGCTAGATAGACAACCACCAAACACAATTAACACTTGGGATGAACTACAAGCCGCATTCTATAAAAGTTTTTATCCAAAGAGTATGAGATTAAAAAGACCAGATGGAGTTTGCTAGTTTTCGCCAAGAGAATGATGAAGAAGTAGGAGACGCATGGACAAGGTTTCAACATAAGTTAGCAAGATGTCCAGTCCACAGTTATACCCCATCTCTACAGTTAGCCATGTTAAATCAAGGTATTTAATGTAGAAAGTGGATTGAGGGTAGATAATCTTGGAAGAGGAGGATTTGTGTCCATGGATCCTACAGAAGCTGCAGAAGGTATGGAACGTATTGTTGAAACAGAAAGGAGTTGGCCAATTTTGCGAGCTCCTATTAAAAATAACAAAGGAATGCTTCGATTAAGTACAAAAACTGCTCAATCAGTTAAATTAACAACATAGAAAATCAAGTAAAAAAGATAAAGCTTGAGATGCAACAAAAACGTCAAAATTTAGCTGCAACAAATGTAGTGCAAGAAGCACAAGGTTGTCTACAATGTGAGGTACCAAATCATACATGAGAAGAGTGTGATGGAAATCCAGCATCTGTCTACTTCATTTCTAATAGAGGGAATTATCAGTTTGGTAATAGAAATCATCCGGCTATGCAGTATTCAAATCCTTAGGTTGCGGCAAATAAAGGTATATCAAACTCGTCCCGAGAACAACACTTACCAACCGAGAGGTCAAGGTCCTTATCAAGGAAATCAGACTTTTAATAGACCAGCTCCTCCACAACAACCAACCAATGACGCGTATACCGATACTCTAGCTCAGAAGACTTTACCACAACATCCTCAAGAAGGAATAATATCAGAGAAGAAACTACAAAATTTTATGGATCTAATTACGAATAATATCCAATCACATAATGAAAACTTTAGAGAACAAGAGGCCACAATTCAGAACTTGGGCACACAATTAGATCAATTGAAGAAATATTTAACTAATATTGTGGAAGCAAGAGATGTGAAGGCCATTGAAGGAGGTGATGTCAATGTTGGGTTCGAATCTTGTAAGGAAATTTGCCTTGAAATAGAAAAGAAAGTACCACATGCAACAAAAATTGCCGTGGAAGTTCCAGAAATTGAAAATAAACCAACCAAGTCTAGCCCCGAAAACTCTTACTTTTCAGAAGATTCGGATTTTTCTGAAATATCCGAATTTATAGATCTTCTCAAGGACATGAAAGAAGAGATTAGATTGGTTATTGAGCTACACGCTAGTAGAGCCAAATAGAAAGAGGAAGAAGCCTCAAAAGAGCAGAAAGTAGAGGTTGCACCTGCTGTGCAAGAAGAGAAAGAAGAAGAGAAGGTTGGCTCGCCACCAATTGACAATGTCACCATCTATTCCTAAGAAAAATCCAAAGGTTGACATTGAACTCAAGACATATGTAGAGGCGTATAGTCCAGAAAATATCAACGACCAAATGCTTGAGATTGCGAAGAAAGGGCTTACACCGCAATAAGTATTTATGCAAGTTATTCCAGAGAAAGAAGCGAGTGTAGAAGCCAGTAAAGAGATTGTGGCTCATACTGAGAGAGTCTCAAGAAGAGTTAAAATGGAGTTACCACTCAAACTCAAAGATCTAGGAAGCTTTAATCTTCCTATTCAAATCAGTGGTATGCTCAAAGTGAAAGCTATGTGTGATACAGGTTCAAGTGTGAATATTATGCCCAAGTTTGTGTTCGATAGGCTTGGACTCAAGAAGATGGAAAAAGCTCCCGTGAAGTTACAATTTGCGGATAGCTCCGTGAAAAAGACATGGGGAACAGTGGAGGACGTTCATGTCCAACCATGTAATATCACCATTCCTACTAACTTTGTTATTCTTGATTATGATGCAGATAAGCAATATCTAATTATACTTGGAAGGTCGTTCTCGGCCACAGGTCAAAGCATTATCAACTTCCAGGAGGGAACAATAACCCTCTGTGCTAAAAATTTATCTGAGACATTCTATTTCTGGAATAAGAAACCAAGAAAGTTAGATACCACAATTCCTATCATCCACACTCTTTCACATTATAGAATCCCGGAAGAAATCCACGCAAACCCTGTGGATACTAGACAAATGAGTGAGTTTGTGGTCGGCCATGAAGTTATATGGAAAGCCCGCAAACCAGAGAATAGGCCATGAAGTCACAAAGATTTGTGGATGGGACCATTCATAGTCAAAAATGTTGTTTCAGCTAAAGTGATAGAGGTCAGGCCCAAGAGGGGTATTAAACGGAGGTTAGTAGACGTGCATAGCCTTGCTCATTGCTGGGGAGGCTATATACGGAAATCTTGATAGAGGTAACGCGTCTAACTTTGAAAGACGTTAACAAAAATGCTGTACGGGAGACAACCCGCAATTTTTTTTATGTTTTTAATTTATGTTTAAATTAGTTTTTTTAGTATATATTTCATTATGAGAAAGGTATTAGTGTTTTTGAGGTGTAGGCTATGATGTAGATCTCCCCGCCTAGGCGCCGCCTAGGCGTCAACTCCCCCCTCAGCCACTTACGCCTAGTTAAAATTCTAGGCGTTTTTTCCTAGCGCCTTAGTCGCCGTGTGGTGTCCCCTAGTGTGTTCTAAATAAACACACCTAAAAAGGCAAGACACGTACCGCAAGTGTACGTGTCGTCCAAGTAATATCCGGTAAACGGGATTTCGATCTCAGGGACGGATTAGGTATGATTCAAAGTGTTATGCAATAAATGGAACTAGTTGCTTGAATGAAAATTAACAGTAAAAGAAATAGATTTTTCTTTGGTTTTTGTAAATTAAAAGATGCAAAATAAAGTAAAGACTAGAATTAAGTAACAGAAAGGAAATAAATCAAATAACAACTAACTTCAGATAAGAGAGATACTTGATCCTTGCAAAGGAATCCACCTAATCAATGTGATCTATGCTATGTTTAAGGGTAGAATTGGAATTATAATATTAGTCGGGACTCTAATATCTCCTAGCCCCCTGTCGGGTGGACCTAGAAGCTATCCTAAAGTATCATAAACACCTGTATGGTCGAATATGGCTCTTCGGATGATATGATTTTACCTCTTTGGCTATGTAACTAGTTAAGCCTGTCAGTCAATAACGGACATTACACGGGTATTACCTAGATCTGTATTCAAACCCCCATGTCGGATGATCACTTCGCCACTAAAGTGAATAGCCCAAATACTAAAAGCTAATTCTAGTTGTTCCTAAAAGAATTAGTAATGAAAACAAAGTAATATCCAATACCTAAAACTCAATTCGGTTTAAATCTAAACAATCCCAAATTCAAAACATAAATTCATTAATTAAGGTTCATCCCTTTTATGCGATTCTCAAGTATAAAGAAATTTAGCTCATAATGAAATTAAAGACTAACATTAAATAAAAGGAATTCATGTTCAAATACAAAAGATAAATGAAAAACCTAAAGGGTAGAATGACTATGGTTGGAAGAACAGGATTCCTCCAGCTTCTAGCTTCTTCTCTCCTTCGTGCTCTGACTTGAAAACCTTAAGCCTCTTGTTAATTCTATGAAGTGTGTGAAAGTAGGAGGTTAAGGGGTGTATTTATAGGTGTTGGAGGACCCTAGGTCGAATTTGCTTGGAGTGGAAGACAAGTCAAGGACTCTCAAATTCGTAGCTTCTAAAAGATAAGATTCTGCTGATTTGATTTGGTCATATCTTTTTCAATACTTATCCGTTTGAGAAGTTCCAATATATGAAACTACTTGTCTTGGAAAGAGCTTTCTATTGGTGCAGACCACTCGTCCAGAATCCTAGCCAATCTTTTATTATGATTTAATCTCTAAAACGTGGCTGGATTCTCAGATTTCAAAAGGCAGCTTTATCTTTTCCTCCTTTGAATAAATCTTTCCTAAATCTTCTTATTTCCATGCAAATCTTCTTTCTTTTCATCGTTATCTTGACTTGGTCTCTAAGTAATTACCATTTATCTTTTAAAGCTTCACAATAAATAAATAATTAAACCGCATATGCTTAAAAAGAATAAATCAATAAATCAAGAAATCGAAATAGGAAAGTGTACTCTAAAGACAGAAACTCGACTAGAAATCACTTCCTAACACTCTAAAATACACTAAGACTTTATTCTCACTTTTTCTCCTTGGATTGGTCTTTCATGAGATTCAAGAACCAATTAACTTTGCATTAAAAATAGTCAAATTTACGCACAAAAGCTCAGATTCTGCAAATAGTTAATTTCCAAGGGGAGAAAGTGAAATATGATCAATTAAGCCTAGAAGTCTATTAAATAAGTCATTTATTCACCTAAAAGGATGTCTCCAAGGGGCTAATAATTAGAACAAATCGGGAGACATCAAGACCCCAAACTCAAACCTTTGTCGTCCCGACAAAGTAAAATAAAAACAAAGGATCTTTTAGGTGAACGCAGAAGGTAGAATCTAGTAAATAATCCCAAAGCAAAGCTTAAAACAAATTTCATATAGTCTAATCTAGGAATTAATATACACCTACACTTATCATGCAAAATCAAATACCAAACAATATCAATCTAAAATTTATTTCACAATGCTAGAAGGTTACGCTTAATACTTATCTCAAGATGGTGGCTATAGGGTGTTCCTCGATCTTTACTTGTGTTGAATGTTCCACTTATAATAATACCTATTAACTCACTGTGCATCTAGGAATCACGAGGTCTTTACGGTTTTAGCGTAGGCTTAAGGACGGTATGGTATGTATATTTGGTAAATTTGAAGTGAGCTTTTGGCTCTCTCCTCACTTACCATCAACAAAACTGTCCAAGAGCTTGAGTTTACACTCGAATTAGGTTCTCACTCAACCCAATTGACGCACTTAATTAGCGTCCCCAAATTAACCCAATAAGCACTAAGGATGATTCACCTAAAATTTTCCACTTTGCCGGTCCGAATATGTATATTTTTTTCAAATCATTTGTTTTTTCTTATAGTTATGACTCTCTTTTTAATGTTGAGATATCATGCTATTTTTCATTGTTATGCCTATTCATAACTGGAGCTCGAAGCTTCTTTTCCATTCACTATTACCCCGGCAAAGGGTTACAATATAATAAACCTGTGAATCATTATCATATAAAGCACAAAGCATCATTGATAAGCTCAAAAATCCCAACCCAATGATAAATTCCCATATAGTGGACCCACCACCCCAAACTCAAGCTCAAGACAGGAAGTCTCAGGATCGTGATTCAAGTGCGGGTCATATGGTCATGCCTAACAATCTAAAGGGAAATTGGCTTATAATGTGGCGACAAAAGAAAGGCTTAAAGGCTAAAAAGTTGTCTAAGAAGGATAAAATTAATTCAGGGATAGAAGGCCAAAAAGGATTCAAAGGGCTAACAAAGAACTGCCTCTATCATCTTCCTATCTACACAACTTGTCTCTAGTTCATACCTAAGTGGGTTCTCTACTCATTTAGATCTCACGTTCTACAAACCACCTATTATCCTTAAGCACAAGTTTACTTCTTTTGCATTGTTCATTAATTTTTCCTATCAATTATCTCATATTTGCATGCATTTAAAGTTTAGCTTCATACTAACTCCTAAAGTCAACTATTTTCTATCATTAATTCATAAAAAGCATGCTTGATGGGGGCATTTAAAATACTCTATAGTCACGCAACCCTAAGATTAATTTTATTGAAAGCATGAAAAACTTGCAAAAAATTGGGATGAGGCAACGAACCCCACCCCAAACTCAAAAGTGAGTCGTGTCCCCACGACTCGAAAAATACTCAATAAAGCAATATAATTAAACTAAAACTACCTAACTAGTGCCTACCATCAATTAAGAAGAAGAATAAGAACGGGGTACCTGGCCATGAAGATCCATCGTGACTCCTCCGAAGGGGGAGAATAATTATCAATATCCATGAACAAAGTTACCTCTTCCAGTGTTGACTTAATCTGTGTAATTTCCTTCCATAGTGCTCCGATGTCTAGTCGTAAAAGTTCGAATTCTTGTTGCAAATTGCGAGCCCATGGAGGAATACCAGAATTAGTTTGAGAGGAAGAAGAACCTTGAACTTGAAATTGTAGCTTGTCTGTAGGCTTTGATGATACCCTCATCCTTGCTGTTAATTTCCCGTGTTGTGGTGGTGCAGGTGCCTTTTCTTCTTGTGTTTCTTCAGTAGGCTCATCAAGATTGATGGCCTTTTCAAGTGTAGAACCAGGCAAATTCTTGTTCTTCCCTAGGATATAACACTCTCTCTTATAATCCAAAGCATCTGTTCTGTTTGTCATGGTTGAATTGAACCCAAACTCAAGTTATACCAAGGATAGAATAAAGTTAAGAAAACTTGGTATAGCTTGAGTTTCTTGCTTGGATTAGATGAAGGAAGTTGTTTATGAATCTTGGAAGAACTCTTGAAAGCTTGATGATCTTGATTGTGTTTAAATGTGTTTTGTGATGAATTTGATGAAGAGGTTATGTTTATGGAGGATGGAGGAGAGATTTGATGATGTTAATGTGTTTGTTGTGGTGGTTTGATCAAGCTTCAAGGTGTTTATATAGGGTTGGGAGCTGGAAAATTCGTTTGGAAGAGGCTAGGGTTTATCTCCTTAAGGTTAGAAGTTGACTGGGCTTTGAACTCTTCACAAACCGCCTGGCGCGGTGCATCCCTGCGGTGCATGGGGTATACCGCGGGGTACACCGCAGCACTGCTGGTGTGAGTTTTCTCGCTTCTGCCTTGTACCCGTGCTAGCACCCGTGGCACGCGTTTTTGCCCTGCGGTGCAGGGGTGCGGTGCATGGGGTAGTCCGCACGTGCTCCGTCAAAAAACCCGCGGTACATACCCCGTGGCACGCGTTTTGGGCGTGCGGTATAGGGCGCGGTGCACCGCGGCTATCAGCTTCTGTTTTTTCTTGCTTCTGGATAAGACCCGTGGTGCGCGACCCATGGTACGGGTTTTTGGGGCGCGGTACATCCCTGCGGTATAGGGGGTACACCGCGGGGTAGTCCGCGCCAGCCTTGAATTTCCCAACAAATTTCTCCTAGCACCCCAAACTCGATTCCTGCACCATTAACACAATACCCTTCTCATTTCTTTAAAAGTAGACACTAAAACTTGACACTAACTTAGAATTATACATTAGAAATTGAAGAACTGAAAGCAATAAACTAATATACATTGAAATGGCTTTTGTTTAACGTCGTTAAGCTCGACGGGTTACCTCTCGCATCTATTCAGCTTCAAGGAGGTACATGACCTCCCCCGGATGTGGATCAATTCTGCGATTGGTATCCTCGCCTACATGGTACAGTTTTAGACGATGCCCATTCACCATGAAGGTGCGTTGCTCGTCTGGATTCTCGATCTCAATCGCTCCATGAGGCGTAACTTTGGTCACCACGAACGGACCAGACCACTTTGATCTCAACTTGCCCGGATATATGCTGAACTTGGAATTATACTTGAGGACCATCTGTCCAACTTTGAATTTCTTCTCACGAATGCGATTGTCATGCCATCTCTTTGTTTTTTCTTTGTAAAGTTTGGCATTCTCATAGGCATGAAATCGAAACTCGTCAAGTTCATTCAACTTCATCATACGATTCTTCGCAGCTAAGGTTGGATCCATGTTCATCTCCGCAATTGCCCAATAGGCACCCATTTCAAGCTCAAGAGGTAAGTGACAAGCCTTACCATACACAATACGATACGGAGATGCACCCACAGGCGTCTTGAACGCAGTACGATATGCCCACAACGCATCATCTAATTTCATTGACCAATCCTTGCGTGTGGAACCAACTGTCTTCTCAAGAATGGATTTGATCTCTCGATTAGAGACCTCAGCTTGACCATTGGCTTGTGGATGATACGCGGTAGATATACGATGTCTCACACCATACTTCTCTAGAACTTTCTTCAGATATTTGTTCACAAAGTGTGAACCTCCATCACTGATAATAACTCGAGGTGTTCCATGTCTAGTAAATATGTGTGATTTCAAGAATTTAATCACTACTCGCGAATCGTTAGTTGGTAGAGCTACAGCCTCTACCCATTTAGACACGTAATCAACAGCTAGTAGGATGTACAGATTTCCATTAGATGGTACAAAAGGACCCATAAAATCAATACCCCATACATCGAATATCTCAACTTCCAGAACATTATTACGCGGCATCTCATCTCTCTTAGATATATTACCAGTAAACTGGCATATGTGACACTTCTTGACACACTCATGACAATCCTTATGTAAAGTGGGCCAATAAAAACCGGATTGTAGTACCTTTTCAGCTGTGCGGTCTCCTTTGAAGTGCCCTCCGTATGGTGAATCATGACAACCCATAATAATGGATAGAATATCTTTATCTGGTATGCATCTCCTCACCATCTGATCACTGCATGTTTTGTAGAGGAAAGGATCCTCCCAAAAGAATTGTTTCGCTCGGTGGGCTAGTCTCTTTTTTCTCTTGTGAGGTAGCTCCTTGAGGAAAAGAACCACTCACAATAAGATTTGCAATATCCGCATACCAAGGAGTCTCTAATGAATAAACTGAAAACAAACTCTCGTCAGGAAACTCCTCTCTAACCAACTCAGATCCTCCATTAGACTTAGAACCTTCAAGACGTGACAAATGATCAGCAACCTGATTATCACAACCCTTTCGATCCCGAATCTCCAAATCAAACTCTTGTAGCAATAAAACCCATCTGATCAATCGCGGCTTCGCATATTTCTTCTCCATCAAGTACTTAATAGCGGAATGGTCGGTGAATACAACAATTTTTGCCCCAAAGAGATAGGAACGAAATTTGTCAAAGGCGTAAACAACCGCTAAAATCTCCTTTTCAGTTACCGTGTAATTAATTTGAGCACTGGTGAAGGTCTTGCTTGCATAATAAATCGAATGAAACACTTTATCTTTTCTTTGACCCAACACCGCACCCATAGCAGAATCACTAGCATCACACATAACTTCGAAGGGACGTTTCTAATCAGGTGGTAGCACAATCGGTGCAGTAATCAGTTTCTCTTTAAGCTCTTGGAATGCCTTTATGCAAGCTTCATCAAAAAGGAATTTGGTGTCCTTCTCGAGTAAGTTGCACAAAGGTTTTGAAATCTTTGAAAAGTCCTTGATAAAACGGCGATAAAACCCAGCATGGCCTAGAAAACTCCTTACCCCTTTTACCAAAACAGGAGGGGGAAGAGTTTTGATAACTTCAATCTTCGCACGATAAACTTCTAACCCAGCGCTTGATACTTTGTGTCCCAATACTATTCCTTCACGAACCATAAAGTGACACTTCTCCCAATTCAAGACCAAATCGGTTTCCTTACATCTAATCAATACTTTTTCTAGATTCTGCAAACAAGCATCAAAGTTATCTCCAAAAACAGAAAAGTCATCCATGAATACCTCAAGAAATCGATGAATCATATCTCCAAAGATTGCCATCATGCAACGTTGGAAAGTAGCAGGTGCATTACATAGTCCAAAAGGCATCCTTCGGTAAGCGAAAGTACCAAAAGGACATGTGAATGTGGTGTTGTGTTGGTCATCAGGATCTATGCAAATTTGATTGTAACCGGAATACCCATCTAAGAAACAATAGTTCTCTATACCGGCTAGCTTGTCCAACATCTGATCAATGAACGGGAGTGGAAAATGGTCTTTTCTAGTAGCCTTGTTCAACTTTCGGTAATCCATACAAACTCTCCAACCAACAACGGTCCTCGAGGGTATGGCTTCATTCTTGTCATTCAGGATGGTAGTGATACCACCTTTCTTTGGTACGCATTGAACTGGACTTACACAATCGCTACTAGCTATGGGGTAGATAATCCCCGCATCTAGTAGCTTGATCACTTCTTTCTTTACCACTTCCTTCATCGCAGGCATCAATCTTCCCTGTCCTTCAACTGAACGTGTACTGTTGTCCTCCAGAATGATCTTGTGTTGGCAATAGGAAGGGTTAATGCCTTTAATGTCAGCAATAGTCCAACCTATTGCCTCTTTATTTGCTCGTAGTACACGCAATAGTTTGTCTTCTTGAGGACCTGTTAAAGTAGCTGAAACAATAACAGGTAGAGTGTTGTTAGTACCTAAATATGCATACCTCAAGTGGGACGGCAGTGGTTTCTCTTCTATCTTCGGGGGAGACTCAATGGATGGTTTCTTTGGAGGCTCAATCTCCCCTGCATCACGCAATGGTTCGTGGGCTAGACGCCTATATTTTGGATTTTCAGAGTTAAGAGCTGCCACTGTGTCGGCTAGCTCTTCCATCATCTCCGGTATATCTAATGTTAAAGCAGTCTGCAAGATGTCATCATAATTAAAACAATCAAATACCTCTTGTGCGGCGTGTTCTGCTATATCCATTCGGAAACAATCTCCAGGAACATCTGGGAATTTCATGGCTCGAAATACATTGAATTTGACCTTCTCGTCTTGGATTCTCATGGTTAATTCGCCGTTTTCTACATCAATCAATGTACGCCCCATGGCTAGGAATGGTCTTCCCAAGATTATGGGGACATTCCTATCCGCGTCGTATTCAAGGATAACAAAATATACAGGAAAAACTAGAGTACCTGCTTTGACGAGGACATCTTCGATTCGTCCCTTAGGATGCACGAGGGATCTGTCTGCCATTTGTAGGACCATAGAGGTAGGTCGCATATCTCCAATCTTTAGCATATCAAAAATTGACTTGGGCATGAGATTAATTCTCGCGCCTAAATCGCATAAAGCTTTCCCCTTCCACTCACTACCAATCGAGATTGGAAGCGTAAAACTTCCTGGATCAAGTAGCTTCGGTGGTAGTTTGCTCTGACAGATGGCACTACACTCTTCAGGTAACCCTACCATTTCATTATCGCAATATGGTCTTTTGTTGGTGAGGGCTCTCTTTAAAAACTTCACGTATTTTGGTATGTGTTTGATGGCTTCTAACAACGGAATGTTAATATTGAGACCTCTCACTCTATTCAAGAATCTTTGATATTCGACCATATCTCCTTTCTTCTGAACTCTTGAAGGAAAGGGTGGAGGAGGACGGGTTTCTGCAACGTCTTTCTTTTTCGGGACTTCCGGACTCTTCTCCACTTCTATCACTTCAGGTTCTTCATCTTTCTCTTCCACCTCTTCTAACGGTTTTTCTTTTCTAGTAACTTCTTTTTCTTTCATAACCGGGAAGGGTGGTGGTTGCACAGTCTTACCGCTTCTGGTGGTGATCGCACTACACTCCTCCTTTTGTGTAGGAAGTTCTGTGTTACTCGGGAGTTGGCCTTGACCTCGAACATTCAAACTGTTGGCGATCTTTGATATTTGAGTCTCCAAGACTTTTAGCGAAGCAGAATGTGAGTTCAATGTTTCATTTATTCTATTCTCTCTTGTGTGGGTATCGTCCATAAATCGAGATAGCTGGTTTTCGATTTTCTCTGACCTCTTCTCTGCATCTGACACGTATTTTGTTACAGTACGTGCTAACTCACTTGCGGTAATTGCACCTTCTTGAGGTTGAGAAGGTAGCGCTTTTTGAGCTAGTGTGTCGGCATACGCGTCTTGATCTGTTCTGGTTTGATTTCCTTGGTATTGGTTTTGCGTTCGAAACTGATAGTTGTTCCCTTGAGGCCTTTGTTGATAAGTTCCAGGATTGGCTGCCCCTTGTGGATTTGAGTACTGAAAGCCTGGATGATTTCTGTTTTGATTTCCATACCCTTGACCACCTGAATAGTTACCTCGCTGATTAACGAAGTATACGGATTCTGGGTTGTTGGCACATTCTTCCCATCCATGATCATCTCCTCCACAACTAGAACATAATTCTGGTTCATTCACAACGTTTACCACAGCTTTATTCGACATAGATAATTGTTTCAGTTTGTTCTCAAGTGCGGCAATCTTAGCGTTCAAAGCGGTTTCTGTATCCAAATTCAAAGTACCTCTCTCCGAAGCTCTAACCGATGATTTCGATGATTGCCAACTCATTTCATTCTTCACAATTTAGTCCATGATAATCAGAGATTGATCAGTTGTGACCATCATAAGACCACCTTGGCACATAGTACCGATTTTATCTTTTGCAGCATCACCTAAAATTCGATAAAATATTCCAAGTTGTAATTCAAGAGAGTACCCATGTAATGGGAACTTGCGTAATAATGTTTGAAAACGAGTCCATGCAGCTCCTACAGTTTCTCCTGGCTCTTGGCGAAAATAAACAATATCTAATTGCCTGCTAAGTCGAACAGTTTGAGGATAGTACCTATCGAAAAAGGCTGTCTGAAGTTGATCCCAAGTCACAATCGCGTTGTGTGGCTGTTGATCATACCACTCACTTGCTCCTCCGGTGAGGAAGAACGGAAACATATGAAAGTACATTTGTTCTTGGGTTACTCTAGGGTGACATATGCATCACAGATTTGCATAAACTTATACATAGCACGAATAGGATCTTCACGAGCTGCACCACTATACTGTACCACGGTTGTAAATTGGTTGATCATCCCTGCGTCTGGTCTGAATCGAAATCCTTGAATTGCAGGAGGACGGAGTCCTAGTGGTGGTAGAAGAAAAGGTCCATGGTTGTTCGGTTGAAAGATCTGCGGTCCATGATCTTGAAGTACTCCACCATTATTGTTGACTTGTTGTTGATTTCCGAGAGGAGCTGGTAATTGGACTCCTACCGGTGGAATTGGTAATTGAACTCCTACCGGTGGAACTATTGGGAGACCGTTGTCATCCAACTGAATCACGGGATCTTGAGCATTATCTTCTGCCATTGGTTTTTCTAACTTTGCTTGTTCTCTTGCTTCTTTATCTCTTTTGTTTTTCTCTCGTAATAGGCGTTCGGGATTATCAAGGATCACGATATCTCCAAGCATATACCAAAACCTGTAAATCTGAGAAAACAAGAACAACCCGAAGCGTAAAACTAAAAAATAAAAATTTAAACTAAACTAAAAACTAGCAACTAAAACACTTACGGCTAACACCGTGGTCACACGCTACCGTTCCCGGCAGCGGCGCCAAAAACTTGGTGTCCCCTAGTGTGTTCTAAATAAACACACCTAAAAAGGCAAGACACGTACCGCAAGTGTACGGGTCGTCCAAGTAATATCCGGTAAACGGGATTTTGATCTCAGGGACGGATTAGGTATGATTCAAAGTGTTATGCAATAAATGGAACTAGTTGCTTGAATGAAAATTAACAGTAAAAGAAATAGATTTTTGTTTGGTTTTTGTAAATTAAAAGATGCAAAATAAAGTAAAGACTAGAATTAAGTAACAGAAAGGAAATAAATCAAATAACAACTAACTTCAGATAAGAGAGATACTTGATCCTCGAAAAGGAATCCACCTAATCAATGTGATCTATGCTATGTTTAAGGGTAGAATTGGAATTATAATATTAGTCGGGACTCTAATATCTCCTAGCCCCCTGTCGGGTGGACCTAGAAGCTATCCTAAAGTATCATAAACACCTGTATGGTCGAATATGGCTCTTCGGATGATATGATTTTACCTCTTTGGCTATGTAACTAGTTAAGCCTGTCGGTCAATAACGGACATTACACGGGTATTACCTAGATCTGTATTCAAACCCCCCTGTCGGATGATCACTTCGCCACTAAAGTGAATAGCCCAAATACTAAAAGCTAATTCTAGTTGTTCCTAAAAGAATTAGTAATGAAAACAAAGTAATATCCAATACCTAAAACTCAATTCAGTTTAAATCTAAACAATCCCAAATTCAAAACATAAATTCATTAATTAAGGTTCATCCCTATTATGCGATTCTCAAGTATAAAGAAATTTAGCTCATAATGAAATTAAAGACTAACATTAAATAAAAGGAATTCATGTTCAAATACAAAAGATAAATGAAAAACCTAAAGGGTAGATAGACTATGGTTGGAAGAACAGGATTCCTCCAGCTTCTAGCTTCTTCTCTCCTTCTTGCTCTGACTTGAAAACCTTAAGCCTCTTGTTAATTCTCTGAAGTGTGTGAAAGTAGGAGGTTAAGGGGTGTATTTATAGGTGTTGGAGGACCCTAGGTCGAATTTGCTTAGAGTAGAAGACAAGTCAAGGACTCTCAAATTCGTAGCTTCTAAAAGATAAGATTCTGCTGATTTGATTTGGTCATATCTTTTTCAATACTTATCCGTTTGAGAAGTTCCAATATATGAAACTGCTTGTCTTGGAAAGAGCTTTCTATTGGTGCAGACCACTCGTCCAGAAACCTAGCCAATCTTTTATTATGATTTAATCTCTAAAACGTGGCTGGATTCTCAGATTTCAAAAAACAGCTTTATCTTTTCCTCCTTTGAATAAATCTTTCCTAAATCTTCTTATTTTCATGGAAATATTCTTTCCTTTCATCTTTATCTTGACTTGGTCTCTAAGTAATTACCATTTATCTTTTAAAGCTTCACAATAAATAAATAATTAAACCGCATATGCTTAAAAAGAATAAATCAATAAATCAAGAAATCGAAATAGGAAAGTGTACTCTAAAAATAGAAACTCGACTAGAAATCACTTCCTAACACTCTAAAATACACTAAGACTTTATTCTCACTTTTTCTCCTTGGATTGGTCTTTCATGAGATTCAAGAACCAATTAACTTTGCATTAAAAATAGTCAAATTTACGCACAAAAGCTGAGATTCTGCAAATAGTTAATTTCCAAGGGGAGAAAGTGCAATATGATCAATTAAGCCTAAAAGTCTATCAAATAAGTCATTTATTCACCTAAAAGGATGTCTCCAAGGGGCTAATAATTAGAACAAATCGGGAGACATCACCGTGGAATACGCGCGTAGGCCGCCTAGGCGCCGATTAATGGCAAAAAATGGCCGTCTAAGCGCCGATTAATGGAAAACATGCACACATAGGCCTTCTTGTTATTTCTCTTATTCTCGAGAATTCTTTAATTGATATCATAAATCAATTTTTAGTAATTTTATATTTAGTATTTGATTAATTTTATGACTTAAATAGTTAAAATTGATATAATTAGTACATATATATTACTAAATATACAAAATTACACAGCAGGACTCAAAACCGTATAATTCCGCCTAGGCCCCGTGTAATCCCGCCTAGGCGCTAAGCTCTGGTCGCCCGTCTAGGCCGCAAATCGGAGATCTACAACATAGTGTGTAGGTACTTAAGAAATCAAGTTAGGGAGAAAAACCGCAAAAATTTAGCGAAAAAACAGAAATTTCGTGCGGTATACCGCACGAGGGCTCCGGTACACCGCACCCAGAAAACCGTGACACAGTTCAACAAAAACGGTCCAGCGCACATAGACCGTATCGTCATTCGCGCCAGACCGTGACGACGGTCTCTAACAGAACATTCATGCGGGATTGCGCAGGTCCAGTCTGGTGCACCGCGCGATACGACAACCGTTACAATGGTATGCAAAATCAGGGTCTTTGCTGAGACTCCTTAACCTAAACCGTTTAGTCAAGATCATGGCAAAGGGTCCATCCGAACTTTCATGCGGTACACCGCATGACCAGTCCGGTGCACCGCCCGATCAAGTAATAAATAGGGTTTGAGTAGAAGGTTAGTCTGTAGTTACGAATTTTTAATCCTTAAGCCTCTCTTTCTTCCCCAATGCTCTCCCAACTCCATTAAAGTTTCAACAAACCTTCACCTTACATCAAAATACTACCCAATCACCATAAATTCACATCCAAGTCATTCCCTACATCATTAGAAAAAAGATTCAACCACCCAAATCGAATCAAAACACCTAGAATCCAAGAATCAAAACCAAAATTTCCAAATCTTATCCAACAATTTCTTAAACCCATACCAATCAAGCAAGAGTTCATCCTACCCACATAGAGATTCATCATCCTTACACCATTCCTAACCTAAACAACACTTGTTCAACCTAAAATCAAGGGTTACAAATTTCTAGAGTGTTCAAAGCTTTGAGTTAGAGGTTAGTTGAGATGACGAAAAGAACATAATCATTATTTACTGTTAGAAAGATGAAGAAAAATCAAAATAAGATATTGGGTTCTATTGAGAAGAAGAAGATTGAGAAAGTTTAAAGTTCTAGTATGAAGAAAAAGGGTAAAACAGGTTAAGAGAGTAGTGGGAAGCATGTTGTGGTAAATTCAAAGAGCAAAAAGATTACAAATTTCAAGGAGAAGACACCACAACCTCTACAAATTGATATTCCTATGCTCGAGATGAATGAAGCTTCAAAGGCCTTGTTAGCTTCCGTAAACATGCATTTACCAGAATTGACCTTTTCTCTTGAGAGAGTATTCAGAAAAGAAGTCGGAGAAGGTAATTATAAAAGATTTCTAGAGATAGGAGATAGATTCGGTTGGTCTACCTTCATGATGAGACGTTCAAATTTATGTATGGAGTTCGTTTTCGAGTTATATTTTGGCCTCTTTAGATGAGATAGTGAAGGTCGTCTTCCAGTTAAAGATAAATTAGTTCATTTTACAATTGAAGAGATTCGAAACCACTTCCAGTTCAAGAAATTCGTTGGACCATATAAGTTTAGAAAAGCGGTGGAAAATATCAATACTTTCGATTAAAACAACTTTTTGAGCATGTATTAGATGAAGAGAAAGTGCAATCACATAAGGGATAACTGAAGGCACCTAGGCATTACAAATATCTTCAAGCGGATGTAAGTGTTTGGCCAAATTTTCTTACACCAAACACCTTTTGAAACACATAAAATTCAGATGTAACTAACAGAAACACCATCTTTTTTGAATTGTGTTTTAAGAGGGGAATAAGTAGATGTGGCACGGTTGATCTTTGAGGAGGTGATGCAATTTTTGGTCTCTCCACTTTCGTTATTTAATATGAAATATCCTACTATGATCACATGTCTTGTATGAAAAGAGAATGTGATTCCAGGTGAAGAAGAGAAACTAATGTATAAGATACGCAATAATATTGACAAAACTTGGATCAAGACTATTTTGGAGGGGCAGGCATTAAGAAACCTCCACAAGAAGAATCAAAAGAAGAGGATCTTATTTTGCAAGAAAGGATGAAGGAACGATTAAATAAAGTTAAAGCATCTCAAACGTTCTTGGTCAATGATGTGGCACAAATCAAAGCAAATAAGGTGCACATCATGACACTCCTTAAGTAATTAAAGCGCGATTTAGCGGAAGATCCAGTAAATCCTATCTTCGATGTTGATAAAGCTAGGCAATAAGCCTCGAGAGTATGTTCTCTTTCTTCCTTACCATTTATGTATATGCTTTATTTGCTTGTTTTTAATTTCTTTTAAGAGTCTTTTTCGAGTCGTGGGGACATGCCTCATTTTTGAGTTGGGGGTGTGGGGCTTCGTTGTCTCTCATCTCCATTATTATGTGATTTTTTAGTTTTTAGAAGAAATAAAAAATTTTGATACATGAGATTTAAATGTAGAGTGTGTTTAATAGCTTGAAAGCATAAGCTCAGTAAGTTAATGATAGAAAGTAATATGTTTATGAGTTGTTTTATTTTGTATGCTTTGAGTATTTACAAGCTATGTTGTAGATCTCGGTTTTGCAGCCTAGGCGGTTGACCGAGGCCTAGCGCCTAGGCGGGATTAGACGGGGCCTAGGCGGAATTATACAGTTTTAAATCCTGCTGTGTAATTTTTTATATTTAGTAATATATGTAGCAATTATATCAATTTTAACTATTTAAGTCATAAATTCATCTAACAAAACTATAGTAAATATAAAAATACCGAAAATTGAGTTATAATATCAATTAATTAATTCTCGAGAATACGAAAAATAACAAGAAGGCCTACGCAGGCGTGTTTAGCTATTAATCGGCGCCTAGGCGGCCATTTTTTGCCATTAATCGGCGCCTAGATGGGCTAGGCGCCTATTCCACGGCGACTAAGGCGCTTAAAAACGCTTAAAGTTTTAACTAGGCGTAAGCGGCTGAGAGGGGAGTTGATGCCGAGGCGGCGCCTATGCGCGCCTAGGCGTGGAGATCTACAACATAGATTACAGAAAACACACATCGATAGTAAAGAAAATATTAGTGAGAAATACGGTAGAAGTATGTCTTATCTTAGGGCACCTTGAGGGGTGTGTAGGCCGTGAGATCCAAGCTAGTTGGATAAACCCATTTGATGAATGTGCTAAAGGTAAGAGAATGACGAAATTGTGTAGTTTAGAAAGTGATTAAGGCGGTTCTTTGATAAGCCCCTTGTTTCCTTTTAGCTTGTTGTCCATTTATTATTTTATTATCCTTCTCAACCCCTTCTATCCTTTTTAAAGCCTTTTTATTTAGCCATATTATAAGTCATATCCCTTTAGATTTTAGGACTTTTTCATATGAACCGTACTCGAATCACAATGAATAGACAGTCGTTTTAGAGCTTGAGTTTGGGGTGGTGGGTCCCCAATTATGGGAATTATTATTGGGTTGGAAATTTCGAGCTTATGTATTTGTGCTCTATATGTTGATGATGATTCACTGTTTTATTATATTGTAACCCTTTGCCGGGGTAAAAGTAAATGGAAAAAAATAGAATTGAAAAGAAAAGAAATATGTGAAAAGAATAGCATGATATTTCACATAAAAAATAGAGTCATACTCTATATTACAAAAGAAAAAAAATTGATATGAAAAGATTGAAAATATTTGGACCGACAAAGTGGAATTTTTTATGTAATCATCTTAATGCTTTATTGGGTTATTGGGGATGCTAATTAGTGCATAAATTCATTTGGTTAAGTGAGAACATCTTTATGAGAGTAACTCAAGCTCTAGGGCGATTCGTTGATGTCTAGTGAGGAGAGAGCAAAAAAGTCACTCTAAATTATCCAAATATACGTATCATACCGTCCCTAAGACAACATTACAACCTTATGATTCTTTGCTATGTAATCTAGAACTGATTGTACCGTTGGAGAGTAGTTAGATGGATCTCTGGATATTAGTGATGTTAGATGAACAATCTATAGCCTCCTTGGTAAGTTAAGTGAAGAACCTCTCCTTCATGCATTGCAAAGCTAATCTGATCTTGAATTTGAGTTGTGTTGATCGTAAGTATGACAAGTGTACAGGTAATCTAGTTTGTAAATATTATTACGTGAAATTTTATGAGTAGTTTTTTGATTTTATTCTATATATATATATATATATATATATATATATATATATATATATATATATATATATATATATATATATATATATATATATATATATATATATATTCTTCTATCTTCTTCCCACTATGCTTAATTGACTTAGGTGTGTATTTAGAGACTTTCCTTTGTTCTTATCTTTATTGTATCGGGACGATACAACTTTGAGTTGTGGGTCTTGATGTCTCTCTGTTTGTGATATAATAATCTAGGTTGAAGACATTATTTTAGGTGTATTAGACTAATTTATTAGAGATTTTTATTCGTATTTTGATAATTTCTTATTTCTTGTCTTGATTTGATGATTTATTACTTTTAGATCATATTTGGTTTAATTTATCTGTTAATGTGAATCTCTTAAGGTTTATGGAATATAATTAGATGCCAAATAAATTCTAAGAAGATAAGGAAAGAATATATGGAAGGAATCAAGAGATAAAAGGAAGGAGAGATATGATAGGAACGGAAAAGCTGCCTAGTAAATTTGAAATTCTACAGCTACATCTATTACAGTGAAGATAACTTTAAATCGGCTGGGATTTTGGATAAGAATTCATAAACAAAGTAAAGATATATCTTTTCTATGCGGCCGTCTGGATATAAAGTAGACGAAAATCGGACCAATAACGAAGGAGATATGATAATAATAGTGAGCAGTGTTTATCTTCTCCGATATCTTAAAAACGAAATTGAATTGGAAAAGGATTCCAATTACTTGCCTTCCACTCAATATTTCGACCTAGGGTCTTCTTAACACCTATAAATACACCCTCTTATCATTGTAAAAATGTACTTTCTTAGTTCTAAACCTTAGATCAATCCTTAGTCATTCAAGAGAAGAAAGTTGACAGTATGCATCTTTATTTTATTTCATTTCATTTCAGCATGAACTAAAATTCCCATAGCTTGGGTTTTGAATATGTATAATCTTTGAATTCTATTTTATTCTATCTAAGTTTGTTTGGGAAAACCTTTTTAAATTGATTCTAGCTTCTTAAACTTTATATTTGTTTTATGTGCTTTAATATATTGACCGTCGTTCTTGTAGTGCACGAGTACAGACTACCCCATTAATAGTAGTTAGTTGGTCACCCGGAAGGGGTGTCTAATTATTGAAACACCACATAAACGTTTAGTGTGAGGTAGTGATCCAGAAGGGCTTGCCTAACTAGATAGTCATTAGGGTTTGACATTTAGTCACTGATCATTGCAGGGTCCCCGTACACATGTCCCCTGGTAATTGTTAGGTCACCACCTAAGTCCACCCAAAAGGGGGTTAGGAGGAATATAGAATCCTGGCTACTTACTTTAAGAGCTTCAATAACCCTTATTAATTAGTAGAAGAAATAGAAGGATAAGTGCATACTAGCAACCCTAAACTATATTTCTCATCTTATTCTTACATCTTGTATTTTATTGTCTTTAGTTTAATTAATCATTATTTCCTCAATCATCCCTATTTACTTTTCTTGTCTTTAAATTCATTAAGCTAATTCTTACTACTCTTTCTAGTAATCCATTCATATAACACACTAAGTCCCTGAGAACGAATCTGAACTTTTTATGAAAACTTGCGTACGACTTGTGATACTTGTCGTGAGTAACGTGGAAGTGAGAGGGTTTCTTTTTATTTATTTAAATATTATTTTTATCACACTCTTTCCCCCACCAATAACTGTTTTTCTTAATTTTTTTTAATTTTTTTTATACATAATCATTAAACTCTACTATTAAATTAAATATCATAACACAATTACAAATCAGAATCAAAATAATTCAAACTTTGAAAAAAATATGAAAAACATGACAAGATAATAAAACCTAACTACACAACTAACCAGTCTCGTCCCCATCATCAACTGTTACGGGTTGATCGTCACTATCAACATATATAGTTTCTTCATCAGTCTCGTACTCGTCTAATGTGTCATCATAAACATCATCATCGTCTTGAACAGCGGTTTCTGGTACAAGGTTAAAAATCAAAAGATCGAACTCTATCCTTTGTCTAGTAGTCAATTGAAACAACAGTATTCCAAATCCAAGTTTGTATCAGCTGATGGAATGTCGATCGGATCTAGACCAGTTGAAATTGATTATGCACCAAATAATTCAGGACTCCATCCGTGATGGTCGTTCACTTCTGAAACAACTTTCCACCCCTTTTCCGCCTTACTTGCGTTAATTTGATCAATGTAAAAGACCTATTTGCTTGAGGTTGCTAAGATGTAGGGTTCTTCAGTCCACCAAAAATAACTTGTGTTGATCATTGTTTATCTGTGTTCTATTTTTTGCAGTCTCTTTTTTTTTCGTCTGTGTGATACCACTTACACTCAAACAACACAACTGAACACCCACCACTGAATTTAACCTCAACAATCTTGACCAACTCACTGTAAAAAGTATCTCCACCCGTGACATTACAAAATAACTAGTTTATATACAAACACCCGACTAAAAAAGAAATTAATGAAGAAAACAAAAGTAACCAACCTGTGATAGTACAACCTCCGTAATCTTGAGTAACTCTCTTTTCACCCTTTTCACGAGTAACTCATTTGACCCCATTCACAACACAAGAATCATATCGATACACGACGCTATTCGACATGTTGGACAACGAAAGTAACTCTTCGGTAGCAAGGGGATCACCATCTTTGTGCATTAAATACAGCTACACACAAAGTCAGTTATTAGTTGAAATAAAGGCAATTTATTTGAGAGACTTATATACCTATTTGATGAACCATCGACGAAACTACTTTTGGTATTTTCTCTCTCTATCAAGGGCCGGAAGTGAGGACTTGTATTCCCTAAATAAAAGAATAGTGTTAATAATCAATAATATGATATTTAAATAAATGATTTTAATTAAATTACTTACATCATACAGTGCTGGAACTCATCGCAATTATGAAGGATGTACCAATAAATGTGTTCCTTCTCTTTGAATGGTAAATAACCAACCAGTTTTTTACCAATCAGCTTACATTGGCTCTTAAACACTGATATGTCCTTGCTTTTAGGAATCGTCTCATCGTATATGCCAGGATTTTTGAACTTTGTACTTTCCTCTCGAGGCACAGTTTCCTCTACAATGTATCCCTCGTCGCTTATCGGTTGTCATCGCATACTTTGCACGTGGTAGAATGGTCTTACCACGTGAATCGACAAATAACCACAAATCTGACCTAATATCCATGGATTCCAGATCTTTTCTCGCCTTCACGTTATCTTTGTTAATTTTCCCATCTAAACCAACAACTGTGTTGAGAAGAGAATCGCACACATTCTTCTCACAATGCATCACATCGATGTTATGTTTCAACAAGTTTTCTGACAAATATGGTAAATGGTAGAATATACTATTTTTCTTCCAATTTGACTCACGAGGCACAGTTTTCTTTGCCACCTTTCCACCGAAGTCTTTGTGTTTTCCTGGAAACACAATCGACAACCCCTCTAACTGCGTCTGAACATCTGCAGGACTATGTTTCCTAGGCGGGGCCCTATTATCGACTGAAATGTAAGAAGATGTGACTCTCCGAAAATGATGGTTCGTAGTTAACCACCGTCTGTGATCAAAATAAACAACTCCTTTATTAACCCACATGGAAAGAGTATATTCCATGCATTCAGGGAAAAGCTAATTAGCCTTTACCTAACCATCCTGAAGTGTACGATCTAGCCGAGTAATCATTCTTCGTGAACAAGAAACTAACCTTCATTACAAATTCCTCATTCATATGTGCATCTCATGGAACTATCCCCGTGCCCACAACGTTTCCAACTCATCTATAACCGGACGGAGAAATACTACCATATCCTTTCCAGGTGAACAAGGACCTGATATCAACATTGTAAGCATAAATGTGGATTCTTTCATGCATAACCAAGGCGGCGAGTTGTATATCATCAATATAACCATCCACATGCTATATGAGTTTTTTTGCATGGAGAAAGGACACAATCCATCAATCCCCAAACCAAGGCGTACATTATGTGGTTCACTAGCAAACTCTGGATTCCCCTTGTAAAATGTTTTCCAACTATGACCATCGACGGGATGATGCAACACATCTTCATCGGTACTCTTTCCGGTATGTGTGAAATCATATCTTTCGCGGTGTGCATCGAAGCATACATTCTAGTAACCTAGGCGCAATCGCAAAATAACGCATCTTCTTATGCGACACTTTCTTCCCCTTCTTTGGGTCCCACCTTGATTCTCCACAAACTGGACATTTCTCAAGATTTTCATTCTCTTTATAATACAAAACACAATCATTCAAACACAGATGGTGGTGTATCCCATGCCCAAACTTTTCAACTTTCTATTGCAATCCCCATAAGAATCAGTTAAGTTATGAGGTTTAGGCAAAACACGACCCAAAAATTGAAGAAGTTCAGTAAAAGAGGTGGTTGTCGACTTTTTATTCGCTTTCACATGCATTAGCTTTGATATGAAATCCAAAGAACTCATCTTAGTACAACCGGGGTACAAACCTGTCTCTGTTTCCTTGAACAACGCGTCGAAAGACCCACGATCATTTCCATTAACATTCTCGTCACACATCTCGATGTCACCGGAGTGCCCTTCAGTCTCAATAGTGGGTCCCAAATCAAGAAACACATTACCCATTACATTATCTTTGTTCGGTTCATCCCTGGGAATTACTACTTCTTTCTCGTGTTTTGTTCAAACCTCATATGATGACCAAATACCCCATTGAAAAAGATGTTTTTGAAATTTGTTAATTGGAAACTTTCTATAATTATAACAATATCTATTTGGTTTCTCGCAAAATCAATAAACTATAATATACCCGCGATATATTCCCTCGTAACCTTATTCTTTGACTTAACCCAACTCTTGTCCATTACCAGGTTCATTATCTAAATTAAATCAAAAATTTTAATTATTCCAAAATATTTAAAATACTATTTAGATCCTACGATTATAAAAAATTACTAAAATGCCCCTTAGTTATCTAAATAGTCACTAAGACCCCAAATTAATTATTCAAATTACATTATAGTCCTTCCAATCATAATCAATTACAAAAATGCCCATAAAACATCTAAATAGTTCCCAAAGGTCCCTATATTATATTTCCATTAATAAGTCAACACCTAAAATTATTATAACTTAAATACCAAATTAAACAATAACACAAAACTCAAAAATAACAATTATATCACAAAAAATTAACAATATATCACCTAAAAAATACGCAATACTACTAATTACACTTATATAATACAAAATATAACAACAATTATATAATTTAAACAAAATTTAAAAAAATTGGAAAATACCTAATTTGTGGACAAAGTAGTGGATAAATTTGCTTGAAAATTGGGCCCACAAGAGCTAGATGTATCAAAGAAGTTTCGTTAATAATGGGTCCGAAAATTATTTATGGAGTAGGGAAAAAATAGGAGATTTTGGGGGTTTTTTGGGGTTTAGCTACGCATTAATGGCTAAGTGCCCGCTGGCTGGTTTTTATTCGGCATATCTTTAGGGAGGATAGAAAGTCCTCGCTAAAGATCAACTTTAGCGAGGACAATCTTGTCGTCGTGAAAGATACGATCTTTAGCGAGGACCCGCGACGCCTAATTCTTTTTTTTAATAATTTGTCTGGCATTTAAATCCAACTTATAATAGGCGATAAATTTGTCCTCACAAAAGGTTGTACTCGCTAAAGATCATATCTTTAGCGACGACCAGCGGGTCATCGCTAAAGCTTTCCTCGCTAATAATCAACCGTGTAGTAGTGAAGTCATCGCTAAAAAATCATCACTAAGATTGTCTTTTACAACGAAACAGTAATTTTCGTAGTTAATTATAATTATTTATGTAACGACGATTTACGCTTATTAATGGTGACGATTTTTCATTTTATCAGCAACTAAATGTTTCGTCGGTAACGAGTTATGCTTTAGTGAAGAAATATACGTAGGTAAGGCGGAACTCATTACCGACGAAATATTTTGTCGCTAATAATGGAAACCTTAATAAGAACAAAATCTTTTGTCTCTATTAATTACATTATTAACGATGAAAATTTCATTAGTAATGAATGTATCTTTATTTATAAATTTTTCGTCGCTAATGAAAAGATCAATAGTGATGAGCTCATCGCACATTTAGTGACGATTATAAGTGATTGCCTTTAATTTTTTTTGAAATTAATTTTTTTTATATTGAATCAAATTAATTCACTTTTTTTATTTAACATATCATTAAAGCATTTTAATAGAACCGAAATACGAATAAAAAATTATAAAAAACGATGCATAGTTTTAACGCTAGGAAAAAAAATCATAAGTACAAATACATTCACAAAAATAAAGTTTGAATACTAATAAAAGTCTAACACAGTCTCATCATCTTTATTTTTATCTTTATCTCTAAGGTATGTACGATTACGATATGGTGGAGTAGGGCCTGTAAGAGGAGGAGTGGGGCCTATTTGAGGAGGGGTGGGACCTATAGGAAGAGGAGTGGGACCTATAGAAGGAGTAAGAGGAAGGGGATCTTGTCGTTCGCACCTCAAGAGATCGAATATCGGGAAATCTTGACTTTCTCGCTACTCCACCCATCATCTTGTTCGTGCTGGTGATGTCTCCCTTTTTGTTCTAATTTTATGCCTTAGGAGACATCATTTTAGGTGAATAATTGACTAATATGATAGACTTTTAGGATTATTTCGTTATATTTTAATTTCTCTCCTTGGAATTTATTATATTTCATTTTTAAAGTTTTTGCACGTTAAATGAGTTGTTTTTAGTGCAAAGTTTGTAGGTCCATGAATTAGATGGAGCACCAAGACAAGGAGTGGAATCGAACATTAAAATCTTAGATCGTGTGTAGAAGTCAAAGGGGAGAAAAGATGATTCGAAGAATGTATTAAAGGAGAATGAAATCTGGAAGGCTGTTACAAATCACTGTTTTTGAGCCACTTAGCCACTGATTCAGCCTTAGAGTCGTGAAATAAGGAAGTAGCATCACTGAGTCAGGGAGATTTTGCAAGTTGAACGGAGTGATTTCGAGTCTGGACGTAAACGTTGCAGCTGTTTTAGTAACAGTTGCACACCAGTTACGAGATTTCTAATTTGGATTGGCCTTTTATTTCATTTAACCTATTCCTTTAAGTAAAAAGCCCAATCTGAATTGTCCACTATATAAATTCCTTTGGACATCATTTTTTAGATATAACTCATATTACACAAAGAAAAAACGCCAGAGAGAAGTCAGAAGAAAAAGAAGAGAAGAAACCGAAGCTGTGGAACCCTAATTCCTCCATCAACAGTCAATTCCTTCCCTTAAATTAGGGTTTCTTATTCTTTTATGTAATTGAATATGACTACCTTTTATCTTGTTTTAGTTTTTAATTACATTATGAGCTAAATACTTTGAGTGCTTGAGAATCGCAGTTATGGGTTAAACCTTTACTTATTTAATTGATGTTTTTCTAAATTTGGGATTATTGAATTTCATTTAAATTGGGTATTTCGTATTGACTATTATCGCATGTTAATTTACTTTTTTTTATTTTGGCCAATTAGAAATAGGATTGAGTAATTAGGCTATTCACTTTGGTGGGGAAGTGATCACCTTGACAGGGGGTTTAATTACCGACATAGGTAATAGACGTGTGGTATTCGTCAATGACCCTAACGGGCTTGACTAACCACATAGCCAATTGGGTAAGAGACTAAAACCATTCGAAAGTAGGTATAATCTCCCCGACGGGGTTTATAATACCGTAGGATAGCTCCTAAGTCCACCCTGACGGGGGTTAGGAGATTATCGAGTCCCAATGATATATCCTCATTTATCATGAATTAATATTAGTTAGAGACATCATTTTTAGTGATTTAGAAGTCTTTCTAGTCGATTTTCTTGAGAATTATTACACTTTCCGATTTCTAGTTTTGATTTAGTAAATTATTATTTTTAGAGCATATTGGGTTTAATTATTTATTTAGTGTGAATCTTTAAAGATAATTATGGAGATTAATTAGAGTCCAAGTCAAAGACTAAGAGATAAGGAAAGAAGATAAGCATGGAGGTTGAAGATAAGGAAACAAAAGCTAAAAAATGGAAAAGTAAAAGTTGCCATAAATCTGAAAAATTAGCTTATATCTCAAAATCGGTGGGGAATTTGGAAGAACGGTCAAGAGAAAAGTTAAGGATCTTTCTAAGACGATGGATTTCGAGTACTCATACGCATCAAACGGATAAGAATTGAAGCTGTTAGGACCAAAACAAAAACGGGCCTGATTTCATATTTTAGGGTTACGAATTTGAGTTGGGTTATGAGTTCACTACTTACCTTCTCCTTCAAGAAAACGAATCAGGATTTCTAAACACCTATAAATACACCCTTATATCACTTGTAAATCATCCTTGTCTCATAGTAATTAGGTTTTAGGTTTATTATCATCAAAATTATTGTAGAGAGCAAGATGAAGTCTTTCATTATTTCTTTTAGTTTATTTCCTTCAGGTATGAACTAATTTTCCCATAGCTTGGGTTTTGCATCATGTATAATCTATGAATTCTATTTTCTTTCTATCTAAGTTTCTTTGGGAATTATATGTTTTGATCTGATATTAGCTTCTTACCTATATACTTGTTTATGTGTTTTGAATTATTGCATGTTTTTGAACTGATCACTTTAGGCTTTCTTAATAGTAGTTATATGTTCACCGTAACTGGGTGTCTAATTATTGAAACACCACATAACGTCTAGTGTCGATATTGGGCTTGACAACACTGATTCTAACTAGAAAGTTATTAGGGTATTTTTTAATCACTATCACCTCGTTTTGAATTAAATTGCTTAGGAACCTAGTGGCGCAGGATAACCCTAAGGCTGCCTCGTGGTGTGTCCGTAGCCCCTTAGTCGCTCTTTAGGTCTAAGAGAGGCAATTTAGAATCCTGACTAAGTATCTAAGAGCTAATTATCTCCCTTATTAACTAGAATCTAATAGAAAGAATTAGAAGGATAAGTGCATACTAGCAAAACCTAAGCTATACTTCTCATCTCATATTTCTTCATATTTATTTTATTGTCCTTAATTTTCATTAGGTTAATTAATATTCTCTAAATCACTCGTATTTATTTTCTGTCTTTTAATTAATTACTTCCTACTTGTTATTTTGCTCATTCGTATAACACACTAAGTCCCTGAGAATGAATTCAACTTATCATTAGAACTTGCATACGTCCTGTAATACTTGCAGTACCGTGCTTGTCTAGGGTGTTTTAGTGCATTGTTTTCAGTGTTTATTTATCTTATTTTTACAACACCCTAGGCGACACCAAGTTTTTGGCGCCGCTGCCGGGGACTTGTGTCTCGTTAGCGTGTGGGCTATCTATTTCGAGGAGTAGTTTTTAGTTAAATTTTTATTTTTCAGTATTTAGTTTTTATTTTTCCAGATTTACGCTTGTGGTTTGCTTAGTCTTTTTCAGGTTTTCACCGTGTTTAATTCTTGGCCTCCGATACCGGAACCTAAGAGAAGCTTTAGACCTTATAACAGATGTATTCGAGAGGAAAGAGCCTTAAGAAGAGCTATGTCAGACATACGAGATCCAGTAGATCCACCAGTAGATCCACCACTTGTCCTACCAGGACAGCAACAAGTACCACCACAAGGAAGAGGTAACAAAAACAATAATCAGAACAGAGTCGTACAAGACCTTCCAGGCTTGAGAGTGTCGTTTCATATTCAACCAGTAGGTTACCGTCCTCCGGAGATCCAAAACATTAAATTTCGACCCGATCCGGGTATGCTTAGTCAGTTTCAAAGTTTTGGACTCTACAGTGATACAACAATTCAAGATCCGGTAAGAGCGATTCAGAAGTTTATGCAGATTTGTGATGCTTATGTTATGTCAGGCATTACACGCGAGCAACTGTATTGCCATATGTTTTCGTTCTTTCTGACCGGTAGAGCTGGTGAGTGTCTAGATAGGCAACCACCAAGGACAATCAACACATGGACATAACTTCAAACCGTATTCTTTAACCGTTTTTATCCGAAGAGTATGAGACTCAAAGACCAAAGCGAGCTTGCAAAGTTTTGTCAAGAGGATGGCGAAGAAGTAGGAGAAGCATGGACAACATTTCAACAGAAGTTAGCTAGATGTCCGCTCCATGGTTACACCCCGTCTCTACAGTTAGCAATATTCTATGAAGGTATCAACAGAGAAAGTAGATTGAAGGTAGATAACCTTGGGAAGGGAAATTTCGTGTCCATGGATCCTGCTGAAGCTACCAAGGTTTTCGAAAATATTATAGAACAAGAAAGGAGTTGGCCATCTTCGCGAGCTCCTATTACAAAAGCCCGAGGTACTCTTTGATTAGATGCAGAAACTGCAAACTCGGCTCAATTATCCGCATTAGAGAATCAAATCAAAGAACTTAAGCTTGAGATGCAGAGAAATTTAGCCGCAACAAATATAGTGCAAGAAGCACAAGGTTGTCCGCAATGTGGGGTTATGAATCATACATGGGAAGAGTGCGAAGGAAATCCACAATCTGTTTATTTCATATCCAACTGAGGAGGTTATCAATTTGGTAACAGGAATCATCCGGGTATGCAGTATTCAAATCCACAAGGGCCGCTAATCCTGGTCATTATCAACCACGTCCCCAGAATAACTCTTTCCAACCAAGAGGTCAGTATCAAAATCAATATCAGAATAGACCTGCTCCCCCACAACAACCTGTTCAAGATGCCTATACCGATTCGTTAGCTCAGAAAGCTCTACCACAGTATTCTCAAGAGGGAGCTGTGGATAATCAACAATTAATGAAATTTATGGATCTTATGACCACTAATATGCATTCCCAGAGAGAGAAGTTACGAGAACAAGAAGCTTCAATTCAGATTTTAGGTACTCAAGTAGTACAGATGAAAAAAGTTCTAACAAGCATTATGGAACAAAAAGAATTGAAGGCTATCGAAGGAGGTGATGGAAATGTTGGGTTCGAAGCTTGTAAGGCTATTTGCCTTGAAATTGAAGAAAAGAAGGAAGTACCACATGCTGCCGAAAGTACCGTGGAAGTTCGGAGTATTGAAGAAGAACCAACCAAGTCTAGCCCCGTGAACTCTAACTATTCTGAGAGTGAGGTGGAGGAAGATTCAAAAAAATCCGAATTTATACAGCTTCTGAAGGACATGCAAGAAGAGATTAGATCGGTTATGGAGTTCCAAGCTGAGCAAGCTAAAGATAAAGAGGAAGAAGCCTCAGAAGAACCAAGAATTGAAGTTGTACCTGCTAGGCAAGAAAAGAAAGAAGAAGAGAAGGTGGAATCGCCACCAGTTGTTCAAACGGTGTAATCAACTATTCCTGATACAAATCCGAAGGGTGACACTGAACTCAAGACATTTGTAGAGGCGTACACTCCTGAAAATATCAACGCCCAAATGCTTGAGATTGCAAAGAAAGGGCTTACACCGCAACAAGTTTTCACGCAAGTTATTCCAGAGAAAGAAGCGAGTGTAGAAGCCAAGAGAGAGAACTTGAGAGTCTCAAAAAGATGTGAAAAAGAGTTACCATTGAAGCTCAAAGATCCGCGAAGTTTTAATCTTCCTATTCAAATAAATGGTATGCTCAAGGTGAAAGCCATGTACGATGTGGGTTCAGGTGTGAATCTTATGCCTAAGTGCGTGTTCGAGAGCCTTGGACTTCACAGATCAGAGAAAGCTCCAGTGAAGTTGCAGTTTGCTGACAACTCAATTACCAATACATAGGGAACAGTGGAGGACGTCCTAGTCCGATCAGGTAATATCACCATCCCTACTGACTTTGTTATAATTGATTTCGATGCAGATAAGCAGGTTCAGAATCAAACTTGGACGACCTTTCATGGCCACCAGTCAAAGTGTCATCAACTTCCAAGAAGGGACCATCACCCTTCATGCTAAGAACGTATCCGAGACCTTATATGTCTTGGGTAAGAAACCAAGTAAGTTAGATCCCACTGTTCCTATCATCCACAATCTTTCACATCACAAAGTCCGCAAAGAGAAGATCCATGAAAAACGTATGGATACTGAGCCAAACATTGAGTTTGGGATTGGCTATGAAGTTCTATGGAAAGCTCACAACCGCGAAAATAGGCCACGAAGTTACAAAGACTCGTGGATGGGACCATTCATCGTCACTAAAGTTGTTTCAGCTAAGGTCATAGAAATCAGACCTAAAAAGTGGATCAAGCGCAGATTAGTTGACGTTCATAGACTAACTCGTTGTTGGGGAGGCTATATTCGCAAATCTTGATAGAGGTAACGTGTCTAACTTTAAAAGACGTTAAATAAAAGTGTTGTACGGGAGACAACCCACAATTTTTTATGTTTTTATGTTTTTAGTGTGTGTTTAGTTCAGTTGTTTTTAGTTGATATTGCATAATTGAGAAAGGTATTAGTGTTTTTGATGTTCAGGTGTTAGAGAAATCGAGTTTTGGGAGAAAAACGAATTTTTTAGGTATATTCAGACCATGCCACCGGCATGCCGGGCCCTACGGCCGGTAAGCCGGCGGTCAGAAAACTCGAGCACACGGGTAAAGCCACGTGTTCAAAGCAGAAGGTCGAAGTTCGAAGGACATCAGCACTGGCATGCCGGGCTATTCCTTCGGTACGCCGGCCAGGTCAAAAACCCGTGCCCACGGGTGTCGTCACGTGTTCAAGACAGAAACTTTATGTTTCGAGAGCTGATAGCACCGGCATGCCGGGCCCTATGGCCGGTATGCCGCCCCGACCAAAACTCGTGCCCACGTGTTCTCGCCTCGGGTATTTTGACGTAACTCGAGTTTCAAGCAGCTCCAGCACCGGCATGCCGGGCCCTACGGCCGGAATGCCGTCCGACGCCGCTGGAGAGAGAAAAAAGCTTCGTTTTTAGTTTATAAAGAAGAAGAGGTTGGTTGATACCGAATTTTCTAATCCTTAAGCCTCTCTTTGTTCTCCAAACCTCTCCCAACTCCATTGAAGTTTCATAAAACCTTCCCCAAACACCAAAACACTACCCAATCACCATTAAAGCACATCAAATCTTATCTCCACATAATTACAAAGGTGATTCAATCACCCAAATCTCACCAAAACACATTAACTTGAAGAATCAAAAGTTTAAATTTTCAAAATTCATCCTACAATTCCTTAGATTCATACCAATCCATCAAGAATTCATCTTACCCACATAGAGATTCATCATCAAAACACCTTTCCTAACCCAAATAAAGCTTGTTCAACCTATATTCAAGAGTTTCAATTTCAAGAGTTGTTAAAGCTTTGAGTTGGGGATCAATTGAGATGACTCAAAGAACAGAAACATTATCTAACAAGAGGGAGATGGATCTAATAGAAAGAATTAGAAGGATTAGTGCATACTAGCAAAACCTAACGTATAGTTCTCATCTCATATTTCTTCATATTTTTTTTATTGTCCTTAATTTTCATTAGGTTAATTAATATTCTCTCAATCACTCGTATATATTTTCTGTCTTTTAATTAATTACTTCCTACTCGTTATTTTGTTCATATAACACAATAAGTCCCTGAGATCGAATTCAACTTATCATTAGAACTTGCATACGTCCTGTAATACTGATGTCTCCCTAAATGTTCTAATTTATGCCCTTGGGAGACATCATTTTTGGTGTTTATTTGACTATTTAGATAGACTTTTGGTGCTAAAATGCAATAAATCGATTTTTCTCTTTTAATTCTAGTATTTTTCATTTATTAAACTTTTGCGCGTAATATGGGTTGTTTTGAGTGAAAATTTGTAGGTTTTGAATACTAGCTAGGAGAGGAACTAAAGAATAAAGTCAAAGATCGTGTAATGAAGTCAAAGCAAGAAGAAATATCCCAAAAGAATTGATAATTTGAAGCTGCAAATCTGGAAAGTTGATAAAGATTGCTAATTCCGAGCCATCTAAGTGTGGATTTAGCCTCTGACTTGTGAATAGAAAATGTTTCCCATTGAGTTACGGAACTTTAGAAACTGGAATGAGGTCAATCCGAGTTGAAAAGAGCCGTTTAGAGCTGATTTAGTGAAGGTGGTGCAGCAGTTACGGGATTTGGGCTTAATTAGTGGACTTGGGCTTTTCTAATTTTCATTTAACCCCTATGAAAAGCCCTACTTCTATTTTCACACACCTTTTTCAAAATTTTACATACGCTTAATAGTTAGACACCAGAGAAGAAGTTAGAGCAAGGAAGAGAAGAAGCAAGAGCTGGAGACTGTCTATATCTCCAATTCTCAGCCAATTCAACTCCGTAATTAGGTTCTTCTATTTTATTCTGTAAAACATTATGAACTCAATTAATTCTTTAGTTTTTGTCTTTTCAATTATTATGAGCTAAACTTAAATAGTGCTTGAGAACGCATAATGGGTTAATCCCAATTTGATTTTATTTCATGTGTTTGAATTTGAGATTTTTATAATTGAAATCAAATTGGGTAAATTGTATTTTTCATTAATTTGCTTTTATTTACTATGAATGATGTAATTAACCAATCATAGGACTTAGTATCTAGGCTATTCCATTTAGTGGCGAATGGATCACCTTGACGGGGGGTTTGGGTACAGAACTAATTAATGATTGTAGGATAGAAATTAGAGACTCTGACAGAACTAATTATGATTTGACCATTAGAATCCGGGATGATTAAGATTAGGTTTCATATAGCCATGACCACCTACATAGTGGTTATCTCGATTAGATATGAACACCACAGATTTTGAGTTGATTTGACACTCTTTCCAAGCATGATTATTAACACAACAATTAGAAAATTCAAACAAGTTGTACAACTTTCACTTTTTTCTGTCTATTCTGGAGTCCCTCCTTCACAATCATAATTATCTGTTTCACTTGGATCTGCAATATAGAAAATTTAATATTTATCACAGTCTCTCTATTAATATGTAATTGCGCTTGTGTTATTGGCCAACTTCTTTTAATTTTTAATATTTTCTTCGCTAAGTGCGTGGTTTGAATAGAATTCATTGTCACAAAACCACCATCATCAAAATTATGAACTCGTAATCTTAAACTCTTATCAAGTTCTTTCTAGAACATATATATATTCATCAAAAGGGTGTATCCAGGACTTTTGATGTATACATGAACAGGTATATCTAATCAATTGTTGCTCGATGTTTTTTTTTTGGACGCTTAATGCATTTCAATTATACCAGATTTCTAAAGCTATTAGCCAATTTCTAATCGAGAAAATTGAGAAAGTAGTGAATCAACGTTGTTTCCTCCTTTCTTTTGTACCCTGTGCCTGGCTTATTTCGCTAAGTTATCTGTTTGACCATTAAACCGTCTCGGAATATGCTTGAAAAAGACTGGATCTATCACCCTTGCCAGTCTTTTAATCCATTGTTGCTCGATGTTCTAATCTGGTAATACCACGGAAACAAAATCAAACATGAAAAACTTTCGTCAATCTTGGAGGCGAGTCTTTCAAAAGTACTATAAGTACACTTGTCAACTTAACAACGTGCCACTATTATACCAATCAGGCATTAGTGGCTTAGCTTAACTTGTGATTTATACTAATCACCAAGTTTGACGCTTCTATGACTTTTTCCTATTAGACAATGACGCTTCTATGACTAATAAGTATTACTCTAAATCGGCATCTTCCTTCCTACATATATTACTAGTGGAAAGGACACTTGTATTTCATGAGTTTTTTTTTTTTCCTCCTCAGATCTATTAACTTTGGATTTTTTTTTGTCCAATATAAATCGATCAAGAGTTATTACAACATTATGGAAGTTGGTTAATAATTCCTATTATATCATATACAAAATCTATTTTAAAATTATCTAATCTTTCCGTTTTCCTACATAATTTTGCTGCTGCATCCGCTATAGTGTTATGCTCTCTGTTTATATATATAACTTTTCAATCCAGAAATCTTTTAATCCATGTCCAAATTAATTCAATCAGTGGCTAAACTATATTAACTTTGGATTTCAATGCCCATACTTTCTCCAAACACCTCCGATATGGACCAATAGTCTCTCCTAACATTAATTATCATTTTTTTTGGTCGAAATCGAAAGATTAATTAAAACAAGTAGCAAATATTACAAAACAGATCATCAGCCAAGGCCTTGTTGATCAAAGTCCTTATTTATCAATATAGCTAATTGGGAAGGAGAAAAGTATCCTAAAGGCTAAACAAAGCTCTATAGAGCTTTTGTTTAGTCACTCAATCTGCAACTCTATTTCTTAACCTCCTTACAAAGGAGATCCTAAGTCTATGCTTGACTTTACAAAAGATAATGTTTTTGACAAGTAGTTTAGTTACACTATAAGTCTTACAATTAGTGTTAACTTGGTTAATTATACAAAAATTATCATTCTCTATAATTACACTTCCAGTAGGTACTTAGTAGCCATTCCACAAGTTGCTAGGATTCCCCTTCCTTCAGCTTCTGCTATAGAGTTTACTTTAATCTTTTTTGTCATTCCTTCAATTAATTTACCTATAGAATCCCTCACAACACACGCAAAAGTAGCAAGATTAGTATTTAAATTAATTGAAGTATCGCAATTAATCTTAAAGCAACCCTCATTTGGTGGTATCCAACTAATTACATTACCACTAGTTGTTGAGATATCTACATTCAAATCTGAATGTATAATATTAATATCCTCAATTTCATTAAAATGATTATTATCTCTATTTTTCTTTCTATTTATAGCCTCAGAGTTGTACTTATTGGCTAAGTTATAATCATCATTGGCTTTTAGAGCAATTTATAAAACAAGCAAAGGGTCAGGGACAGTGCCCTTAAACAAAAATTCATTTCTTGCCTTCCAAATAAACCAAGCAATCATAAAACTCATTTCAGTAATATCATGATCATATTATTTATATTCAGATTTAGCCAATCTCATGAATTGTATCCAATTCTGAACATTAAAGGAGAGTTCTGTATACGAGTTGTAACACAAGGGACTGGCTAACCAAATAGCTCTAGCCCATGAACAGTGGAATAAAAAATGTTCAACTGTTTCAATTTTTTCACAACATAAATCACACATGGGAGAGTCTACAACTCTTCTTTTAAACTTATTCTCATTTGTGGCATTTGCATTGTTGCAACATTTCCAAATGAATTTTTTTACTTTAGGCATAACTGAAGTTTTCCAAATCAATTTCCAATCATTTATATTCAATTCAAAGGATGAGTTTCCTCTTGTATTCTCTTTTATCTTAACCCCATCAAGTTGAGCCTTCCAAATCTTTTTATACGCTTCTTTAACTGTGACATCTCCAGAGATAGAGTTGTTCCAAGAAGGAACATCATCACAGTTAAAAGAATGTAGAAAAATGTCACATATGGTTGCTACAACTCTAGAAGGAAAGATTTCAAAGATAATATCCACATTCCAACCTCGTAAAACAGGTAAGATAAGTTCAGAAACAAATGTTAAGTTACAGTTTTGAGGCCTTGAAAGGCTTAGGTTATTAGGAATCCAATAATCATCCCATATTCAAACTTTCTCTCAAGATCCAATGGACCAGAAAATTTCATTTTGAAAGACCTTCCTACCCTCAATTAAGCTTCTCCAACCCCATGAGAAATTTCTACATAAAGTAGCTTGTCAAAATGAGGTGTCAGAAAAGTACTTGCCTATAAATACTTTGAAAAGTAGAGAATTTTCATTCAACATAAATTTCCAAGCATTGGATGCTAGTAAAGCGATATTTTGTGAGTGAAAATCCTTAAAACCTAGTCCTCCATCCTCCTTTGAATTCATAAGTGTTTGCCACTTAACCCAGTGACATCTACTTTCACTATTGTTATTCCAATAAAAATCAGAAATCAAAGAGGTGAGGTGTGATGTAATTTTCTTTGGGATTAACAACACATACATTATATAGCTTGGTATGGCTCCAATTATAGATTTAATAAGAACTTCCTTGCCACTCTTAGTAAGCATTTTGGTTTCCCGTTATCCATTCTTTTCAATATGATTTCCACAAGCCATTCAAGTGATTTCACTTTAGACTTTCCCCATGAAGATGGTATACCTAAGTACTTGCCAAGATCATTTAATTTACTCATTCTCAAAAGATTAGCAATCTTATTTTTAATCTCTCCAGGAGTATTAATGCTAAAAAGAATACCACTTTTGTTTAGATTGACTTTTTGTCTACTAGCAAAACAGTACTAATTGAGAGCTGCTGTGAAAATTTCAATATTATATTCACCAGCCTCAAGGAAAAAGAGGCTAGATTATTCATACACCTTTCCCACATATGATTTCTTGATCCACCACCTGGACACGAAGGTATAGTACGCACTAGATTCACCTGAGCAATTGTTCGGGCTTGTTCTTGTAGTTCTTCGAGTTGTTGGGACAATTCTTCGAGCTTCATAGATTCTGAAGTGTCTTCTTTTTCTGGTTCCCTTGGCCAACTTCTCTCATTCTCAAGAATTCTCTCCATACAAATTTTGGCTTCTTCAGGATCTAGCAACACAAAACCTTTGTTTCCTAACGAATCTGCTTTTGCCCTTGACTTGTTATTAAGTCCTCCATAAAACAAGGTTAAATAATATTCCGGCGATGATTTATTGTATGGACATCTCGCCTTCTTTTCATTAAATCGTAACCATGATTTACCCAAGCTTTCTCCGTCTTCCTGTATAAACTGTTCAAGCTCCAACATATCTTTTAATCGTCTACTGTCCGGATAGAATTGTTCTAGGAATCTTGCTTGAAGTTTATCCCAATCTGGAATGACATGAGGATATTGGGTATCGTACCAATAACTTGCACCTCCGGTCAAGAAGAACTGGAACATCACGTAATACACCTGCTCCCTAGTAACTCCTCTTACGATATAAGCATCACAGATTTGCATGAATTTCTGAATATATCGAATCAGATCTTGTTGTGCAACACCGCTAAATAGCCCATGAGTTGCAAATTGTGTTAAGATCCCTGGATCTGGCCCAAATTTAGCGGCTTGGATTTCCGGAGTGCGAATTCCGCGTGGTTGCACTCTAAATTCGATGGGTAACTCAAGTCTCCTTGGATTCTCCATCTGTAGCTATCTATAAAACAAAAACTAAAAGAAACAAAAAGCGTAAAATAGAACTAACTGAAATAAAAGCACAAGATATATGCACAAGGACTAACGATGTAGACCCCGACAGCGGTGCCAAAAACTTGGTGTGGCCTAGGGTGTGATAAAATATGATATAAATAAAGTGCAAATAAACACCCTAAGCTAGCACGGTTCTACAAGTATACAGATCGTATGCAAGTTTTAATAAATAAGTAAGATTCGTTTCGCAGAGACTACGAAAGTTAGGGGAATCTTATACAATAATCAAGTGCAAATACTAAAAGCTAGAATAAATAAAACACAGAAAAAGTAAAGACAAATAGATTTTTATTTGATTTTCAATTCACTAAATTAAACTAATAAAGTAAAGACAGAATATTAAATGAAAGAAAAGAAGTTAGTATGAGAGTTTAGCTTGAGTAAATAGCATGTAATCCCCACTAGTTTTGCCGTTCTAAACATGTAGGGTGAATTATGTAGTACTTCAATAATCGGTTCCAATTGCGCTAGGTAGTTTTAAATAGGGTTTACCTGTGTTAATAAGGAGTCCTAAGCAAACTGTTCCTGCAATTGGTAAAATAGCAATACACTAAACCATGGTGATTATCTAGTTAGGTTGATTTGTCAGATCTAAACCGTATTCTAGACGTTATGTGCTAAACATGTAATTAAACACCGTTGTCAATGGTGACCTAACTACTAGATGGTAATTCTATTTGATCGCGATCCACTAGAACATAGTATATAAATCCAAACACATAAACAGAGAATAAAAACAATAATTCAATTTAAAACATAGAATTCCCAAATTAGATAGATGTCAACCAAAACTAGGGTTCGTACATATATGCTAAAACTCAAGCTAATAGAAATTTAGTTCATACTAATGGAAGAAAAGAAAGAAATTACAAATTCAATGGTTGAAGATGACATTATTGATGAACAGCTCCTTCCAGACTTCTTTTCTTGTGTTGTAAGCTTCCTCTTGGCTTAGGGTTTCACCAAGGATGCTTTTCTAGTGTTAAGAGGCTGTATTTATAGTGTATAGGTTGACCTAATCGTTTTCTTGAAGGAAAAGGTAAATATTGGGCTCCTAGCCCAACTCAAATTCGTAGTCCAAAAACATGGAATCAGCCCCGTTTTTGTTTTGGTCCTAACAGCTTCAATACTCATCCGTTTGACGTGTAGGAGTAGTCGAAATTCATCGTCTCGGAAAGATCTTTAACTTTGCTCTTGAACGTTTCTCCAGATTTTTCACCAAGTGTAAGATATAAGCTGATGTGTGGTCGTAGGTGCAGAAATCCAGGATTAAGGCAGCTTTTCCATATTTTTATCTTTTACTTCCTTATCTTCAATTCCCATGTTTATCTTCTTTCCTTTAGCTCTTTGAACCAACTTGGACTCGAATTAATTACCATATATCTCTAAAGTTTCACACTAAATAAATAATTAAACCCAATATGCTCTAAAAATAATAAATAATCAATTCAAGACCCAAAATAGGAAAGTGTACTAAATCATGTGGAAATCGACCTATAAACTAATAAATACGCCTAAAATGATGTCTCGGAAATAGATTTTATCATCACAAATGAGGAGACATCAAGACCCCAAACTCAAAGTTGTATCGTCCCGATACAATAAAATTAAAGAACAGTAGGGTAGTTAAATAAACAAGAAGAAGAAGTCGGAGGAGAATAAGAACAAAACATAATGAATGATCCTAGAGCATAGTACCTAAAAAGTCTCATGTAGTAGTGCTCAAGAAATAATTCACAAGTATTCTTAATATACACATAATCAACAATCCATAAATTCAAGTCAAGATTAATTTCGCAATGCCAGAGGAGAAGTTGATACCTTAGTTCATGTTAATGGCTATAGGTTGTTCACAGGTCCTAATATAGAATCCAATGGTCCACTTACCTACTACCTAATAGCTCAATTGTTTCTCCACCAAGCGGTTAGAAATCCTAAGGTCTTTGGTTATAACTTGGCTTAGGGACGGTGTGGTATATTTGGATTAATGAAAAGTGAGCTTGGGCTCTCTCCTCACATTCCATCAACGAATCGCCCTAGAGCTTGAGTTTTCACTCGAAGATGTTCTCACTCAACCCAATTTTTGAGGCTTTTGATGTGCATCCCCAATAATCCCAAATAAAACCTTTAATGATGACATACAATTCCCACTTTGCCGGTCCGAATATATATTCTTTTCATATCAAATTTTTTCTTCTTTTGTATAGCTATGACTCTCTTTTTAATGTTGAGATATCACGCTATTTTTCATATATATATATATTCTTTCTTTTTATGCCCTTGTTGGCAATTTTAGCTCGTAGCTTCTTTTTCATTCACTATTACCCCGGCAAAGGGTTACAATAATAACTTTTTCATCATCAATAAAATCACAATTATAATTCCCAAATCCCAATGTTCCCTAATGATGAAACCCACCACCCCAAACTCAAGCTCTAAAAATGACTTGTTTCAGGTTTTGCGATTCGAGTGCGGGTCATATAGATAAGTCCTACAAACTAAGGGTATGGATTATAATGTGGTTAATAAAAGGCTCTAGAAACGCTCAGAGGGGCTAAGACGGATAAATAATAACAAATTCAAATAAAAGGGTGAGAAGGTCAAAAGGCTTCAAGTGGCTTCAATATGAAAGAACTGCCTTATTCATTTTTCTAACTACCGGATTTTGTTACTTTTTCACTAATAGTTCATCGATAAGCGGGTTTTCAACTAATTTCAAACCTCACGTTCTACAAACCAAATAACTCGTCCTTAGTTTCAACGTGAATTCTTAGCATTGCTCATTAACTTTTCTATCTTTTATCTCCTGTTTTCATACATGCATACTAAACATATTTATGACATCTTTCAAAAACATACTACTTACTATCATTGACCTAATTAAATTATGCTCAATAGATACATTCAACATATTCTATGCCTTAATTCAACCTAAAAACTTTAAATTTTATGCAAAAACAAAAAGGAAGATGAGGACAACGAATCCATACCCCTAACTCAAAAATGAGCCGTGTCCCCACGACTCGAAAAAGACTCAAGAAAGAAATAAAATTTAAAATTAAAACTAACTAAACTACTTGATGCATACAAGCTATTAAGAAAAAGAATTAGAGTGGCGTACCCGACTGGCCATAGAGATCCATTATGTCCTCCTCCTCCGAAGAAGATGGAGAAGAATAATTATCAATATCTCGGTCCATTGTTATATCTTCCAGCTGTGAATTAATCTGTGTAATTTCCACCCAAAGTTCTCTGTTTTATTCTTCTAAACGTTCAACTTCATGTTTTAATTTAAGAGCCCATGGGGGAATATCATAATCAACTTTAGAGGAAGAAGTAGAAGAACCTTGATCATGAATCTTCTTCTTTTTCGTAGGCCTTGCTGGTACAGACATTCTAGCAGTTGATTTCTTTGGTAGTGGTTGTGCTGGTGCCGTTTCTTTTAATTCTTCAGTATCCTCATCAAGGTTGATAGGATTTTCAATGGTGGCTCCAGGCAATTTCTTATTCTTCCCTAAGATGGTACACTTTCTCTTGTATTCCATAGCATCAGATCTATTAGTCATGTTGATTTACCCACAACTCAAGTTATACCAAAGATGAATTAAAAGTTTAAGAGAATTTGGTGTAGCTTGAAGTTGTTGCTTGGAATTAATGAAGGAGAAAGGTTTCTTGATGAATCTTGGAAGAAATCTTGAAAGCTTGATGTTCTTGATGGTGTTAAACAATGTAGTGTGATGAATTTGATGAAGAAATTGTGTTTATGGAGGATGGAGGAGAGAATTATTGATGTTGTTGTGTTAATTGTGGAGGTTTGTACAAGCTTCAAGGTGTATTTATAGTGTTTGGGTCTGAAAATTTCGTGTAGAGGAGGTTAGGGTTAAGTTTGATAAGGTAAGAGTTGGAATAGGAATAAAACTCTTCAAAACCGACCTAGTCCGGTGTACCGGACTGGTCATGCTGCTATTTTTTCAACTCTCGTCAAAAAACCCGAGTCTTCTATCCGTGGTCACGGGTTTTTCCTCCTGCGGTACACCGAACGTGAGGCGCGGTATACCGGACCTGACCCTCTTTGTTTTTAGAACTCTCGGCAAATAACCCGAGTCATCAACCCGTGGTCACGGGTTTTTCATGGCGCGGTACACCGGACATGAGGCGCGGTATACCGGACTGACCTGCGAATTTTTCCAAGTGTTTCCTTTTGACCCCAAACTCATTTCCTACACAATAACTCACTACTTTTCTCTCCCATTAGCTTGTAAACACAATTAAAAATCTACACTAACTTGAAATTATACAGTACAAAGCAATAAACTAATCTAAAAAGCAGTTAAAAACAAGGGGTGTCTCCCAAGAGCACTTTTGTTTAACGTCTTTGAGTTAGACGTGTACCTCAGGCTAATCGTTTTCTACGAGATGGATCGTCTCCTCTCGTCCAAAGTCTTCACTGTCATGGTATCTTTTCAAACGTTGGCCATTCACCATGAATGTTCTCTGCTCGGTTGGATGTTCAATTTCAATCGCTCTATGAGGTGTGACTTTCGTAACAATGTAAGGTCCTCCCCAACGGGATTTTAGCTTTCCTGGGTAGTTCGAAAATCGAGAGTTGTATAATAAAACCTTTTGTCCTCTCTCAAAATGCTTTGGACGGAGTCTCCTATCATGCCATCTCTTTGTTTTCTCCTTGTAGAGACGTGAATTTTCATAGGCAAGATAGCGAAATTCCTCAAACTCGTTTAATTGCATCAACCTTTGTTTCCCGGCCAGTTCTGGATCTAGATTCAGAGTTTTAATAGCCCAGAGGGCTCGAGCTTCAATTTCAATAGGTAGATGACACGCTTTGCCGTAGACCATGCGATATGGAGATGCCCCAACTGGTGTTTTAAATGCTGTTTTGTAAGCCCAGAGAGCATCATCTAGCTTTAATGACCAATCTATCCTCGTTTTGTTCACGGTCTTCTCAAGAATTGATTTGATTTCCCAGTTGGAAACTTCAGCTTGACCGTTAGTTTGTGGGTGATAACCGGTTGAAATGCGGTGTCTCACTCCAAAATTACGAAGAAGGTTTCTCAGTTGAGCATTGGTGAAATGGGTACCTTTATCACTGATGAGAACACGTGGCGTACCATGTCTTGAAAAGATATTTGTCTTTAAGAATTTTATCACTATTTGAGCATCGTTCTTTGGTGTTGCCACTGCTTCTACCCATTTTGTTACATAATCTACCGCAAGCAAAATATAAAGATTCACATGGGAAATAATGAAAGGTCCCATGAAATCTATACCCCATACATCAAAGATTTCGACTTCTAGAATATTGTTAAGCGGCATTGCGTCCCTTTTTGATATATTACCAGTGAACTGGTATCTTTGACATGACTGGACAAAACGGTGACAATCTCTGTGTAGGGTAGGCCAATAGAACCCGGATTGAAGAAATTTAGCTGCAGTTCTATCGCCTTTAAAGTGACCTCCATATGGTTAACTATGACAGCTTGCTATAATCTTATCAACTTCGCCTTCATGGACACATCTTCTAACTACTTGGTCACTACAAATTTTCCAGAGGTACGGTTCATCCCAATAGTATTGTTTAGCCTGGTGAGATAATCTTTGTCTTTGTTGTGGGTGGATATCCTTGGGGAATACACCACTCACAATGAGGTTGACTAGATCTGCATACCATGGCACAAACGCATCTTTAATAGCAAAAAGTTGTTCATCATGGAATACCTATTTAACCAATAATGGTTCCTTGTTCACATCAGATCCTTCGAGCCTTGATAAATGATCAGCAACTTGATTCTCGCATCCCTTTCGGTCTCGAATGTCTATGTCGAACTCTTGAAGCAACAGTACCCATCTAATAAGACGTGGCTTAGCGTCCTTTTTCTCCATAAGGCATCTGATAGCTGAATGGTCCGTGTATATAATAGTTTTCTTCCCAATCAGATAGGAATGGAATTCATCAAAAGCATATACCACGGCCAACATCTCTTTCTCCGTCACTGTATAGTTCATCTGGGCAGCGTTGAAAGTCTTACTTGCATAATAAATCGTGAGAAATAACTTGTCTTTCCTCTGCCCCAACACAACACCCATAGCGTGATCACTAGCATCGCACATAAGTTCAAACAGAGCTTTCTAATCAGGAGGTATAACAATAGGTGTAGAGATCAGTTTCTCCTTAATCGTAAAAAACGCTTGAAGACATTCGTCAGTAAAGTTAAAAGGAGTATCCTTTTCAAGCAAAGAATAAAGCGGTTTGGCGATCTTGGAGAAATCTTTAAAAAAATCTTCGGTAAAATCCTGCGTGACCCAAGAAACTTCTCACCCCTTTTACAGAAACTGGAGGTGGTAATGTTTTGATAACTTCAATTTTTGCACGATCAACCTCCATTCCCGCCTTCGAAACTTTATGTCCCAACACAATTCCCTCTTGAACCATGAAGTGGCATTTTTCCCAGTTAAGCACAAGATCTTTTTCTTTACATCTCACAAGAAATTTCTCAAGATTATTCAAACAATCATCAAAACTATCTCCGAACACCGAAAAATCATCCATAAAAACCTCCAAGTATTTATCAATCATGTCTCAAAATATAGCCATCATGCACCTCTGGAACGTGGCAGGTGCATTACATAAACCAAACAACATCCTTCTATAAGCAAAGGTGCCAAACGGACAAGTAAAATTTGTTTTTTTGTTGATCAAGGGGATCCACACAAATCTGATTATAACCCGAATATCCGTCAAGGAAACAATAATACTCTCTCCCTGCGAGTTTGTCTAACGTCTGATCAATGAATGGTAGCGGGAAGTGATCTTTCTTGATGGTATGGCTTCACCTTGATCATTAAGGATGGTAGTGATACCTTCTTTCTTTGGAACACATTGCACTGGACTAACCCAATCACTGCTGGCAATCGGATAGATTATTCATGCGTCTAACAACTTGATAACTTCCTTCCTCACCACTTCTTTCATAGCTGGCATGAGTCTTCTTTGTCCCACTATAGATCGCCCACCTTCGTTCTCAAGAATGATTTTGTGTTTGCAAACGGAAGGACTAATTCCCTTGATGTCAGCAATAGTCCATCCGATTGCTTCTTCGTTAGCGCGAAGTACATGAAGTAGCTTCTCCTCTTCAAGACCTGAAAGGTTAGCAAAAATAATAACAGGCAAAGTTTTGTTCGTACCTAGATATGCATAGCGTAGATGATCTGGAAGCGGTTTTTCATCGAGTACAGGTGGACATATTATGGATGGTTGCTTTATAAGTTCAATGTCACCTGATTCTCGAAGTAGTTCTCGTATATTTGATCCTAATGCAACAACTTCTTCAGGAGGAATCTCGTTTTCATCTTGTTATTCAAGTGTTAAGGCTTCGTCAAGATCATCATCTAAGCTTGCTTCATTGAAGACTTCTTGTGTAATTTTTCTGATGACATCTATTTTGAAACATTCATCTTTCGAGTTCGGTAACTTCATAGCCTTAAACACATTGAATCGTACTTGTTCGTCTTGTACCCTCATGACCAACTCACCATTCTCAACATCTATTAGTGTACGCCCCGTGGTTAAGAATGGTCTACCCAGGATAATTGGGACATTCTTATCCTCGTCGTAGTCAAGAATAATAAAATCACAAGGAAAAATAAAAGTACCAGCTTTAACTAATACATCTTCAATTTTACCTACTGGTCGGGAGAGAGAGCAATCCGCCATTTGTAATACCACAGATGTGGGTACTACCTTTCCTATGTTAAGCTTCTCGAACAGGGATCTTGGCATGAGATTGATACTCGCGCCTAAATCACATAATGCTTTCCCGGTCAAACTGTCTCCAATGCTAATGGGAATAGTAAAACTTTCGGGATCTTCTAGCTTCGGTGGTAACTTGTTTTGACAAATAGCACTACACTCCACAGGTAATCCAATTGTTTCCCCAGTTTCTATACTTCGTTTGTTAGAAAGAATGTCCTTCATGAATTTTAGATATTTCCGCATTCTTTTGAGAGCTTATACAAACGGCATATTAATCTCTAACTTGCTCACCATGTCAACGAACTTCTTGAATTCCAGGTCATTGTCCTTTTTTCTGACACGTGAAGGGTATGGTGGTGGAGGGCGTGTATTAAGTTCCACTGAGCTTTTCTTCTTTTCAGGTGTCTTAACTTGGACACTCTTTGGTTCAACTACCTCTTCTACTGTATCTTCTGTTGTTTCTTCTCCTCCCTTTTCTGGAATAGCGATTGGTTCTGGTTCTGGTCTTGGTGGAGATAGTTGTTTTCCACTTTGCAATTCAACTGCATGGAAAGAATCATCTCGAGGCACAATAGTATCACTTGGGAGTTGCCCTTTCGGCCTGTTTTGTAATGTACTCGCCATATGTGATAAAGTATGCTCGAGTTTCTTGATTACCTTTTGCTGGGCTTGAATTTTCTGTTGGCTATGACTCATATTGTTTTCAATTGCTTGCATAAATTTAGCCATACTCGAATTCAAGCTTAAGGTTTGTTCTTTCTTTGCTAGTTGCGTTGATTGTTTTGGTGGTTCTTGATAAGCTTTTTCAACAATGGGCGCTTTTTGATGAATAGGTTGTGGTGGATAGTAAGATTGAGGTTGGGGTTGATGATAAGTCTTTTGATTTCTGACCCAACTTCTTTGTTGTGGAGGTTGTTGATATTTAGCGTAGCCTTCTTGCGGATAATCATAACCATTAATATAATGATTATTTTGATGAGATATAGAAGACGCACATATGATTTTTTGATCCACAACTTGGACACGAAGGTATAGTACGCACTAGATTCACCTGAGCAATTGTTCGAGCTTGTTCTTGTAGTTCTTCGAGTTGTTGGGCCAATTCTTCGAGCTTCAGAGATTCTGAAGTGTCTTCTTTTTTGTGGTTCCCTTGGCTAACTTCTCTCATTCTCAAGAATTCTCTCCATACAAATTTCGGCTTCTTCAGGAGCTAGCAACACAAAACCTTTGTTTCCTAACGAACCTGCTTTTGCCCTTGACTTGTTATTAAGTCCTCCATTGAACAAGGTTAAATAATATTCCAGCGATGATTTATGGTATGGACATCTCGCTTTCTTTTCATTAAATCGTAACATGCTTTACCCACGCTTTCTCCGTCTTCCTGTATAAACTGTTCAAGCTCCAACATATCTTTTAATCGTCTACTGACCGGATATAATTGGTCTAGGAATCTTGCTTGAAGTTTATCCCAATCTGGAATGACATGAGGATATTGGGTATCGTACCAATTGCTTGCACCTCCGGTCAAGAAGAACTGGAACATCACGTAATACACCTGCTCCCTAGTCACTCCTCTTACGATATAAGCATCATAGATTTGCATGAATTTCTGAATATATCGGATCAGATCTTGTTGTGCAGCACCGCTAAATAGCCCATGAGTTGCAAATTGTGTTAACATCCCTGGATCTGGTCCAAATTTAACGGCTTGGATTTCCTGAGTGCAAATTACGCGTGGTTGCACTCTAAATTCGATGGGTAACTCAAGTCTCCTTGGATTCTCCATCTGTAGCTATCTATAAAACAAAAACTAAAAGAAACAAAAAGTCTAAAATAGAACTAACTGAAATAAAAGCACAAGATATATGCACAAGGACTAACGATGTAGTCCCCGGCAGCGGCGCCAAAAACTTAGTGTGGCCTAGGGTGTGATAAAATATGATATAAATAAATTGCAAATAAACACCCTAAGCTAGCACGATTCTGAAAGTATACAGATCGTATGCAAGTTTTAATTAATAAGTAAGATTCGTTCCACAGAGACTATGAAGGTTAGGGGAATCTTATGCAATAATCAAGTGCAAATACTAAAAGCTAGAATAAATGAAATGCAGAAAAAGTAAAGACAACGGTGACCTAACTACTAGATGGTAATTCTATATGGTAAAATAGCAATACACTAAACCATGGTGATTATCTAGTTAGGTTGATTTCTCAGATCTAAACCGTATTGTAGACGTTATGTGCTAAACATGTAATTAAACACCGTTGTCAATGGTGACCTAACTACTAGATGGTAATTCTATATGGTCGCGATCCACTAGAACACAGAATATAAATCCAAACGCATAAATAGAGAATAAAAACAATAATTCAATTTAAAACATAGAATTCCCAAATTAGATAGATGTCAACCAAAACTAGTGTTCATACATATATGCTAAAGCTCAAGCTAATAGAGATTTAGTTCATACTAATGGAAGAAAAGAAAGAAATTACAAATTCAAAGGTTGAAGATGACATTATTGATGAACAGCTCCTTCCAGACTTCTTTTCTTGTGTTGTAAGCTTCCTCTTGGCTTAGGGTTTCACCAAGGATGATTTTATAGTGTTAAGAGGCTGTATTTATAGTGTATAAGTTGACCTAATCATTTTCTTGAAGGAAAAGGTAAATATTGGGCTCCTAGCCCAACTAAAATTCGTAGCCCAAAAACATGGAATCAGCCCCGTTTTTGTTTTGGTCCTAACAGCTTCAATACGCATCCGTTTGACGCGTATGAGTAGTCGAAATTCATCATCTCGGAAAGATGTTTAACTTTGCTCTTGACCGGTTCTCCAGATTCCTCACCGATTTTAAGATATAAGCTGATGTGTGGTCGTAGTTGCAGAAATTCAGGATTAAGGCAGCTTTTCCTTTTCCATATTTTTAGCTTTTACTCCTTATCTTCAATTCCCATGTTTATCTTCTTTCCTTTAGCTCTTTGAACCAACTTGGACTCTAATTAATTACCATATATCTCTAAAGCTTCACAGTAAATAAATAATAAACCCAATATGCACTAAAAATAATAAATAATCAATTCGAGAACCAAAATAGGAAAGTGTACTAAATAATATGGAAATCGACCTATAAACTAATAAATACGCCTAAAATGATGTCTCGGAAATAGATTTTATTATCACAAATGAGGAGACATCAGTTATTAAGCAGAACAGATAAGGTGGCAAGGGGTCACCCTGCCTTAATCCTTTTTGTGGTGTATTAATATCAAAGAGCTCACCATTAATTTGTATCTTATATGATGCAGTTGAAATACAGTTATTAATCCACTCAAATCCCATTTCATTTAATAGATCAATTGAGAAATATCATTCCATATTTTCATATTCTTTAGACATAGCTGCTTTGATAGCAATGAAATATTTCTTAAAATTCCTCTTGTTTTTCAGAAAATGACTTACCTCTTGGGCAACTAAAATATTCTCAAAGATAGACCTTCTTGGAATAAAAGTTGTTTGTGTTTCAGAGATTATATTCCCCAAATAAGGTTGAAGTCTAGAGGTAAGAATTCTAGATATGACCTTATATATGAAATTAGCACAGCTTATAGGCCTAAATGAAGAAATCACATCAGGATTAGTGCATTTAGGAATCAAAGCAAGGATTGTATTATTAATATCTTGAAGTGATGTGCTATTAGCCATAAAATCTGAAACAAGCATGAAAAGATCAAGTTTAACCTCATTCCAAAATTTCTTGAAAAATTAACCACCAAATCCATCAGGACTAGGAGATTTATCACTTCCAAGGGCCCAAACTGCCTCCTTAAGTTCATCTAAATGTAAGGGTCTGATAAGTTGTTCATTCATATCTTTTGTAACAACCTTTCTAATCTTAGTGAGAATTGGGATGTAATCTCTTTTCCCACTAGTTTTATAAATACTATTGTAATGTGTTTTAATAACCTGTGTAATATCATCACTTTCAGTCACCCAATTGCATTCTTCATTTCTAATTCTAGAAATTCTATTAACATTTCTTTTAACCTTTGTACTCGCTTGGAAAAATTTAGTATTTCTATCCCCAAGTTTGAGCCATTTATTTTTTATCTCAAGGACCAATAAAGTTCTTCTTTTTCCAGTGATTTTCCAACTCTGAACTCAACGAATCAAATGCCAGCTTATTCACATCCGAGTATGGTACATTAAACAACTGGTCCATTTGTGCCAGGGTTTTTACAATCAGAATTCTATTGTTCATCACCCTCTTCCTGGCCCAAAGAGCAACATGTTTGCGAATATACTTTAATTTAAGGGAAATTCTAGTAACTGAGTTACAATGATTTAAAATACATGATTTCCATTTATCAATAATCATTTTACAGAACTCATCATTATGAATCCATCCTTTTTCCAAAACAAATATTCTTGATTTAGAATTAATATATTTACCAAATGCTAATAGAATTGGTGTATGATCAGACCCAGTAGGGGGAAGAACCTGACACCATGAGTTAGGAAAAACATCCATCAATTTTTCGCTTACAAGAATTCTATTTAATTTTTTCTTGATAAGCCGGTTGCCATTTCTCTTGTTTGACCAAGTGAAATTACATCCTTTGGCTTCAAGCTCAATTAGATTATTATGTGATATAAACTCATTAAAGAGATTCATGTTTCTTTTTATATAAGCCACCAAATTCTCCTCCAAGTTTTTTAGAAGGATACCTTATGAGATTAAAATTACCAATTACACACCACAAATCAGATATAAAAGGGACATTTGAAATTTTTTGTAAGAAATTTTCCTTGTCATTATCTGCTATATGGCCATAGATGAAGATAATCTCACATAAACCAAACCTATATCCCTCATAGGTGCAATGAATTAAGTTCTTATCTAAGCTTATAAGTTTAAATTTCTCAGAAATTTTGACAAATATTGCAAGACCTCCTGATAAACCTTCAGGATCAACATATGCAACTAAAGATAAATGAATTTTAGTGTAGAGAGAATTAAGATAATCAAATTTATGTTTTGTCTCAGAAAGGAAAAGTACCTCAATGTGGTGAGACTCAAAAATATCCACTAGGCTCGGCTCTGTCAAGGCCGTGCCAATGCCTTGACAGTTCCAAGCTTGTATCATTGGAGGTTTTGAGGTTGATTTGGGTCAACCTCGCAAACCACTTCAGTTTCAAGACATTCCAGTGAACCTTCCATATCCCAATTATTTATACCTTCAACATTGTTCCCTTGTTCAAGATCTGCCATCTCATCACCTCTTCCATTGTAAATGGAGTCGATAAGAGTTACAGGGACAAAAGAGTCATTCTCTTCTTCAGCGGGAAGGCCAAGATCAACCCTAACCTGCTTTGTTCTGCTTTTGTTCTTTTCTAAGGAGCCAAAACATATAGAATTATCCGAAATATGAGTGATGATAGGGTTAATCAAGAAATTTGGGCTATTATTTACTAATGGGCTAGCAGGCCCACATAGTTTATTTATCTCAGTTGGGCTAAGAGGCTTGACTTTTTATTTAAATGAGACTCCAGCAAGGCTTTTGTTACCCAAATTAACATTAGGTAATAAAAGAGAATTCCAATAATACGAACCCAAAAAGAGGTTTGTTCAAGCAAGTCAGGGTTCTTAACAACTTCATCATATTTCTGAACAAGAACGTGAAATCCAAAGATATGATAGGGTCTATTAAGCCACACAAGATCAAGATCATCTTGTTTTTCAAAATTTACAACACAGAGATTAGTACCTTTTTTCAATAGTGATTCTACCAGAGATTCCCCAATGTTGGATAATGATCTTTTTAAGGTAGTTAATATTAATGTTACCTGAAGCAATGATTCGAAGGAACAGTTTGGGTTCATCAAAGCACGCATAAATTTCGTCTTTGTTAGGAGAGAGAGTAAAATCATCTTCCATTCCATCTATCCCATCCTCTTTAAGGCCAGCCATAAATGCTGCTGAGAAAGAGACAGATAAAGACTAAAAGATTAAATTAAAATTCCACTCAAAAAACACTGAAATAGAGATTTTAATGAATTAAATGTTGGCAATAGAGAAGTAATGAGGTTAAATTTCATAGATCCCGACTAAAAAAACAAGGAAATAGTCAGTATTTAAGAAGGGAGGGAGGGGGAAAAGGCTAGGTTAGACCGAGAACGGAGGAGGGGAGGAGGAGGAAGGGCGGGGGAGGGGTTTTTGGGGAAAAATGTCAGAGATCATTTTGTTACAGTGTTTTATGAAGTCTTTTTGTTACAGTGTTTTAACTTATCATTTAACAAAACTACCTTTAAATCTTAGTTTTATAATTTATAATAATAAATAAAACTGTTCATCTTACTTTCTTTTCCTTCCATTGATTTTTTTTTACTTATTCTCAATTTCTTTTGAAACTCTAACTTCTCCTTCTTCATCATCTCTTATTCAATTCTTTTACATACCAAAAAAACCTATTAATCAAATTAGCATGTTACGAATAACCACTAAACTATAACAATTCTCTCTCTTAAACACGATGCCTTTCTCGTCTTTTTTCCATTAAACCCTAATTTCAATTTTCTTTCAATCAAAAATCTTTCTAAACGGTCGTTGATTTGGGATCCATCTTAACTTGGGTTTGTAATAGTTTGTTGGAATAGAATTGTCTTCAGATGGAGTCGTGTGGAGCACAGATTTTTCTTTTCTAAACTATATAGGATAAAAGAAGGGTTCTATCATAGTTACACAGATCTTTGTAGCATATTGGAGCACTAGCACGCAGACTGTAGTCTATAATTTAGGAGAGTGTTTGGATTCTAGTGAAAGGAAGAAGGAAGGAGGGTATCTGAGGCCTAGCACTCAAGGTGCTCGAAAAAATGCTAGACTGAAGAAAGAGCGTGGGAAAGGAAATCTAATGATGACCTACAATAAGAAGCAAACGTGTAAAGGTGATAACGAGGAGAATAGGCTAATAACATGGAATAGATAGCTCAGTTGCCATTGGAGATTTTGGGAACAATTAGAAAGAGGAAAGAGGAAGGAAATCCTTTCAATACACCAGGCATCGAGAAGAAGTTGCAGGTTACGATATTTTTTTTATTACTATAACTGTGTCTGGTGTAAACTGCAGGCTAGGAATAATCGTTATGCCACTCAAATTTACAAAAATTAGGAGGAAATGGAAAGCCTCACGAGACTGTGTAGTACTCAAGATACTGGGGGAAACCAATCATCATCTACTATTTAAGCAGCGTTTATTTTTTTGTCATATTTACCTCACTCTTTCCTTTCAACATCAGTATTCCACCAGTCAACTCAAGTAATTCTCACTGGAAAAAGTTCCTTTCCTGTCTTCCTTACCCTTACTACTAAACCTTACAATCTCCCTACCCACAACTACAAAAGCTATTTCATTTCAAAGGCAACTCGTGAATACCATGCACACCCTATAGTCCCTTTCAATGAACGCAATATAAGAAGATCGGGGGTTATTGATATTGGTACTAAGGCAAGGATAGCAGATAGTCTAAAAGAAGATATGGCAATCATCTTAAGAGTTGTTAGAAAAACTCCAATTCACGTGGCCGGATTGAGAAGAGCAGTTGAAGAAAGGTGGAACTTTCATGGACACTTCAGACTATCAGAACTCAAGAACAACGCTTTTAAGTTGGAAATCTTTAACGAACAAGACTTCAAAAAGATTTGGGATTCTAGACCAGCTATATTTTTCAAAACTCACTTGGAATGACTCTGTGGTCTCAAGAAATTGATTTTGAAGTTGTCAATACAGATTACTCTTCGGTTTGGGTTCAAATTAAAGGGTTGGCATTTAAACAAAACAATGTCAATACAGTTAGAACTTTACAAGTTTGCTTTGTTAAGATTGAAGCTATCGATCTTCCGGAGGTGACAACTATAGATTTTAAAGTCTTAAGGATTAGGGTTAAATTAAACATTAAACACCCCGTCCCTCCTGGTACGTACCTCTTACAAGAAGAAGGAGCGGGTTGGTTGGTTTTACCGTACGAAAATACGGGTTCACTATGCTTTAGGTGTGGAAGAGTTGGACACCAGTATGGATAATGCTCAGTTAAAGGAGTGAAGATCATTGAAGATATTGATGAAAGGAGGAAAAGTAGCTAGAGCATCGACAACGTTGCAAAATTTCCTCCTTTTAATCCTCTCTATGGTCTAATGATAAACTTGGATGGTAAATTTGTTACTTGTAGTTTTAACAAAAAACGTGAGATGGATATTGCAGGTAAAAATAAAAAGACAACAACTGGAGGGCAAGGTGGCATTTTATTTCAATATAATCAAAATATGGACCTGAGCAAATACAACTATACTATTACAAGGGTAAGTGAAGTGAGGAATAGAGATAAAGAGCTAGAAGAAGAGAGAGAAAGCGAAGAGCGTGATTAGATTGATTGGAAGAAACAAGTACAGGAGCTCATACATGAACTTAATGAGTCAACTCGAAGTATTGAGGAGTTTAAGAGTAGAATGGGCGCTAAAGAGAAGAACAGTGCTAATAGAAGAGCCCCACCCCTTCAAACTGGCTTTGAAGTTGGTCGTAGCTCAAAGACAGACAAAGCGAAATGAAAAGTTCAATTAACCATTGATAGTTCCTCAAGCTTTGAAGGTGTGGGTGATAAAAAAACAAAAGCCAAGAGAAGGAGAGAGATGAGGAACACAGAGGGGGTGGGGAGAAACTATACCTATTGAAAAGGTTGTAATCGATGGGAATTTTAAAAGATGAGAGTTGTGGATAACAATACGAGTTTTGTTGATGAAAATAAATATAGATTATTAGAAAATGAAAATGGTGAAGAGGGGGAGAACAAAGCGTATGAGGAACAAAAAGACTACTTAAAGATTATTGACGAGTTTGACTCGCAAATGGAACCAGAGGAGGAGGAAGTGGGAAGTATTAATGCTGAAGGTCATTATTATAGCAAGGAATGCGAGGGGAGAGATGATGGTAATAATATGAACTTTATATATGTTTACGATAAAGAGGAAGAGATGAATTTCAATGTCTCACATAAGGGAAGCGGCTAATCCTATGGAAAAGCCGCGGATGTTGAATGAGTCTTTTTTTTTGGAACTGTTAGGGGATTCATGCCCCTCTGACAGTCTCACAGTGGGGGAGCAATGGTGACGCGGTTTAAACCATCTTTGGCGATTTTTCGTGAAACTATGTTGAGGGAGGTAGACTCCGAAGACATAGTTAGAAGGCTGGGTTTTGGAAAGAATATTTTTGTCGACCCTACTGGAAACGCGTTTCATTCAGGGGGTTTTATGATTTTGTGGCATCCTTTTGTTTGTTCTTTCTATGTTGTCCTTAAAATTAATGAACTGTTGTTTTGCTATTACCTTATCTGTATTAATGCCCCTAATGAATCTAATGATAGAAAACAAATCTGGGACGAAATATTTGAGTGGGGCAAAGATATTATAAAACCTTGGGTTATTTTGGGAGACTTCAATGATATCTTTAATATGAATGAAAAATACAGTTTTAATCCCGCTGATATTAACCATATTAATGAGTTCAAAAAATTTACATATACTAATTTTATACTAGATATTAAGATTAACAATTGTTTTTTCACTTGGTCTAACATGATGGCCGGTAAAAAACATATCAAAACAAGAATAGACAGAGTTTTGGCTACATACGAATGGATAAATCAGTTCCCGAGAGCACAAGAATTCGTGCCTCTGGCAATCGGTTCTGATCACTCTCCTCTTATTCTCACCATTGATGTTAATATGGAAAACTATGCCAAGCAATTTAAATTTGAAACCCATTGGCTCGATAACGAGAATTGTAGACCAGGCATAGAAAAAGGATGGAGAATTCGAGATATTCAACCTATCAAGAAAAAATTTATTAGTAAGAGAGATAATACTATTAGAGGATTAAAAAAATGGAGTAAAGAAACGTTTAAGAATCATGAGATTGAAATCAAAAGGCTACAAGAAAGATTAATAAATATAAACAATGGAATCCTATCAGAAGACTTAATTAAAGAAGAGCAAGATATTAAGGAAAAAATTAAATACGAATATGCTTGTGAGGAAAAATATTGGGGAGACAGAGCGTGGCAAAATTGGTTGATTTACAGAGACAAAAATACAATTTTTTTTCATATGGTGACCATTCAAAGAAGGAAAATCAATAGAGTAACAAGGATATAGAATGAACAAGGAATATGGGAGGATGATGCAGATGAAATCAAAGAAAGTTTCAAAGTGTATTACGAAAAATTATCTAAGAAAGAACCAACTAATGAAGGAGTTATGGGGGAGGCTTTTAAATACATAACCCTTAAAGTGGATGATCTTATAAATAATGAACTTACTAAGGAACCTAGTATGGAAGAGATAGAAAGGGCAGTTTGAGAATTATCTGCCTCAAAAGCTCCAGGGCCTGATGGATTAAATGGGAAATTCTGTAGAGAATTCTAGGATATTACTAAGCAAGATGTCTTCAGAGTAGTAAGTGGTTTTTTTATTAATAACAACAGTTTGGAAGGATTAAATGATACTCTCATCACCTTATTCCCAAGGGTGATACTCAGGAGGGTCTTGGGGTTTTAGACCTATCTTGTGTGTTAATTTCATCTATAAAGTCATTTCAAAATTTTTAGCCAATAGATTGTAGGGGATGATGAATTAAATTGTATCTCAAACACAGTCAGCGTTTATTAAAGGACGGGCAATACATGATAATATATTGATAGTACAAGAGATATCCTTTTTTATAGGTAGGAAGAGGGAAAAAATGGCAGCAATAAAAATTGATATGGCTAAAGCATATGATCATGTAAGTTGGAATTTCTTACTTCTTGTCCTTGATAAATTAGGTTTTTGTGATAAGTGGATTAGGTGGATGATGTCTCCTCATTTGTGATAATAAAATCTATTTCCGAGACATCATTTTAGGCGTATTTATTAGTTTATAGGTCGATTTTCGCATGATTTAGTGTACTTTCCTATTTTGGGTCTTGAATTGATTATTTATTATTTTTAGAGCATATTGGGTTTAATTATTTATTTAGTGTGAAGCTTTAGAGATATATGGTAATTAATTAGAGTCCAAGTTGGTTCCAAGATCTAAAGGAAAGAAGATAAACATGGAAATTGAAGATAAGGAAGTAAAAGCTAAAAATATGGAAAAGGAAAAGCTGCCTTAAATCTGAATTCCATCACCTACGACCACAAATTAGCTTATATCTCAAAATCAGTGAGAAATTTGGAGAAACGGTCAAGAGAAAAGTTAAAGATCTTCCGAGACGATGAATTTCGACTACTCATACGCGTCAAACGGATAAGTATTAAAGGTGTTATGAGCAAAACAAAAATGGGGCTGATTCCATGTTTTTTGGCTACGAATTTGAGTTGGGCTTGGAGTCCAATACTTACCTTCTCCTTCAAGAAAACTAATTAGGTCTTCCTATACAATATAAATACAACCTGTTATCATTAGAAAAATCATCCTTGGCAAAAAGTTAAGCCAAGAGGAAGCTTACAACACAAGAAAAGAAGTCTGGAAGGAGCTGTTCATCAATAATGTCATCTTCAACCTTTCAATTTGTAATTTCTTTCTTTTCTTCCATTAGTATGAACTAAATTTCTATTAGCTTGAGTTTTAGCATATATGTCTGAACCCTAGTTTTGGTTGACATCTATCTAATTTGGGAATTCTATGTTTTAAATTGAATTATTGTTTTTATTCTCTGTTTATGTGTTTGGATTTATATTCTGTGTTCTTGTGGATCGCGACCATATATAATTACCATCTAGTAGTTAGGTCACCATTGACAACGGTGTTTAATTACATGTTTAGCACATAACGTCTAGTGTACGGTTTAGATCTGAAAAATCAACCTAACTAGATAATCACCATGGTTTAGTATATTGCTATTTAACCAATTGCAGGAATAGTTTGCTTAGGACTCCTTATTGACACATGTAAACCCTATTTAAAACTATCTAGAGCAATTGGAACCGATGATTGAAATACTGCATAATTCACCCTTACATGTTTAGAATGGCAAAACTAGCGGGGATTACATGTTATTTACTCAAGCTAAACTCTCATACTAACTTCTTCTCTTGCATTTAATTTTCTGTCTTTACTTTATTAGTTTAATTTAGTTAATTGAAAACCAAATAAAAATCTATTTGTCTTTTATTTATTTGCTTTTTATTTGTTCTAGCTATGAATATTTGCACTCGATCATTGCATAAGATTCCCCTAACCTTCGTAGTCTCTGCGGAACGAATCTTACTTATTTATTAAAACTTGCATACGATCTGTATACTTGCAGAACCGTGCTCAGCCTAGGGTGTTTATTTGCGTTTATTATCACACCTTAGGCGACACCAGTCGAACAGAATCTGTGTTGCTTTTGTCTCTTTTAATATTAATCTTAATGGAGAAAGACTTCCGAGTTTCAGACCTCATAGAGGTTTGAGACAGGGATACCCTTTATCCCCTTTTCTTTTCTCTATTATGACTGAAGCACTTATTAGTAGCATGGAACATTATACTAATATTAATCTTATTATAGGTATACATATTAATCGGAATCGTCTGGAAATCTCGCATCAACTGTTTGTGGATGATTCTTTATTTTTTATAACTATAGATGGAACAAATCTACAAAAATTTAATGAATGTTTGGACATATATTGTGAAGGGTTGGGTCAATAAAAACTTCAATAAGTCAGCAATGATATTTAGTAAAGATACTCCTCAGGAAATTAAAGAAGCGGTAAGTGGCAAGTTGGGATCAGGGAAACAAGTGATTTGGGCAACTATCTAGGAATTCCGTCATGTCACAAAAGATCTAAAGTGGAAACTTTAGAGTGGATAACAAAGAAGCTATTTAAATATACAGAAGGATGGAAAGCAAAACTATTATATGAAGGAGGGAAAGAAGTTTTTATTAGGGTCATCCTACAAGCTATTCCTAATTATTATATGTCTATATTTCCGATTCTGATTTCTTTTTGTAAAAAACTAATATATGCTATTTCTAACTTTTGATGGAACTCAGGAGAACGAAATAGGATACACTGGATTGCTTGGGAAAAGATAGCTATGGGGAAGTTGATCGGAGGTTTAGGTTTCAAGGATCTAAAGAAAATTAATACATAGTTACTAGCAACACAAGCTTGGAGGATAATGGAGAAACCTGATACATTAGCATCAAGGTTATTAAAGGGGATTTATTATCATAATAAAAATTCTACACATAATACTAAGACAAAGTTGAACTTGGAGCTGGACGAGCTTAATGGAAGGGATAGATTTCCTAGAACCATATGGAATCTTCCAAATAGGTAATGGTGAAAACATTGACATATGGGAGGATAGGTGGATTGATACCCAATGGAAACTGGAAAGACCAAAAAATTGCGACATAAACTAGGTATCACAACTCCTCTATCCCCACACGAATATTTGGAATAGGGAGGTCATAGATAATATTTTCCCTGCTCCAATTATTTCGTCTATTGTTCGAATTCAGATCATTGACAATAATAACATTGATAAATATATCTAGCCTTTTACCAAAGATGGAAAGTATAATACGAAAACGGGTTATAAGAAATTAGTTGAGAAAGTTGAAATAAATGGACCACAAACCACGGAGACTCCTATAAACTGCAATTCTAAGCTTTGGAATATGATATGGAAATCTAAAATACCTAAAAAATCAGATTGTTTGTGTGGAAAGTATGTAATAATGCTATTCCTACAAAAAATAATTTATATAGGAGGAAATTTGCTGATACGAATAAATGTGTATGGGGATGCTATGATATCGATACAGTTGAACATTTACTTTTATCATTTGCTATAATTAAACAGATATGGGCGGGAACATCTTTACAAATTAAAATTGAAGAAAATGAAAAGATTTTGGCAACAGATTGGATAATAAAAGTCGTTGAAGAATTTAAAAAGGAAGGCTGGGAAGAAAGAACATTTATAGATTATTTGATGATAAATATGTGGTACATCTGGAAAGGAAAAATGAAGTCTTTGCATGAGGATGAAAGGATAGTGGTGGGGCCTAGGGTGTGATAAAATATAATATAAATAAAGTGCAAATAAACACCCTAGACTGAGCACGGTTCTGCAAGTATACAGATCGTGTGCAAGTTTTAATGATTAAGTAAGATTCATTCCGCAGAGACTACGAAGGTTAGGGGAATCTTATGCAATAATCAAGTGCAAATATTTAAAAGCTAGAACAAATAAAACGCAGAAAAAGTAAAGACAAATAGATTTTTATTTGGTTTTCAATTAAACTACTAAATTAAAGACAGAAATTTAAATGCAAGAGAAGAAGTAGTATGAGAATATAGCTTGAGTCAATAGCATGTAATCCCCACTAGTTTTTCCGTTCTAAACATGTAAGGGTGAATTATGTAATATTTCAATAATCAGTTCCAATTGCGTTAGGTAGTTTTAAATAGGATTCACCTGTGTCAATAAGGAGTCCTAAGCAAACTGTTCCTGCAATTGGTAAATAGCAATACACTGTTCCTGTGTCAATAAGAAGCTATTTAAATATACACTAAACCATATTATCTCAGGTCTGAAAAAGATGCAACAATAATGAAAAGTCGCTTCCTGAAAAGGCTCCTAAAGAATAATCTTGCCTTAATCTGAAGTATCACAAAAAATTTGGTTGTCCAGATTTAAAAGACAATATTTAAATTATGACTATTTTTCATATTTAAAAACCAATGCGATTTTGTTAAGTTGTGAGTTTTGGAATTGTTCTCATACGGTTGATGCCAACTATAGTAATAGTATTTCACATAATTTCTCATATCTCGGTTTTAATGTAGTAAAAATATAGTGTAGGTGGTGTTGTATTTTATTTGTATAAATCAATAAAACAATATAAAACTAATGCAGAAGTAAAATAAAAATAAATAAATAACTTTACTTGTCGAGACTCGGATTTGATCCAATGTCTTTAAGGTATTTATGCCACGTATCGGTATCTTATGTTTGTTGGATTCAACCTCCAGGATACAACGACAAAATTATTCAAAAGATATTGACACACGAATTCTTACAAATTTCAACGAACTTAATAAAACAGTTAATTTTCTATCTTTCTTTTATGATTTTTAATGTTTAATGCTTTAAAAAATTGAATGAAGAGAATATTTGAGTTGGTCAACTATTTATAGAAAATGAAAAGGTGGCTTAGTAAAGAGTTGTGATGTTTTATTTGAAGACACTTTGTATTAAATATAATTTACAACGTTTACTTAACAAAGACCAAAGTTTGGGTTGGTCCAGATGGTAGAGCCTAATGCCCAAAAGCCCATTAAGCTTGGTAGTCCAGGTTTGAACCCCACCACCTTTTTACATGTAGAATAAATGTATACCATCTAATCAAACACGGCTTTGCATATTTCTTCTCCATAAGGTATTTGATCGCTAAATGATCTTTATAAACAACTATTTTTTCCCCAAGAAGATAGGAACAAAACTTGTCAAATGCATGCACAACAGCTAGTAATTCCTTCTCAGTTACGATGTAATTAATCTGAGCACTTGTGAAGGTCTTACTAGCATAGTAAATGGAATGAAATACCTTATCTTTTCTCTAACCCAAAACAACACCCATAGCAAGATCACTAGCATCACCCATAACTTCAAACAGAATATTCTAATTAGGAGGGAGGAAAATCGGTCCAGATATGAGTTTCTCCTTTACCTCCTTGAATGCCTCAATGCAAGTTCCATCAAAAAGGAATTTGGTGTCCTTCTCGAGTAGTTTACACAACGGCTTAGCAATTTTAGAGAAATCTTTGATGAAACGGCGGTAAAACCGAGCATCACCCAAGAAACTTCTCACCCTTTATACAGAAATGGGAGGTGGAAGAGTCTTGATTACCTCAATTTTAGCACGATCAACTTCTGATGCTGAACTCGAAACCTTATGCCCTGTCACTATTCCCTCACAAACCATAAAGTGACACTTTTCCTAATTTAAAACCAAGTTGGATTCCTTGCATCTAATTAACACCTTTTATAGATTCTACAAACAATCATCAAAGTTTTCACCAAACAGAAAAGTCATCCATAAATACCTCAATAAATTGATCAATTATGTCCCAGAAGATTACCATCATACATCTCTGGAAAGTAGCAGGTGCTTTCATAGTCCGAATGGCATCCTTCAGAAGGCAAAGGTACTAAAAGGTCATGTAAAAGTCATCTTATGTTGGTCTTTCAGATCTACGCATATCACAATAATATTCTCTTCCGGTTAGCTTATCCAACATCTGATCTATGAATGGAAGAGAAAAATGATATTTTCTGGTGGCTTTGTTCAATTTATGATAATCCATACACACTCTCAAACCAACAACGGTTCTCGAGGGTATGGCTGCATTCTAATCATTCAGGATAGTAGTGTTACCGCCCTTCTTTGGTACGCATTGAACTTGTCTCAACCACTCACTACTAGCTATGAGAAAGATAATTCCCGCATCTAGTAGTTTGATTACTTCTTTCTTAACCACCTCCTTCATTATTGGCATCAATCTCCTTGTCCTTCAATTGAGTGCATTGTCATCTTTTAGAATAATGTTGTGTTGGAAAATGGTAGGACTAATACCTTTGATATCAGTAATAGTCCATCCAATTGCCTCTTTATTAGCTCGTTGTACATGCAATTGTTTATCTTCTTGAGGACCTGTTAAAGTAGCTGAAACAATAACAAGTAAAGTATTGTTAATTCCTAAATAAGAATACCTCAAGTGTGACGGAAGGGGATTTTCTTCTAATTGTGGAGGAGATTCAATAGATGGCTTCTTTTGAGGAACAATCTCCCCCTATTCTCTCACTGGTTCATATGCTAGATGCCTGTACTTTGGATTTTCAGAGTTTAGAGCTGCCACTGTTTCGGAAAGCTCTTCCATCATCTCCAGTAAGTCAAGTGTTAGGGTAGCATGCAATATATCATCAAAATTCATATCATTAAATACTTCTTGCGTGGCTCGATCAATTGCATCCACCCGGAAGCATTCCTCCTTGGAATCCGGAAACTTCATTACCCTAAACACGTTGAGCTTTACCTCCTCATCTTGAATACGCATGATTAATTCTCCATTCTCTACATCAATAAGAGTACACCCCATGGTTAGGAATGGTCTTCGCAAAATAACGGGGACATTCCTATCCGCGTCGTAGTCAAGTATAACAAATTCAACAGGAAAAATTAAATTATCTGCCTTGACGAGGACATATTCTATTCTTCCCTCTGGATGTGCGAGGGGTCTATCAGTCATTTGCAAGACCATATAGGCCGGTCATGCGTTTCCTATCTTCAACTTCTCAAAAATTGATCTAGGCATGAGATTAATACTCGCACCCAAATCACACAAAGTTTCCCCTTGCCACTCATCACCAATAGAGATTGTAATAGTAAAACTCCCAGGATCAAGTAATTTCGATGGAAACTTACTCTGACATATCGCACTACATTCTTCTGTAAAATCTATCATTTCATTCTCAAGATATGGGCGTTTGTTGGTGATAGCTCTTTTCAAGAATTTCAAATATTTCGGTACATATTTGATAGCATCTAAGAACTGTACATTAATGTTAAAATTACGCACCACATTCATGAATCTCTTATATTCAGCCATATCTCCTTTCTTCTGAACTCTTGAGGAGAAAGGTGGAGGAGGACGATTCTCTTCCACTAGTAAACATCTTTCTTCTTTGGCTTTTCTAGAATTTTCTCAACTTCCTCCTCAACTACTCCTGGTTAACCTTCTTTCTTCACCACATCCTTTACAATTTTCATCTTCATAGTTGTTTCTTTTTCTTTCATAACGGGAAAAGGTGGTGGTGGTGGTAGCATCTTACCAATTCTGAGTGGTATAGCATTACAATCTTCTCTATGTTTTGGATTTTTAGCGTCACTTGGTAATTGCCTTTGTGGATGCTGATTTAGCTGTTTTTCCATCTAAGCTACTTGATTTTCTAACATTTTAAATGCTGCGGTAGAAGATTGTTTCTCTTGTTGCGTTTTCGCTGTCATGGCGATTAGTGTTTGTAAAGTTTGTTGAACATCAACGCACCTTCTTGAGGTTGAGCAGGTAGAGATTTTCAATTCATAGTACGGTATAGGTATCTTGAGGATGTTGTCTCTAGGCTTGATTTCCATAATTTTGTCCCACTTGGTAATTATTCTGTGGTCTTTGTTGAAAGTTATTTCCTTGGGGTCGTGGTTGATATGCATAAGTACGATTTTCTGCCCCGTTCAGATTCGAATATTGGAAACTCGGATGGTTTTCGTTTAGCTGATAACCTTGACCACCTGAATTATAGTTCCCTCGGTTGGAAACCAACATCACAGACTCTGGTTTGCTTTGGCAACTTTCCCAATCATGATCTTGTACACCACAATTTGAACATCCATAAATATCTTGTGTGACATTCACATCAACTCTTTTACTTGAAAAACCTTCTTTAACAACTAAAGTGAGATGTTTCAATTGTTGCTCAAGTGTGTTCTTTAATTTATTCTCTAACAAATAGAATTTCTCACCAATTCTAACACCGCTATCTCAATGACCTGTACCTTGGGTAGCTGCTCTCACGGTACTCCAAACCATCTCAGTCACCACTGTTTTGTTCAATATTATTTAAGCATGAGCTGGTATTACCTGTAAAAATCCTCCACCACATAGCAAGTCTAGGTCTTTTCTTGAACGTCCTTCAAGGCCTTTATAAAAAATTGACATCTGTTGCTCTTCTGAAAGACCATGTTTTAGAACATTTCTCAAACAAGTACAACAAATACCTATGGACTCACCGTGATCTTGTTCAAATGATGTAGACTCGATTTATGCATTCAATCTCATATTCCTTAGATAGTAACAGTCAAAGAACGCTGTTTGTAGCTCATCCCAATTATTGACCGTAATTGGTTGTTGTTGATCATGCCATTCACTCGCTGCGTCTATTACGAAGAATCTGAAATTTGCAAAGTACTTTTGTTCTCTTGTTACACCTTGCGTTACATACGCATCACATATTTGCATGAAATTCTATACTGCACGAATCGGGTCTTCTCCAGCCACTCCTCGAAAATTTCCAAAGTCTCGGAATTGGTTTAGCATACCCGGATCGGGTCTGTATCTTGCAACATTAATATCTTGAGGGACAACAACAGTAGCAGGAGCGCGATATGGGATTTGTTCAAGAACCTTGCACGAACCAAGGATCGTATCGGAGTTGAGCTTGTCCTTTAGGTGGAGGAGGAATTCTTTGATTTTGATTGTTCTGAACTTGAGAGTCATGGATTATTGGGATTCCCTCATTATCCAATTCCACCTGAAGATCATTAATATTGTTGTTTACTGCGGCCATTTCCTTTTCTCTTGCTAGTATTTCTTCCTTCTCTCTTTTGTTTTTAATTCAAAATAATCGCTCAGTATTTGAGAGCATGCACCAAATATGTAAACCTAAGAAAGACAAAACAAAAGCGTAAAAATAAAAAATAAAATAACAATGAAACTACTTAAGGATTAACACCGGGGTCACAAGCTACCGTCCCCGGCAGCGGCGCCAAAAACTTGGTGTCTCCTGGAGTGTGATAAAATCAACACCCCTAAAGAGAGGGACACTAACGAAAAGTTTACGGGTCGTTCTAAGTAATGTATAAATATGAGGGATTTCGTTCTCATGGACGGATAGATATGACAATGGTGTTTATCAAATAAGTAAAAATTATTGTAAATAACGAAATGGAAATAAATAGATATTTGTTTTGGTTTTGAATTATAACTATGAGATGCAATAAAATAAATTACGAAATAATTAACTGAAATCAAATACTGAGAGTAAAGATTTGGATGCAAATATGAGATATGTACTTGAGTCTCGCAAGGGATCTACCTAAGTTCATACAACTAATGTCTCTGTTTAAGTGCTAAACTGTTATTTGTGTATTAGTCGGGACTCTAATATCTCCTAGCCCCCTGTCAGGTGGGCCTAGGAGCTATCTTAAAGTACTATAAACCCCTCCCGGGTGATTATATATACTGTCGGACGTGAAGTCTCTTACCTCATGGCTATGTGCTTAGTCAAGCCTATCGGACAATAACAGAAACCACACGTCTATTACCCATGTCTCTAATTAAACCCCCATGTCCGATGATCACTTCTCACATAGTGAATAGCCTAATTACTCAAACCTATTTCTAATTGATTAGAATAAAAATTAGTAAACAAGCATACGGTAATAGTCAATAAAAAATACCCAACTTAGGTTAAATTATAAAATCCTTAATTCGGAAAAACATTAATTGCATAAAGTAGGGTTTAACCCATTATTGAGATTCTCAAGCACTAAATGTTTAGCTCATATTTAAACTAAAAACTGAAAATAAAATAAAAGCATTCATTATCCTAAATTATAGAAATAAGATAAATAACCTAATTAAGGTGTTGGATTGAGTTGTCGTTGGAAGAATAGGATATCTCCAGCTCTTTCTCTCTCTTCTGCCTTTTTGCTCTGATTTTGACTTTGAAAATAATGAAGCGTCCTAAAAAATGAGCTCTAAAAGGCTATTTATACTTACTAAATCGGATTGGGCTTTTTAATTAATAATATTAAGTCAAATGATAAAAAGCACAAGTCCAAATTAGTGAATCCCATAATTGTTGTACATCCTTTAGTAAAATAGTCGTAACTTTTGCGTCTCTCGTCGAAATCACCTGATTCCAGTCCTCAATTCGCGTTACTCAGAGGCGAAATTTTCTTATTTGAATCTCCAGACCTAAATCAGTTATGATGTGGCTTGAAATCAGCAATTAGTAACAAATATTCAGGATTTCATATCTTTTCGTCAAATCTATGAGTGATACTTTCTCTCTTTTAACCTCTCCGCTTGATCTAATACTTGAATCTTCACTTCTCCTCCTCATCTTGGTGCTCCCTATCATCCATGCACCTAAAAGCTTTATACTAAAAACAAACAAATTAACGCACAAAAGCTATAAAAATGCAATATCATAATTCTGAAGGTAGAAAGTGTAATATATTAAAATAAGCATAAAAGTCTATCAAATAAGTCTAATTTTAACTAATATCATGTCTCCTAAGGGAATATATATATATATATATATATATCACAGAACAGGAGACATCAATAGGCCACACAATCACAAAGATTCGTGGATGGGACCATATGTCGTCGCAGAAGTTGTTTCGGCAAAAGTGATAGAGATCAGATCCAAGAGGGGTATCAAACGAAGATTAGTAGACGTTCATTGTCTTGCTCGTTGTTGGGGAGGCTATATACGAAAATTATGATAGAGCAACACGTCTAACTTTGAAAGACGTTAAACAAAAGTGCTCTCCGGAAGACAATCCACAACTTTTAATGTTTTTATGTCTTTATTTTATTTTTAGATTAATTATTTTCACTAGATATTTCAATATTGAGTAAGGTATTAGTGTTTTTGATGTGCATGTAATTAAGAAAATCGAGTTTGGGAGAAAAAACAAATTTTTTGGCGAAAAATAGATGTACCATGCGGTACACCGCACCATAAAAAAGGGTCACAACGGTTCAAAAATCAGGTACACATGCGAAGCCAAAAGAGGAAACCCGTGTCTACGTTCGCAAAAAACAGTGTGACGGTGTCATCCAACGCGTTTGTGCAGTATACCGCACGGGTGCCGCGGTGCACCGTACGCAAGAAAACCGTCCCAACGGTTCATTAATTTTACTCCAGCTGTGAGGCTCTACGAACCAAACCGTGTCATCACTCAGCCAGACCGTGACACGGTCCAGAACAGAAGAGGTCTGCGGTATACCGCAGCCTACTCGCAGTGCACCGCACCAAGCCAAAAATTGTGGAAATGGTATGGGAAATTAGGTTCTATTACAAGACACCTTGTCCAATACCGTGTTGAGCAAACGTGACACAGGGGGAGACAGAGGGCATCTGCGGTACACCTCACCTCACCTGCGGTGCACCGCACAGCGCCGCCAGAAGAAGATATAAAAGAGAGGTTCGTTTATACCCCCAAATTTCTAAACCTTAAGCCTCTCTTTCTTCCACCAAGTTCCCAACTCCATTAAAGCTTCTACAACCCTTCACTAAACACCAAAGCACTCCCCAATCACCATAAATTCACATCCAAGCCCTTTCCCACATCATTATAAAGAAGATCCAACCACCAAAATCAAACCAAAATGCCTAGAATCCAAGAATTAAAAGCCAAAATTGACAAATCTTATCCAAAAATTTCTTAAACCCATACCAATAAAGCAAGAGTTCGTCCTACCCACATAGAGAATCTTCATCCATACACCTTTCCTAGCCTAAATGACACTTGTTTAATCCAAAATCAAAGGGGTAAAAATTTTAAGAGTGTTCAAAGCTTTGAGTTGGAGGTCAATTGAGATGACGAAAAGAACATAAACATTATCTACTGTTAGGTAGATGAAGAAGAATCAAAGTAAGGTATTGGTACTATTAAGAAGAAAACAATTGAGAAGGGTAAGAGTTCTAGTACGAAGAAAAAGGGTAAAACAGGTAAAGAAAATAGAGGCAAGCTAGCTGTGGTAAATTCAAAGACCAAGAAGATTACAAATTTCAAGGAGAAGACACCACAAACTCTACAATTCGAGATTCCTACACCCAAGATGAATGAAGCTTCAAAGTCCTTGTTAGATTCCGAAAATACACGTTTGGCGGACTTGCATTTTGCTCATGAGAGAATATTTGAAAGAAGTTGGATAAGGCGATTACAAGAGATTTCTAGAGATGGAAGGGAGATTGGGTTGGATTACATTCATGATGAGACGTTCAAGTTTATGTATGGAGTTAGTTTCTGAGTTCTATTTAGGCCTCTTTAGCCGAGATAGTGAAGGTCGTGTTCCAGTTAAAGGAAAGTTAGTTCCTTTTACAGTTGAAAAGATTAGAAAACCACTTCCAATTCAAGAAATTGGTTGGACCATGTAAGTATAGAGAAGCAGTGGAAAATATCAAGACTTTTGAATGGAATCAAATTTTTAAGCATGTATTAAATGAATAAAAAGTGCAATCACACAAGGGAGAGTTGAAGGCACCTTGTCCTTACAAATATCTCCAACATGATACGAGAATTTGGCACAATTTCCTCAGACCAAACGCCTTTGGAAACACGCGAAGTTCAAATCTAACTAAGAGAAACACCATCTTTTTGAATTGTTTTTTAAGAGGGGAAGAAGTAGATGTGGCGTAGTTGATCTTTGAGGAGGTGATGCGATTTTTTGTCTCTCCACTTTCTTTATTCAATGTGCAATATCCTACTATGATCACGTGCCTAGTACGAGCGAATGTGGTTTGCCGTGAAGAGTATAAATTGATGTATAAAGTGAGCAACAATATCAACAATCCTTGGATCAAGACAAACTTAAAGAAATGTCTCATGAGAGAGAATCAAAAGAAGAGGATCTTATTTTGCGAGAAAGGGTAGATGAGCGATTGAATAAAGTTGAAGCAGCTCAAACCTTCTTGGCCGATGATATGGCACCAATCAAAGAAAATCAAGTGCACATCATGACCCTCCTTGAGCAATTAAAGCACGACATCACGAAAGATCCACAAAATCCTATCTTGGATATTGATAATACGAGGCAATAGCCTCGAGAGTATGTCTTCTTTCTTCCTTACCATTTCTGTATATGCAATATATGCTTGTTTTTAATTTCTTTATTGAGTTTTTTTTAGTCATGAGGACACAACTCATTTTTGAGGTGGGGGTGTGGGATTCGTTGTCTCTCATCTCCATTTTTATGTGATTTTACTGTTTTAGGAAGAAATTAATTTTTTTTTTGATATATGGGATTAGATGTAGAGTGTGTTTAATAGCTTGAAAGCATAAGCTTATTAAGTTAATGATAGAAAGTAATATGTTTATGAGCTGATTATTTTATATGCTTTGAGTATTCATAGGCAACACACATCAATAGAAAATGATAGATTAGTAAGCAATGCGGTAAAAGTATGTTTGATCTTAGTACGCCTTGAGCGGTGTGAAGTCTGTGAGATCCGAACTAGTTCATAAACCCATTTATGAACGTGCTAAAGGTGAGAAAGTAACAAAATTACATCGTTTGGAAAGTGATCAAGGCGGTTCTTTGATAATCCTCGTTGTTGCCTTTTAGCTTGATTTCCATTTAAATTATTTATATCCTTCTCAGTCCCTTTTAGCCTTTCTAAATCCATTTTATAAGCCATATTCATTTAGCTTTTAGGAATTTTCCATATGACCCGCACTCGAATCACGATGCATAAACAGTTATTTTAGTGTTTGAGTCTAGGGTTGTGGGTCCACCATTATGGAAACATTATTGGGTTAGGTGTTTTGAGCTTATGTATTTGTGCTTTATGTTTTGATGATGATTCACTGTTTTATATTTTAACCTTTTGTCAGGGTAAAAGTAAATGGTAAAAATTTATGAAAAGAAAAATATAGAAAAAAGTAGCATGACATCTCACATTAAAAAGAGAGTCATAGTTATATTACAAAAGTGATGTCTCCTCATTTGTGATAATAAAATCTACTTCTAAGACATCATTTTAGGTGTATTTATTAGTGTATAGGTCGATTTTCTCATGATTTAGTACACTTTCCTATTTTGTGTCTTGAATTAATTATTTATTATTTTTAGAGCATATTGGGTTTAATTATTTATTTAGTGTGAAACTTTAGAGATATATGATAATTAATTAGAATCCAAGTTGGTTCCAAGTGCTAAAGGAAATAAGATAAACATGGAAATTGAAGATAAGGAAGTAAAAGCTAAAAATATGGAAAAGGAAAAGCTGCCCTAAATCTGAATTCCAGCACCCACGACCACAAATCAACTAATATCTCAACATCGGTAAAGAATATGGAGAAACGGTCAAGAGAAAAGTTACAGATCCTTCCGGGACGATGAATTTCGACTACTCATTCGCGTCAAACGGATAAGTATTGAAGCTGTTAGGACCAAAGCAAAAACGGGGCTGATTTCATGTTTTCGGGCTACGAATTTGAGTTGGGTTAGGAGTCTAATATTTACCTTTTCCTTCAAGAAAACGATTATGTCAACCTATACACTATAAATACAGCCTCTTAAGATTAGAAAATCATCCTTGGCAAAACCTTAAGCCAAGAGGAAGCTTACAACACAAGAAAAGAAGTCTAGAAGGAGACGTTTGAATTTGTAATTTCTTTCTTTTCTTCCATTCATATGAATTAAATTTCCATTAGCTTGAGTTTTAGCATATATGTATGAACCATATTTTTGGTTGACATCTATCTAATTTGGAAATTATATGTTTTAAATTGAATTATTGTTTTTATTCTCTGTTTATTTGTTTGGATTTATATTCAGTGTTCTTGTGGATCGCGACCATATAGAATTACCATCATAGTAGTTAGGTCACCATTGACAACGGTGTTTAATTATAGTTTTAGCACATAACGTCTAGTGTACGGTTTAGATCTGACACATCAACCTAACTAGATAACCACTATGGTTTAGTGTATTGCTATTTAACCAATTGCAGGAACAGTTTGCTTAGGACTCCTTATTGACACAGGTAAACCCTATTTAAAACTACCTAGCGCAATTGGAACCGGTTATTGAAATACTACATAATTCACCCTTACATGTTTAGAACAACAAAAATAGTGGGGATTACATGTTATTTACTCAAGTTAAACTCTCATACTAACGTCTTCTCTTGCATTTAATTTTCTGTCTTTACTTTATTAGTTTAATTTAGTTAATCGAAAACCAAATAAAAATCTATTTGCCTTTTACTTTTCTGCGTTCTATTTGTTCTACCTTTTAATATTTGCACTTGATTATTGCATAAGATTTCCCTAACTTTCGTAGTCTTTGTGGAACGAATCTTACTTATTTATTAAAACTTGCATTCGATCTATATACTTGCAGAATCGTGATAGGCTAGGGTGTTTATTTGCACTTATTTATATCTTATTTTTATCACACCCTAGTCGACAACAAGTTTTTGGCGCCGCTGCCGGGGACTACATCGTTAGTCCTTGTGCATATATCTTGTGCTTTTATTTCAGTTAGTTCTATTTTACGCTTTTGTCTTTTTAGTTTTTGATTTATAGATAGTTACAGATGGAGAATCCAAGGAAACTTGAATTACCCGTCACGTTTAGAGTGCAACCACGCGGAATCCGCACTCCAGAAATCTAAGGCGCTAAATTTAGGCCAGATCCAGGGATGATAGCGCAGTCTGCAAATCATGGACTATTTAGCGGTGCTGCACAACAAGATTCGATCCGATATATTCAGAAATTCATGCAGATCTGTGATGCTTATAACGTACGAGGAGTTACAAAGGATCAGATGTAGTACGTTATGTTCCAGTTCTTCTTGACCAGAAGTGCAAGCAATTGGTACGATACCCAATATCCTCACGTCATTCCAGATTGGGATAAGCTTCAATCAAGATTCCTAGACCGATTCTATCCAGTTAGTAGAAGATTAAAAGATATGTTGGAGCTGGAACAGTTTATGCAAGAAGACGGAGAAAGTCTGGGTGAAGCATGGTTACGATTTAATGAAAAGAAGACGAGATGTCCATACCATAAATCCTCGCCGGAATATTCTTTAAACATGTTCTATGGAGGACTCAATAACGAGTCAAGGGCAAGAGCAGATGCGTTAGGAAACAAAGGTTTTGTGTTAATAGATCCTGTAGAAGCCGAAATGTGCATGGAGAGAATTCTTGAGAACGCGAGAAGTTGGCCAAGTGAACCAGAATAAAAAGAAGACACTTCAGAATCTCTGAAGCTCAAGGAATTGAGCCAACAACTCGAAGAACTGCAAGAACAAGCTCGAACAATTGCTCAGGTAAATCTAGTGCATACTATACCTTCGTGTCCAGGTTGTGGATCAAGAAATCATATGTGGGAAAGGTGTATGAATAATCCAGCCTCAGCTTCTTTTATATCTTATCAAAATAACCGTTATTCCCATGGTTATGATCATCCTCAAGAAAGCTACGCTAGTTATCAACAACCTCCACATCAACGAAGTTGGGTCAGAAATCAAGAGACTTATCATCAACCCCAACTTCAATCCTACTATCCACCACCACAACCTATACATCAAAAAGCGCCCATTGTTGAGAAAGCTTATCAAGAACCACCAAAACAATCAATGCAGCTAGCAAGGAAAGAACAACCCTTGAGTTTGAATTCGAGTATGGCTAAATTGATAGAAGCAGTTGGAGATAACATGAAGATGAGCCAACAAAAACTTCAAACCCAGCAAAAGGTGATCAAAAATCTCGAGTACACTCTATCACATATGGCGAGTAAATTGCAAAATTGGCCAAAAGGGCAACTCCCAGTGATACTATTGCTCCTCGAGATGATGCTTGTCATGCAGTTGAGTTGCGAAGTGGAAAATTACTACCTCCACCTAGAAGAGAACCAGAACCAACCCCTATTCCACAGAAGGAGGTTGAAGAAACAATAGAAGAAAAGGTTGAAAAGGTAGTTGAACCAAAGAGTATCCAAGCCAATACACCTGAAAAGAAAAAAAGCTCAGTGGAACTCTATATACGCCCTCCACCACCATACCCTTCACGTGTCAGAAAAAAGGACAATGACCAAGAATTCAAGAAGTTCATTGACATGGTGAGCAAGTTAGATATTAATATGCCATTTGTAGAAGCTCTCAAAAGAATGCCGAAATATCTGAAATTCATAAAAGACATTCTTTCTAACAAACGAAGTTTAGAAACTGGGGAAACAATTGGATTGCTTGTAGAGTGTAGTGCTATTTGTCAGAACAAGCTACCACCGAAGCTAGAAGATCCCGGAAGTTTTACAATTCCCATTTGCATTGGAGACAGTTGGACCGGGAAAGCATTATGTGATTTAGGCGCGAGTATCAATCTCATGCCAAGATCCCTGTTCGAGAAGCTTAACATAGGAGAGGTAGTACCCACTTCTGTGGTATTACAAATGGAGGATCGCTCCCTCTCCCGACCAGTAGGTAAAATTAAAGATTTTCTAGTTAAAGCTGGTACTTTTATTTTTCCTTGTGATTTTATTATTCTTGACTACGACGCGGATAAGAATGTCCCTATCATCTTGGGTAGACCATTCTTAGCCACGGGGCGTACACGAATAGATGTTGAGAATGGTGAGTTGATCATGAGGGTACAAGACGAACAAGTACTATTCAATGTGTTTAAGGCTATGAAGTTACCAAATTCGAAAGATGAATGTTTCAAAATAGATGTCATCGGAAAAATTACACAAGAAGTCTTCAATGAAGCAACCTTAGATGATGATCTTGACGAGGCCTTAGCACTTGAATCACAAGAGGAAAACGAGAATCCCCCTAACGAAGTTGCTGCATTAGGATCAAATATACGAGAACTACTTCGAGATTTAGGTGACATAGAACCAATAAAGCAACCATCCATAATATGTCCACCTGTTCTCGAAGAAAAACCCCTTCCAGATCATATACGCTATGCATATCTAGGTACGAACAAAAATTTGCCTGTTATTATTTCTGCTAACCTTTCAGGTCTTCAAGAGGAGAAGCTACTTCATGTGCTTCGCGCTAACAAAGAAGTAATCAGATTGACTATTGCCGACATCAAGGGAATTAGTCCGTACGTTTTCAAACACAAAATCATTCTTGAGAACGAAGGAGGGCGATCTATAGAGGGACAAAGAAGACTCATGCCAGCTATGAAGGAAGTGGTAAGGAAGGAGGTAATCAAGTTATTAGACGCGGGAATTATCTATGCGATTGCCAGCAGTGATTGGGTTAGTCCAGTGCAATGTGTTCCAAAGAAAGGAGGTATTACTACCATCCTTAATGATCAAGGTAAGGCAATACCATCAAGAACAGTTGTGGGGTGGCAAGTATGCACGGATTATCGAAGACTCTACAAAGCTACAAATAAAGATCACTTCCCCCTACCATTCATTGATCAGATGCTAGACAAACTCGCAGGGAGAGAGTATTATTGTTGCCTTGACGGATATTCGGGTTATAATCAGATTTGTGTGGATCCCCTTGATCAACACAAAACAACTTTTACTTGTCCGTTTGGCACCTTTGCTTATCGAAGGATACCGTTTGGTTTATGTAATGCACCTGCCACATTCCAGAGGTGCATGATGGCTATATTTTGGGACATGATTGATAAATACTTGGAGGTTTTTATGGGTGATTTTTCGGTGTTCGGAGATAGTTTTGATGATTGTTTGAATAATCTTGAGAAAGTCCTTATGAGATGTAGAGAAAAAGATCTTGTGCTTAATTGGGAAAAATGCCACTTCATGGTTCAAGAGGGAATTGTGTTGGGACATAAGGTTTCAAAGGTAGGGATGGAGATTGATCGTGCTAAAATTGAAGTTATCAAAACATTACCACCTCCCGTTTCTGTTAAAGGAGTAAGAAGTTTCTTGGGTCACGCAGGATTTTATCGAAGATTTATTAAAGATTTCTCCAAGATCGCCAATGCTTTGTTCTTTACTTGTAAAGGATACTCCTTTTAACTTTACTGACGAATGTCTTCAAGCATTTTTTACGATTGAGGAGAAGCTAGTCTCCACACCGATTGTTATACCTCCTGACTGGAAAGCTCTGTTTGAACTTATGTGGGATGCTAGTGATCACGCAATGGGTGTTGTGTTGGGGCAGAGGAAGGACAAGCTCTTCCACACGATTTATTATGCAAGTAAGACCTTCAACGCTGCCTAGATGAATTATACAGTGACGGAGAAAGAGATGTTGGCCATAGTATATGCTTTTGATAAATTTCGTTCCTATTTGATTGGGAAGAAAACTGTTGTATACACGGACCATTCAGCTATCAGATACCTTATGGAGAAAAAGGACGCTAAGACGCGTCTTATTAGATGGGTACTGTTGCTTCAAGAATTTGAAATAGACATTTGAGACCGAAAGGGATGCGAAAATCAAGTTGCTGATCATTTATCAAGGCTCGAAGGATCTGATGCGAACAAGGAACCATTACTGGTTAAAGAGGTATTCCCTGATGAACAACTTTTTGCTATTAAAGATTCCTTTGTGCCATGGTATGCAGATCTAGTCAACCTCATCGTGAGTGGTGTATTCCCCAAGGATATCCACCCACAACAAAGACAAAGATTATCTCACCAGGCTAAACAATACTATTGGGATGAACCGTACCTCTGGAAAATTTGTAGTGACCAAGTAGTTAGAAGATGTGTCCATGAAGGCGAAGTTGATAAGATTATAGCATGCTGTCATGGATCACCATATGGAGGTCACTTTAAAGGCGATAGAACTGCAGCTAAAATCCTTCAATCCGGTTTCTATTGGCCTACCTTACACATAGATTGTCATCGTTTTGTCCAGTCATGTCAAAGATACCAATTCACTGGCAATATATCCAAAAGGGACGCGATGCCACTTAACAATATTCTAGAAGTCGAAATATTTGACGTATGGGGAATAGATTTCATGGGACCTTTCGTCAATTTCCATGGAAATCTTTATATTTTGCTTGCGGTAGACTATGTATCAAAATGGGTAGAAGCAGTGGCAACACCAAAGAACGATGCTCAAACAGTAATAAAATTCTTAAAGACAAATATCTTTTCACGACATGGTACGCCACGTCTTCTCATAAGTGATAAAGGTACCCATTTCATCAATGCTCAATTGAGAACCCTCCTTCGTAAGTTTGGAGTGAGACACCGCATTTCAACCGGTTATTACCCACAGACTAACGGTCAAACTGAAGTTTCTAACCGAGAAATTAAATCTATTCTTGAGAAGACCGTGAATAAAACAAGGAAAGATTGGTCATTAAAGCTAGATGATGCTCTCTGGGCTTACAGAACAACATTTAAAACATCAGTTGGGGCATTTCCATATCGCATGGTTTACGGCAAAGCATGTCATCTACCTATTTAGATTGAAGCTCGAGCCTTCTGGGCTATTAAAACTCTGAATCTAGACCCAGAACTGGACGGGAAACAAAGGTTAATGCAGTTGAACGAGTTGGGGGAGTTTCGCTATCTTGCCTATGAAAATTCTCGTCTCTACAAGGAGAAAACAAAGAGATGGCATGATAGACGACTCCGTCCAAAGCATTTAGAGAGAGGACAAAAGGTTTTATTATACAACCCTCGATTCTCAAACTACTTAGGAAATCTTAAATCCCGTTGGGGAGGACCTTACATTGTTACGAAAGTCACACCTCATGGAGCGATTGAAATTGAACATCCAACCGAGCAAAGGACATTCATGGTGAATGGCCATCGTTTGAAAAGATACAATGATAGTGAGGACTTTGGTCGAGAAGAGAGGATCATTCTCGAAAAACACGTTCAGCCTAAGGTACACGTCTAACTCAAAGACGTTAAACAAAAGTGCTCTTGGGAGACACCCCTTGTTTTGATTTCTTTTTAGATTAGTTTTATGTTTTGTAATGTATATTTCTAAGTTAGTGTATATTTTTAATTGTGTTTACAAGCTAATAGGAGAGAAAGGTAGTGTGTTATTGTGCAGGAAATCAGTTTGGGGTCAAAAAGAAACACTTGGGAAAAATTCGGTTCACTGACCGGTAGGCCGGTCAAACCACCGGCTTGCCGGTGGGGAGACACGTGCCCACGGGTTGGTGACTCGGGTTCTTTTCCGAGAGGTCAAAAAAGAAAAGCCAGGCGCACCAGTATGCTGCTCAGGGCACCGGTATGCCGGCCAGAGGAGAAACACGTGCCCACGGGGTCCAATGCACTAGTTTTTTGACGAAGTTGGTTCTGGATGAAAAACAGCACCGGTATGCCGGTGAATATGGCCGGTAAGCCGGCGAGCCAAAAACACGTGGCCTCGGGTATGGTCTCGGGTTCTTTACAGAGAGGTGTAAGAAGTAAACACGTCCAGCACCGGTATGCCGGCTCTAGGTCGTGTTTGAAGAAAATTATTCCTATTCCAATTCTTACCTTATCAAGAATTACCCCTAACCTCCTCTACACGAAATTTTCAAACCCAAACACTATAAATACACCTTGAAGCTTGTACAAACCTCCACAATTAACACAACAACATCAATAATTCTCTCCTCCATCCTCCATAAACACAATTTCTTCATCAAAATCATCACACTACACCATAAAACACCATCAAGAACATCAAGCTTTCAAGATTTCTTCCAAGATTCATCAAGAAATCTTCTTCTTTCATAAATTCCAAGCAACAAACTGAAGCTACACCAATCTTTCTTAACTTTTAATTCATCGTTAGTGTAACTTGAGTTGTGGGTAAATCAAACATGACAAACAGATTCGATGCTATGGAATACAAGAGGAGGTGTTCCATCCAAGGGAAGAACAAAAAATTGCCTGGAGCCACCATTGAAAAGCCTATCAATCTTGATGAGGCTACTAAAGAATCAAAAGAAGAGGCAGCAGCACAACCACTACCAAAGAAACTAACAGCTAGGATGTCTGTACCAGCAAAGCCTAAAGGAAAGACAAAGATTCGTGATCAAGGTTCTTCATCTTCTTCTTCTAAGGATAATTCTTGTATTCCCCCATGGGCTCTTAAATTGCAACATGAAGTTGAGCGTTTAAGAGAAGAAAATAGAGAACTTTGGGCAGAAATTACACAGATTAATTCACACTTGGAAGAGGTAACTACGAACATGGATATTGACAACTATTCTTCTCCTTCTTCTTCGGAGGAGGAAGACATGATGGACCTTTATGGCCAGCCAGGTACACCTCTCTAATTCTCTTTCTTAATAGCTTGTATGCATTAGGTAGTTTAGTTTAGTTTTAATTTTAAATTTTATTGCTTTATTGAGTCTTTTTCGAGTCGTGGGGACACGGCTCATTTTTTAGTTGGGGTGGGGATTCGTTGTCCTCATCTTCCCTTTTTGTTTTTGCATAAAATTTTTAAAAAAATTGGGTGGAAATAGGCATAGAATATGCTGAATGTACCTATTTGAGCATGAGTTAATTAGGTCAATGATAGTAAGTAGTATGTTTTTGAAAGATGTCATAAATATGTTTATTATGCATGTATGAAAACAGGAAATAAAAGATATAAAAGTTAAGGAGCAATGCTAAGAAGTACGTTGAAACTTAGGGAGAGTTATTTGGTGTGTAGAACGTGAGACTTGAAATTAGTTGAAAACCCACTTATCTATGAACTAGTAGTGAAAAAGTAACAAAATATGGTAGTTAAGAAAATGAATGAGGCAGTTCTTTCATATTGAAGCCACTTGAAGCCTTTTTATACCTTCTCACCCTTTTTATTTGATTATTGTTATTATTTATCCGTATTAGCCCCTCTGAGCCTTTATAAAAGCCTTTTATTGAAACACATTATAATTCATACCCTTAGTTTGTAGGACTTATCTATATGACCCGCACTCGAATCGCAAAACCTGAAACAAGTCGTTTTTAGAGCTTGAGTTTGGGGTGGTGGGTTACATCATTAGGGAACATGGGGATTTGGGAATTGTAATGGTGATTTTATTGATGATGAAAAAGTTATTATTGTAACCCTTTTTCGGGGTAATAGTGAATGAAAAAGAAGCTACGAGCTATTACCAACAAGGGCATAAAAAGAAAATATATATATGAAAAATAGCGTGATATCTCGAACATCAAAAAGAGAGTCATAGCTATACAAAAGAAAAAATTGATATGAAAAGAATATATATTCGGACTGGCAAAGTGGAATTTGTATATCATCATAAAAGGTTTTATTTTGGATTATTGGGGATGCACATCAAAAGCATCAAAAATTGGGTTGAGTGAGAACATCTTCGAGTGAAAACTCAAACTCAAGGGCGATTCGTTGATGGAATGTGAGGAGAGAGCCAAAAGCTCACTTTTCATTATCCAAATATACCACACCGTCCCTAATCCACGTTATAACCAAAGACCTTAGGATTTCTAACTGCTTGGTGGAGAAACAATTGAGCTATTAGGTAGTAGGTAAGTGGACCATTGAATGCTATATTAGGGCCTATGAACAACCTATAGCCATTAGCATGAACTAAGTTATCAACCTCTCCTTCTGGCATTGAAAAATTAATCTGGACTTGAATTTATGGATTGTTGATTATGTATATATTAAGCATACTTGTGCATTATTTCTTGAGCATTACTACATGAGACTTTTTAGGCACTATGGTCTAGGATCATTCATTGTGTTCTGTTCTTATTCTCCTCCTACTTCTTCTTCTTGTTTATTTGACTACCCTACTAGTCTTAATTTTTATTATATCGGGTCGATACAACTTTTAGTTAGGGGTCTTGATGTCTCCTCATTTGTGATAATAAAATCTACTTCTGAGACATCATTTTAGGTGTATTTATTAGTGTATAGGTCGATTTTCTCATGATTTAGTACACTTTCCTATTTTGTGTCTTGAATTAATTATTTATTATTTTTAGAGCATATTGGCTTTAATTTATTTAGTGTGAAGCTTTAGAGATATATGGTAATTAATTAGAGTCCAAGTTGGTTCCAAGAGCTAAAAGAAAGAAGATAAACATGGAAATTGAAGATAAGGAAATAAAAGCTAAAAATATGGAAAAGGAAAAGTTGCCTTAAATCTGAATTTAAGCACCCACGACCACAAAACAGCTTATATCTCAAATTTGGTGAGGAATCTGGAGAAACGGTCAAGAGCAAAGTTAGAGATCTTTCCAAGACGATGAATTTCGATTACTCATTCGCGTCAAACGGATAAGTACTGAAGTTGTTAGGACCAAAGCAAAAACGAGACTGGCTCCATGTTTTTGGGCTACGAATTTGAGTTGGGTTAGGAGTCTAATATTTACATTTTCCTTCAAGAAAACGATTAGGTCAACCTATACACTATAAATACAGCGTCTTAACAATAGAAAATCATCCTTGGCAAAACCTTAAGCCAAGAGGAAGCTTACAACACAAGAAAAGAAGTATGGAAGGAGTTTTTTCATCAATAATATCTTCTTCACCCTTTGAATTTGTAATTTCTTTCTTTTCTTCCATTAGTATGAACTAAATTTCCATTAGCTTGAGTTTTAGAATATATGTATGAACCCTAGATTTGGTTGACATCTATCTAATTTGGGAATTCTATGTTTTAAATTGAATTATTGTTTTTATTCTCTGTTTATGTGTTTGGATTTATATTCAGTGTTCTTGTGGATCGCGACCATATAGAATTACCATCATAGTAGTTAGGTCACCATTGACAACGGTGTTTAATTATAGGTTTAGCACATGACGTCTAGTATACGGTTTAGATCTGACAAATCAACCTAACTAGATAATTACCATGGTTTAGTGTATTGCTATTTAACCAATTGCAGGAACAGTTTGCTTAGGACTCCTTATTGACACAGGTAAACCCTATAAAACTACCTAGCGCCATTGGAACCGATTATTGAAATACTACATAATTCACCCTTACATGTTTAGAACGGCAAAACTAGTGGGGATTACATGCTATTTACTCAAGCTAAACTCTCATACTAACTTCTTCTCTTGCATTTAATTTTTTGTCTTTACTTTATTAGTTTAATTTAGTTAATCGAAAACCAAATAAAAATATATTTGACTTTTACTTTTCTGCGTTTTATTTGTTCTAGCTTTTAATATTTGCACTTGATTATTGCATAAGATTTCCCTAACCTTCGTAGTCTCTGCGGAACGAATCTTACTTATTTATTAATACTTGCATTCGATCTGTATTCTTGCAGAACCGTGATAGGCTAGGGTGTTTATTTTCACTTATTTATATCTTATTTTTATCACACCCTAGTCGACACCAAAAAGAAAAAAATTATATGAAAAGATTGAATATGATTTGGACCGGCAACGTGGAATTTTTATGTGATCATCTTTATGCTTTAGTATTGGGATATTGGGGATGCTAATTAGCGCATCAATTCATTGGGTTGAGTTAGAACATCCTATGAGAGTAACTCAAACTCTAGGGCGGTTCGTTGATGGTTAGTGAGGAGAGAGCCAAAAGCTCACTCTAAATTATTCAAATATACGATCATACCTTCCCTTAGCCAACATTACAACCTTAAAGACCCTACGATTTTTTACTATGTGATCTAGAAATAATCGAACCGTTAGAGAGTAGTTAGATGGATCATTAGATACTAGTGGGCTCGATGAACAATCTATAGCCTCCATGTTAAACTAAGTGAAGAGCCTATCCTTCGTGCATTGCAAAGCTAATTCGATCTTGAATTTGAACCGGATTGATCAGTTTAATGATAAATGTATAGGTAATTTAGTTTGTAAATATTATTACATGAAACTTTCTGAGTAGTTGATTTGATTTTACCATCCATATTCTGCTATCTTCTTCCCATTGTGCTTAACTAACTTAGGTGTGTATTTAGAGACTTCCATGTGTTCTTACCTTTATTGTATCGAGACGATACAACTTTAAGTTGGGGGTGTTGATGCCTCCATATTAGTGATATATTAATATAGGTTTGAGACATCATTTTAGGTGTATTTTCTTAATTCTTAAGGTATTTCCCCCGTTATCAGATATCTTCTTAATTCATGTCTTGATTTGATGATTTATTACTTGTCGATATATTTGGTTTAATTTTTTTGTTAATGTGAAGCTATTAAGGTTTATGGAATATAATTAGATGCCAAATAAAGTTGGAGGAGTTAAGGAAAGAAGATCCGGGAGAAATCAAGAGATAAAAGGAAGCAAAGTTGAATTAGGAAAGGAAAAGCTGTCAAATAAATCTGCTAGTTCTGAAGCTACGTTCACTTAAGTAACGATAACTCAAAATTAGATGCGATTTTGGATGAGCCTTTAAAGGGTTAGATAGAACTTTTTGGTGTGGTCATTTTGATAAAAAGTAGGCAAAATTTGGCCCATTAACGAAGAAGATATGACTAAAGCAGTGAGCAATGTTTATCTTGCCCTATATTCTAGGAAACGAATTTGAATTGTATTTGGACTCCAATTACTTGCCTTCCACTCCAAAATTTAGACATAGGGTTAGAAAACACCTATAAATACACCCTCTTATAATTGTAAACATGTCCTTTACTAGTACTTATTTTACTCTTAGTAATCATCAAGAGAAGCAAGTTGACATTATGTATTTTTATTTTAGTTTATTTCTTGTTAGCATGAACTAATATTCACATAGCTTGGTTTTTGCATACATGCAATCCTGAGCTATACCTCTCATCTCATTCTTACGTCTTTTAATTATTTGCATTAGTCTTTATTTTAATCATTCTCTCCACAATTAATCATATTTATTTTACTGTCTTTTTATCCCACACAACTATTATTTACTACGATTTCTTCTAATTCATACGTATAACACACTAAGTCCCTGAGAACGAATCTTACTTACTATTAAAACTTGCATACGATCTGTGATACTTGCAGTGAGTCATGTGATTGGTTAGGGTGATAGTTCTTATCTTCTATTATCATTATTTTATCACACCCTACCAGCCACCAGATAGTCACACATTTGCATGGAAACCCAAAATATATAAAGGTTTGTTTCATCCATAATACTTGAGCTACACAATTTCTAAAAACCACATATTCCGAGTTGGTGGTAGACAAATCGACATTATTTTGTATACGCAATGATCAAAATACAAGGGAACATTAAAATATAGGAGTGTGCACCTTGTACTTTTTCTGTCACATTGAATATCCAATTAGTTCAAACGATAAACACTTAAAGTACTAAAGTCCTAATAATCGGGTTTCTTTTTAATAACTCTTTTAATGAAACTAAGATATTACTCTTTAGGAGAATATTGGAATCTAGCCCATAAGAAAACTAAAAAACATAATATCGTGTTTAGAGGCGGTAAGATAAAGTAAGCTCACAATCACTCCTCGATATCTTTTCTCGCAACCATATTTACCATTTCATCTTTATTAGTTTTTTTTATGCACTCAAGGGTGTAGCGATCTACTTTACATTGGAAACGCCAAAGTTTGATAAGATACTTTGTATATTTCTTGATTCATGAACGTTTTTACTTAATTTGTTTAATTTGGAACACAAGGAATAAGTTCGACTCTTTCATCATACTCATTTAAAATTCATTATACATGATTTAGGGTAAGTTATCCTAAGAATAATATTATTGACACCGAAAAAAATATCATCCAGCTAGTTGGGTTAGCTTAATTGGCCAGGGTCTTGTTTCTTCTTTTAGGAGGTAAATGGGTTGGTTCCCTCCTTGAACATGGCAACCTAGTTCCGGAATTATAAGCAGGAGACAACACGATTGGGGCCCATAATATCCTTATTTTCATGCCCAATAAAAATTATAAATGCCCAAATCTTCTTCTCAAACTTCTCAGCTTCTCTAAGGGTAGTTAAGTATCACTCAAAAGTTGACATGGTCCGACTAATGATATGTCTATACACATAAATGTGAGACTTTGGCTGCATACTGAAGATACTTCATGCTAGATTTCGTCAATGTCAACAACTTCGACACTTCTCTAAATCTTCTTCTCTAACTTCTCATCTTTGGTATCTTTGTTTGAGATTTTATTTGTGGATTTTTTGTGCTCTATCATTTGTCATTCTCTGTGGGAACGAGTTTTGATTCCTATTGGGATACCACATGGTGTTAACACGATCTGTGAGAACTTTATCATGACAAATGAAAGACAAGGTCATAATGAATACCGCTTTGTTTGATGGGAGAAGGTCACACTATGTAGCGATACATGATCAACCACAAGAAAAATATTTTATTACATAACATAATGTTCTGAATAATCGACCTCCAATGGAGAAGTCACAGTTTCTAGCTAGACAAGCACCAACCGAGGAAGATTTATCCCCGTCCAAAAGGGACATAGTATCTTGATCAGTTATTGCAGTAACTCAGGCGACAATAGGAGCCCGTTCAAGAACATCTGCGAAGGGAGTCGTCAATGAAACATGTACAAGGTGACTCTAGAGGGCATGTGAAATATATGTATATGTGAGAATAGGGGATTTGTATAATTCCAACTAATGAAGAAAGAGGAAGAGAACAAAAATATACGAGGGTACATCGACACAGGACGAGGATTCCAAATTACTGGGAGAAATGTATCATGCCAATCTTACATTATCAGTTATTCATATTAATCATCTATCTTGGAAAATACTATAGTATCCTATGCCAAGGAAATTTAGTCCACCAAACAGCTGACTCCGATGCCAACATGTATGTGTATCAAAGGAATATGGAGTTTATGACAGGGACAAATGCAGATTATTGTCAAGTATTTTCTACAACACTATCTAGGACTGCAGATAAGTAGTTTACTAGGTTAGTGACAAAATCTAGTAATAACTTTGCACAATTAGGCGATGACTTACAACACAGATTTCCCAATAGGAAGATTGGGCAAAATAATTCGTATCTATTAGAATTATATCAAAAGGCGAAGGAAAGCCTCCAATTGTTTATGAACAGATTCACCAAGGTTGCATGTAACATTGATGATTTAGATTAGTCGATTTTCTATCACACCTTCACCCTAGTTTTTCAAACCAGATGTTCAAATCCAGTTACCATATAGTCCTAGATCTACATTATATGATATAACTGTAAACTCTATATCCCTCATTAGGGCCAAAAAATGAGGAAGAATGCCCTAGAAAAGGGCAAAAGAAAAATAAAATACAACAAACAAGTTGCAAAGATGAAGAGAACCTTATCGATCTCCAAAACTCGGGGAAAGGTCAGGATGCTTCGGAAAACATGGTACTAGATAAGATCCTTGAATATGGTATAAAAATCCTCACAGAATACTATTAGAAATTGAGAAAGATCAAGATGTCTGATGGCCGCCAAAGATATTTGTCGGGCTCAGAGCAGGGAATGTAACTACATCATTCTATTTTCACAAATATCATGGTCATGAAATAAACCAGTGTACACAATTGAAAAAGGTAAGTCAAACGGCTGAGATGATATAAAAAGCTTTCAAGCCTAGCAGAGGCTAGAAATAAGCCAACTGAGGATGAAGAAATACCTAACCAACCTACACAAGCTAGATATATAGATAGAAATTTCCATGCATGTCAGGAAAATGAGCCAAAGAGACAAGCACCAAGACCCCGACCTCATCTAATTGGACGAGGATACAAATTCAAATTATATACAATTGCAAGATGCCTTGAGAGTGGTTGAATGATAAATGAACAAACTAACTATGTGTGAGACGTTCGAACACGATGATAGTATGGGATCCCATGAAGTGGGGATAACATTTAATTTATGGAGAAAGATGTGATTATGCTAGTAATCCCTCACAACGATCCACTAGCTATCCCCTCTATAATAAAGGATGGTCCAATACACAGATAGCTCGGCTGCCCAGTCGACCTCGTAGATGAAAGCAAGTTTTATAAGATAAAAATAGACCACGACCATCAAGTTGTACTGATGTCTCATGTTTTTTGATATAATTTAATACTTTTGATACCTAATTTTGGGTTGTTTTATTATTTAAAAGATTGAATTTATCCCTTGATTTAGAATGTTTTGATTTCTTAGCTATTATATGAGGTTATTCATGTTTTAGAGAAATTTGGGTTAGTTTGTGTTTTAACTGTGTAGCTCTTAGAACATCGAGGATCCAAGGATGAAAATTCCAATATAATCAGTTAAGTAGATTAGTAAACACCCATAATGACTAAAAATAAGTTCAAATAAGGCAAGGAGACAAAAATATCATTAAAAGTCAAATAGCAAATTTGGAAAAACCGATTTGTCAACTCGTAAAATTCACAACAAATGATTGGTACTGAATCTGATCATGATATTTTCACACAAGATATCTCATGGATTCTAGTAGGTGTGATAATAACTGGCGATCAATTCCTAATTTATTCGAGAAAGTTATGTACATTTCGGTAAAATGACTTATACATTCAAGATTTAATAAAGAAGTCCAGGGCCATTTCTAACCTATTTTTTGGGCTCATAACTTAAACCTCCAAATTTACTAGTATATATTAGTATTTTTTTCATATTTTTAGATACAATGTACTTATTATTAACTTGTGTAGCAAGAGAGAAGCAAAGACACTCGTCACTTATCTTTTGTCATCGCATACTTTGCACGTGGTAAAATGGTTTTACCACATGAATCCTCAAATAACCAAAAGTCTTGCCTGAGACCCATGGCTTTCAAATCGTTCCTCGCCTTCACGTTATCTTTGATAACTTTACCATCTAAACCAACAACTATATCGAGAAGAGCATCACACACATTCTTCTCATAATGCATCACATCAATGTTATGTTTCAAAAAGTTTTCTAACGAATACATCCATATCCTTTCCATGTGAACGAGGACCCATTATCAACAAAGTACGCATAAAGGTGGATTCTTTCATGCATAACCAATGCAGCAAGTTGTAGATTGTCAATATAACCGGCCACATGCTATAAGAGTTGTTTTGCATGGATAAAGGACAAAGATCATTAATCCCCAAACCAAGGCGTACATTTCGGTTAACTAGCAAACTCAGGCTTTCTCTTGTCAAATGTTTTCCAACTATGACCATCAACTGGATGACACAACACATCTTTGTTTGTACACTTTAAGTTATGTTGCCAAATCAAATTTTTGGCGGTGTGCCTCGAAGCATACATTTTCTGTAACCTAGGCGCAATCGGAAAATAACGCAGCTTCTTATGTGACATTTTCTTCCCCTTCTTCGGGTCCCACCTTGATTCTCCACAAACTGAACATTTCTCAAGATTTTCATTCTCTTTATAATACAAAACATAATCATTTAAACACACGTCGATCGTGGTGTATCCTATGCACAAACTTTTCAACTTTCAATCGCAATCTGTATAAAAATTAGGTAAATTATGACCTTCAGGATCAACACGGCCCAACAATAAGAAGTTCGGTAAAAGAGGTGTTAGTCCACTTGTTCTTCACTTTCACATGTATTAGCTAGGCTATGAAATCCAATGAACTCATCTTAGTAGAACTGGGATACAAATCTGTCTCCATTTTCTTGAACAACTGTCGAAACACCCACAACCGTTTCCATTAAGATTATTGTCACCCATCTCGGTGTCACCGGAGTGGCCGCTAACTTCAATAGTGGGTCTCAAATCATCCAAAACATTAAACATTTTATTATCTACGTTTGGTTCATTCACGAGAATTACTACTTCTTCCCCGTGTTTCGTCCAAACCTAAAAGGATAACGAAATACCCTATTTAAAAAGATTCCCTTGAACATCGTCAATTGGAAATTTTTTATTATTGAAACAATGATTACACAGACAAAATATTTTACCGACTGAATCCATTTGTTTGCTCGCAAAATTATTAATTCTATTATACTCGACATATATTCCCTCGTAACAAAATAATTTGATACAATCCAACTCTTATCCATTACCGGGTCCATCATCTAATTTAAATTAAACAATTTGTTATAATTATAACCAAATGAAAAAAATTACATTAAAAATAACAACTATATCACAAAAAATTAATATTATATCACCTAAAACAAAATCAATACTACACATCATTTATCTAATCAAACATACAACAAAAATTATATAATTTAAAAAAATATTTAAAAAATTAAAATTTAGAAAATACCTATTTTTTGGAGAATTTGATGGATAATTTTGATTGAAAGTGGGACCCACACGTGTATGATGTGGCGGAGAAGTTCCATCAGTGATGTGCACGAAATTAATGGAGGATTAGTGAAAAAAATTGGAAGATTTTTGGGGTTTCTTTAAGTTTTTGGTGGTATGTTTTCGCATTAATGACTAACCGCCGCTAGAAACCTTTAGTTCGTCAACTTTTTAGCAAGGACATTTTGGCCTCGCTAAAGAATGTCTTTGTCCTCGCGAAAGATAGACATCCGCAACTACTTCAATGTCCTCGCGAAGATTTTATCTTTTTTAATTATTTTTATTCGCTTGTTTGACTGATAATTTATAGGTGAGGACAATGTTCTCGCGAAAGATCGGCATTCACGACGATAAAAATGTCCTCGCGAAAGACAAACACTCTCGCGACGACATTTTTCTTTTTTAGTTATTTTTTTTTTGCCTAGTTGACCACCAACTTTTAGGAGAGGACAATGTCTTTGCGAAAGAGACGATCTTTAGCGTCGCGAAAGATCGACATTTGCGACGATAAAAATGTCCTCGCAAAAGACAAACACTCACGCGACGACTTTTTTCATTTTTAGTTTTTTTTTTCTCAGTTGACCACCAACTTTTAGGCGAGGACAATATTCTTGCAAAAGAGACGATCTTTAGTAAGGACAAGCATGTCCTCGCGAAAATTGTCCTTGCGAGAGACGGTACGTGTAGTAGTGGATGGAGACACTACATTATTAAATTTGTCAAGGTTTTAAATTGATTTATTAAAAATAATTTTCATTCCTAATGTAATTGGAATGAGTTAATACCATAGGGGATTGATGGAATGGATATTACCATATTTATGGGATTTGATATCCTTTGATAATGTTTATCCTACTACTTTTAAGTTGTAACAAAGATATGATTAAAATCAACTAAGGATTAGTATTCCATTCCTAAATTTATTACGACTTACCAATCGCACCCTTAATTTCTTGTTACATTATTAGTATATTTTGGTGGTATGATATTACAAGAAATAGTATCTTTAGCTGCAAAAAATTTAACACTAAATTTTTTAATTTTGCCGCTAATAGTCGTTATTTGTCGCTTCTATAAGTTCGTCGCTAAAGATACCTTTAGTAGCAAATTATTTGTTTTTGCCTCTATTAACTTTATCTTTAGCGGCAAATATTACGGCTAAAAATATAATTAGAGATTATTTTGGTTTTTAAAAATATCATCAGAGGCCATTTTAGTTGTTGCCGCAATATCTTCCCCGATAATACTACTATTTCTTGTAGTGCGATTTTTTCTATATATATCATTACTCTTTAAACAATTCTTAACGGATTAGAAAGATATATTAGATAAACATATTATAGGAAATGTGATTTATCATTTGGTACGCATAATAGAAAGAAACGTTACAGGTTATCGAGGATTTAGTTCAAAGTAAAGCCGTGGATGCAAATGGGCATGCCACAGAGACTTTGATGGACCAATATTAGTATGACCATGAACTCAATTATATGAGATTTTAGCCAAGTAATATATTTAATTTAAGGCCATTGATGGAGAAAACAAAAAACAAAACGTGGAAGGTTTTGCCTTTATGCCGAGTGGGGTAGAACAAGCACTTAGAATGATCTCTAAGAAAAGGCTTCACTCTGTAATGTGGTTCACAGACTCCCTAACCATCACATATCCATTTCAAACAAAGCAGAGGTCGTCGTGAAGACGTGAATGTAATTAATCTTTTTTATTTTCAATTGGATATAATTAATAAAAAAAAATGAACGAATTTCTTATATCGTTTTTTGTAGATTAGCGTCTCGAGGTCGTTTGATGGGTATAAAAAAATCGTCAATCACGGCCGTGAGATATATTTTGAGACAGATCAAATTAGTTCCTCTGTAGGAATTCTTGTGAGTAGAAGAGGGAAGAGCTCAACCATATAGTTTTATTTTATTTTTTTTTATTTTTTTTTTGGACGGATATAGTTTTATTTTCACATGTGTAGTTTAGTTTGTCCTGAATATACATTTGTTTAGTTAAAACTATTTGTCAAGCTACCAACGGTCAACTGTCAATAGTTATTCATATTTTATGAAAATTTATACCACTTGCCCCTATTTCTCCCCACCGTCCACGAATGGATATAAATTCCAAATACTTATTAACTCACCTCATTTAATATTTCTCCGCCACATCCCACCACCTTTTACACCGTTTTCTCCCTACAAAAATCTTAGATACCTACAGGTAAATAGTTATTTCTTGAAAGAATTTCATTTTTAGGTCAAACGTTTCAAAAATCATATTTTTAGGTCAAACGTATTTAAAACATCCATTTTCAAGCTATTTCACTAATTTCGTGAGATATTTCATAAATTTTAAAAATAATTTGGACACTTTAGATAGAGTTTCTAGTTTGTGATGCGGCCAAATAAACATATAGTTTAATTAAAATATCTAAATTGACCTTAAAACGAATGAAACATCTCATGAAATTAGTGAAATGGCCTAAAAAGAGGCTTTTTGAATACGTTTGGCCTAAAAATATGATTTTTGAAACGTTTGGCCTAAAAATGTTTTTAGACTAAAGGTAATGGCCTAAAAAAATGGAATTTGCTCTTATTTCTTCCAATAAAGTAGACTAAAACGAGTGATCCTCTACTTATTGTCATATATATGCAAATGTTTACTTTAATTTTTTAAGTTATTGGAAATAAGAAGTTTTCTTATTTTTTCAAATGTTAGCTTAAAACTTAAGAGTAATAAAATATACCATCCAAAATTATACTATCTAAATACCATTAAAATACCATTTAATGACGTATCATGAATTGATTGGCTAATTAAATCAAAAAAATAAATAGATTAATTATTTATAGTCAATCAATTCACGCCATGACATTGGGTGATAATTGAGTAGTATGATTTTGGGTGGTATATATCATTTACGTCATCTTTCCAAATAACCTTCTTATCTTCATAAAAACTACTTCTCTATCAGCTAGAGCTATAAGGATGGTTTCAATATCTTCTCAAAGCTCTCGGTTTTGAAGATTAATAAGAGTAAATACACCCGTTACCCTATGTATTATGACTCGTTTGATTACTTACCCTCTGTTTTTGAATTTGTGACATTTTACCCTTTGTACTAGGTTTTCATGACTCGTTACCCCCACTTAACAGAACCCGTCAAAAATCTATGTTAGTTGGTCACGTGCTTGTCATGTGCGCTGTTTTTCTTTTCTTTTTTAATTAAAAATGATTTTCTTATTTGATAAACAAAACCCATTAATAGGCAAGGACAAAATTGGTAGTTCCTAATCTCCAAACCTATATATACAAAAAATTAAAACAAATATAATCAAAACATAATCCTACAGACTTTTTCTGATCGGGGCTTTGACTATGACCGGGAAGATTGTTGGATTATGTTTTGGATTATGCTTTGATTATTTTTGTTTAAATTTTGTGTATATATAGGTTTGGTGGTTAGGAACTACCAATTTTGCCCTTGCCAAGTAATTGGTTTTGTTTATTAAATAAGAAAATCAATTTTTGAAATAAAAAAAAACTGCGCAGAGAAGAAGTTAGTGTGATGTATTACTGAAACACACAAAATCACAGAGAAGAAGAAAAATGACTAGTATGATGAGGTATGTAATTTTATGTGCTACGAGATTACAAAAAGTGGCTTTGTTGTATTGATTGAACTCACTAAATCCAGCGAATAAACAAAGTGACTAATATTATGGGGCATGCCATTTGTATGTTACGAGAATACATATAACAAACTTTTGTGTATTACTAAAATATGTAATATCACATTAAAAGGCAAATTTCAAAGGTGTATAACAAAATAGTGAGATATGAAAATTAGCAAAATGAACAAGTTTTGTTGCACAACCAGAAGGGACAAGTTTTTGACTGATTTATTTTAATGTATTATAGCCTTACACAAAACATTTATTTTTTGTTTTCATGTGATGCGCAAAATCATAGCTATGAAAGGACTGAACTGAAAGGGAATCTGTGATTTCATGTGTTTTTGTAGTACATAAAACCACATACGTAAAGGGTTTGGACGGAAAAGAAATCTGTGATTTTGTGTATTTATGTAACACACTAATTTTTGTTGTGAGTATTACAGAATTACACAAAATCACAGAAAGGGGTTCATTACTTTAGCGTCGAAGTACCTAGACACAAAAAACCCTATACCATAACATTAAACTTTAAACCCTAAACACCTGAACCCTAAACCCACAAACTCTAGACCCTAAAAACTCAAAACTCTAAAAACCCTAATCTCTAAATCCCTAAACCCTCCACACTAAAACTCCAACCTAAACACTAGAGACCTTAAACCCTAAAAGCCCTAAAATTAAAAACACTAACCCCTAACCCTAAACCATAAAGACCATAAACACTAAACCTTAAAAACCTTAAAAACTAAAATACATGGTATTGTCGGTTATGCGATTTCATGTAATACACAAAATCATAAACATGAAAGGGATGGTTTAAAAAGGAATTTATGATTTTGTGTGTTTCTATATTACACACAAAACTTTTTTTTATACTAAATGATAAGGTATTTAAGTTTATGTGTTACATGAATACACAAAGTAGATTTTTTTGTACTACTAAAATACATATAATTACATAAAAGGGTCAATTTTAAAAGGTGTATAAAAACAGTTTTAATAAAGTAAATGATATATATGTAAATAAACAAAGTGAACAAGTTTTGTTGCACAACCAAAAAGGACAAGATCGGGACAGAGTTTTTTTATGCATTAAATCATTACACAAAACAGTCGGTTTGTGTGTTCATGTGATACACAAAATCACATTTAGAAAGAGGTTTGACTGAAAGAGAATATGTGATTTTGTGTATGTATGTAATATAAAACTTTATGTTTTGTATTTTACATCAATGCGCAAAGTAATGGAATTGGGTTGGATAAAAAGAGAATACATTAAGATAGTTAAACACGTAAAAATAGGTATATATGACTAATAAAGAGAAAAAGTACTTTTTTTACATATTAAAAAAATTTAGTTTGATTCTATGATTTTGTGTATTATAAGGATACATAATTCTATTTTATGTGTTTAAAGAACACATAAAAAAAAATCTAAATCTAAAAAAATTACATATATAGACGTAGATATATTCCTGTCCCTCCAAAATACAGTTTTTTTATTTTTCTAATTTTTTAGAATTAATTATGATTTTTTTTAAATAAACAAACGTGTTCGTGTAGTTTGTGGTAATTGATGACGACGACAGGGGATCTAGTATGTGGTTGTTATGGGTGAAGATGATAATGGTCAATGGAGAATGACAGAGGCGGTGGTACTTGGCTAAGAATGCTGGAGGTGGTGGTGGTCGATGGATAATGTATGAGGTGGTGGTAATGAACGATGGAGGTGGATGGATTTTAAATTACAAAAAAAATACTATATAATTAAAAAAAAATGACAGTAGGGTAATTTTGGTATAAATTGAACTTTCTAGATTAAATGAGACATATTTTATTTAACTTGAAATTCCATTCTCGTTAATTAGGAAGGAGAAATATAGATTTTTTATTAAGTAGATATTATCTCATATAATGAAAAGCGAATATACATACGAATTATCTAATCAATTCATTTTTAAAGGACCACAAACGAAAAATACATAAAAATAATTGAAAAAAGAAAAAATAGTTCAAATTTTGAATAAAATATATGGATTTAAAATCACTTAAACTTTCAATTAATTATTTTATTTAAAAAAATAATATGACTATAATACTATGAAAAAACACTCCTTGAAAAGCTTATAATCACCCACTAGGGGTAGTAGTGGGTTGAGTTCTGATATATGAAAGAAAAAATAATTAATCTTAATATTTACGTGGCGTGATTTCGTTTACAAGTCAAGCATAGACGGATTTACTCTAGCTCGGGGAGGAGGGGGGGTTCAGCCGCTCAGGCCTCTACTGAACTCGTAAATTTTATAATATATAACTGTAGTTTTTGTTTAAAAAATATTTACCACCTCTAAACATTTGTGTTATACGTTTATTCTATAAAGAACACATAAAGTATTGTAACTCAACAGTTAGCTTGCTTAAATTGATATAAATAAATTTATATCATAATTTTGTCAATTATATAAAATATTGCAATTCTTTTATACTAATCCATATTATGAATTTTAGGCTAGCAGTATTTCTTAACATTATTTAATAAAACTATAATATTCATTTTTTAGATGATTTATTCTTCATATTTATAAATTAGAATAGGAATATAACATATAGTATATTAATATAATTTTAGTAATACTTTATAAATAAGTGTAATGATATTATTTTTTTGTCAAAGTGTAATGGTGTTGGTTTGCATATTTCTTGGGTAACTGCGAACGTGTAAGTTCACTCTATTGAAGGGATGAGGAGCACAATAGTGTTGAATGTTCATGTATATATTTTGCATTGGTATCTATAAATTTATGTTTCTTTTTTATACGTTAATTTTTTTTAAAGTGATAGTTCCATATTTTTAACCCCCCTCCTCCTCATAATTTCTGGATCCGCCATTGCTTTGACATACAAGTTCTAAAAATTGGTACTACTCATGCAAAGTTTTACGTACATAATTTCACCAATACGATATATTATGATTATATATAAAAAAAGAACTAATGTATTAGTTAAAAATTAAATTTCTCAACATCAATCAACTGCACGACTTTAAATACTCTTTGTTACCATTATAGATACATATTACATTAACACTTGAATATATTAAAGTAAGATGAAATTAATAAAAAATTCGTCCAAAGTTAGACATTTTTCTTGAGAATTAAAACATCCATTATTATAAAATATGCATAAAAACCCCAAACTGGCACGTCATTACACTGTTACTAATGAAGTGGTTGGCGAGAAAACAATAGATCTCCATTATAAGTTTTTTCCATTCCCTGCCAAAAATATCATGGTAAACACTATGAATTATTTATGATAAATTATATGAATTATGATGCAAGTCGAGTTAGTTGGGTAGTCAAACCACACCAGAGATATGAATGAATACTGATGGGGTTTAGAATACATGATACTACTTGAACATGTGGAGTAATACGAGAAGAAAAGGGTAAATTTATTAAGGGTTTATTCATGAAAATAAGTTTTTTATTGCTAGTAGTTGTAGAGTTGATAACGTTTCATCAAGGGTTGATGTTGGCAGAGAGTATGGGCGCTACATTGCTTTGTGTAAAGTAGAATTCAAGAAAGTTATATAGTTGTGGAACAAGCAGTCAGAGGTGGTGGAATAGAAGCCCATACGTCGATGGGATTCAGTATTCACTTGATAGGAATGCTTCCTTTAAGGTCAAAGGAGTATTTAGAGAAGTCAATTAATAAGTAGATTGAATGGCGAAGACCTGGTAAACCAGACACCACCAAATAAGTCTACATAGACCCACCAGATAGTGTATGAAGACATACAACAAAGAATATATATGGTTGGAAAACACGAAAGATGTTTATAACCCCATTTTAGAAAAGGAAGAAAGAGGTGGGAGTAATGGGTTTAATATGCTATGGTATTAATTATTGCATTCTAAGGACCTCCATGTATTAAAGAATATAATTATATGAACTCAGTTGAATATCATTCTATATATCTTAGACAATTTTTTATCATTAGACTATGTTTTGCGTATATTGATTTTTCTTGTTCGGTGTTACTTTTCAGTTTGTGTAATACAATGAGGTGGGATTTGTCACTAACAACCGTCGTGGTGGTCGCTAGAGGTCTATAAAGTGGTCGCTAAATGTTATTATCACCTTTAAAGACTGTAAGTGATCTCTAAAGGCTAGTCAATATTGGTCGATTTTTAGATATACCCCTTTAGCGAGAGACCACTTATGTAGTGCTAAAGGTGTTACCTTTAGCGACCACCTACGTCCTCGCTAAAGTTAATGACCTTTACCGACCACCTACGACCGCCAGATAATGACCACATAGTAGTCGCTAATACTTGTTACCTTTAGCGACCACACATTATTCTCTAGTAATTTATACCTTTAGCAACCACACAATAGTCACTAGTCATTTATACCTTTAACGACAATTTAGTGGTCGCTAGTAGTCAAAACTTTTTATGGTTACTAGGTGGTAACTAAAGGTTTATAAATAAATAAAAAATATTTATTCATTTACAATTCTCTGTTACTAATCGTCTATTCCTACAAAATCCAAATTACACCAAATGCATAATAAATCTGGAATAATCAACAAAAACCACCAAAAGTGAATAAATAACACATATAAGTTATATTGATATAAAAATGAAATCAATCAAATAATACTACTAGTTTGTCTCTTGTTCTTCCCTCCCAACTACAATAAACTCATCATCACAATCTATATGCATCGCCTGGTAGATATCCACGTCATATGCGTACTCATCCCAAGTATCGTCTAGCTCTGCCTCATCATCCAAATAGTTCGATCATGCTCTAATCTCACTTTGTCGACTTTAGTGTATTCTCCATTGTTCATGCTTAATCCAACTATCTCTGAGGTGTCATTCAAAATATGTATTGACTCGGGGTTATCAATTTATCGACGCAACACCACAAACATCTATTTTCCAACCATGTCGATCACTCACTTCCCAAAAAACTTTCCACGCACCGCATTGCAGTCCTTTAGTGAGAACTAGATCATCAATGAAGAACACCTTCTTTTCTTAATTCCCTAGGATGTACGACTAATCTTTATACCAATATGAACTAGTGTTGATTTGGTCCCAACGTGGTCTATTTGTATTCTTCCTTTCCACTGTTATTCCATTTCACGTGAAGACCATTACCAAACATTTTTTTTAGTAATTCACCTTAAATATTTTAACCAATGCATCATACCAATGAACTTCTTTGGCAAAACAAAAACCATTATAATCCGCATTCACCCATATGTCACATTTCTCATGCGAGATCCATTTCACCCCATTTATGACACACAAATCAAATTTCAATACTATACGACTGGGGCCGTTAGACACATAATATAATTTGTTGGTTATTTATGGATCACATGCTTCCTTAATATAACCCATCTAATAACTGAAAAATTAGTCAGTTACACTATCTTAATTAATGCTTTGATTTTGAAATATAGTGTACCTTATTAAAGAACCAATCATAAAATCTACTTAGATGAGTTTTTCCACATCTACATGACCATCTGCAACCACCATCAACTTGTTTTCCCTGAAACTAAAAGTTTTTTGATATAAAATTACTTAGAATAAGAAAGTAGCAAAGAATATGGAAAATAAAGAATGAACATTGTATAAACTTGAATCTTATCACAAGATTGTAAAATGCACCACACAAGCCTATCATGATCAATTTGGGGAAGATAAAAGAAGCTCTGTTTCCTGATCAGGTGAGATTGACTTTTGAAAATCAATATATCTCGTGGTTCTTGTAATGGATCTGCATATCTACCAGGATCATTAAACTTTGTTTTTTCCTCCTTGACATAACGTGATATAAAAGTCAGAGTCTTCTTCTTAATACAACCCTTGCCTATAAAACCTTCTGGACTTGCCACATTTGATATATACTCCTTTAAATTATTCAAATAACGCTCAAACAGGTACATCCAATGCATCCGGATCGGTCCACCAACTAGTGCTTCGTTGTACATGTTCCGTACTAGATAAATCATGATATCAAAAAAAAAGATGGTGGAAATATCATCTCAAGCCGACACATCTTAATAATAATATCTTTTTTCTCTTTTTCCAATTCTCATATTCTCAAATTAATTTTATAAACCATATGGAAAACATTACACAAACCCACGATGTTGTCATTAACCACTTTTTTCTCGAGCAATATCGTTATACTAGCAACAAACAATAACTTTGTCATAATGTAAAAATTGTGCGATTTTTGGTGATATTCCCTGAATCAATCATAATATTATTTCTAAAACTTGATGCAAAACCATCACAAACTTTTGGGCATTCAACCATCCAAGAAATCCTCTTGCTTTTCTGAATTCATCGCATACTTTGATTTTGGTTGCATCACCGAGCCCCTCATATGATTCTCGAATACCCAGATGCTTCAGTCCAGTCTTGCCTTCATGTTGTATTTATTAACTTTGTCGTCAAGACCCACAACTATACCAATTAAGCTATCACACACATTCTTCTCAAAATGTATGACATCAAATATTTTGTTTTTTGCAAGTTTTCTGACCAATAAGGTAACTAATAAAATATGCCCACCTTCTTCTAGTTAAAATGTTGAATATTCGTTCTCTTGATTACTTTGCCACCAAAATCCTTGTATTTCCCCGGAAACAGAAAGGTCAAACCATTGAGTTGTGTTTGGATACTGGATGGACTATTCTTCCTAGGGAGAGATTTATACTCTTTTTTTGATACAAAGTCTTGTTTTTTTAGACGATGTGAGAATGGTAACCATAATTTGTGTTTAAAATACACTATCAATTATTTATTTCGAAGGAAAGGCAAAGAATTCATGTACTCCAGACACGCCCTGTAACCTTAACCCGACCAACCCGATGAGTACAATCTCATTGAATAATCATTAATTGTATACATAACTCAACCATGCAACACAAACATTTCTTGTTTATGTGCATCAAAAGTAGGAATTCCTGGACCCCACGATAAATTCAAATCGTCTATCATAGGTGAAGGAATACATACAAATCTTTCCCAGTACAATGTGGACTAGGAATCAATAATGCTAACATAAGTGTCAATTCTTTAATTAACAACCACGATGATAAGTTCAAAACAATCAATATCACTAACCGCATCCTATTTGGACTGTTTTGTGCGGAGAATGGACAAAATCCATTAAGTGTCAAGCACAAACGCACATTACTAGCCTCTATAACGAACTTTGGGTAACGCTCATCAAACATCTTTCAACTAAGGACATCAACTGCGTGACATAATTCATCCTCATTAGTAGATTTCCCAATCTTGTGTCAAATCATTTCTTTTAGAGTATGCCTCAATGCGCACAATTGTTTTAATCTCAAATTATGGGAAAATAATGTAATTTATTATATGGCAGTCTCTTCCCCTTTTTCGGGTCCCACCTAGATACGTTACAAATCAGACATGTCTATAATGATTTATAACCATCTCGGACAAAACACAGACATTCAAACAAACATAAATTGTTTCATAACCTAAACTTAAAATTTTTAACTTCTTGTAAGAGTTTTCATATGATGATGGTAAGGTATGTACACTGGGAAAAGCCTGACTCAATAAATGTAGGAGCTCCATGAACAAAGTATTTTTCACCTTTATATGTATCAATTTCACTATAAAATTCAACATCCCCATTTTTCGTGAAATATGGATACAAAGCGGTATTCATTTCCGCAACCAAAGCTTCAAAAGAACCTATGTTACTTTGTGGAATATTCTCGTTTACCATTTCAATGTTCGCTTCATACTAATGCTATTCAAATCATCTATCATATTCATTATATCCTCATCTATAATATTAGAAAAATGACCTTCGAACGATCATGTTGAACTTCACCATGCAATTTCAAAATTTCATATGTCGATAAAACTCATTTCTAAAATTATCCTCCTTAGCCTCGCAAATATTTATTTTACGCCCATTCATGCACCAATTAAATGAACAATAAATCGAATTGGAACTATCCATGTGTGAAGATGCAAATTAAATGAAACTCCTCACATCCTTCACAAAAGCTCAAGTTCTCTTGCTTTTCGATTTAATCCACTGTTTATTCCTAGAAACATCTATTGAATTTCACTGAATTGTTAACAAAATAATCTGGATAAATTTACTAATTTTGTGAATAAATTGTGTAAATTATATTTACATTCATCTTACATATACATAAATTAAATGATAAAATTCAATCCAATATAATCATATCTCACACTAATTTTTTCAGTTCCATATCTATATACCTTAATTTGTTTCTCATACTCCACACACATTTCTTAATTTTAACAAGTAATCATATATAATTGCATATATTATGCAACTATATCTCTTATCATATTAAACACCATTATATAAAGTATAAAAATTAAAAGAAAAATTTTATGAATAAAAAATAATGCCTCAAAAAAAGTAAAGGATTTGATAGTAAAAATAAGTCCCAATGAGTTGGGCTATGTTAGGTGACGTCCGGTACGAGGATAGGAGGTGGTGGCGGTAATCGGTGGCTCAGTTTTGAAATTTTTTTTAGAAGATATTTTTTTTGGGAAAGGTTTTAATGAAAGTGGGGAAGTATTGAATGAGAATGTTTTTTCCCAATCCATTGTATATTTATTACGCAACCCTCTAGGGACCACAAGGGTGGTCGCTAGAGGATTTTTCAAATTCTCACTAGAAATTCTTTTACCGACCATTTAAATGGTCGCTAAAGTAATTATTACTTTAGGGATGATAAATAACGTTGATAAATAGTTTTAATTTTTTTTTATTTCCTTGTCTTACCTTTTCCAATCACTATGGTGGTCATTAATAAGTTTTGATAACTAATAACCACTTGGTACCTGGTATTAAGTTTTTTCTGTTTTTAATTTTAAATAAAGCATTAACGACCTTTAACGTAATCTCTAATGACAGACATATTTTTAGTGACTAAACTCGTGTTCAGTAAAAGACTTAAATAATTTATTTTAAACATTTCGACGAGAATTATTTATCGCCAAAATATTTGTGGTTAGCGATTAGGGGAATAAACTTTATAAGGTCCCAAGGCAATAGACAATTCTAACAAAATTCCCAACCCTAACTACCTCATTAGAAGCCCAAGTAAATGGGGAAATAACCCAAAATACTCTCCCCTTCCATTTTAATCGCAGTGAAATACCTTAAACCAAAACACAAAACCCATATAATGTTGGATCTCACCAACCCACTCTATCTCTTCTCTCTCACACTCTCCTCTCTCTCTCTCTCTCTCTTCTCTGATCGACCCACCGACGCCTCCCCACCCCTCTCTCTCTCTTCTATCACCAACCCATCGGACCCCACAACTACCACCAACCCTCCCCTGCACAAGAATCGCCCCTATCATCACCACCAGCATCTTCATCGACATCACCTTCATCATCATCACCACCATATTTACCAACATTATCACCACTAAGATCTCACCTTCCCAGCCCCTCTTCATCACCATCGTCACCACCACCATCTTTATCACCATTACCTTCATCGCCATTACTACCATCCCCGATCTCACCTTCCATCTCATGTCTCACCTTCCATTCTCGACCATTGAAGGCCCGATCTCACAAGGCCAATGAATCCCAATAACTTATCCACTACCGTTCGTGGCCATTCTCCGGCGATCTTGAATCCATAGTGGGACCAGTCTTTGTCGCCTCTCCTACGCCATGAGTACAGCCTATGAATCCAAGGACAGTTGCACCATGTGTACAACTCCTAAAGCCCAATTCAGAGCGAGTTGGAAGAGATTTATTTTTGTTCTTTTATTTCAGTCGGGGTTTTGTTTTTGTTCTTTGTTCAAATAATGCGGGATTTAAGAGATATCTTGTTGTTTTTTGTTCGTATGGGGATGATTGTGCAGAGATTTCTTGTTATTTTTTGTTCCTATATTACGAGTGTGATGAGATTTTGATTTGTTGTTGTTCCAATTCTGTGAATAGATTTGTTTTTTGTTCCAATGTTGTGATGATATATGTTATTTGTTTATGTTCCTGATGGGTACAACCCAAGAACAAGTGTGACATGTGTTTGTTATTTGGCCATTGGTACAACCGATTGCAAAAACACTGCTGGATATGGTCTAATTGGGTCCGTGCCCATCTAGCTATCGTTCGAGATGGGCCTGTACCCAGTTGGACTTTTATCAAAATGACTTAATTAAATTTTTAACTGATTAATAAAAAGTGTAAGAAGCGACACGGGTCTGTACCCATCACGGCTTAATTTACAAAAATGGGTGCGAGCATTCTTCGTGGGTCCGTACCCACCAAAAAAAAGGATTTTCTAGACAATGCAAGGGTATAAAATTCAAAAACCAAACAAATATATTACAATTGGGACTTTAATATAACTATTTTTTAGTTAGGACTTAAAAAATAAAGTTGGGGTTTTTAGGCCCCTATTAGTATTTTCCTCTAGCGATTATACTGGTGATTGTCACGGATGTAATGCCTAAAGCCTAACATCTGCAATAGTGATACTATATGAGGAAAATACATTTTGAGGCCAACTTTTTGCCAACTTTATATTTTAAAACCTTACTAAAAAAATAATCCTATATAAGTCCTACTTTTTACTTTCTAGTTTGGTTTTGGACTTTTATACCCTTGGTTTGAAAATAGATCCTTTAAGGTCTTCCAAGGGTGCGGACCCACGAACACTCGTTACCATTTTCTTAAATAAAACTGTGATAGGTCAAAACCCACGTGCTTTTTTGTACTTGTTTTTATTAGTCCAAATCCAGTATGTATGAAATGGATTGTACCCGTGGCCCATTAACATCACTATTGTAGTTACAATTCTAATTGGGATGTACCCAACATAAACAAAAACCAAAAATAAATATTTTCATAGCCCAAAAGCAAACAATTGGATCAAACAATTGGATTCGGAATAAACAAATCAACAAGAAACTTCTTCACGTTAATAGTGGATCAAACAACAAAAATAGAAAGAATTCGAACAAAACAAAACAACAACAACAACAACAACAAAGTCACTCACACTCATTATTGGATAAAACAAAAAAACCAGAAAGAATTCACAACAAAATCAACAAGAAAGTTCTTCACACTCATGATTGGAACAAATAAGAAAATCAAATTGTTTCCCCCAGAAACTTTTGAAGTGGGATGTGCCTAGAACGGCTTCGTACGAAGGTGGCCCAACCAGAATCACGGGGCTATACCCAGGGCCCAATATGGCTATGAATGGACCACGACGGAGCTGGACCCATGCTACGTATTGACCTCGCTGGGCTGCGCCTATTTCCTATGGCTTTGCTCAACAATTGCAGTGACAAGAGAGGCGACGGTTTAATGAGAACTGTACCAAGGGGTGCAAAGCGGCTTGAGTTTTGGTTGGGCTTGGTTCGAAGGTGAGTAGATCTAAGATGAAAGACGAGATCGGGGCTATGAACGGCGTTTGTTGTTTATGGTGAAGATGATGATGGTGGCAGCGTTTGTTGCTGATGCGTTTGTTGGTGGTGGGGAAGATCAGAGCGGCGTCGGTGGTTACCTACGGTCTGTGAATGGAGGTGCTAGGGGGCCGGAGTTTAGCCGCTGGTGGTGGTGGTGGGAATCTATCCCAACATGGTGGTGGTCGGTGAAGCAACGCGGGTTTTTCGTGCTCCAGGGAGGCGGTAGATGTTGAGCAGGAGAGTGGCTCGGTGGAGATGGTGGTGAAATCCATCAGTGGGAAGGTGAGTGATGATGGTGAGGTTGAAGTGAGGGTGGTTATGGTGATGTAGAGAGAAGTGACGGGTGGTGATGTTGGTGAAGAGGGTAGTTATGGTGATGCAGAGAGGAGCGACAGTGAAAGGGGGAGAGAAGAGAGAGGGGAGAGAGAAGAAAGAGGGGAGGGGGTTTTGGTTTATAATTTCACGATACCCTAATGGGTTCGATGTTTATATTTTGACTTCTTCACTGTGGTTAAAGGGGGAGGGGAGGGTATTTTGGAGGTTTTATCCTATTCTAACCATTTGGTTATATTGGGCTTTATATTATAAATGGAGGTATCCAACTGCCCTTATAAACTCAATACTCCATATACTATATACCACCTATATAGTATTGTGATTTTATTTAAATATAATTTATTCATGTCTTTATTACCATAATATAATTATACTTTTTAATAATTCATCTCTAATCTGATATGTAATCAGGGCCGGCCACTGGCATAGGCAGCCCGGGCGACCGCCCAGGGCTCTGCGATGATCAAGGGCCCCAATGTTAGGTATATGTTTATATATAAAAGTATTTAAATATATAGTAATGTGTTCATTAAATCAACAAACAATTGCTAGTGTGGTAGTGTTTCTAATTAGGTGACTCAAGTTCAAAATCTCCGAGTGGAAGATTATTTTTTATTTGCAATCACACTTTAAATTAAAATTTTATATTTATTTATTAAGCTTAAACATCAACGATTTAATTATATTATAAATTAAATATTATAATCATAAAATTAAATAATTTTACATTATTTATATTTAAAATTAAATTATCTCGTATTACATGTAAATTTATTTACCAACCGAACAATTATAAAAGTATTTAGTAGACTGGTAATAAAAATCATAAATAATTTTACTCATGTTTAACATAAGATTTTTACATCATATTTATTTATTTATTTTATATTTTAGTTGCAACATTTTTATTTAAACTTATATTTTTATACAGATTGTATACAATTAAATTATTTTAAATTTGTGCTTATATATTTATTTTTTGAATACATGAGAGAGCCACTTTGGACTCGGAGTCATTTTGACTCCAATGAGATTCGATCCCATGACCTCTTGGTCTCTGCGGAGTAACCTAACAAATTTGTGCTTATATTCATTACATTAGATATGTACTAAAAATATATTAATGACAACAAATTATTATATAAAGTAATATTAGTTTTTTTTCTGATTTAAATTTTATTTTGCTATCAGTTAATTAATATGTTGAATATGTTAAAATATGTGTGTTCCGTATAGTTTTAGATTCATATTGAATAAATTAGAACTGGATTTATATTTTCATTATTTAGATATAATTTTTAATCTATTGTATTGTTATCTCTTATTATTTTTCGTTTAATGCTTATTTCACTATATAGGGGTCCAATCATAAGCGGGTTAAGAGAAAAAAAAAGCGAGAGTTACATAAGCTTTCATTATCTTCAAAGTGCACTTTAAATTTGTTATATATTAAATATTTTTTATTTTGAATGTTCAACACGTAATAAATATAATATTTATTGTAAAAATTTATGTATTAAATATAAAAGAAGCATTGAGTTCAATTAAAATTTTTATTCATTTTTTTAGATTAGTCATCTTTGGACCCAATTCAAAATTTTGCTTAAGGTCAGGGGCGGAGCTAGGAAATTTTTTAAGGGGGGCCAAGGGGGTCGAGGGGCAATGCCACCGAATTTTTTTTTTCGACGTATTTGCACGATAAGTCTATATATTTTGGAAAATTGCAAAATAGGTCCTTATATTATGCAAAAATACACTACATGTCCTTATATTGTGTAAAAATTGTAATATAAGTCCGGATATTCGATAAAATTCTTTTTTTATACAAAATAACATACATTTTGTTGTGAAAAATAAAATAAAAAATTCTATAAAATAATAATTTAAAGCTTAATAAAATAAATCTTATAAATTAGGAGGGGGTGGGGGCAAATGATAATTTTTTAAATTATACAGATTAATTAGTTATATATTTTTATTTTTATCTTTTGAGCTAGTTACATTTTTTTATTTTAAAAACGAGGAGGGGGCATGGACAACCCACAACACTACACAGCTCAGCCCCTGCTTAAGTTCTAGAGACAAATCCTCTTTGGACCCAGAACGCGCTCAAGTCTTTTGAATTTTTTTTTTGAAATCCAATATTTCTATTTAGTTAATATGTGATTATATCCAATTTAAACATAATCTCATTTAAATGTACATATGATTAGATAAATCACAAAATAATATGATGGATTGGAAAAAATAACGGTTTCCTTCCGCCACTCCCAAAGTTTATTTTGGATCCTCCATTGGCCGGAGTCTAGCCTTTTGTGAAGTGAGAGATTTTTGTCAATTTTTTTTCTATTCTTTTAACTTAAATTTGGAGGTTTAAGAATCTCAAGAAATGAACATTGGCAGTTATAACTTTACGTTTCCTATGTTTATTTCAAACTTTTGTGAAGTGTGAGATTTTTGTCAATTTTTTTATTCTTTTAACTTAAATTTGGAGGTTTAAGAATCTCAAGAAATGAACATAGTCAGTTATAACTTTACGTTACCTATGTTTATTTCAAAAATAAAGTAAAAAGCATTATTGCGAAATCTCTATATATTAAGCCCATTTTATTTTATTTTCTAAATACACTATTGTTTGAATTTATTATAAATTTTTGCCCAGAGTACGTTTAAATTACAAAGACCGGCCTGTATGGAATAAATATATTTGGCGGTATCTTGGAAAGGAGAAATGATATATAAATAATAAATCAACACAAACTTTTAATCTTGCTCATTTTCTTACAATTCCTATCTATCAAAAAAACAAATTAAGCCTAAATCAATCCTAGACTAGAATCTTCCATTCCACAATGCGATAGATCTAATCCTTAATCCCCACCAAGCAGTGATCATCTGTCCCAAAATTATAGTGGAGGGCCACTTTTAGCTAATTCTCTTTGCCTATAAAAGGATAATCATTCAATACAGATTCAAAGTGTATAACAACAAACGAGTAGTAGAAGCAATAATATTCACTACCTTTCTTTTGAGCTTTCTCCAAAGGCTATTTCTTAACAAAGATTGGCAACAATGGTTGGTTTCTTCCTTCCATCTTTACTTTTTATATTACACCTCCACCAAGTAGCTACAATTTCAGAAAAAGTGTTCTAATATTATTAGAGCATTTTTGAATATTTTTTCGACATGTAAATATGGAAGCTAGATATAAGTTGTCAACATTTCAAACTTTTTATTCTACATTTGTAGTAACATGCAAATGTTTGTTTGGATTTTACAGGATGGGAAGATGAGTTGGACGGTTTCTGATGCTGTGGACTATAAAGGGTTTCCAGCTGACAAATCCAAAACTGGTGGTTGGGTGCCTGCTTCACTTATACTAGGTTTGCTAACAATATACCTCTCATGTCAATGCATTTTAATGCATACCTTTATTATATTTTCCACCCCAAGTACGAAAAATTGTTGATTATGTTAGAAAGAGACTTATATGAGAAATTGTATGCAAAAGTGGAACCTAGTGAACATAGGCTCTAATAGCTATCAACACATCTAAAAGCTTATAAACTTGTAAAACGTGAATAAACTAATTTACATATTTTAGAATAATTGTAGAAAATTCATGTTAAATATAGAAAAAGTTTACATCCGTATAGGCTGTGACCCTCGAACCCACATGTGAGTTGGGATATATACTACTGACAAAATCACTTAATGATTTGAGAAACAGAAAACAAAACTATTCAATACGCCAATACTATGACAACGAATATATAATACATAAAAATCTTTTTTTTTTATTGCTATTAATCCGAATAAAAGAAAAATCTCATACACTATTATAAAGATTCTTATCTTGTTTGAAGTAAAAACAAATTGACTAGGAAGGGTTAGCCAAAGATAAAATGATCATGGTATTTTGGTTAGTCCCTAATAGGGTAATTAATTATGTTTGCAGCATCCGATTAGTTTAATCATTTTTCTTTTCCTCTATTTTAGGAGTGGAGGGTTGGTTGGGATTTGGGATATTTTGTGGGACCATTAGTAACATTCTTATTTTAATATACATGAAAATCAGTGCGAATTAAATAGTAATAAGTTATTAATCGACAAATTCATAATTAATGTCTTTTCTAAATTTTATATTACTCTCTTCGTTCTACTGAAATTGTCCACTTACTAAAAAATAATGTTCCAAATATATTGTTCACTTAGGAGTTCAAGACACTTTTTTCTTATTTTTTCCACGATTACTCTTATTAAAATATTAAAATATATATTTCCAATACACATTTAAGATACCAAGATAATTTATTAGGGGTATTTTTGTATTTTTTAATATATGTGAAAAGTTAAGCGGACAAATTTAGTGGAACGGAGGAAGTAGGTGATTAAAACTATATTAATCCTACCAATATTGTTGTAGGGATTGAAATCTGTGAGAGGCTTTCCACTATGGGAATAGCAGTGAACCTTGTGACTTACCTAGGTGGAATCATGCATGTACCGAGTGCTTCTTCAGCCAATATTGTAACTGATTTTATGGGCACTTCCTTTCTTTTGTGTTTGCTTGGAGGCTTCTTGGCTGATTCTTTCTTGGGCAGATATAAGACTATTGCAATCTTTGCCCTAGTCCAAGCCCTGGTAATAATAATTACACCCTTTTATTTTCCCATCCATAAGAGTAACGTATATATGTTCCGACACTAACTAAAATTATTACAATCTAGGGAACTGGCATATTAGCAATCACAACTAAACTCCCACAGCTAAGACCACCACCATGTGATGCTAAAATGGACTGCGAACAAGCTAATGGATTTCAAATGGGAATTCTCTACCTAGCTTTATATCTCATAGCATTAGGAACAGGTGGTCTTAAATCAAGTGTTTCGGGTTTCGGAACCGATCAATTTGATGAAAAAGATGAAAACGAGAAGACACAAATGACGTTTTTCTTCAACAGATTCTTTTTCTTCATCAGTCTTGGAACATTAACAGCTGTTACAGTTCTTGTTTATATACAAGATGAAGTTGATAGAAGCTGGGGTTATGGAATTTGTTCAATTTCAATGGTGGTAGCTATATTAGTCTTCTTTTCAGGGAGTAAAAGATATCGATACAAGAAAAGCTCTGGTAGTCCAATTGTTCATATCCTCCAAGTTTTAGTTGCTGCTATACGCAAGAGAAATATGGAGCTTCCATATGATACTACTTTGCTATATGAGAATTATCCCGAAGGTTCAAGAATTCATCACACTCAACAGTTCCAGTGAGTATATATATATATATATATATATATATTTAAGTTTCTTATAAATTTTAGGTTATAATTAAACGTTTATATTTAACTTTTGATAGATTTATGGATAAGGCAGCCATAGTAGGAGAAGGAGATTTTGAAATGGGGTCTAAAACTCCAAATCCATGGAGATTATGTTCATTAACAAGGGTAGAAGAGGTGAAAATGATGGGTAGATTATTACCAATTTGGGCCACAACTATCATTTTCTGGACCACATATGCACAAATGATAACATTTTCAGTACAACAAGCAACAACAATGAAAAGAAACTTAGGAAGCTTTCAAATCCCAGCTGGCTCACTCACTGTATTTTTTGTGGCTGCTATTTTAATTACATGTGCAGTTTATGATCGTCTTATTATGCCACTTTGGAATAAATGGAAAGGAAAACCAGGTGCGGATATTTATTTTTATATATTTTTTAATTAATTAAATTACTGTATTTGGAGCCCCTACTGCCCCATATATCAGTTGTTATTATATAATGTAAAGCACATGCACTTGGCCCCTGCCACTAAAGGATATTAAATAGACAGTTGTACAAAATCAGCAGAAAATGGTAGACAAGTGGGTAATTAAATAATAGAGTATAGAGAATATACAAAGAATATGCATGTAACAACTTAAATTCACATAAAGAATAATTTGATTGAATAGTTACTTTCTATTATTGGTTATCTAACTTGACTTTCATAAATTTAATGCAGGATTCTCGAATCTACAAAAGATATCGATAGGGTTAGCACTCTCAACAATAGGAATGGCTGTAGCAGCATTAGCTGAAATGAAAAGATTATCAGTTGCTAAATCAGCCGGACGTAACACCACAACTTTGCCATTAACGGTGTTTATTCTCATCCCACAGTTTTTCCTTGTGGGAGCTGGTGAAGCATTTATATACACAGGGCAACTAGATTTCTTCATAACACAAGCACCTAAAAGCATGAAAACAATGAGTACTGGACTTTTCTTGACAACACTTTCACTTGGTTTCTTCCTTAGTAGCTTCTTGGTTTCAGTTATTAAAAAAGTCACTGTGACTGGAGGAAGTGATGGTTCTGGTCAAGGGTGGCTTGCTGATAATATTAATTATGGAAGGCTTGATTGCTTTTATTGGCTGCTAGCTATATTGGGTATTGTTAACTTTGGGATTTATCTTATTTGTGCCGTGTGGTACAAGCCTCAGAAGACTGAAGGTTCCGTGCAGATGGAGAAATGCTAGATGATCTTTAATTAATGAATTTTACCTTTTGTAGTATGTATAGTACGTAAGTAAGAATTGGTGTATTGTTAAGCTTTCATTGTCATCTTTCTTGATAAATTAGAGTGCATTTTGGTTTCAACAATCTTGTTTAATTTCCTTTCTTTATATATGCATGGTTCTATGAGAAAATTACTTGGATTGTCTATCAAGCAAAGTTTCTCCTACTATTTTTCCATAATTTAATAATTTCTAATTCCAGTACTTTTTAATTTTATCTATAACTCTTACATATCTCAACTAGTCAGGCCATTCTATATTCTCAAAAGTTTATTTTTTTTTCAAAATGATCTCGGACATGTTAACCCAAAAACCCCAACTTCTCCAATAAACCCTTTCCACCACTACCGAAAAGCGTATCTCCACGACTATATTCACCCTTCTTGTTCTTTGATCTTGTCTCCACACCCCGTTTTCTCAACAGATCCATGAAATTTAACCTGATTTACATTTCATTTGCTAATATCCGCTTTATCAAAATCTCAATCTCTTTCATCATTGATTTGAGTTTTACATTAATCTTCTAGTTTTATAGCATCTCTCTCTCTCGTTAGCATTTATGGCTCGTTTTAAAGAAGATGGGATTGATGAAACAGAAGCAGACTTTACTCTCTCTTTCTTTCTCTCTCTCCTGGCACAGAAGATATTTATACTAGTTTTAGTGAACCTAAACTCTTCTTTGAATCATCGCTTCAGGTAATATTAACTTGAACTGTTTGAAAAAATTATAATCCAACACTGGGGTATATCAGGAAGGATTACCTTAGATAAGAGAGGTACAAATATTTGTGTTGTTCAGTTTGAAAAACAAGATGATCTTGAAGTTGTTTGGAAAAATAGACCTTATCATATTTTCGAATTTCATGTTCTTGTCCAAAAATATGAAGAGTGTGTTAAAAATCCTAATTTGCTTGAAGAGACCTATTTTTGGGTTAGGATTGTGGGGTATTCCTCCTTTGTTTTTGAAAGAATTTAATGTTGTTAAAATTGCTACTAAACTGGGAAAAGTTTGTGAGACTGAACTTCCTAAATCTGAGAATTTTAAAGAGAACAGTGTTGTTCGAGTTAGGGTTGACTGTTTGGTTTCAAAGCCTCTTGTGTCTGGACTTATGTTTAAGATTATGAATGGCCAATCGGTGTGGATCTCATTTAAGTATGAAAAATTATTTGACTTCTGTAATTTGTGTGGAATTCTTTCACATGAAGAGAGCAACTGTGATAATCCAATAATATTAGTTACAAAGCTTGGTAACTGGATTAGATTTATTGAACAAGAAAAAAGAGGTGAAGAATTTGTATTTAGTGTTGCTAAGTCAACAACACATGCTCAAAAGAAAAGAGTGAAAAAACCTTTAAAAAGAAGAATCAGATTAGTGGGAATCTTGAGGAAGGAGAAATAGCTGAGAAAAAATAGTTATTGATGAAGGGGGGCCCAATATAATAAAGTCCAATCTATGCTCACATTACCTTCAGTTGATTTAGGTGATAAGGGCCAACCAGGTATCACATTTAAGTCCAATGTTATGCCTCTTAGCCCAGGAGAAATTAATAATCTTTGTGGGCCAGCTAGTCCATTTAAAAGCAATAGCCCAAATATGCTGATTAACCCTTCTATTACTTTGAACTCGGATAAAACCATTTGTTTTGGATCTCTTGAGAAGAATAAAAGTAGAACCCAGCAGGTTAGGGTTGATCTTGGTTTACCTCCAGACGATGAAGCTGACACTTTTGTCCCTGCAACTCTTGTTGACTCTATGTGTAATGGAGAAAATGATGAGATGACAGAGTTGGAACAAGAGTGTAAATGAAGAAGAAAATGATAACTTGGAGATTGAGGGTTATTTTGATGGTTTGGATACTAAAGTGGTTTGCGGGGTTGACCCAAATCAACCCCAAAATCTCCAACGATACAAGCTTGGAACTGTCAAGGCATTGGAATGGCCTTGACAGAGCTGAGCCTAGTGGATATGGTTAAGGCTCACCACATAGAGGTACTTTTTCTTTTAGAAACTAAACGCAAATTTGATTTTGTCAATTCTTTATGCTCGAACTGAATTTGGTTTTAGTTACACATGTTGACCCTGAAGGTCTCTCTGGAGGCTTAGCAGTATTTGTTAAAATTTCTAAGAAATTTAAACTTATAAGTTCTGATAATAACTTAATTTACTGTAGTTATGAGGGATCTCAATTTGATTTTTGTGAGATACTTTTTGTCTATGGACCAACAACAGATGCAGAAAAAGATTTTTTTAAAAAAAAAATCTCCGATGTCTCTCCTTTATCTGATTGTTGGTCTGTTTTGGGCTATTTTGATCTTATACCTTTTCCTTCTGAGAAATTAGGAGGTGATATTGGTAACACTCATAAAAGAAATATGTTTCTTTTTAATGAATTTATTCTACTAATAATTTGGTTGAATTGACAGCTAAAGGATGTAATTTCATTTGGTCAAACAAGAGAAATGGCAACCAGCTTATTAAACAAAAGTTGGATAAAATCTTGGTAAGTAAGAAATTGATGGATAGATTTTCAAATTCGTGGTGCTCTGTTCTCCCTCCTACAGATTCTGATCATACAACCATTATTCTTAATGATGGAATTTTCAAACAAAAAAAGAAAAGGAGATTAATAGTGGAAAAATGATGGATTCATAATGGCTTTTTCTGTAAAATGATTGTTGATAAGTGGAAAACTTGTTCTTTTGATGAAGCAAGTGGTGTTAAGAAAATTTCCTTGAAACTTCACTACATACATAAACATGTTGCTCTTTGGGCTAGGAAGAGATTTTTATATAATAGATTACTAATTGATAAAACCTTAGCCCAAATGGAGCAGTTGTTTAATAATCCTTTTTCTGATGAGAATAAAAAGGCTTTTGATTGTTTAAGTGGAGAACTTGAAAGTCACTGGAAAAAAGAAGAATTATACTGGGATCTGAGATCTAAAAATAGGTGGTTTAAACTTGGTGATAAAAATACCAATTATTATCATGCTAGTACTAAAGTTAAGAGGAATATTAACAGAATTGCTAGATTGAAAAATAGTGATGGAAATTGGATAACTGAGAATGCAGATATCAAAAATGAAATTAAAATACATTATAATAACGTGTTTAAAACAAGTGGGATAAGAGATTATGACCCAATTCTCACTAAGATTAAGAAAGTTATGATTGATGAAATGAATAAGCAGTTAATTAAACCTATTCTTATGGATGAACTTAAAGATACAGTTTGGTCTCTAGGTAGTGATAAATCACCGGGACCTGATGGTTTTGGGGGATTTTTCTTTACAAAATTCTAGAATGAGATTAAATCTGATCTTTTGTATTTTCTTAGGAATAATACTTCTCTTAAGGGGATTAACAATACTATTATAGCTTTAATTTCTAAATGTACTAATCCTGATGTGGTTTCTTCTTACAGACCAATTAGCTGTGCTAATTTTATTTATAATTTTTTTTCAAGGATATCTATTTTTGAGAATATATTAATTGCCCAAGAGGCAAGTCATTACTTGAAAAATAAGAGAAATTCAAATTTTTTTACTTTGACTATCAAAGCAGATATGAGCAAAGCTTATGAGAATATAAAATGAGATTTTTCATTTGATCTACTTTCGAAATGGGCTTTCATGATTTATGGATTCAATGGATCAAAAATTGTATCTCAACCGTGTCTTATAAAATCCAAATTAATGGAGAATCAATTGATATTGATTTACCTCAAAAGGGTTTAAGACAAGGTTATCCTTTATCACCTTATCTGTTTTGTTTAGTTACACAGACTCTATCTTCTTTACTTGAGTATTATGTACAGATTGGATTACTTAAAGGGATTAAAGTTTCTAGAAAGGCTCCAATGATAACACATACACTTTTTTGCTGATGTCAGACTCTTTTTTCTTGAGGCTGATGAATATAATGTTGAAATATTAACAACTGCTCTAAACTGGTATTGTTTTGCAACAGGGCAGAAAATAAATCTCAATATAAGTGGCATTCTTTTTAGTAAAAATACTCCATCTGAAGTAAAAAAATAAGATTTCCAATATCTTGAGGATGAGGAAACTGGATGATTTAGGTAAGTATTTGGGTATCCCTACTTCTTGGGGAAAATCTAAAGTTAAATATCTTGAGTGGTTGGTGGAACAAATTCTCAAAAAGATGGATAATTGGGAAACTAAAATTCTTTCTAAAAGTGGGAAAGAAAGTTTGATTAAAGCAATTATTGGAGCGATTCCAAACTTTATTATGTTGGTTTTTTTAATACCAAAAAAATTACCTCCCATCTTACTTCTCTGATATCCAAATTTATTGGAATAATCAAGGGAAGAGTAGATGTCATTGGGTGAAATGGAAAATATTGATGAACTCTAAAGAGGATGGAGGATTTGGATTCAAAGATTTTCATACACACAATCTTTCATTTTTAGCTTCAAATGCTTGGAAATTTATGTTAAATGAAAACTCTCTTTTATTTAAAGTTTTAAAGGGTAATTATTTCTCTCATACTTCCTTTTCGAAATCTTCTTTAAGTAGTAACTGCTCATGGGGCTGGAAGAGCTTATTAATAGAAGGGAGAAATTGTTTTAAAAATGAACTTTTTTGGTCAGTGGGTAATGGTAAAAATATTTGGATTCGGGAAGATTCTTGGATTCCCACCAATTTATCCACTACTAGACTCACTGGATGTGAAGTTGTTCTTATTTTTGAATAAATTCTGCCTTATCATAATGGTTGGAATGAGAAACGGATTTCTGATATTTTTCCTATAAAAGTTGCATCAACCATATGTGAGTTACTTTTACCCTCTTTTGACTGTAATGATTCTCCTTCTTGGAGGAAATCTAATTCTGAAGATGTTACAGTAAAAGAGAGTTATAACAAGATATGGAGAGCTCAACTTGAAACTGGAAAAAATAAAGATAAAAAACAGGCATGACCTCTTTTTGTTTAGAGACTAGAGATTGGAATTTAATTTGGAAAACTTTAGTGATTCCTAAAATATATAACTTTATTTGGAAGTGTTGCAATAATGGGCTTGCTACAAATTAAAATGGATTTAAAAGGAGAGTAATTGATACTCCTCTTTATGATATATGTGGTGAAATGGAAGAAACAACTGAACATTTATTGTTTCATTGCTCATGGGCTAGAGTTATTTGGCTGGCTAGTCCTCTATGTTTTTATTCTCTCACTAAACCATCTTTTAATGTTCAAAAATGGATTCAATTCATGAGATTAGCTAATACTGAAAACAAAGATTATAGCTTTGACTTAACTAAGTTAAGTTTTGTTATTGCATGAAATATATGGAAAGGAAGAAATGAGTTTATTTTTAAAGGAAAGGTACCTAATCCAATGTTAACTTTGTAAAATGATCTTAAATCATATGATGAGTATAACTTAGAAAATAAGTACACTTCTAAGGCTAAAGAATTTAATGTCACACATTCTTTCTTGAATGTAAATTTAGTTGAAGCAGTGGGGATTCAAATTAATTGGAAACCACCTAATGTTGGCTGCTTTATAATAAACTGTGATTCTTCAGTAAATATCAAATCTAACTTAGCTGCTTTTGCTTGTGTTTTGAGGGACTCAACAGGTAAAATAGTTGAAGGGATTGCTAAGAAGATAACTGTCAATTCAATAGCTGAAGCATAAGGAAGGGGTATTTTAACAGCTTGTCAGATGGCCTCTAAATAGCATACTAGAAGTGTAGATATTTAAAATGATAATTTTTGTATAATTAATCAAGTTAACACTAATTGTAATATTGCTAGTGTAACTAAAGGTCTAGTTAAGAATATTATTTTTTTAAAAGCTTTATATAAACTTAGGATCTCTTTTGTTAAGAGACTAAACAATAGGGTTGCTGATTGGGTGGCTAAACAAAAGCTAAATGGAGCTTTGTTTAGTATTTGAGATGCTTTCCCCCCTTCCCAATTAGATAGACTAGTAGCACTTGACTTTGATCAGCTTGGTATAGGCTGATTATCTTTTGTAACTTTGGTTTACTGCTTAAATCAAATCTGATTTCGACAAAAAAAACTAGTCAGAAGTATTTCTTATTTTAAGAGGTTTAAGATTCGAGTTCAATAAAATCAAAATCTTAGCTATAATATATCAATGTCGGCAATAATCTCAATTTTTTAAGAGAACAAATAAATTGAAAAGGAGAATAATTGATCAATTCTCCTAATGATGTCCCATCTTATACATTTAGTATAAAATTATCACTTCATTCCTAATTTTAAGAACATGTTGAATTCTAAATTGGTGTAATTGATATTGTTAATTTTCAACACGAGAAAAATAATTGTCTACCTAATATTGAATAGAAAGTTGAAACATTGATAATTTTAAAAAATTAATAAGAATAAAAACATATGTTTCAATAAGATTTTAGCAGCCTGATATGTTAATCTAAACACAATTGTTACACCTTCCATCGCTAAACAACACCATATCATTTTACAATAAATTAAGAGCAAGTTAACATTCTAATTTAAACCAACAACCATCACACTCGTTGGATCCAGTATATGAATACAACATAACGAGAGATATTAAGATTGATGAGTTCCATCTGTTCAATTGGAGTAGTGAGTTGACGAATCGAATTCCTAAAACCATAACATAAATTGATTTTTCGGTGAAGGACACAATTACTAGGGATAGAATTGGTTCGATTAATTGTGAAAGAAGAAAAACCATAATCACAACCATTTATTTTAGGGTGATTGACATATGAAGATTTGAAGATAATTTTATACCCTGTGGGGAACATGTGGCTACATTTTTCTTCAAAGAGACCACAAAAAATAAAGTAACTAAAATATCTAAAAAACCTGGAATAAATAAAAGCAATAAAACAAGTGGAAAAAATAATGGAACACATAGTCACTGGGTATCAGGACATTGAGTATCGAGTCATTGAGTATTAGTATTGTTCAGCTCCGACTTCTACCACCGACCACCACTTGCGTCGGCACCGAGATGTACTCAGTGATTTTCAATGAGTACTCATTGATTTTAATGAGTATTATGTGAAATGACTAAGTATTATTTGATAATCACTTAGTATTATTTGAAATCACTGAGTATTATTTAAAACAACTGAGTATTAGCACAAAATTATTGATTATTAACAAAAAATTACTGAGTATTAATGCAAAATCACTAAGTATTACACTAATCATCGTGTATTACTCAATATCACTGAGTATTAACATAATATTGCTAAGTATTGATGAAAATATCATTGAGTATTACACAAAGTCATTGATAATTACGTAAAATCACTAAGTATTAACATAAAATTACTGAGTATTACATAAAATTATTGAGTATTACAAAAAAAACACTTAGTATTAACATAAAATCATTAAGTATTACGCAAGATCACTCTAACCAGCCTTGTTTTTCCTTGAACCAAAACTCGAAGGCTTCATCATAACTCAAAAACACCATAGCTAAAAACCACCATAGCTAAAAAACACCATGACCACAAACAAAAAAGATTTGATTGCTCTCTTCCTTAGTGGCAAACTCACGGACAACCTTCAATATCTCCTCCTCAAGCTTGCCTTTAATGTCCATCTTTATTGTCGGAGCTCCATTGGATAAGTAGACAGATATTTGACCTTAATTGTTGTTGTTCATCCGTGGTTGCATAGAGAGAAAAATTGCATTTGCATAAAGAAAAGAAAATGATATAGAGACATAATGGATATAAGTGGGGCATGGATCATGTTGGGTAAGAATCTCTTTATTATACTATAACCTAATGTTTAAATAACAATGTTACACTTTTCAAAAGCATATCGAACCATTTGAATTCGATATTTTGAATGATAGTGGTTCTTACTCATAACCGAACTATGAATGTATAATCATATTCCAAATTCCTAAAACAAAATCACACAAATAAGAAAAAATTTAAAAGTATACATGAAATTAAGTTGGTCTTTCATTAAATAGGGTGTTCAATCTAATATTTGGATTTTGGTTTTGTGATTCAAACATACATTTTTACGTAGATTTAAAAAAAAAATTAAAATACACCTAACAACACACATATTGCAGTTATTCGATTTAATTTTCTATATAAACACTAAAACTATTAATTTTAACAATCGGGTACACTTTTAAAAGCTTACCCCTAACATTATTTATCATGGTTATATAATCGATTCTAATTGGTTCAATTATCCATCTATTTAAACTTTTATCATAACCATTTCCATTGTTAGAAAATGCCTTCCACAAGATTATGTGCCAAAATAAGAATAGACTTATAATTCAATTTAATTTTCTCAAAGGGACACTTAATACTATCAACCCAAATATTCTCAAAGGGAAAAATAATACCCGCATCTAATAATTTGATCACCTGTTTCCTTACCACCTCCTTCATTGTTGGCATTACTCTTCTTTGCCCCCTCCATAGATAGCCCTCCTCCCTTCTCAAGAATGATCTCATGTTTGCAAATGGTAGGACTAATTCCCTTTATATCAGCTATAGTCCACCCAATTGCTTCTTTGTTAGCGCAAAGCACACGTAGTAGCTTATCTGCTTGAGGACCTGAAAGGTTAGCAGAAATAATAAAAGACAAAGTTTTGTCAATACCTAAATACACATAACGCATATGGGTTGGAAGCAGTTTTTCTTCAAGAACAATAGCACAAATTATAGTTGTTTTCTTCACTGGTTCAATGTCTCACGATTCTCAAAGTTTTTCACAAATTTATCTTGGTCTACATACTACTAAATCTAATGCTACAACTTCTTCAGCTATATCGTCATATATCTCTGGTGATTCAAGTGCCAAGGCTATTGTTAAAGTGTCATCAAAGCTTGTTTCATTGAAAACTTCTTGTGTGATTTTGCTTATGACATCTATTTTAAGGCATTCATCTTTCGTATCTGGATATTTAATAGCCTTAAACACATTGAATCGAACCTGTTCATTTTGTACCCTCATGATGAATTCACCATTCTCAACATTAATTAGTGTACGCCCCGTGGCTAAGAATGGTCTACCCAAGATGATGGGGACATTCTTATCCGAGTCGTAGTAAAAAATAATAAAATCACAAGGAAATATAAAACTACCAACTTTAACTAAAACATCTTCAATTTTACCTACTGGTTGGGAGAGGGAGCCATCTGCCATTTGTAATACTACTGAAGTAGGTACTGTCTTTCCTATGTTGAGCTTCTCGATTAGATACTTTGGCATGAGATTGATACTCGTGCCTAGATCATATAATGCTTTGCCGGTCCACCCTTCACCAATAGCAATGGGAATTGTAAAACTTCCGGGATCTTGTAGATTCGGTGGCAACTTGCTTTGACATATAGCACTACACTCCTCACGTAATCCAATCATTTCTCCAGTTTCTAAACTTTGTTTGTTAGAAAGAATGTCCTTCATGAATTTCAGATATTTTGGCATACTCTTGAGGGATTCTACAAACGGTATGTTGATATCTAATTTGCTCACCATGTCAAGAAAATTCTTGAATTCTTTTTTATTGTTCTTGTTTTTGACGCGTGATGGGAATGGTGGAGGAGGACGTTTATTGTTCACCACTGTGTTTTTCTTCTTTTCTGGTGTCTTTTCCGGGACACTCTTTGGTTCAGTTACCTCTTAGACTTTATCTTCAACTGTTTCTTCAACCACCTTTTTAGGAATAAGGTTGGTTCTTTTGGTTGTTCTCTTTCTTCCACTCTAGGCAAAGGTAATTGTTTTCCACTTCTTAATTTAACTGCATGACAATCATCATCTTGAGGAGTTATAGTATCACTCGGAAGTTCCTTTTGGCCTGCTTTGTATTGCACTCGCTATCTGTGATATAGTATTCTCGAGATTTTTAATAACCTTTGCTTGTGCTTGAAATCTTTGCTAAGATATCTTCATGTTTTCTTCAAACATTCCCATAAGTTCATCTAGACTTGGATCAAAACTTGAAGGTTTTTCATGTGTAGCTTGTTGTGTTGAATACAAATGTGGTTCATGATAATACTCTTTCGGCACTTGTTGACAGACTGGTTGTGGTTGATAATAATGATGAGACCGAGTTGGAAAATATTTACCTTGATTTTTACCAAATTCTGATTCAGTGGGGCGTAATAATTAGCGTGACATCCTTGAGGATGATAGTAACAATTATAGTAATGGTTTCTTTGATGAAACACGATGGAAATCAAAGTTGGATTATTAATACAATTCTCCCACGAATGATTTCTTGCTCCACAACCCGGACATGAAGGTAAAGTGTGTACTAGCTTTACCTGAGCTACTGAGTTGCTCTCTAAACATGCTTGATCTTGTAATTCCTTGAGTATTTGGTTTAATTATTCGATCCTTAGAGCTTCTGAGGTATCTTCTTCTTTTTCTGATTCTAATGGCCAACTTCTTTCGGTATCAAGAACTCTTTCCATGATACTATGAGCGACTTCAGGATCTAATAACACAAAACTTCCATCTCCTAAATTATCTACTTTACCTTGGACTCGCTGTTGTGTCCTTCATAGAACATGGTTAATTGATATTTAGACGAGGAGACATGGAATGAACACCTCACTTTCTTCTCATTAAAACGTAAGCATGCTTCACCACATTTTCCCCTTCTTCCTGCATAAATTGTTCTAAATCTACCATTCTTTTAAGCGTCTACTAATCGGATAAAATCTATCTAGAAATTTGACTTCAAGTTTGTCCCAGCCTGGAATAGAATCAGGGTGTTGGTAGTCATACCAATCCCTTACACTTCCAGTTAAAAAGAATTGGAACATAACGTAGTACATATGTTCCTGTGTAACACATTTAATGATGTAGGCATAAAAAATATGCATATATTTATGAGTATATCGAACCAGATCCTGTTGTACAGCGCCACTAAATCGGCCATAACTCGAAAATTGTTCAATCATGCTTGGATCAGGCCTGAATTTAGCGGCTTGGATTTCTGGAGTGCGGATTCCTCTAGGTTGCACTCTGAATGAGACGGGAAGATCGAGTTTCCTCGGACTTTCCATCTTCATAACCTGTAATAACAAAACTAAAAACAAAAAGCGTAAAATAGAACTAATTGAAATAAAAGCACGAAATAATGCACAAGGACTAACGTTGTAGTCTCCGGCAACGGCACAAAAAACTTGGTGTTGGTTAGTGCGTGATAAAATAAGGATAAGATAAGACGCAAATAATCACCCTAACCTAAACATAGTACTCACTGCAAGTATCACAGGTCGTACACAAGTTTTAATGACGAGTAAGATGCGTTTTTCAGAGACTATGAAAGTTAGGAAGAACTTATGCAATATAAAGTGCAATTAAGGAAGTTAGGATAATAATACGCTGAAAATAAAAGACTAATCAAATATTTGTTGGGTTTTTAAAGACTCTAAACAATCAACTAAATAAAATAAAGACAGGTAAATAAAAGAGAAAAAGATAGTATGAGAGTTTAGCTAGAGATCTAGAAAGTAATCCCCACTAGCCTTGTTTATTCTATTCATGTAAGGGAGAATTTGTGATATGCGATAGACATAATTCTATATTCCTCCTAACCCCCTTCCGGGTGGACTTAGGTAGTGACCTAACAATTACCAGGGGACTTGGGTAAGGGGACCCTGCACAATGATCAGTGATTAAATCTCAAACGCTAATGACTATCTAGTTAGGCAGCCATCCTGGATCACTACCGCACACCAGGCGTTTATGTGGTTTTTCAATAATTAAACACCCCTTGTGACCATCTAACTATTATGTTAATCCTATACGTAGGTCCTTGTAAGAAATACAGACAATAACTCAAAACACATAAAACTAGAGAATAAAAAAGTAATTTCATTTAAATGATTATATCCCAAATTAAAAAAGATATAAAACAAGTCTAGGATTCATATCCATATGCTAATCTCAAGATAAAATAGAATTAGTTCATACTAACGAAAGAAAAGAAAAAAATTACAAATTTGAAGGATTGTGAAGGCATGATTTGTTGTCCAGCTTCTTCTGATCTTCCCTTATCTTAATGTAAGCTTCCTCTTGGCTTAAAGGCTGACCAAGGATGTGGTTATAATGACAAGAGGGGGTATTTATAGGTTTTAGAAGACCCTAGGTCAAAATATTGGAGTAGAAGGCAAGTAATTTGAGTCAAAGTCCAAATCAAATTCGTTTCCTAAAATATAGGAAAAGGGACAAAACGTTGTTGTCTTGTTTTGATCGTATCTCCTTCGTTATTGGTCCGATTTTGCCTCCTTTATATCGAAGCGACCGCAACGAAAAGATCTATGCTTTCTCATTCGATTTCTCATCAAAATTTGATGTCTCCCTAAATGTTCTAATTTTATGCCCTTGGGAGACATCATTTTTGGTGTTTATTTGACTATTTAGATAGACTTTTGGTGTTAATATGCAATAAATCGATTTTCCTCTTTTAATTCAACTATTTTTCATTTATTAAACTTTTTCGCGTAATATGGTTTGTTTTGAGTGAAAAGTTGTAGGTTTTGAATACTAGCTAGGAGAGGAAGCCAATAATAAAGTCAAAGCAAGAAGAAATATCCCGAAAGAACTGATTATTTTAAGCTGCAAATCTGGAAAGTTGTCAAAGATTGCTGATTCCGAGCCATCTAAGAGTGGATTTAGCCTCTGACTTGTGAAGGGAAAACGTGCCCCATTGAGTTAAGGAACTTTAGCAACTTGAATGAGGTCGATCCGAGTTGAAACGAGTCGTTTAGAGCTGTTTTAGTGGAGGTGGTGCAACAGTTACGGGATTTGGGCTTAATTAGTGGACTTGGGCTTTTCTAATATTCACTTAATTCTTAAAGAAAAGCCCTAATCCGTTTTTAACATTATAAATAAGCTTTGAACTCTCATTTTTACACACCAATTCATACGCTTAAGAAAAGAATAGAGTCAGACACCAAAGAGGAAGCTAGAGCAAAGGAAGAGAAGAAGCAAGAACTCTGTAGACTGTCTATATCTCCAATTCTCAGCCAATTCAACTCCGTAATTAGATTCTTCTATTTTATTCTGTAAAACATTATGAACCCAATTATGTCTTTAGTTTTTGTCTTTTCAATAATTATTAGCTAAACTTAAATAGTGCTTGAGAAGGCAATAATGGGTTAATCCCCAATTTATTCTATTCTATGTTTTTGCTTTTGGGATTTTAATATTTAATTCGAATTGGGTAATTAGTATTTTTCATTAATTTTCACTTTAACAACTATTATTGACCTGATCAATTGATAATAGGAATTAGTATCTAAGCTATTTCATAAAGTGGCATATTAATCACCTTGATGGGGGGTTTAGGTACAGAAATAATTAATGAATGTAGGATAGGAATTATTGACCTTGACAGGCTTAATTAATCCTATGGACAATTGGGTAGTTAGGAATTAATCATTCGAAGGTGGACTATATTCACCCTGACGGGGTTTGTAGCACCTAAGAAGAGCTCCTTAGTCCACCCTGACGGGGGTAAGGAGATAATCGAATCCCGACCATTATTATTTACCAATTCGTCCCTTAAACAATACATGGAATGAATAGATTTTGGTCAAATCCTAGCGTTACTCAAGTACTACATCTCTTTATTGCGTCTAGCTATTTTATTTACTTGCGTCTAGCTTAATATTTGCATTAATTTAGTATTTTAATTTATTGTCTTAGTTATAGAAAACCAAAACAAATAATCTTAAAATTATTTACTTGCTTTTACTTGCAATTAATCACTATTCGATAAGCATTAGAGTCAACCAAACCGTCCCTGAGAACGAATCTGTATTATCACATATATTACTTGGGACAACTGTACACTTGCAGTTGTGGTTCTCTTTTGCTTATTTGCATTTATTTTAGAGCACACAAAGGACCACCAAGTTTTTGGCGCCGCTGCCGGGGACAGTAGCGTGTGACCCCGGTGATTATCCTTTAGTGTTAGTTGCATTTTTATTTTTCAGTTTTACGCTTTGTTTGTTCATCTTTTTCAGGTTTTTAGGTTTGGTGTATGCGAAGGAGACTCTTTAAGGATCTTGAGACATTACTTCCGATCCTTGATAATCCGGAATCATTAGTCAGACTTGCTAACAAGAGAATGAAAGAACAAGAAGCACAAGAATTAGAAAGACTAGCGAACGAAATGGCACATCTTAATCTTCATAACAATGAACCAGGAGTTCAGCTAGACGCGAATGGCCAGCCAATAGTGCCTCCAATTATTCCTAATCCTCCGGTTCAAATCCAAGTAGCTGATCCATGGTTTCTTACCGGTCCAACTCAAGAACCATTACTTGCTCCTCCTCTTGGGATTGGCCCAGCTAATATCAATGTTCCGAGATTCCGTCCAGATTCGGGTATGTTAGCTCAATTTCAGAATTTTGGAAATTTTCGTGGCAAGCCCGGAGAAGATCCTATTCGCGCAGTACAAAAATTTATGCAAATCTGCGATTTGTACATCACTCAAGGAGTAACAAAAGAGCAAATGTATTTTGCTACATTCAGATTTTTCTTGATAGATAGAGCGAGTGATTGGCATGATTCACAAGAGCCGGGAAAGATTACTAATTGGGAACAGTTACAGGCTGCGTTTTTCGATAGGTATTATACGTCCAACATGAGGTTAGATGCTCAACCAGAGTTAACACATTTCCGACAAGAATATGATGAAGCGTTGGGTAGAAGTTGGTCGAGATTTCAGAATTGCTTACGAAGAGTCCCCAATCATGGCCTTTCAGATCAACAACAATTGAAAATTTTCTATAACGGTCTTGATGGTGGATCACGAAAAGATTTGGATTTATTATGTGGTGGTGCGTTTTTAGGAGTTCAACCCGTTCACGCAAGAATTATTTTGGAGAGAATGGTCGACAATGAAGTGGGTTGGAATATTGTGAGAACACCAGTTAAAGGGGGAGTTAATAATGTCAACATTGAAGAGAAGTTCACCTCCTTAGAGAACAAAATACAAACCACTTTAGAACAACAGTTGAGACAACTCACGTTAGCCGTGAAAGAAGGTTTTTCGAGTAAAAGGGTTGAAGTGAACGCTGTACAAGAAGTGTATGGATGTGAGTATTGTGGTGTGAATGATCATTCATGGGAGAATTTTCAGAATAATCAAGAGTCCGTGATGTTTGTTTCCAACAGAGGAAATTTTAATTCGAATGGTAATGGATATCAACCTAACAGAAACCATCCTGGGTTTCAGTATTCAAATCCTAATGGGGCAGCAAATTCGACATACGCATATCAGCCGCGTCCCTAAGGTAACAACTAAAATATTATACCTCAGAATAATTATCAAGGGGGACAGAATCAAGGAAACTATGCTCAGAGACAACCTCCTCAAGACAATTATGATGACACCATGAACCAGAAAGCCTTACCTGCGCAACCACAAGAAGATACAAATAAACTTCAGAAAACTGTAGAGAAATTAACCGCGCTTCAGATCCAAAGTCAACAAACTTATGAGGCCGCAATCAAAAGGTCAGAAAATCAGATAACTCAGATGGAAAAACAATTGCAACAGTGGCCACAAGGACAACTACCTAGTAATATAGAGGCTCCTGTCCAATACGAAGATTGTAATGCTATCTCACTCAGAAGTGGTAAGAAGCTTCTGCCACCTCCATTTCCTGTTATGAAAGAGAAGGAAGTTGTTAGAAAAGAAAAAGATGTGGTGGATAAGGATAAAGAAGTTGAAGTAGAAGAAGTGGAGAGACCTATTGAAGTTTCGAAAAAGAAAGATGATATTATAATAAACCGTCCTCCTTCACCATTTCCATCGAGAGTTCAAAAGAAGGGTGATATGGCTGATTATCAAAAATTCTTTAACAAGGTAAGAGGTCTTAGCATAAATATTCTGTTGTTAGAAGCTAGAGATGTACCCAAGTAGGCTAAGTTTCTGAAAAGAGCCCTCACCAACAAACGGCCATATTGCGATAATGAGATGATTGGTTTACCTGAAGAATGTAGTGCAATATGTCAGAATAAGTTACCTACCAAGCTACTTGATCCTGGGAGCTTTACAATTCCGATATCTATTGGTAACGAGTGGAAAGGAAAAGCCTATGTGATTTAGGTGCAAGTATTAATCTTATGCCTAAATCAATCTTTGAGAAATTAAAGATAGGTGATGCGAAACCGATATCGATGGTCTTACAGATGGCTGACAGATCCCTCGTACATCCAGAGGGACGAATAGAAGATGTCCTCATCAAGGCAGGTACGTTAATTTTTCCCTTTGATTTTGTTATACTTGATTACGACGCGGATAGGAATGTCCCCATTATCTTGGGAAGACCATTCCTAGCCACGGGGCGTACTTTAATTGATGTAGAAAACGGAGAAATGATTATGAGAATCCAAGACGAAGCGGTGAAGTTCAACATGTTCAGACCAATGAAATTTCCAGATTCCAAGGAGGATTGCTTTCGTGTAGATGTAGTTGAATAGGTGCCAAAAGAGCCAACTAAGTTTGTGGAAACCTTAGGAGTGGAGGAAAGAGAGCTAAGAAAGAAACCACCAATTAAAGTTCATCCAAATCCTAAGGGAAGTCCACACCTCGATCGTGCAAAGAAGAAAGCTCAAGCACGTGTCACGAAGGTTCCAAAAGAACCTAAGAAAGAAAGAAAGAAAAAGGAGTTCAAAGTGGGTGAAGAATTTGCTATGAAAAAGCCTAAACCTCCTCCAAAGACATGTGAATCGAAGAACTCTTGGCTGGGACCATTCATGGTTGCAAAGGTTATCTTAGATAAATTAGTTGGAATAAAAGCCAAAGGATGCAAATTTCGAGTAGCAAATGTTGACAACCTCACTCACTGCTGGGGAGGTTATGTTAAAGAATGAAACACGAGGTAACCCGTCGAGCTTAACGACGTTAAACAAAATCCAATTCTTTGTATATTAGTTTAAGTCTTTTGATTTTAGTAGTGTGTATTAGATAAAAGTCGTTAATTTAGTATCTATTATTAAGAAATGAGGAAGGGTAGGTGTTTTTGATGATTACAGGAGTGAAGGTCATGAGTTTGGGGTATCTAGAACGAAAAAGAATGAAAAATTTGGATTACAATACAGGAGAAACCGGGAACCCGTTTTTGGAGCTGTACTCCAGGTATCAAAACTTCGGAAGATCATAACTTGATGCTCGGAAGTCGGAATTAACTTTTTCTTGAGCCTAAACCGCATAACTTTTCGAGCTCTATCCAATGGTGAAGTCAAAAAGTTCGCATGAACAGCTAAAAATTTCTGACATGTGCGTAAAGGGAGACGTAACTCGTGGTGCGAAACAAAGAAAACAGAATTCTGAGAAAAATGGTAACTCCAATGGAAAATCTGAGTAGTTCAATGGACCGGGAGTGCAATTTCCAATAAAAATGAGTATAAGGTTCGGCAAAATCCGAGGTGTAGGAAAGGAGAAATCGAAAAAGTAAGATGAAAATTTTCTCCGCAAATACGCAACCCTTTGCGTCTAGCGAGTTGGCAATTTGCGCGCGAATAGCCGACTGGGTTCAAAGACAACTCTCTGACCATTGCGTAGCCATAGACGCAAGGTCATTGCGTAAAAAAAAAACGTTCGCCTATGCCAACTCTCTGACCATAGCATAGCCATAGACGCAAGGTCATTGCGTCCAAAAAAAATAATAAAAAAATAAAAATAAACGGGTACTCGGTTTCGAAAATGTGGGGACCCGGTTTCTTACGGCGAAAATTGACCTAAAGCTTGAGAAAACCTTATTTTTCCCTCCCCTTTGGCCTCCAACACATGAAACACCATTGATGACGAACCAAAGCTCCAAACACACTCAAATTCCATCATCAAAACACCAAAATATCACCACTCCACCTCTTTAAACATCATCCAAACACACAATCATACCATAAATCTTCCCAAAGCACCATAGAATTCACACTTTCATCCCAATTTTTCTTTCACCAAAACTTAAAGTTCATCCATTAAACCTATCCTAAACCTTGAAATAATTATGACCTAGCTCAGAATACACCATAATTCATATCCGTACACCTTCAAGAACACCAAAATCACAATTTCATCCAAAACTTTTAGAGTTCTTGAAGCTTTGAGTTTGGGGTCATCAGAGATGACCATGAAGGTTGGGAAAGGTACGAAGAACATGATGAAGAAAGAGAGTTGGGTATTGAGGGAAGATTTTCATAGAGGAGATGATGATTAGAGAGCTGGGAATAGATGAAAACGTGGGAAATTTGATGAAAAGTTCGAGGTGATGAAGAACACTTTAAACGCAACCATTGATGAAGAAGAATTCAAAACCTCAACCTGGACGCAACACTGACAACCAGCCTCGCGCTGGTTAAGATACGTTTTCTATCCCTTCTCGTTTAGTGTAGATTAATTTATTTGCTTTGTGTCTTTTCGAGTCGTGGGGACACGACTCATTTTTGAGTTTGGGGTGGGGTTCGTTGCCTCATCCCAATTTTATGTGTTAATTGTTTTTAATTGCTTTCAATAAAATTAATTAGGGGGTTGCGTTTGACTGTAGAAGATTTTAAATGTCCCTTTTAAGCATACTTGTGATAAATCTGTGATAGTAAATAGTGGAATTTAAGGAATAACATAAAACGCGCTTTAATTGCATGCAAACATAGATAATGAATAGGAAAAATTAATAAACAATGCAAAAGAAGTAAGCTTGTACTTAAGGAAAATGTTTGGTTTGTAGAACGTGAGATCTAAATTAGTAGAGAACCTACTTAGATATGAACTAGAGACGAACCATGTAACTAGGAAATTGATAGGGGCAGTTCTTTGATAGCCATTTGAAGCCTTTTAGCCTTCTATCCCTTATATTAATTTTATCCGTCTTAGCCCAAGTTTGAGCCTTAAGCCTTTTCTTTTGTAGCCACGACATAAGCCCATTATCCCTTAGATTATTAGGCATGACCAAATAATCCGCACTCGAATCACGATCCTGAGACCTGTCTCGAGCTTGAATTTGGGGTGGAGGGTCCACATTTGGGAAATTACATTGGAAAAGGGAGTATATGTGTTTGTATTGAGGCACAAAAAATTAGATGATACTATTATTTGTAACCCTTTGCCGGGATTTGAGAAAGAAAAAAAAAGAAAAAGAAAATATTATAAGAGACATGACCTTTCACATCAAAAGGATGGTCATGGGTATCTTGTACAAAAAAAAGAAGAAAAGAAATGAAAAAGAAAATAAAAAGAAAGAAAGAATAAAATAACTCGGCAAAGTGGAATATTTTGAAAAATCATCTTCGATTAATTGGGTTGACATTGGGGACGCAACATTAGCGCGTCAAATGGGTTGAGAGAGAACATTATATGAGTGTAAACTCAAGCTCGTGGACAGTTGTTGATGGTAAGTGAGGAAAGAGCCAAAAGCTCACTTCAAATTTACCAAATATACATACCACACCGTCCCTAAGCCTACGCTAAAACCGTAAAGTCCTCGTGATTCCTAGGTGCATGGTAAGTTAATAGGGAGTATACTAAGTGGAGCGTTCAAAGCGAGTAAGGATCGAGGAACAACCTATAGCCATCATAATGAGATAAGTACAAGTTTAATCTTCTAGCATTGCGAAGTTAATTTTATGATTGAAGTTATTTGTGTTTGATGTTGCATGATTAGTGTATGTGTATGTTAGTTCTCAATTTTAGCTATATGAGATTTATTTTAAGAATTGCTTTAGGGTTTATTTACTAGCTTCTATTTTCTCTTGCATCTACTTCATTCCCCTTGTTTTTAGTTTTGCTTTGTCGGGACGACAAAGGTTTGAGTTGGGGGTCTAGATGTCTCCCTAAATGTTCTAATTTTATGCCCTTGGGAGACATCATTTTTTGTGTTTATTTGACTATTTAGATAGACTTTTGGTGTTAATATGCAATAAATCGATTTTTCTCTTTTAATTCTAGTATTTTTCATTTATTAAACTTTTGCTCGTAATATGGTTTGTTTGAGTGAAAAGTTGTAGGTTTTGAAAACTAGCTAGGAGAGGAAGCCAAGAATAAAGTCAAAGATCGTGTAATGAAGTCAAAGCAAGAAGAAATATCCCGAAAGAATTGATTATTTTAAGCTGCAAATCTGGAAAGTTGTCAAAGATTGCTGATTCTGAGCCATCTAAGAGTGGATTTAGCCTCTTACTTGTGAAGAGAAAACGTGCCCCATTGAGTTACGGAACTTTAGCAACTGGAATGAGGTCAATCCTAGTTGATACGAGTCGGTTAGAGATGTTTTAGTTGGGCTTTTCTAATATTCACTTAATTCTTAAAGAAAAGCCCTAATCCGTTTTTAACATTATAAATAGGCTCTGAACTCTCAATTTTACACACCAATTCATACGCTTAAGAAAAGAAAAGAGTCAGACACCAAGGAGGAAGGTAGAGCAAAGGAAGAGAAGAAGCAAGAGCGGGAGACTGTCTATATCTCCTATTCTCAGCCAATTCAACTCCGTAATTAGGTTCTTCTATTTTATTCTGTAAAACATTATAAACCCAATTATGTCTTTTCAATAATTATGAGCTAAACTTAAATAGTGCTTGAGAACGCATTAATGGGTTAATCCCAATTTATTCTATTTTATGATTTTGCTTTTGGGATTTTAAGATTTAATTCGAATTGGGTAATTAGTATTTTTCATTAATTTGCACTTTAACAACTATTATTGAACCGATCAATTGATAATAGGAATTAGTATCTAAGCTATTTCATAAAGTGGCATATGAATCACCTTGAACGGGGGTTTAGGTACAGAAATAATTAATGAATGTAGGATAGGAATTATTGACCTTGTCAGGATTAATTAATCCTATGGCCAATTGGGTAGTTAGGAATTAATCATTCGAAGGTGGACTATATTCACCCTGACGTGGTTTGTAGCACCTAAGAAGAGCTCCTTAGTCCACCCTGACGGGGTAAGGAGATAATCGAATCCCGACCATTATTATTTACCAATTCGTCCGTTAAACAATACATGGAATGAATAGATTTTGGTGAAATCCTAGCGTTACTCAAGTACTACATCTCTTTATTGCGTCCAGCTATTTTATTTACTTGCGGCTAGCTTAATATTTGCATTAATTTAGTCTTTTAATTTATTGTCTTAGTTATAGAAAACCAAAACAAACAATCTTAAAATCATTTACTTGCTTTTACTTGCAATTAATCACTATTCGATAAGCATTAGAGTCAACCAAACCGTCCCTGAGAACGAATCTGTATTATCACATATATTACTTGGGACAACTATACACTTGCAGTTGTGGTTCTCTTTTCCTTATTTGCATTTATTTTAGAACACACAAAGGACCACCAAAATTCCTCTCCAATTTGAAGTTATCTTCACTTTAATGGATGTGGCTGCAGGATTTTAGATTCACTTGGCAGCTTTTCCTTTCCTATTTTGTCTCTACTTCCTTTTATCTCTTAATTCCTTCTATATATTCATTCCTTATCTCCTCAAAATTGATTTGGTATCTAAATACATTCTATATATATATATATATATAAAGATTCATATTAACACACAAATTAAACCAAATATGCTCTTGAAATACTAAATCATCAAATCAAGACAAGAAATAAGAAAATAACAAAATAAGAATAAAAATCTATAATTAATTAACCAAATACACCTAAAATGATGTCTCCAACCTATATTATTATATCATAAATAGGGAGACATCAATTTTTACGGGTCGGGATTAACATATCCTACTATTTGTCCTTCGGAAACTCGCCAATAAGTTGATAGATAGCGCTATATCCGGTCTACTGAAATTTGCAAGATACATTAATTATCCAACTATGTTAAGATAAATTACTTCAAGACCTAATATTTTTTATTTTTCCTCTCACAGACGCAAATGATCTTTCTTTGTACTTAATGATTGTTGAACCATGGGTTTACACAACGAATGATATTTGTCCATATAATATTATTTTGATACGTTATGGCTTTATCAGGGGATATCCACTTAAGTAAATATTTTATACACTCCCTTTGGATATACACTGTAGGATATGCCTCATTAAAATCTTATCAAGAAAACCCATTAAGACAAAACTTGATGAACAGAAAAGAGTACATCATTCCTTGGGGGTTATGACATATATTCCATCCATCTTGTTAAAACCTTACCAGGAAAACCCAATGGGAAAAACTGTGGTGGAGGAAAAAACTACATAATTATAATATATTCTCCTCTCCATTAAAGAATTAAATATTTTCAAATACATTAGATACTTGCGGACTTGTTCCTTAATATTTTCGTTAATAAAACTTTAGTCAGTAAATCTTCTGGATTTTCACTTGAGGGTATTGAGTGATAGTAATATCCTTTTCTTTTTATTGATAAAATGAGCATATAATTCTTTTGATAAAAAATGTTTGGCATGCCTTGTTAAAACCTTACTAGGAAAAACCTAGTGGGAAAAAAGCTTAATGAAGAAAAAATAAGACAATAAACACATGTCACATCCTCCTCATTATGACATTTAATATGAAAATAATTGATCCTAGTATCCTATCATAATTCAGACACTTGTCACTTGTGATTTTAAATAAATTATGTTCTTCAGGACATTTTTATACTCCAAATACTTCTCAATCTTTGAAAATTATATTTATATGCTCTAAGTACTTCAGGCATCTATCGTGTTTTAGGCACTTGATGTGCTTTCAAAAACCTTTCGTGGTTGGGAACCTATCATTCTTCAGACATCTATGGTGCTTCGAGTACCTATTTTGTTCGTCAAAAACTTTAATATCAATCTAATCACCACTACACCGTATCAATAACGTAAGAATGAGGACATCTTTCCATAATTAATTCTCGGTTATGCAGAACCTATGTGATACAAGTTGGGTTGTAGATTTTAAAATTCACTATTATCCTTTCTATAATTTTCGACATATTTTACTACTTTGTCTTTTAAGATCATAATCATTTATTTCAAAGGCTACATTAAATTAAAATATATTAATCCCATAAAATGTCTCACATAATCTATATAAATTTTCTTGTATTCAAGTACCTAGGTCTTTTCAATTACCATTACTTCCTTTAAGAACAATGCATGTGCGAACATTAGTTGAATAATAATTAATGTCATCTCACGTGGTGAGCACATTCCATAATATTTTCCATTATATCATTTACTCATGATATTTTCTTCTTTGGGACATAGTATACTTTGAACTGACATGCTTACCACGCTTCATGCATTGGTTATATGGATTACAAACCTACCAAACTTCATGCGTTGGTTAGATGCATTACAGGTTTACACACTTCATGCGTTGGTTGGATGCAGTCATTGGAATATTTTTTATGTGTCTATATGGGAAAATAAAACTATGTTGGGGCGTTTACAACATACTTTGGGATATTGAAATATTGTACATACTTTGCATTAGGTATATTATTTGCAATACTTTGCAAATAGATATTCCTTTTAACTTCAAATACATGTTCGTTAGTTTGTATAAATTGTATAACAAATTGTATTCCACGATACGCCACACAACTCCAAATTGCCTTGTATCTTCCCTAATAAGGGGGAAATCGTCTCTTTTAAGTGTCATTCCGCAAAGTGTGTTTTGAGATACAACTTTTAGGGATTCGAGATATCCAATAATATAAAGAGAAACAACATCAACATAAATCCCAAATTGTCGGTTGGGATAGTCAATAAATTTTATCGTAGAATTTAAACCATATCATTAGTCACTTGGTAAAGTAATTTACTGGTTCTCCTAAGTAGAGACCGAGTACGTAATCCATTATCCGACATATCATAACTATCACTAGTTGACCAAGTCGATCATGTAATAACACAAAGTTATTTGGATTGTGACATCTTTTATTTTGCATAATGTGTGTTTCAACTGCTCGAATCTGTATATAAAATAACCCCAAAGAAATGGAAGAATTTTTTACCCCATACACACTTTTGGTAAGACTTTCAGGATATAATGCAAAAAGAAACATTATTACAGACATTTGTGGTTTTTAAAGGATATTTATTTCGGCGAATATCCTTAAGCTTAGTAAATCGGAATTACTAAAATTATAATGAGATAATTATGTCAATTTTGTAGCACAAGGTATCATAATTTTTGGGCATCCAAAATTTTTAGTTAGATCGACTAGATGGTTTAGCATACAATAGGTAAAATACCAATATATAGTTCCATCATATTGATAACATTCATAGATATCATTTTGTGATGGATTATTTTACGTGACCTTTAACTTTTGGAATATTCCTTATTATTTCACTTCTTGTGGTAAGGGTTTTTTCTTAACAGTACTCAAACTACTATGGCATCAAGAGTTGATTTTTCCATGACCTTAACCTCGTCTGGACTTTGGGTAACCAAGATGTCAATTTCAGAGACATTGTAAGATGTTGCATTTTCTTCTGGAAACGCACTTCCATTCACTTAAGGAATATTTTTTAGCTAAGAAATACAATATTTAAGGCGTTCAATTATTTATATTACTAGGTTAATTTTTAAATACGTTGAAAATGGTGTATTTGATTCACAGAATGTGATTCTATTATCTCCAGAGAATAATTTTTAAACAAGGAATACAACATTAACCCACTTTATTTTCATCCCCACGTCTATTTATTTAAATAATGATATCGTTACATTCACTTCACGGAATGTAGCTCCATTCACTTCGAGGAATGGAACGTTATATTTTACAAGAAAATATAATGTTAAACCTTAAGATTGGGGGGAAACTCTAATTATGATATTATTACTTCAGGAGTATTTTCATGACATGAAGTGTGTAAAATCTCTTAACATATCATTATTTCAAAATACTTTTACCTACAATTATATATACTTTAGGAGAATAATTATGTAAACTTGAATTTTTGAAGGATGCGAAAGTATTCCATTTTTCCTTTGTATTCTCATGAAGAAATTAACCTCATTTTTTTTATTTGCATAACTTTTGTTTTCTTTCACGATAAATATTGTTTTCATCGCCTCCTTTTCCTTTTCTTATCACTTTGATTTACTTTAAACAATTTTAACAAAAATACTAGTAAAAATAATTATATACATAAAAAAATTGTATGAAAACATACATGCAAAGCAACTTTGCAACACTATTATGATCTCAATCTCAGGTGGAGTTATGGACACCACCACGTTGATTCCAATACAGATTAGAAGACGTATAATTTTCTTCATGAAATGCAGTTTTAATCACTACAATGAATAGTTTTAGCCAGAGAATACAATATTTAATCGTATTTAACCCTATCATTTTTGTTTACATATCCATTTCCAAATAAATGAAAAATGCAACTCGTTACAGGGAATGCAATTCCATCCACTATAAGGAATGTTCTTGATCCAGATAATGTTCATTTATTCAATCAAATCTCGTCACCACAATATTTATTTTAATATACATTTAAATATTATTGCATTCTTTTTTAGAATGTAATTCTAATCACTTCAGGGAATAATATTGAGTGAATGGAACGTGAATTATGATTTTTATATCAATAATTCATTAATTGGCTTGCTTACGAGACAAACAATCTCATAATGTTATTTTAAACTTTAATTCGTGATATAGCTACTTCAGAAGTATATGCATGATATGATACAAGGATACAAATATATGTTCTACCTAATATTATTATGTTTGATCGTTCAAAAACCTCAATTAACTTAGTAGTACATGAACTTGTACTAATATTTTATATTTCTAGTTTACTAGCAAATGATTAGTTTATCCAAATGGTAAGTCTTCAAACATTTACAAGGAAGGCAGTTGGATAGTCTCATATTCCCTATATAAAGGGCTTACCCATTCCCTCAAAGTAATATTGGAATCCATATAATAATATACTCTTCTTATCTCCATATAGCCTCTCATCCACTACTTTCTTTTACATATTGTTTCAACATGTATAACTATATCAATTTAGCATTCCATTAATTATGTTTACAAATTTATTATTTTTAGTTACTTTTTGTTGGCTAAAATAAAACATAAATGGATATAATCCAATCCAAAGGATAAGTATGTGTATAGGCAATATATATGATGATACAAGTGAAGTTCGCAAAAGTTTTCTCATATGAAATGAGTTCATCAATTCACCCATGGATATAAAAAAAGATGTGTATGCTCACATTAAAAAAAAAGTTACAAGGCCTTTAAGAGACAAAACATTCTTTTAAATCTACCCGTTTTGCTATACGTCATAGTTAGCACGCTTACTCACGATTGACCTATAACAACTATTCTGCTAAAACTCAATGATATGGTCAGTTTGCAAGAATTGGAAAGTTTACTTGATGAGGTTAAGTTAACATCTTTAGAAATCGATTTATAGAATTTATCAAAGTAATAGATTTTAAGGAGTGTTTTTTTAATCATTTGGTCTTCATTCGACAATAAACATATCCCTTCCTCCATGACCTTGGAACCGTAACTCCCACGTATCTTAATGAACGCACTATAATAACCCCACGAAATGATGATATTAGTGAAACCAACATCTTGCACTTGAGATTTTTCCTAGAATACAACAGACATATCTTGCAGCTGATACGATGCATGAAAATGATCAAGTAGATAAATCGATATTATCTCGATATCCAAACGAATTTTTAAATTCATTGAATCCGGCTAATAAATGAGTCGCGTCCCCACGACTCGAAAAGACTCGATAAGAAATTAAAAATGAAAGAATATATTGCAAGTATCGAAAGATGGCATGGAAGAAAGAAAACATACTCCTCGAGGCTATTGCCTTGCATGATCAATACCCAAGATAGGGTGTAATGCTTATCTCGTATGTAAACCTTGTATCACCATATTCGCATTCACTTACCTCCTAGTGTGCTCCATTCCAATCATTCAATTAACTCTAGAAAACTTCTGTTTTTACCTTTTTCTCACTTCTTTCTCGAATTCGTGTTGCGATAGCTACTAGGGCCATTAGAACCTTCACTTGTTTCCCTCTTGTTCTCACCCAATTTATTTATTTGATTTTTCTTGCTTGGATGAGAAGGATTTAAGAAATTTAGGAAAAAGGTTTTTTAAAATATTGGTTTTGATTCTTCGATTCTAAGTATTTTGGAATGATTTGGGTGTGTAATTATTGTTTATAGGATTGTAACGATGGATTTGGATATGAATTTATGGTGATATGGTGGTGTTTTGATGTGAGGTGAAGGTTTGGTAAAGCTTTAATGGAGTTTAGGAAGCTCTGGGGAAGAAATAGAGGCCTAAGGTTTAGAAATTTGTAGGTGTACCAACCTTCTCTTTTTATTCCCATTCATTGGCGGCGTCGTGTGGTGCACTGCAAGTGAGGTGTGGTGTACTGCAACTAGGTTCTGTTTCCCCCTGTAGCACGGTCATGGCAATACGGTTTAAGGCACTGGGTCTCGTAATGGACACTGAATTCATGTATCGTTGTCACGGTTTTGACATGATGCGTTGTACCGCAATACCCTTGCGGTACACCGCAGTTACATTCTTTTTTGGACCGTGTCAGGGGTCGGCGCTAATGATGACATGGTTCTTCTTCTCCTTCTTGCAAGTGGACCGTTTCTTCGGACTGCCACCATGCTTTTTCTTCACGTGGTGCACCACGGCACCCGTGCGGTGTACCACATGAACACTCTGGATGACACCGTGGAACGGTTCTGCGCACACGTCGACACGATTTTGTCCTTTATTGCTTCGCACGTGCACCTAATTTGCTGGACCGTCATGACGCTTTTGTGGGGTGCAGTGCACCGCACGGGTGGTGTGGTGTATCGCAGGTACCTACTGTCTTGGCCAAAAAAATTTGCTTCTTATCCCTAACTCGATTTCTTAGGTATCTATACATCAAAATCACTGATACCTTCTTCATTACTGCAATACTTATTTAAAAGTTAACTAAACTAAACATAATTAAAACATAAAAACATAAAATACTGTGTGATGTCTCCCAGAAAGCACTTTTGCTTAACGGCATTAAGTTTGACGTGTTACCTCTGTTATTTGTTTTTATAGCCTCCCCATTAGTCAGTGAGGTTATTAACATTTACCAATCTGAGTTTGCAACTCTCCATCGCTTTTATTTCGACCACTCCTGCTAAAACGACTCGAGTGATAAAGTATGGCCCTATCCAAGAACTTTTATGTTTTGGGTTGGGAGATTTTCAAGCTACCTCGTCTCCCACCCCAAACTCAATTTCCTTTTCCATGGTGTTTTGGTGGGGGCTCACAGCTTTTGACTTTTTGGTCACAACTCTGATTGTCGATAGTTCTCGTCTTCAATATGAAGAGTCACGGTTCCCTCATTCACATTGACTATGGTATCGCTAGTGGCTAGAAATGGACCCCCAAGTATGAATGAGACATTCTTATCAGCTTTATAGTCAAGAATAATAAAATCCATAGAAATAACAAGGTTACCCAGTTGGACAAGCACGTCCTCGATTACACCTCATGGTTTTCCTGTTCATTGATATGCAAGTTTTAATATTACGGATGTTGGTTTTGCATTACTAATACCAATCTTCTTAAATACACTTTTGGGCATGATTTTCACAGTCTCCCCTAAATCACACATTGCCCTTCCGTGAAGTATACCACCTATTTTGATTAGGAGGTTGAAGCCTCTAGGATCTTTAAGCTTTGGCGGTAATTTTTGCTGAACTTGTGCTGATATCCCTTCGTTGAGTGCCACAATCTTGGATTACGTGAACTTATCTTTATTAGAGAGTTCCTCCATAAAGAATCGATTAAAGTTTCATTTTTCTTCCATAGCTTCGAGTAGATGGACGTTGACTTTTACTTGTTTTGACGTCTTTATACACCTCTCCTGATCCTCCTTCGAATAAGCGAATTTTACAGAATAATAGCAATATGGGGGTGGTGGTTTCACCCTGCTTTTCTCTTCCATTCTTGGTGCATTAACCACTCTTGGATTCTTAACCTCATCTAGTTCAACCTCTTCAACCCAATCTTCAACAATTATCTCATCTAAATTCATCCTATTTATGTTTGACTTGGTTGGAAGAACCTCCACTTTACTCGATGGAGATGGTGGTGATATTTCATTTTCTTTAAGCTTGAAGACTAATAGTCTTAACCTTATCGTCAATGTATTGGATCTTCTTCATATTAGAATTCATACTAAGGGTTAATTGCAAGAGGTTACTTGGTGGGTCCTTGTGTGTTCTAAAAAAAATGCAATAAGGAAAAGAGGAACCACAACTGCAAGTGTACAGTTTTCCCAAGTAATATATGTGATAACAAATTCGTTCGCAGAGACGGAATAGGTTGACTCTAATGCTTATCAAATAGTAGATAATTGGAAGTAAAGGCAAGTAAATGATTTTATAGTTGTTTGTTTGGTTTTCTATTACTAATGCAAATAACTAAAATATTAAAGAAATTAAAGTGAAATGCAAATACTAAGCTAGACGCAAGAAAAGTAAAATGTGTAGACGCAATAAAGAGAGATAGTACTTGAGTAACACTAGGATTTCACCTAAATATATTCATTCAATGTCTTGTTTAAGCGACGAATCAGTAATTACTAATAGTCGGGATTCTCCTTACCCCTGTTAGGGTGGACTAAGGAGCTATTGTAGGGTGCTACGAACCCCGCCAGGGTGATTATAGTCCACCTTCGAATGGTTAAGTTTTCTACCTATTTGGCTATAGGATTAACTAAGTCCGTCAGGATCAATAATCTATATCCTACATTTATTACCTAGTTCCATAACTAAACTCCCCGTCAAGGTGGTCATTACGCCACTATAATGAATAGCCTAGTTACTAATTCCTATTATTGATTGATCATGTCAAGAACAGTAAATAATTGAAAGATAATAAAAGTTACCAATTACCCAATTCGAATTAAATTTCACAATCCCAGAAGCAAAAACATAGAATAGAATAAATTGGGGCTTAACCCATTAATGCGTTCTCAAGTACTAATTAAATTTAGCTCATAATTGAAAAGACTAAGAAAATAAAAGTAATTGAATTCATATTGTCTTACAGAAATAAAATATAAGAAAACCTAATTGAGGAGTTGACTCGGCTACGATTTGGAGAAGTTAAATTTCTCCAGCTCTTATCTTTCTTCTCTTTCTTGCTCTGACTTTCTTTCTGATGCTCTGACTTCTGTATAATGAATTGTATGAAAAATAGAAGTCCAAAGGTCCTTTCATAAGGTAAAATTCGGACTAGGGCCTTTTATTAAGTGATTAAATGAAATATTAAAAAGCCCAAGTCCATTCTTTAAGTCTAAATCCCGTAACTGCTGTACAACCTCCACTAAATCAGCTGTAACTTTCGCATTTCAACTCGGAATTGATCCGTTCAAGTTGCTAAATCTTCATAACTCAATAAGGAATAAATATTCGTTACAACTCAGAGGCTGAGTCCACGTCTAAATAGCTCAAAATCAGCAATCAACATCAGCCTTCCAGATTTGCAGGTTCAATTTGTCAACTTTTCGGGATATTTCTTCTCGCCTTTGACTTCTTTTCACGATCTTTGACTTTAATCCTTTATTCCTCTCCTTGCTAGTATTTAAAAACCTACAAACTTTTCACTAAAAATAACTCATATTACGTGCAAAAGCTTAATAAATAAAAATTACTAAAATCCAAGGAGGGAAAATGAAATATAACAAATTAACACTAAAAGTATATCGAGTTAGTTAAATAAACACAAAAAATGATGTCTCCCAAGGGCATAAAATTTGAACATTTAGGGAGACATCAAGACCCCAAACTCAAACCTTTGTCGTCCCGGCAAAGTAAAACTAAAAACAAGGGCCTAAAGTGGATACAAGAGAAGTAGAAGCTAGTAAATACACCCAAAGAAATTCTTAAAATAAATCTCATATAGAAAAAGTTAGGAATTAATATACACATACATTTTTATGCAAAAATCAAACACAAATAATATCAATCTTAAAATTAACTTCACAATGCTAGAAGGTTACGCTTGTCCTTATCTCAATATGATAGCTATAGGGTGTTCATCGATCCTCACTCGCTTTGAACGCTCCACTTAGTATACTCCCTATTAGATGAATTACAAACTCACTATGCACCTAGGAATCACGAGGACTTTATGGTTTTAGCGTAGGCTTAGGGACGGTGTGGTATGTATATTTGGTAAATTTGAAGTGAGCTTTTGGCTCTCTCCTCACTTACCATCAATATCTGTCCACGAGCTTGAGTTTACACTCGAATAATGTTCTCACTCAACCCATTTGACGCGCTAATTTAGCGTCCCCATGATAACCCAATACAAACTAAGATGATTTCAAGAAGATTCCAATTTGCCGGTTATTTTATTCTTTCTTTATTTTTATTTTCTCTTTTTTTTTCTTTTTTTTGTACAGGAGCAAACCGGGTTCCCGGTTAGTGTTAACCGGGTTCCCGTTTCTTACTGTATTGACAACGTTTTTCACTTTTTTTTGTTTTCAATCACAAAAAAGGGTTACAAATAATAATATCATCTGAAATTGTACCTCAATACAAACACATATAATTGCCTCCCATTGTAATTTCCCATAGATGGACCCACCACCCCAAATTCAAGCTCGAGACAGGTCTTCGGATCGTGATTCAAGTGCGGGTCATATAGAAATGCCTAATAAACTAAGGGTATATGGGTTTATATTGTGGCAACAAAAGAAAAGGCTTTAAGGCTCAAAATTGGGCTAAGAAGGATAAAAGCAATACAAGGGATAGAAGGCGAAAAAGGTCTCAAATGTCTTAACAAAGAACTGCCCCTATCATTTTCCTAGTTACATAGCTTGCCTCTAGTTCATATCTAAGTGGGTTATTTACTAATTTGGAACTCACGTTCTACAAACCAAACATTTTCCTTAAGTACAAGTTTACTTCTTTTGCATTGTTCATTAATTCTTCCTATCAATTACCTATGTTTGCATGCAATCAAAGTGCGTTTTATACTAACCCCTAAAGTCCACTATTTTCTGTCATAAATTTATCAAAAGTATGCTTAATGGGGACATTTAAAATATTCTACAGTCAAACGCAACCCTCAACTAATTTTATTGAAAGCAAATAACACATAAAATTCGGATGAGGCAACGAACCCCATCCCAAACTCAAAAATGAGTCGTGTCCCCATGACTCGAAAAGACTCAATAATGCAAATAAACTAATATACACTACTAATGAGAAAGGATAGGAGAACATATCTGGATCGGCACTAGGCCGATTATGTGTAGTCTCAGGTTGAGGTTCTGAATACTTCTTTATCAAGCTCTAAAGATCATTACTGGTTGCGTTCATCTTGAATAAAATGTTCTTCATTACCTTGAACTATTTTGTCATATTTCCCAAGTCTTCACCTTTTCCTAGCTCTCAAAATCATCATCTTCTCTACAAAAATCTTCCCAATACCCAATTCTCTTTCTTCATCATGTTCTTCGTACCTTTTCTAACCTTCATGGGCATCTCTGATGACCCCAAACTTAAAGCTTCAAGAACTCTAAAATTTTTGGATGAATTTCGTGATTTTGGCGTTCTTGAAGGTGTATGGCTATGAATTATGGTGTATTCTGAGCTGGGTCATAAATATTTCAGGGTTTGGGTAAGGTTTAATGGATAAACTTTAAGCTTTTGTGGAAGAAAAATTGGGATGAAAGTGTGAATCGTATGGTGTTTTGGGAAGATTTATGGTATGATTGTGTTTGGATGATGTTTAGAGAGAAGGATTGGTGATATTTTGGTGTTTTAATGATGGAATTTGAGTGTTTTTTGAGCGTTGGTTCGTCATCAATGGTGTTTCATGTGTTGGAGGCCAAAGGAGAGGGAAACATAAGGTTTTCTTAAGCTTTAGGTCAATTTTTGCCGACGGAAACTGGGTTCCCGATTTTGAGTTTTTTTTGGACGCAACAACCTTGCATCTATCGCTACGCAATGGACAGAGAGTTGGATTTTGAAACCAGGTTCTTGACTTGTGGAATACGGGTTGGCTATTCGCGAACGAATTGCCAACTCGCTGGACGCAAGGGGTTGCGTATTCGCGCAGAAAATTTCCATATTACTTTTTCGATTTCTCCTTGCCTACACCTTGGATTTTCGCGAAATATGCACTCACTTTTATTGGAAATCACGCTCCCAATCCATTGGACTACTCAGATTTTCCATTGGAGGTACCATTTTTTCTCATAATTCTGATTTTCTTCATTTCGCACCACGAATTGCGTCTCTCTTTACGCACAGGTTAGAAAGTTTGGGCTGGTTATCAGAACTTTTTGACTTCACCATTGGATAAATCTCGAAAAAATAAGGGGCTTAGGCTAAAGAAAAAGTTAATTCCGACCTCCGAGCGTCAAGTTATGATCTTCCAAAGTTGCTGATAACTGGTCTACAGCGCAAAAAACGGGTTCCCGGTTTCTACTGTATTGTAACCCAAATTTTTCATTCTTTTTCGCGCTACCTACCCCAAACTCAATACCTTTACTCCTGTAATCATCAAAAACACCAACCTTTCTCATTTCTTAAAAATTAAACACTAAATAGATAACCATTACTCTAATTTACACTAAGAAATTAAAAGACATGCAAGCAATAAACTAATATAAAGGTGGGGCTTTTGTTTAACGTTGTTAAGCTCGACGGGTTACCTCATGCATCATTACTTAACATAACCTCCCCGGCAGTGAGTGAGGTTATCAACATTTTCTATTCGAAATTTGCATCATTTGGCTTTGATTCCAACCAGTTTCTCAGAAATATTCTGTGTGACCGTGAATATTCCATGCCAAGAACCCTTGGATTTACGCGCTTTTGGAGGAGATTCAGGATTTTTCAATGAGACTTCATCCCCCACTCTGATCTTCTCCTTCTTTCTTTCTTTCTTAGGTTCTGTCGGTTCATTCATGGCACGTCACTTATCTTTTTTCTTTGCACGATCAAGGCGTGGGTTTTCTTTAGGACCTGGAGGAGATTTATTAGGTGGTTTCTTTCTTAGCTTTTTCTCCTCTATTCCTAAGATTTCCACTACCTTGGTTGGTTCTTTCTTTCCTTGTTCAATGGTCTCCAACCAGAAGCATTCCTCCTTGGAATCTGGAAACTTTATAGGCCTAAAAACATTGAACTTTACCTCCTCATCTTGGATATGCATGATTAATTCTCCATTCTCTACATCAATAAGAGTACGGCCCGTGGCTAGGAATGGTCTTCCCAAGATAATGGGGACATCTTCTATTCTTCCCTCTAGATGTACGAGGGATCTATCAGCCATTTGCAAGACCATAGAGGGTGGTCTTGCATTCCCTATTTTTAACTTCTCCAAAATTGACCTAGGCATGAGATTAATACTCGCAACCCAAATCACATAACGCTTTCCCTTGCCATTCATCTCGAATAGAAATAGGAATATTAAAACTCCCAGTATCAAGTAATTTAGGAGGTAACTTACTTTGGCATATTGCACTACACTCTTCTGGCAAACCTATCATTTCATTCTCAAGATATTGACGTTTGTTGGTGAGAGCTCTTTTCAGGAATTTCAAATATTTTGGTACCCCCTTGATAGCTTCTAATAAAGGCATATTAATGTTGAGCTTACTCACCATACTCATGAATTTCTGATATTCAGCCAAATCTCCTTTCTTCTGAACTCTTGAGGGAAAAGGTGGAGGAGGACGGTTCACTTCCACCACAACATCTTTCTTCTTTGGATTTTCTGGAATTTTCTCAACTTCCACCTCAATTGTTTCTGATTCACTTTCTTTCCCCACCACATCTTCCACCATGTTTGTTTTTGTAATTGTTTCTTTTTCTTTCATAACGGGAAAAGGTGGTGGTAGGAGCTTCTTACCACTTTTGAGCGAAATAGCATTACAATCTTCGTATTGGATAGGGGTCTCTGTATTACTGGGTAATTGTCCTTGTGGACGCTGTTGCAACTGTTTTGCCATCTGAGTTATCTGATTTTCTAACCTTTTAATTGCGGCGTCAGAAGCTTGCTGATTTTGGATCGATTGTGCTTGAAGCGCGAGTAATTGCTATATAGTTTGACAAAGATCCTTTGTACCTTCTTGAGGTTGAGCAGGTAAAGCTGTCTGATTTATAGCTTCATTGTAGGTATCTTGAGAAGGTTGTCTCTGAACTTGATTTCCGTAATTATGTCCCCCTTGATAGTTATTTTGTGGTCTTGGATGATAGTTATTACCTTGGGAATGTGGTTGATAAGCATGAGTCCTTGGATGATAGTTATTACCTTGTGTGGTCTTGCAATTATGTCCTCCGGCAGCGGCGCCAAAAACTTGGTGGGTCCTTGTGTGTCCTAAAATAATGCAATGAAATAGCAGGAACCACTAACTGCAAGTGTACAGTTGTCCCAAGTAATATATGTGATAACAAATTCGTTTGCAGGGACGGAATAGGTTGACTCTAATGCTTATAAAATAGTGGATAATTGCAAATAAGAACAGATAATTGATATATTGTTTGTTTGGTTTTCTATTACTAATGCAAATAATTAAAATACTAAATAACTTAAACTAAAATAAAGTAATGCAAATACTAAGCTAGACGCAAGAAAAGTAAAATGAGTAGGATTAGCTACCCCACTTGGATTCGAATATTGGAAACCCGGTTTGTTTCTATTTGCTTGATACCCTTGACCACCTGAATTGTAGTTCCCTTGGTTGGAAACAAATACAACGGATTCTTGATTGTTTTGACAATTATCCCATTCATGATCATGTACACCACAATAAGAGCATCCATATATTTCATGTGTAACATTAACATTTGCTCTCCTACCTGAAAAACCTTCTTTAACAGCTAAAGTAAGTTGTTTCAATTGCTGCTCTAATGTATCCTTCAATTTATTCTCTAACGAAGAGAATTTCTCATCAATTCCATCATTACGTTCTCTTCTACCTCATATAGGTGTTCTCACTGTATTCCAATCTTGCTCATTCGTCACCGTTCTATTTAAAATAATCTTAGCATGTACTAGAGCTACCTGTAAGAATCCACCACCACATAATAAATCCAGGTCTTTTCTTGATCCTCCATATAGGCCTTTATAAAATATTTTTAGTTGTTGTTTTGTGAGGCCATGGTCAGGAACTCTTCTCAAGCGTGACTGAAATCTTGTCCCACATCTTCCCAAAGTTTCTTTGTGTTCTTGGACAAAAGATGTCAAATCAACATGTGCGTCTAATCTCATGTTTGTAGGATAGGAACGATCGAAAAACGCTGTTTGTAGCTCATCCCAATTATTTATTGCTCCAGGTTTTTGTGAATCGTGCCACTCACTAGCTGCGTCTATAACAAAAAATCTGAAGTTTGCATAATACATATGTTCTCTTGTTACTTCTTGCGTTATATACACATCACATATTTGCATAAACTTCTGTATTGCACGGATTGGATCTTCTCCAGTTACTCCTCTAAAGTTTCCGAAATCTCTTAATTGAGTTAACATACCAGGATCGGGTCTATATCTTGCGACATTAATATCTGGAGGACCAATACCTAGGGCAGGAGCACGGTATGGAATTTGTTCAGGACCTTGTACGAACCATAGATCATTGAACATTTGAGGTTGACCTAGTTGAATAGGAGGTTGAAGATTATCTTCTTCGGCCATTTCTACTTCTCTGGCTAATCTTTCTCTTTCTTCCTTTTCTTCTTTCTTCCTTTTCTTCTTTCTTTCTTTTGTTTGCAAGTCTGATGAATATTTCAGGATTATTGAGCATACACAAAAACATGTAAACCTGAAAAAGGAAGAACAAACAAAGCGTAAAACTGAAAATAAAAAATGCAATTAAACACTAAAGGATAAACACCGGGGTCACACGCTACCGTCCCCGGCAGCGGCGCCAAAAACTTGGTGGGTCCTTGTGTGTTCTAAAAATAATGCAATAAGGAAAAGAAGAACCACAACTGCAAGTGTACAGTTGTCTTAAGTAATATATGTGATAACAAATTCGTTTCCAGGGACGGAATAGGTTGACTCTAATGCTTATCAAATAGTAGATAATTGCAAGTAAAAGCAAGTAAATGATTTTAGAGTTGTTTGTTTGGTTTTCTATTACTAATGAAATAAGTAAAATATTGAAGAAATTAAAGTGAAATGCAAATACTAAGCTAGACGCAAGAAAAGTAAAATGTGTAATGCAATAAAGAGAGATAGTACTTAAGTAACGCTAGGATTTAACCTAAATCTATTCATTCAATGTCTTGTTTAAGAGACGAATCGGTAATTACTAATAGTCAGGATTCGGGATTCTTCTTACCCCCGTCAGGGTAGACTAAGGAGCTATTCTAGGGTGCTACAAACCCCATCAGGGTGATTATAGTCCACCTTCGAATGGTTAAGTTTTCTACCCAATTGGCTATAGGATTAACTAAGTCCGTCAGGATCAATAATCAATATCCTACATTTATTACCCAGTTACGTAACTAAACCCCCCCCCCCCGGTCAAGGTGATCATTACGCCACTATAATGAATAGCCTAGGTACTAGTTCCTAATATTGATTGATCAGGTCAAGAACAGTAAATAATTGCAAGATAATAAAAATTACTAATTACCCAATTCGAATCAAATTTAACAATCCCAGAAGCAAAAACATAGAATATAATAAATTGGGGGTTAACCCATTAATGCGTTCTCAAGTACTAATTAAATTTAGCTCATAATTGAAAAGACTAAGAAAATAAAAGTAATTGAATTCATATTGTCTTACAGAAATAAAATATAAGAAAACCTAATTGAGGAGTTGATTCGGCTGCGATTTGGAGAAGTTGAATTTCTCCAGCTTTTATCTTTCTTCTCTTCCTTGCTCTGACTTTCTTTCTGATGCTCTGACTTCTGTACAATGAATTGTATGAAAAACAGAAGTCCAAAGGTCCTTTCATAAGGTGAAATTCGGACTAGGGCCTTTTATTAAGTGATTATATGAAATATTAAAAAGCCCAAGTCCATTCTTTAAGTCCAAATCCCGTAACTGCTGTACAACCTCCACTAAATCAGTTGTAACTTTCTCATTTCAACTCGGAATTGATCCGTTCAAGTTGCTAAATCTTCATAACTCAATAAGGAATAAATCTTATTTACAACTCAAAGGCTGAGTCCACGTCTAAATAGCTCGAAATCATCAATCAACATCAGTCTTCCAGATTTGCAGCTTCAATTTGTCAACTCTTCAGGATATTTCTTCTCGCCTTTGACTTCTTTTCACGATCTTTGACTTTAATCCTTTATTCCTCTCCTTGCTAGTATTTAAAAAACCTACAAACTTTCCACTAAAAATAACCCATATTACGCGCAAAAGCTTAATAAATAAAAAATACTAAAATCCAAGGAGGAAAAATGAAATATAACAAATTAACACTAAAAGTCTATAAAATTAGTCAAATAAACACCAAAAATAATGCAAATAATATCGGGGGCAGTTAGTCAATGTATTGGATCTTCTTCATGTTAGAATTCGTACTTAGGGTCAATTGCAAGAGGTTATTTTGCATTTGTTCTATGATTGTAGTGAGCCGCATCACATTTTGCTCTAAAATTTGATTATGTTGTTTCAGATCATGATTCTGTTGTTGTAGGCCTTGCACTACTGATGCATCAATCTTTGCCTCAATTTTGCTCATATTGTTCTTTAAGGGGTTGATGAATTGACTAATAGTCTCTTTTAACTCAATGATATCCTCTTGAGGACAGGATGGAAGTGCTATTAGAGCTTGAGTTTCGTTGTACGCATTTTAGCCTAGTGATTCCTTAGTTTGGTTTTCATAGGCTTTTTATTCCACGTATAGTTGTTGAGGTGGCACTTGATAAATAGTTTCTTGAGGTCGAGGCTGATATGAATAGTTGTGGATAGCGACCTTACTTCTTTGCTTCCTTCGGATCCACGGAGACAAAACCACCACGACCTAGATCATCTACTCTCAATATTAACTCTGCTTTGAATCCTTTATAGAACATGGCTAACTGTAATTCTGGCATGTATCCGTGTAGTCGACATCTTGCCAACTTCTTTTTGAATCTTGTACATGCTTCTCCAACACTATATCTGGCTTCTTGTAAGCAATTTGTAAGCTCCAATTGCTCCTTTACTCGCATACTTGTAGGATAAAATCGATCAACGAATCTTGCTTGAAGCTTGTCCCAATTTGTTATTAGCTTAGGAGGTTGATCATCTAGTCTTCTGGTTAAGAAGAATTGAAACATTAAATAATACATATGTTCTTGCATGACACCTTTAGTAATGTAGGCATCATAGAATTGCATGAATCTTTCAACAGATCAGACCGGATCTTGATGTGTAGCACCACTATATTTCCCATAGCTCGCAAATTGATTAATCATGTCATGATCGGGCTTGAATCAAACGAATTGAATAGCTGGAGGGTGAATTTCAATGGGTTACACTCAGAATGGGCTAGGAAAGCCTAGCTCTAACCGTTGATTAGCCATCTAGAAATATGAAATAGACAAATACAAAAAGAAACGCGTAAAACTAAAAACAAATAAAAACTTCTACACTAAATAAACACAAATAAACTAACTTAAAGATAAATCACCGGCAGTGGCGCCAAAAACTTGGTGGGAGCAAAGGTGTGATAAATAAACAGATAATAAGATAATAATAAAGGACACACATCCTTGAATACCACGAGAAACTCACTGCAAGTATTACCAATCGTTTGCAAGTTTAGTTAGTAAGTAAAGTTTGTTCGCATGGATTTAATCTGTTAGACCTACTTGTATTCAGTAAGCGTAGACGAATTCGAATGTTTAGATTAAAACAGAAATAAGATGAATAATTATATAATGTGAATTAATAAATAAGACCACAAATAAATAAATATGAATGTAAGTCAGATAAATCAGGGTTACTAATATGAGCCTATCTTACTAAGTTGCATTCTAATCTTAAGGGTGAATTAAGCATTATATATTAACCAGGATTCTGAATTCTTCCTAACCCCCGTCAGGGTGGACTTAGGAGCAACCTCTCCACTAACAGGGGACTTGGGTAAGGGGACCTTGCGTAATGATTAGTTGTTAAATCAAACCTTTATGACTATCTAGCTAAGCAAGCCCGTCAGGATCACTACTGCACACTAGACGATTATGTGGTCTTGTCAATAATTGAATCATCCTTCCGGGTATTAACTCAATTACTAAGTATAGTCCTAAGATTGGCCAAATCTAGGGCTGGAACAATAAGTTAAAGCACATAATACATATATACGCCAAGCTCAAATGAATTAAAATAACAAATAGTATTATGGAATGTAGACAAAATAATAACCCAAACAATTAATAATAAAACTTACAGATTAAAAGCTTAGAAATATGGTTGAGACACAAATCTATAGTTAATTACCCTATATATAGAGAAGGAGAGATGTATAAGAGGAGTTTGTCACCCTCCAACTTCTTGCTTCTTGTCTTCCTCTACAATTCAGCTTGCTTCTCTGGATGATTTCTAAGTGTAATATTGAAGATTAATTGAGCAAGGACATGTTTACAATGATAAGAGGGTGTATTTATAGGTGTTTAGCTGACACTAGGTCAAAATCTTGGAGTAGAAGGCAAGTAATTGGAATCATTTTCCAATTCAAATTCGTTTCCTAAAATATAGGAGAGGATAAACACTTCTCACTGTTTTGGTCATATCTTTTTTGTTACTTGGCCAAATTTCACCCAGTTTATATCAAACCGTCTGCAGCAAAAATATCCATCTAACACTTTAAAGGCGCGTCCAAAATCGCAACTGATTTGGAGTTATATTCACTTTAGTGGACGTAGCTGCAGATTTGATAGATTTATTTGACAGATTTTCCTTTCCTAATCCAACTTTGCTTCCTTTATCTCCTAATTTCTCCTACATCTTTCCTTAACTCCTTGGAATTTATTTGACATCTAATTATATTCCACAAACCTTAAGAGCTTCACATTAACACACAAATTAAACCAAATATACTCGGAAAGTAATAAATCATTAAATCAAGATATTATATAATATCGGGGTAATATCCCTAACTAATTAATCAAATACACCTAAAATGTTGTCTCAAACCTAGATTAGTATATCACAAATATGGAGACATCGGCTACCCTCCGTAACATTTTCCATTTTAGCATTAAACTCACACAATTGCTAATTTGTTAAGTAAATATCAAGTGTAAATTCTTTCTCTGTTACACAAACATTGTGGTATCCAAAAAATTATTTAAATGCATCTATACAGTCAAATTGTTCAACTCATGTTTCGATTGAAATTAGAGCTACTTCTAGTAGAAAGAAGCGCTAGGCTTAAATCTTTCGGTTGATTCCCTATATCTATCGATTCTCTATCTCCACTCATCTCTCAAAGAAGTGAAACTCTACAAATCTGACATTAAACAACATGGTTATTATCACGTTTAGTCCTTAAAATATATGAGAATTTACATAATATCTGATGTCTCCTTAATTGTTCTTATTTTCGACCCTTAGGAGACATCATTTTTTGTGTTTATTTAATCAATTTGATAGACTTTTGGACTAAATATGCAATATTATGATTTTCCTCTTTTATTTCTAGCATTTTTAATCTATTAAGCTTTTGCGCGTAATATTGGTATTTTTAGTGTAAAGTTTACAGGTTTTAGATGTTAGCTAGAAGATGAATCCAAGGAGAAAGTCAAAGATCAAGAGATAGAGTCAAGACTTGGAGATAAATCCCGAATATATTATTATTAGAGCTGAAAATCCATTTTCCAGGCCATAGATTACTTATTTCGAGGTGCTTAAGCGATGATTTAGCCGCTGACCTTTGAAGAGAAAACATTCCTTATCGAGTTACGGAACTTTAGCAACTGGAATGAGGTCAATCCGAGTCATAACGCATCGGGAAAAGCCGTTTTAGTGAAGGCATATCAGCAGTTACGGGATTTTGGACTAAGATTAGTGGACTTGGGCCTTTTATATTTCATTTAATTAAAAGCCTAGGTACAAGTCCGAATTTGCACTTATAAAAGGAGGTCTGGACTTCTATTTTCAACACAATTCACATTCTGCAAGATAAAACACCAGAGAGAAGTCAACGGAAGGAAGAAGAAGAAGCTACAAGAGCTGGAGAGGGTCTATATCTCAGTTCGTAGTCATTCCTATTCCGGAAATTAGGTTTTTCTTATCTTTAATTTTGTAATCAATATGAATTTCTTTACATTTAATTTAGTTTTTCTTTTTAATATGAGCTAAACAATTCATAGTGCTTGAGAACAATTAATGGGTGAATCCCAGTCTTATTGAATTACGAATGTTGAATTTGGGTTTCTGTTAAATTAAATTAAATTAGGTCTTTTACTCTTTTCAATAAATTGCGATTATTTACTGTTTTTGGAGTAGCTAACTAAGAACAGGTGTTAGTATCTAGGCTATTCCAATTAGTGGCGATTGGATCATCCTGACGGAGGGTTTAGGTACAGAAATATTTATTTAATCTAAAATAGAAGCTATTGATTCTGACGAACTTAGCTAATTTTAGGGCCAATGTGGTAATTAACTTAAACATCTAAAAGTGGATCATATTTACCCTGACGGGATTAGTGACACTCTAGGATAGCCTTATAGTCCACCCTGACGGGGGTATAAGGGATTTAGAATCCCGACCATTGTAATTGACCAATTTAGCCCTTAAACAACATAAGTTAGGAAATAAGATTGGGAGGATCCTTGCGTTCTCAAGTGCTACTTCTCATATTGCGTTTTACATCATTTTACTTGCGTCTTAGCTTTTACTTGCATTTTAATATTTGTTTTTCATTCAGTAGCTTTAATAACAAAAACCAAACAAACATATTATCTTTATTTGCTTTCATAAGTGCATTCAATCATTAATAGATAAGCATTGTAGTCAACCATCACGTCCTTGGAACGAATCTGTTTTATCAGTTATACTACTTGGGACAACCGTACACTTGCGGTTGTGGTTCGATTATTTATTGCATTTATTTTTAGAACACACAAAGGACCACCAATATCCCCTAACTTACCTAGCTGTCAATTCCAAATAAAATAATTTCTTCTTCAAATTCATTGTCAGAAAATCAGATAATTTTATAAAATTGTAAAAGTGATGAGCTGGGATTTTTGCTTTAATTGCACAAAAGGTCCCTATATTGAATATATACCCAAGATTTATTCGGTTCGTAACACCTGCAAAGATGGAAAAATAGAGATTAAAAGGATTAAATAATCTTTATAAATTAGTAAGGTCCTTAACTGAAGTTTTACATACAATTTGACCACCAGTGACATCTTTAAGTCTGTTTCTTGGCATAAGACAAGTATACTTGATAAATATACTTCTTCACTAAATAAGTTCTCCCTTGATTCATATATACTACACCCTCGTTAACCTGAAAGATCAGAATAAAAATACATACAATTCAACGAAGAACAAAATAACAAAATTATGAGAATTTACCTTCTCACTTGATAAAAAACATTGTTTTCCTCAATTTATTCAATGACTTCATAAATTACTAATTTCCCAAATGCTTGCCACACTTGAAGGCACTTTCTGTTAAAATGGAACAATATGAAGAGAGATATTTAACAATGAGAAAATAACAGTGAATAAAGTTCTATTATACTTAAATCATATAACTGTAAGATTCGTATAAAAATATAATAAAGCAATTATGCTTAAATCAGATAATTTTGAAAAATTGTAAAAGTGATGAGATTAGATTAAATATTAAATTCATTTTACCTTAATTTGGGTTATTCGATGGTGGAGAATAGCCTCCGAGCCTTGTTTTCTTATGCATGAGAGCGGCTTGGTGGAAAGGTGGGTGCAATTATACTTAAATCACACAATTCCTGGGACTGCTAGGCTAAAGAGAAATCATTGTTAAGTGTTAACAAAAATTGAAAGCTTTAAACATAAACCCTAGATTTCTATTGATTTACCTTCGAGATTGATTTGAGTAGAAAGAAAGGGCAAAGGCACCGGTACACACAATCACACTTCCAGTTATTTAACAACTATTATACAAAATTTAAATTATTTTATCATGGTTGGAACCATCTTTGAGGGTTACTTTTCACTATGTATTTGCACCATAGGTCCTTATATTATAAGGAAAACTGCAATACAGATTCCTATATTAACACTATAATATAGAATAACCTATATTTTATAGTATAAAAAGAATAAAGCTTAATAAGATGTAGTTTACCTTCATTTAGGTTATTCGATTGTTGATGGCGTAGCCAAGCGGGGTCAATATGGTATGCTTGACTTCTCAAACGGTATTCTCAGCGCATCACTTCTTAAACGGTAAGTGGGAAGAGACTTCCAGTGGTCATAAAATGGCCAATTTAGGGTTTGTATAAAATTATAATAAAAAACATGCACTGTAATATTAATAAAATTAGATAATTCTGGAAATTTATAAAAGTGATGAGCTTAAATTAAAAATAATTCAATTTTGTAGAGTTTCAATGGTAAAAATTCATTTTTTTAACATTAATTTGGATTTTTTGCCAGGGAGTGACGGTGGTTTTCTTGTGCAAGAGAGCGGCTTGGTCAGAAGGTGAGAGTGTAAGAGATTTCTTTTTGTTTTTTGTTATAGTGCGAGTGGGAAGAGATGAGTTTTATTGATGTGTTTCTTCTTCGCCAAATCGGTTGATATTGGCAGTGGCGAATCCAGAACATAAGTGAGGGTACGCTTGAAAAATTAGGGGGTTCGGGGGCAAAGCCCCCAATTTCTTTTAGGTATTTAATAAAAGAAACATGAAACAAATGAATCTATAGATTAAATATTATCATATAAAGATAAAAAAAAATTACAATTGTACTCTACCAATTTTCATTTTCTAAAAAATATCAATGATAGTGGTGTTTGTTATGAATAAATATAATAAGGTGGATGTCCAAAGGCCAAAGGTTTTCCAAAGGCAAGTGAAGGGTCATTCTTTTACCTATAAATAGAAGACATTTTCATTGTAATGGAGTTAGTTCATGATTTTGGTATACAAGAATAATATAATTCTCTCTTTATCTTTAGTTTATAATGTTATTTCTCTATTTTATTTCTCCATCTAGTTTAGCTTATATTATCCTAGTTTATAACACGTTATCAACACGAGACTCTGCCGATTGAATCAAGGAAGAATATTTACAGGTTTGATTATATTGTTCTAATATATATATATATATATATATATATATATATATATATATATATATATATATATATATATATATATATATATATATATATATATATATATATATATATATATATATTTCTTTTCACAAAGAAAAAAAGAAAGAATATTATAAGGACTTTCAATTGCAACCGATAAATATTATATGAACTCCCATTGCATCCTATACAATACTATAATACTATTCAAGCAGATAAACCACTTATCACTTTAGCCAAATTGAGCTAACTTTTTTTTATATTGTCGATGATTTAAAGTTTTTAGCCATCGTGCGAAAAAAAATTGTATCAATTTTTTTATTTCAAGGTTAAGAAGTTGTTTTTTAATGCCTACAAGCTTTATGGTCAAAGGATTACAAAGGAATTGATAAAAAAATCTTTTCGATAGTAACCAGTAGGGGTGTGCATCGGGTTAAAAAACCCGCATAACCCGACCAACCCGATTACACTAACCCGAAATAATCCGGGTTAGTTTTCTATTGGGTGGGTTGCGGTTTACATTTTAGAAAGAATATACACTTTTTGCGGGTTGCGGATTTTAAACTTGAAACCCGCAAACCCGCAAACCCGATTACCATGTAGTATAAATTATTAGAAAAAATTGTATTGCTCATTTTATTCAAATAAATTTGTATGGTCATGTGATTCTTACTTTATATTTATTTTTGTATTCCTTCCCTTTTAAATTTTTAAATCCCTTAGTATTTCAAATATATTTTTTCAAATAAATCTGGAGATAATGACACTTAGGGTCTTGACCACACCCCCCTCTTCGAGTTAGCACCCCCACCTAGAGCCTCTTCTTACTAAAGACCTCAGAAACTTTTTAACACATAAATCCCAAAACCCCAATTACTAGACTACCCCTCTTTTGTTTTTTCTATACCTATATATACTAATTATTCCCATTTCTAATTTCAGCTCATTATAATCTCACCTCCCCTCCTCCCCTATTTCTCTCTCCTCCCCCCATCTCCCAAACCGCCACCACCAGCTCCATCAACCACCACCTTTATCAACCACCGCCGGCATGAGAACAGAAGCACCGAAGTTCAGATCTGTAAAGCTAGATCTGTGGTTGAAGATCATTTCGTGATTTCCGGAGTTACTGCTCCACCAAACCTCCTCCATGGCTCGACGAGAAGAAGATTACTGCTCCACCAAACCTCCTCCATGGCTCGACGAGAAGAAGACTATGGCTCACGAACCAGATCTGCAGCATTTGAAGAAGTTTAGTTCAAGGCTGTTCGTCGGTGGAAGAGAGCTCCGTTGGCGAAGAGCTGAGCAATGGAGGAGCTGCGTGGTGGTGGTTGCTCGGCAGCGTGGTGGTGGTTGCTCGATCTGCTTCTTCTTCTTCTCGCGTGAAGCAGCTTCTTCGTCCTCCTTCTTCGTCAACGTGAACCAGCGCAAGGTGGTGAAGAACGTGTTCACCTCGCCGGGAATCTGCTCGTGTTCGATCTGCTTCTTCTTCTTCTCGGTGGTGAAGAAGGTGTTCGTGTGGTTGCCTAGTTTCTGGTGGTGTTGGTGGGGTGGCTATGGACGAGAACTGTGTGGTGGTGGCGGTTGTGCTCGTCGACGAGAAGAAGGGTCCTTCTTTCTTTTTTTCTTTTTTTTTTATTTCAGATTCAGATCTGGTTTGACCAGATCTGGTCAAACAAGATAGTAATTAATTTTTTTATTTTTTAATTGTATTTTTCATTTGTAATTGTTTAAAAATATGTAATAAAGGTGAATAAAATTTTTTTTGACTATTTATGCTTTGTTTTTTAATAATACTCATCATTTTGAAGGAGTGCTCATCAAATTTACGGAGTACTCATCATATTTATCGGAGTACTCATCAAATTATTCGGAGTAATCATTAAAATTATTCGGACAACTCACCAAAATATATAGAGTACTCATTAAAATATATAGAGTATTCAGCCAATTTACAGAGTACTCTCAGTTTTTTTCCGATACTCTCAGTTTTTTCCGATACTCTCAGTTTTTTCCGATACTCTTAGTCTTTTCCGATACTCTCAGTTTTTTCCGGTGACTGGTGGTCGGTGGTCGGAGGTCGGAGGTCGGCGGTCGGTGGTCGGTGGCCGGAGGTCGGAGATAGGTGGTGGGTGGGTAGGTGGGTAGTGATGGAGGAGAGAGAAACAGTGACATCATACCTTTTTGTCTTTTAGTGTTAGTAAGGGTAGTAAAGACTATTGTAAAAAATGAGGTCCCTAAGAATAACAACTTTCAAGACACTACTCTATAGAGAAAAAATAGTGCTCCTAAGACCCTATATATAATTCACCCATAAATCTGTTTTCATTTCAGTTATGATATTATCTCAATCTTTTGTTTAATTCATATTTTTCTTTTTCTAAAATCTTATTTTATATTTTTTATAATTAGAGATGATTTAAAATGTCTATGAGTATCATAAACTATATTTTTTGTTGCAACATGCATTTGTAATATAATCCTGCCGAATGATTATGGATACAATTTCGGCTCATTTATTAAACTAAATCACCCGCAATGCACCCGCAACCCGCTCAACCCGAAACTCAATGGTTTATATAATGGATTGGGCAGGTGAGAGTCTCATTATTCAAAACCCGCACAACAACGGACGGTTTGTGGGTTGAGTATTTTTCATCCAAAACCGACCCGTGCACACCCCCAGTAACCAGTATTATTATTGATGCCACATGCATCACTGGAAGAAGTTGACAAAAAATAAAAAAAATGGATCAATGGAAGCAATAAGGTTACTCCAACACAGAGTTTTTGCCAAAGTTAATTTTCAGGAAATTTGTCACTTGAAATTTCAGATACACTAAAAATAAAACAAGATATATTTTTAAACTAGAAGCCTGCAATACCCGAAACATGGAAAAATAATCGTATTGGTCTGAAGTCTTTTATGTTATAGGCTCAAAGCCTAGGAAATAAAATATATGCCCGAAGCATAAAAAGAAATCAGAAACTGACGCTATAAAGGCCGAAAATAATATCATATGGAGTAACATATGAATCATCTTCAATTTATAGGTACAAAGCCTAATAAAAAATTCTATATACCAAAAGCATATACTGAAATTTAAAGGCCTGAATCTTATATGCATTTTTAGAAAGCCTAAAGCTAATTATTTATTTTAAAGGGTTCGAACCCTTAATAAAATTTAAAACCCCGAAACTAAAAATTAATGGTGTAGACTCAAAGTCTCGATTTCGATTGATATAGATGATGTTATATTTAGATTTATTTATCATCTCGAAATTTAAAAAAATAGAATTGGTATAACTTTGACAAGTATAGTGGATTTGAACTTGAGACTTTAGATAGTATAGTATTTGGGAATTACCGCTAGACTATACATTTATTTTGTCTTATACCAATAATTTTTGAATAATATACTCTATAATTCTACATTTTGTTATATATTATTCACATTCTACCATTTATAGGCCCAAAACCTAAATAGAAATTCATATTATCGGAAGCATGTACCGAAAATTATAGACCCGAAACCTAGAACTCAATTTATATTCCAAGAGTATATAGCAAATTGTATAGGACGGAAACCTATCACAAATTTTATATGCCAGAAAAAAAAATCTCATAGGCTTGAAGCCTTGAATACAATTTATATGCCTGAACCATAAAAAAATTATCTAAAGGTTTGAAACCTAGATCAAATTTTAAAAGTTTGAAACCTATATCAATTTTGTTATAATTTTAATAAAATAATTGATGAACAAAATTTAACTTGTAAAGAAAAACTCTAAAGGCTCGAAGCCTAGGTCGAATTTTTAAAGGGTGAAGTCTGGATTAAATTCTTAAGACTCGAAACCTATATGGATTTTTAAAGTCTTGAAGGCTAGATTAATACGGCTCAAAATCTAAAAGAATTGCAAAGACTTAAAGTCTTAATTCAAATTTATGTGTTTGAAAATAAAAGGTGGTATATGATTAAAAAAACTCAAATAGATATCATGGATATTTAAGAATCGAATTGTGTCATATGTAACACAATGATTTCATTCATAAAAGATACATAAAATCGGGAGGAGAAAAGTTGAACCAAAAACTTTTATGAAGTGAACCAACTTTTGCGATAATTTATGCAAGATTAGCATGATAAAGGGGTTGAACCTGCAACCTTCCTTATGAATGTTTATAGTGTTACCGTTTAGACAGTTTAATAATTTGTTAGTAAATTGCACAAAAACAAATGTTACTACAATTTCAGGTACTACTAAATTAAGTGAGGATTTTAAACGCGCAAATGTAATATTATCAAGTGGAACAAATATACGTCTCCTTGTATCAGATCACGCATATACTCCTGAAGTAGTTATAGCACGAATAAGAGTTTACAAAATACTATGAAATTGTTTGTCTCGTAAGCAAGCAAAGTAATAAATTATTGATATAAGCATAATTCGTGTTCCGTTTACATAATACTATTCCCTGAAGTGATTAAAATTACATTCCCTAAACGAATGCAATGACTTTCAAATGCATATCAAAATAAAAATTGTGGTAACAAAGTTTGATTGAACAAAATCACATTCTCTGGCTCAAAACCATTCCATGTAGTTGATGGAATTGCATTCCTTGTCACGATTGTTGAATTTTTTAATCTCTTTGAAAATGGATATGTAAACAAAACTGGTAGGGTTAAATACGATTAAATATTGTATTCTCTGGCTAAAATTATTCATTATAGTAAATAAAACTACATTTCCTGAAGAAAATGTTACGTCTTTCAATGTGTATTGAAATCAGCGTGGTGGTGATCATAACTCCACCTGAGGTTGAAAATCATGATAGTGTTTCAGAGTTTGCTTTTCTGTTATGTTTTCCTAAAGTATATATAATTTATATATATGATTTTTTTACTAGAATTGTTGTTTAAGAAAAAAAGGAGGTAAGAACAGCAAGATTTATCGTGAAAAAAAAAAGATTAGATGCAAAACATACCGAAAAAGGACGAGGTTAATTATTTCATGAGAATACAAAAGAAAAATAGGATATCGTCGCTATACTTCTAAACTTCAAGGTTACATAATTATTCTCCAGAAGTATATTATTGTAAGTAGAAGTATTTTTTTAAAGAAATATACATTAAGACCTTTTTACTCAGTTAATGTCATTTAAATACTCCTAAAGTAGTAATATCGTAAGTAGACTTTTATCCCAATATTAAGGTTTAACATTACATTTTCTTGTAAACTATAACGTTTCATTTCTCGAAGTGAATGGAACTACATTCCATAAAGTGAATGTAACCATTTTCATTATCTAAATAAATAGACGCGTGGACGACAAAACAAGTGAATTAATGTTGTATGCCCTGATTTGGTTCTATTCCCTGGAGATATAGAATCACATTCTCTGAAACAAATTCATTATTTCCAGCTTGTACAAAAATTGACCTGGTAATGGAAATAATCGAGTGACTTAAATGTTGTTTTTCCTAACTAAAACCATTCCTTGACGTGAATGGAAGTGCGTTTCTAGAAGAAAATGCAATGTCTTTCAATGTGTCTCAAATTGACATCTTGGTGACCCAAACTTCAGACGAGGTTAAGGTAAGAAAAAAATCCTTAGCACCAAAAGTGGAATAAATAAGGAATATCTTGAAAGTAAAAGGTCATGGTAAGCCATCACGAAACGATAAGCATGAATATCACGATAAAGTGGAATTATATAGTGTTCGTGTACTCGTGGAATACTAAGACATTTAGTTGATCTAATTAAAAGGTTTTGGATGCCCAAAAGTTATGTTACCTTGTGGTACAAAATTGGTAAAGTATGTTAAAAGTAAATACCGAAGAAATTTACTAAACTTAAAGAATAATATCCAAATATTTTGTATAAGACACAAGTGTCCGTAACAATGTATATCTTTTTTATTATTTACTAAAAGTCTCACCAGAAGTGTGTATGGAAATATAATATGCTATTTCTTTGGGGTTATATAATATACAGATTCGAGCAGTTGAAACGCTCATTGTGCAAAAGAAAAGATGTCATAATCCAAAGAACTTTGTATTATTAAATGACTGATTTGGTCACCTAGTGATAGTAATGATATGTCGACTAATAGATTACTCACTTGTTCTCTACTTAAAAGAACCAGAAGATTCATTCTACCAAGTGACTACCCCCTTATTAGGGGGGGGGAGAGATAAGTCAACCTGAAGTTGTGTGACGCATGGTGGAATAAAATTTATTATATCATTTATATCCACAAACTAAAGAATAGGAACTAGATGTTAAAAGGAATATCTATGTGCAAAGTATTGCAAATAATATACCTAATACATTTGCATATAAAATATTTCAAAATCCCAAATATGTTGTAAATGCTCCAACATAGGTTATTGTCCCATATTAGACACATAACAAATATTATGGCGAATGTATCAAACCAACGCATGAAGCGTGGTAAGCCTGTCGGTTTAAAGTATACCATGCCCCAAAGAAGAAAATCTCATGAGTAAATGATTAAATGGTAAAAAATATGGAATGTGCACTCCACATGATACGACAGGAATTATTAAGCCAACTAATGTTGGCAGATGCATTTCTCTTAAAGAAAGTAATGGTCATGAAAGGACCTAGGTACCTAAATACGAGAAAATTTATGTAGATTATTAGTCTACTGAAAATATTTAAAACTGTTAGAATAGTTTATGGGATTAAGATATTTTCATTTAATATAGCACTTGAAATAAATAATAAGGATCCTAAACCAAAAAGTGGTGAAATATGTCGACGACAATAGAAAGTGTAATAGTGAATTTTGAAATAAAAAAAACACTACTTGTATCACAAAGGTTCCTGCATAAACCTAGATTTAACTATGGGGAGACGTCCTCATTCTTATGTTATTTATACAGTGTAGTGATTATTACATGGATGTTAAAGTTTTTGATAAACAAAATAGGTGCTAGAAGCATGACATGTGCCCAAACAAGAAAGGTGTTTGAAAGCACAACAAGTGCCTGGAGCACGGTAGGTACTTGAAGTACTTAAAGCGTTTAAATATGAAATTATCGTAGATTGATAAGTTCCTGAAATATAAAAGTTCCTGGAGTATAAAATTCTCGAATAACTTAATTTATTTAAATCACAAGAGAAAAGTGTATGAATTATGAAAGGATACTCGGTAAATGTTGTCATAATGAAAAGGATGTGATATTTGCGTATTGTACTATTTTTCCTTCACTAAGGTTTTTCCTAGTAAGGTTTTAACGAGGCATGCAAATATTTATTGTCAAAGGAAGTATAAACTCTTTTATTGATCAAGAAAATGATATTACTATCACTAAATACATAAGATTTACTAATTAAAGTTTCATTAACGACGACATCAAGGTACAAATATATTTAGAAATATGTAATGTCGTAATGAGGGGGAGAATATATTGAATTCTGCATTCTTTTTCCTTCACCACGGTTTTTCCCATTGGGTTTTCCTGGTAAGGTATTAACAAGACATACTGAATACGTGCCATAACCCCTAAGTATTAGTGTACTCTTTTCCCTTCATCAAGTTTTGTCCCAATGGGTTTTATTGATAAGGTTTTAATGAGGCATATCTTTTAGTTAATATCCAAGGGGTAGAGGTATGAAATATTTATTTAAGTGGATTATTCAACATACGGAAAAGAAGTGTGGTTTATGTCATTCAACATACCGAAAATAAATGTGATTTATCTCTATCAAAGATATACCGATGGTATTGTATGAGGATACTATTTCTTGTACCGCACATAATTAGAATGGCTACATCAAACGAGACAAAACGTAACATATTTCACCAAAGTCTCATACACACACAAGCTACATAAGAATGTGGATATTGACACTCGACAGATACAATCATGCACGAATTTTGTAGTTTTTCCTGATGAAATCATTGTCAACCACAATATTCAAGAAGAGGTACACAATATTTAAATACGACAACTAAGAGATCTCTTGCCAACATCAGGGGGAGCGTAAACAAGACTGTACTCTTTTCTCTTCGTCCAAGTTTTGTCCTAATGGGTTTTCTTGGCAAGGTTTTAACGAGACATCGTTTCAATATGATTAGTTCTATCTATATGTACTCTTTTCCCTTCGACCAAGTTTTTATCCCACAGGGTTTGCTTGGCAAGGTTTTAACGAGGCATATTTTCTAATGGATGGACATCCAAGGGGGAGTATTATGAATAAATATAATAAGGTGAATGTCCAAAGGCCAAAGGTTTTTCAAAGGCAAGTGAAGGGTCATTCATTTCCCTATAAATAGAAGAAATTTTTATTGTAATGGAGTTAGTTCATGATTTTAGAATACAAGAATTAAATAATTCTCTCTTCATCTTTATCATCTTCTTCTTCTTCTTCTACTTCTTCTTCTTCTTCTTCTTCTTATTCTTCTTCTTCTTCTTTTTATAATGTTATTGCTCTCTCCATATTTCTTCATCTAGTTTAGCTTATATTATCCTAGTTTATAACAGTGTTTTTATTTTACTTACAAATGTCTCTCTTAATTTTATTATATAATATTATTTTTATATTATATATACAATATTATTTGATTTTATTATCAAAAATCAAGAATTATATTACCAAAAAATTAAAAAAAAAAGAATAAAAAGACAGTAAAAAATTAAGCTAAGAATTATATCATTAATTAGCCTATGAATCAACTAAAACCAGGAAAAATAAAATTAAAACCTACGTATTAATATCTTTTAATTTTTTTAATAGAACAAATATAATTAATTAATCATGAAATAATTTTAATGATATAAATAAATTAATCAAAACACATATAAGAAAATCTTAGTAATGCATAAAAAAATAAGAAAAGTACAAAAAAAATATCTGATTACTGATGACAAATAGTGAATTGTGTAAAAATTTTAATGAGAGTAAAATAATTTTTTAAGGTTAAAATTTATAAGTAAGTTATAAATGGACTAAAAGTCTAAAATAATAAAATAGGTTAAATAAAAAAATTAAGAATTTGTGGAGCCCACCCCTTGTATACATACATCTGCCACTGGATGATGGTGGAGAATGGTCCCGGTGTGCAGGAGAGCGGCTTGCTGTGGGAAGGTGAGTGAGGAGAGATTTTTTTTTTTTTAATAATGTGAGTATGAGGAGATGAGTTTAATTCGTTATAATATGTTTAGAAGAATACGTTAGAAGATAAAAATTACATATTTTATTTTATCACTTATCTTTTCCACAAGATTAGAAAAGCTAACTCGTACTGATAATGTTTTATAAACGAAAGAAAAAAAGGTAAAGATAAGATATATAAAATAAGATAAGACAAAAAATGTAAATTATAATTTAAATTTTTTAATTCAACTTTTAAAAGGATTATATATTTATAGGTAATATAAGAATTTTAATATCATAAAATTATGGTATCTTAAAATATAAAATGTGAAAAGTTGGCTAAATTATTAACTGAGGAAAATATAAAAGAAGGCCAAAAAATCACAAACTTAATATTATAAGACCAAGTTAGGGAAAGTTATTTTTTAAGACCATTTTTCAATTCTCTGGCTGGATATTTTACCTTTTTTCCCTCGTTCGTAATGAGTACGTACCCGTGACTTGTTTTACTGTTTGATTAAGTCTGTTTTTTATTTTTCTTTGAGTTATTTGTTTTTTACCCATATGGGTACAGACACATCTCTCCAAATCTCGTGGTAGGTACGGACCCATCCCGTAAAATCCCGTGGTACGTACGGCCATCGAGTACAATCTGCTTTAGGGGCTATCCCCATTACTCACAAAAAATACATTAGGCTGGCCCATCAGCAAAAACTAACAACTTGGGGTTGTCCCCAATACGAATCAAATAAAAAGGAACAATAAATTCATTCACAATACTTAGTTGATCAAACAAAAAAAACAAAAACAATGAAATGAAATAAATCAGATTCTTGAAGCACAACATCAAGCGGAAATGAAACAAAAAAAATCGGAATTCATCTTCACGGGGCTGTACACATGGTGTCGCCTAGGGTGTGATAAAAATAAGATCAAATTAAGTATGGAAAACTATGCACTCTCACCCTAGACAGGCACAGTACTGCAAGTATTACAGGACGTATGCAAGTTTTAATGATAAGTAGAGTTCGTTCTCAGGGACTTAAGTGTGTTAAACGCGTAGGAACAGATAACGAGTAAAAGTAAATAATTAGAAAACAGAAAATTAAATATTTGGTTTTTCGAATTTATAAATTAAAACTAAATTAAAACTAGGAAAATAAAGACAATAAAATAAAAGATTAAGAATATGAGATGAGAAGTATAGCTTAGGTTTTGCTAGTATGCACTAATCCTTCTAATTCTATCTATAAATCTAGTTCATAAGGGAGAATATTAGCTCTTGGTAATACTTAGTCAGGATTCTAAATTCCACTACCTTAGACCTTGAGAGCGACTAAGGGGGCTACGTCACAACCAAGAAGTGATTTAAAATAGGGTTATCAAACGCCACTAAGGCCCTAAGCAAATACTGCAAGTCTTGGTGATACTGTGGTTAAAACAAACCTTAATGACTATCTAGTTAGAAGTATGTTTTGTCAGAACTGCTATCGACACTAGACATTATGTGGTGGTTCAATAGTTAAACACCCTGTCAAGGAGAACATCTAACTACTCTTAAAACAATCCTAAAGTGATCAATTCTAGGAAAGACATTAAATCAAAACACATAAGCAAATATAAAGTAAGTAGCTAATATCAGATTAAAACATATAATTCCCAAAGAAACTTAGATAGAAGAATTAGAATTCATAGATTATACATATGCAAAACCCAAGCTATGGGAAGTTTAGTTCATACCTGAAGGAAATAAACTAAAAGAAATTACAAAAGACATCATCTTGCTCTCTACAATAAACTGGAAGAATAAAACCTTAAGAACTAATTACTATGAGGCAAGGATAATTTACAAGTGATATAAGGGTGTATTTATAGGTGTTTAGAAGACCTAATTCGTTTTCTTGAGGAATTGTTAAGGTAATGGACTTCTAGCCCAACTCAAATTCGTATGGAAATAAAGATAAACACTGCTGCGTTGTTTTGGTCATAACTTCTTTATTATTGGTCCGATTTTGCTCCACAAGATACCAAAAGAATCGCAACAGAATTATCTAGACCCTTTAGGAGTAATCTACCAAATTCGGCCTCTTTATTAGGTAAAAACGCCTATCTTTGCAGAATCCCAGATTTAGGCAGCTTTTCCTTTTCCATCTTTTTAGCAATTCTTTCCTTATCTCCAATTACCATGCATATCTCTTTCCATAAGTTGTTGTCTTTGACTTGGACTCTAATTAAACTCCATAATTATCTTTAAAGCTACACACTAAATAAACAATTAAACCCAATATGCTCTAAAAACAATAATTCTACAAATCAAGACACAAAATAGGAAAGTGCACTAAAACTCAAGAAAATCGACATTATTGACTTCTAAAACACTAAAAATGATGTCTCATCTTAACATAAATCTATCACAAATGAGGAGACATCAAGACCCCCAACTCAAAGTTGTATCGTCCCGATACAATAAAAGATAAAAACATAGGGAAGTCTAGAAATACACACTTATAAAATTTTCAACACAGGAAAAAAACATAGCAGAATATATAGAATAAACCTAAAGCACACAGCTCAGAAAATTTCATGCAATAATATTCATAAACTACATACCTGTACACTTCTCATATCTACAGTCAACACGGCTTGATTTCAAGTTCAGATTAGTTTCGCAATGTAAGAAGGATTGGGACTTTACTCAGTTCCCCAAGAGAGCTATAGATTGTTCATCAAACCTCACTAGTATCCAAGAATCCACTTAACTAATCTCTAATGGCTCAATCACTTCTCAATTACATAACAAAGAATCACAAGGTCTTTTAAGGTTGTAATGTAGGCTTAGGGACGGTATGATCATATATTTGGATAATTTGGAGTGAGCTTTTGGCTCTTTCCTCACTAGCCATCAACGAATCGCCCTAGAGCTTGAGTTACTCTCATAAAACGTTTCTCACTCAACCCAATGAATTCCTTGATGCACAATTTAGCATCCCCAATAACCCAATTAAAGCTTAAGATGTTCACATAAAAATCCACTTTGCCGGTCCGAATATATATATTTTCTTTTCTTTTCAAATCAATTCTCGTTTCTATAGCTATGACTCTCTTTTAATGTTGAGATATCACGCTAATTTTCTCATATATATATATTTCTTTTTTAATGCCCTTGTTGGCAAAATTAGCTCGAAGCTTCTTTTTCATTCACTATTACCCCGGCAAAGGGTTACAATACAATGTTGTAAAGCATCCTCAATATAAAGCATAAAGCACAATAATAAGCTCAAAAATCCCAACATAATAACTCCCATAATGGTGGACCCACCACCCCAAACTCAAGCTCTAAAACAACTGTCTAAGCATCGCGATTCGAGTGCGGTCATATGGAAAAGTCCTAAAAATCTAAAGGATATGGCTTATAATGTGTTTCAATAAAAAGGATTTAGAAAGGCTAGAAGGGGCTAAGAAGGATATAACTTTTAAACTCAAAAATCACAAGGTGAGAAGGTATAAAAAGGCTTCAAAGGCTTAAAAATATGAAAGAACCGCCTTGATCACTTTCTACACTATGTAATTTAGAAAATTTCTTACCTTTAGCACTTTCATCAAATGGTTTTTCAACTAGCTTGGATCTCACGGCCTACACACTTCTCAAGGTTCCCTGAGATCGAACATACTTTCTATCGCATTGCTCACTAATCTTTTCTTTACTATCAACGTGTGTTTTCCTGCAAATACTCAGAGCATACAAATACATAGCTCATAAACATATCACTTACTATCATTAATCTACTGAGCTTATGCTTTCAAGTTATTAAACACACTCTACATCTAATTCCCATGCATCAAAAATTTTAATTTCACCCAAAAACAGAAAAATGGAGATGAGAGACAACGAATCCCCACACCCCCAACTCAAAAATGAGCCGTGTCCCCACGACTCGAAAAAAATGACTCGAAAACAGAAATTAAAATTAGCAGATAGACATATTTACAGAAATGGTAAGGAAGAAAGAGAACATACTCTCGAGGCTATTGCCTCGCATCATTGACATCCAAGATTGGAATTGCTGGACCTTTCGTTAATTGCTCAAGGAGTTTCATGATGTGCACTTGATTAGCATTGATTTGTGCCACATCATTGACTAAGGAAGTTTGAGCTGCTTCACATTTCGTTAAACGCTCCTCCATCTTCTCTTGCCAATTTTGCTCCTTTTCTTCCTTCGAGACTTGAGTAGAACCCGCTCTTCGAAGGCTTTCTTTGATCCAAGCATTATCAATATAACTCGTCTTAAACTCGAGTTTCTCTTCTTCACCCAATACTACATTCGCTTTTCGCATAAGACACGTGATCATAGTTGGAAATTTAACGTTATAAACCGATTTAGGAGAGACCGAGAATCGTATCACCTCCTCATAGATCAACTGTGCCACATCAACTTCTTCTCCTCTCAAAATACAGTCCAACAGTAGCGCGTACTTCATGGTCACCTCCAAAGTTCGTGTGTTTCCAAAGACATTAGGGATAAGGAAATTATGCCAAATTCTAGCATCTGCTTGAAGATATTTGTAAGGCCAAGGTGCCTTCAATTCTCCCGTATGTAATTGCACTTTCTCCTTGTCTAAAACATGCTCAAAAAGTAATTCCTTATCAAAGATTTTTCGTTTAGCAACTGCTTCCTCAAATTTGCAAAAACTTTTCAGTTTCTGAAACTTGAAGTGGTTCCTAATCTCCTCAACTGTGAAAGGAACTAACTTTCCTCTAATTGGAACACAATCACTATCTCGGCTAAAGAGGCCTAGATAGAACTCCAAAACTAATTCATGACATAATTCAGAACGGCTTACCATGAACGTAGACCAACCCAATTTCTCACCAAGCTCAAAGAATCTCTTGTAATCTCCATCTCTAATTTCCTCCTTGAATACTTTCTCATAGGCAAAAGGTAGTTCTTCTAATTGTTTCTCTGCAGAAATCTTCAAGGAATTTGAAGTATCCACTCTCTCTATAGGTATAGGATTTTGTTGAGGTTGTGTTCTTTCCTTTGCATAAAAATAAAGCTTTTTACCATTACTATCATACGAAGGTTTCCCACTCTTCAATTTATCTTTACCCTTTGATTTAGAACTAGCTCCTTTGTCAATTGATTTCTTCTTGTTTAAATCCACTCCCTTATTACTCTTCACCTCCCTCTTGCTAGATAAGATTGATGTTCTATTAGTCATCTTCAATTAACTCCCAACTCAAAGCTTTAGCAACCCTTTAAATTTTAACTTTTGAATTAATGGATGAACAAGCTTTATTTGTCCTAGGATGGGTGAATTGGTGATGAATCTCTATGTGGGTGAGGATGATTTGTAATGGGTAGGCTAGGATTTTTAGAAATTGTGTGATGAATTTGTGAAATTTGGCTCTTTGATTCTTCAATTTGAATGAATTTGGTGATGATTGGTAGCTTGATTCTCTCTTGTAATGATGTGGAGAGAAGGTTTGATGTGTTTTCCTTGATGATTGGGTAGTGTTTTGGTGATTGGTGAAGGTTTTGATGAGTTTCAATGGAGTTAGGAGAGTTGTGGAGTAGAAAGAGAGGGTTAAGGTTTAATAAATTCGGAATAATAGCTTCAATACCTCCTTTATAACTCAATCCCGTAACTTTCTCTCTCCTCTGGCGGCGCTGCGGACTACCCCTGCGGACCATGGGGTGCACCGCAGGGTAGTCCGTGACATCTGATGCTCGAAAATTTTTGCTCACTGACCTAAACCCGTGGTAGGACCCCGTGGTACGGGTTTTTTTTTTTTTTTTTTTTTTTGCTCGCGGACTAGGGTCCGGTGTACCGGAGGGTACACCGCGGCTTCTGTTGTCAACTCCGTCAAAATACCCGTGGTACTCACCCCGTGGTACGGGTTTTTGGGGCGCGGACCATGGCGCGGTGCACCGCGGGGTAGTCCGTGGAATTTTTTCGTGTTTCTGACCTAAACCCGCGGTAGCTACCCGTGGTACGGGTTTTGACCTCGCGGACCATCCCTGCGGACCATGGGGTAGTCCGTGAGGGTAGTCCGCGGGATGCTTTCTTGCGCTCCAAAAATTTTCCTCGCGTTCCCTAACTTGATTTCTCTGATTCCTACACACCAAAAACACTAATACCTTTCTCAAATATGCATTATCAACTAAAAACAACTAAAATAAACTTAAACTAAGAATGTAAAAGACATGAAAACATAAAAAAAACTTCGGGTTGTCTCCCGAACAGCACTTTTGTTTAACGTCTTTCAAAGTTAGACGTGTTACCTCTGTCAAGATTTGCGAATATAGCCTCCCCAACAACGAGTAAGGCTATGAACGTCAACTAATCTGCGCTTGACCCCAGTTTTGGGGCGAATTTCTATCACCGTGGCTGAAACAACCTTCGTGACAATGAATGGTCCCATCCACGAGTCTTTGAAACTTCGTGGCCTATTCTCGCGTTTGTGGGCTTTCCATAGGACTTCATGGCCAACCCCAAACTCAATGTTTGGCTCAGTATCCACAGGTTTTAAGTGGATCTCCTCAGGAGGGACTTTGTGATGTGAAAGGCTGTGGATGATAGGCACGGTGGGATCCAACTTCCTTGGTTTCTTACCCAAGACATAGAAGGTCTCAGATACGTTTTTAGCATGAAGGGTGATGGTCCCATCTTGGAAGTTGATCACACTTTGACTTGTGGCCATGAAAGGCCGTCCAAGTATGATCGGAACCTGTTTATCTGCATCAAACTCAAGAATAACAAAGTCAGTAGGGATGGCGATATTACCTGCACGGACTAAGACGTCCTCCACTGTTCCCCATGTCCTCTTCACTGAGTTGTCAGCAAACTGCAACTTCACTGGAGTTTTCTCTGATTTTTGAAGTCCAAGTCTCTCGAACACGGACTTAGGCATAAGATTCACACCAGAACCCACATCGTACATTGCTTTCACTTTGAGCCTACCATGCAATTGAATAGGAAGGTTGAAACTTCCCGGATCTTTAAGCTTGGTGGGTAGCTCTTTCTCACTTCTTCTCGAAACCCTCAGGTTCTCTCTTGGGATCTCTACACTCGCCTCTTTTTCAGGAATAACTTGCGTAAAAACTTGTTGCGGTGTAAGTCCTCTCTTCGCAATCTCAAGCATTTGGGCGTTGATATTTTCAGGTTGGTACGCCTCTACAAATGTCTTGAGAATAGTGTCATCTTTAGGATTTGTATCAGGAATAGTTGATGACACTGGTTGAACACTAGGTGGCGATTCCACCTTCTCTTCTTCTTTCTCCTCTAGCACAGCAGGTGCCACTTCATCTTCTTTCGATTCTTCTTTTGAGGCTTCTTCCTCTTTCTCTCTTGCTAACTCCGCTGCATACTCTACCATCGATCGCATCTCCTCTTGCACCTTTTTCAATAGCTCTATGAACTCGTCTCTCTCTTCATCGCTTTCCAGATGATAAACTTCTAGACAGTCGGACTCCTCGGGGTTAGACTCGGTTGGCTCTTCTTCAATACTGGGAACTTCCACGGCACTAATGGCAGCATGTGGTGCTTCCTCCTTTTCTTTTTCGATTTCAAGGCATATAGCCTTGCAAGCTTCGAACCCAACATTGTTTTCACCTCCTTCGATTGCCTTTACTTCCTTTTGTTCTGTTAGATGCTTGTTTATTTGGGCTAATTGAGTATTTAGCATCTGAAGTATGGCATCGTGTCCTCTGACCTTTTCTTCTTGAGCGTTTACAGTGGTGTTCAAACGTTCCAGAGCTTGTACTATCTGTGTATTGTCCATAGATCCTTCTTGCGGATACTGAGGTAAAGCTTTTTGGTCTAAAGTATCGGTATAGGCGTCTTGAGCAGGTTGTTGTGGAGGAGTAGGTCGATTCTGATATTGGTTTTGGTACTGACCTCTCTGTTGGTAAGAGTTGTTCTGGGGTCGCGATTGATATTGACTAGGATTAGCGGCCCCTTGTGGATTTGAATACTGCATACCCGGATGGTTGCGGTTGCCCCATCGGTTAGATATGAAGTAAACAGATTGCGGATTTGATTCGCACTCTTCCCATGAATGATCGTTAACTCCACATTGTTGACAACCTTGTGCCTCTTGAACTACCTTTGTAGCAGCTAAATTCTTCTCCATCGCGATTCTCAGCTCCTTGATTTGATTTTCTAACGAGGATATTTGAGCTGAGTTCGCAGTTTCTGCATCTAAACGAAGCGTTCCTCGGGTCTTTGCTGCAGAAGCTCGCGTTGAAGGCCAACTTCTTTCTTGTTCCATAATATTTTCTAACACCTCGGAAGCTTCATTGTGATTCATGGACACAAAATTACCCTTTCCAATGTTATCCACCTTGTCTCTACCCTTGTCATCAAGACCTTCATAGAATATAGCAAGTTGTAGAGCAGGTGTATAACCATGGAGCGGGCATCTAGCTAATTTTTGTTGAAACCTTGTCCATGCTTCTCCCACTGTTTCTCCATCTTCTTGAGAAAATCTTGCAAGCTCGGTTTGATCTTTAAGTCTCATGCTCTTTGGATAAAATCGGTTAAAGAACGCGGCTTGAAGCTCTCTCCAAGAGTGAATGGTTCCATGTGGTTGTCTTTCTAGCCAATCGCTAGCTCTTCCGGTCAAGAAAAACGAAAACATATGACAATACAGTTGCTCGCGTGTAATGCCAGGAGTAATGTAGGCATCACAAATCTGCATGAACTTCTGAATCGCTTTTACCGGATCTTGAATTGCAGTACCAGTATATAGTCCGAAACTTTGAAATTGACTAAGCATACCCGGATCGGGTCTAAATTTGATATTCGGAATCTCAGGAGGGCGGTAACCGATGGGTTGAACATGGAATGGTATGTTAAGGCCAGGTAGATCTTGTTCAACTCGGTTTTGTTGATTATTCTGCCCATTATCTTCTCCTACTGGCAGTTGTACACCAGGTGGAACAAACGCAGGAGGTCCTCCTGGTGCAAAGTAAACTAACTCCGGATCATTGTCTTGAATGTCTGCCATAGTTCTTCTCAAGGCTCTTTCCTTACGAATTCTTTTGTTATAAGCTCTGAAGCTCCTCTCAGGCTCCGGTAAGGGAGGCCAAGAATTAAACACTGTGAAAACCTGAAAAGGACTAAAGCAAACCCAAGCGTAAATCTGGAAAAATAAAAACTAAAACTAAAAAAACTGAAAAGTAAAAACTAATTAAAAACTAAAACTCGAAATAGATAACCCACACGCTAACGAGACACAAGTCCCCGGCAGCGGCGCCAAAAACTTGGTGTCGCCTAGGGTGTGATAAAAATAAGATCAAATTAAGTATGGAAAACTATGCACTCTCACCCTAGACAGGCACAGTACTGCAAGTATTACAGGACGTATGCAAGTTTTAATGATAAGTAGAGTTCGTTCTCAGGGACTTAAGTGTGTTAAACGCGTAGGAACAGATAACGAGTAAAAGTAAATAATTAGAAAACAGAAAATTAAATATTTGGTTTTTCGAATTTATAAATTAAAACTAAATTAAAACTAGGAAAATAAAGACAATAAAATAAAAGATTAAGAATATGAGATGAGAAGTATAGCTTAGGTTTTGCTAGTATGCACTAATCCTTCTAATTCTATCTATAAATCTAGTTCATAAGGGAGAATATTAGCTCTTGGTAATACTTAGTCAGGATTCTAAATTCCACTACCTTAGACCTTGAGAGCGACTAAGGGGGCTACGTCACAACCAAGAAGTGATTTAAAATAGGGTTATCAAACGCCACTAAGGCCCTAAGCAAATACTGCAAGTCTTGGTGATACTGTGGTTAAAACAAACCTTAATGACTATCTAGTTAGAAGTATGTTTTGTCAGAACTGCTATCGACACTAGACATTATGTGGTGGTTCAATAGTTAAACACCCTGTCAAGGAGAACATCTAACTACTCTTAAAACAATCCTAAAGTGATCAATTCTAGGAAAGACATTAAATCAAAACACATAAGCAAATATAAAGTAAGTAGCTAATATCAGATTAAAACATATAATTCCCAAAGAAACTTAGATAGAAGAATTAGAATTCATAGATTATACATATGCAAAACCCAAGCTATGGGAAGTTTAGTTCATACCTGAAGGAAATAAACTAAAAGAAATTACAAAAGACATCATCTTGCTCTCTACAATAAACTGGAAGAATAAAACCTTAAGAACTAATTACTATGAGGCAAGGATAATTTACAAGTGATATAAGGGTGTATTTATAGGTGTTTAGAAGACCTAATTCGTTTTCTTGAGGAATTGTTAAGGTAATGGACTTCTAGCCCAACTCAAATTCGTATGGAAATAAAGATAAACACTGCTGCGTTGTTTTGGTCATAACTTCTTTATTATTGGTCCGATTTTGCTCCACAAGATACCAAAAGAATCGCAACAGAATTATCTAGACCCTTTAGGAGTAATCTACCAAATTCGGCCTCTTTATTAGGTAAAAACGCCTATCTTTGCAGAATCCCAGATTTAGGCAGCTTTTCCTTTTCCATCTTTTTAGCAATTCTTTCCTTATCTCCAATTACCATGCATATCTCTTTCCATAAGTTGTTGTCTTTGACTTGGACTCTAATTAAACTCCATAATTATCTTTAAAGCTACACACTAAATAAACAATTAAACCCAATATGCTCTAAAAACAATAATTCTACAAATCAAGACACAAAATAGGAAAGTGCACTAAAACTCAAGAAAATCGACATTATTGACTTCTAAAACACTAAAAATGATGTCTCATCTTAACATAAATCTATCACAAATGAGGAGACATCAACACACGACGCCTTGCTTACTGTACCGACGACGAGGCCTTGCTGACTGTACCCACGACGTTGCTATCTTGGGCTCGCCCCACGGTGTGGCTGGACTTCAAAGGACCGTACCCATGGTGTCATTTGCGCAGTGTGGAGAAGGGCTTGGGCTTCTTTCGAACGTGGAGGAGAGGGTGGTCTGGCAGATCTGGACAATGAGCTTCGTGCGTGTGGAGAAGAGAGGGTGGTCGGCCGATCTGGACAATGAGTTTCGTGCGTGTGGAGAAGAGGGGCTTACCGGCGGTTTCGATGGTCAGCAGATCTGTACCACGGTGGCTATGTGGATGGTTGTTGGTGGCGACAAAGATGGGCGGCAGGATCTTGGTCCTTGTTGGTGGTGGAGAAGCTCCACGACAACAACATTTTTCTTGCGCTGGAGATGGTGTTGATGAAGATGGTGATAAAGATGGTGTTGGGCGGCGATGATGATGGGGAAGGTGTTGTGCAGGGTAGGGTTGTTGGTGATGGGGTGGTGGGATGCAGAGGATGTTGATGATGGTGGGAATGTTGAGATGAAAAGGAAAACACAGTGGTAATGATGGTGGTTAATGGTGATGAAGGTGGGGCAGGGGTTAGGCGATGGTGATGAAGGTGGGGTGGGGTTGGTGGCGAAGTCGAGATGGTGATGGAGGTGGGGTGGAGGTTCGGCGATGATGAAGGTGTGGGTTCAATGGTTTCATAGAGAGAGTTAGAGAGTGAACAGAGAGACAGAGAAAGGGAACATAGTGAAGAGGTGAAGAGGAAGGACTGGGTGTTTAATGGGGTTGGGGGTTGGTTTTTTTTTTTCACTAAGATAAAGGTTGAAGGGTATTTTAGACTTTTATCCCTACTAGTTAGACTCTAACTAGTACTTAGGATTTTGAACTTATATTATAAGTCCACATGGCTATCCGGCATTTAAAAGATAATGCCCCTTATTAAGGCTAAGTCCAATGGGAACCTAATTCTAGCTAAAAGCTAGAATTGGGGTTTGACTATCAATATTTCATGCTCCAATAGGCTCTCAATAATTGGGTTCCCTATTATTGGATACCCAATTTCTTCAATTTCTTAGCTAGATGTGGCTAACAAAAATGTTAGCTACCCAATTACTATAAAAATGTTATTAATAAAAATAAAAATATATTTAATCTTTTAGTTATATAAAAATTATGAAATAATTTTAAAAAAAATAAATATATTTAAACTTTAAAAATTTATAGTAAAAAATAATAATTTTTTTTTATTCAAAAATAATAAATATAATAAATTATATTTTCAAGGTTAATATATTAGGTTCTTTCAAATATTTTAATTATAATTAAAAAATAGATATATAGATTAAAATATTATGAAAATTTAAAAATAAAATATTTAAATAGATGTAAAGAGTTCTAACGGTATAAAATTTCATTCATGAAAAACATAAACGATATTACAAGACACTACAATTGACAAAATTATTTAATATTATAATTTATTATTGACTAATTATAATTATACTCTCACAACTATTTTGAAATATTTAAGGTTTAAAAAAGTAAATAATAAATTTACATATCTTAAAAAATAAATGATATATTGCTAAACATATAAATATAAAATATAATTATAATTAATAATAATTCTATTTAACTATTCTTAATAATGTAATAAATAATAAAAAATTAATATTAAATACTTTTATATTAATTTTGAATTATAGAAATTAAAAAAAGAAATATATACATAAGAAATTATGAATTAATAAAAATAAAAATAGTATTCAAATAAATTCAAAATAAAATTAGGAGGATAGAATTGGGAAGCTGTTGGAGCAAAACTAAATTTAGATGTTATTTGGAAGAAAATCCAAATTTGACTCCTAATTCTGGCTATTCAATTGGGTAGCTGTTGGACTTAGCCTAACTACATCTTCCCGATCGGTGGCTTTAGCTAAACTTTCTTGTATTCGTAGTAATATTTCTATTACTATAATCTGTTAAAAAAAATGAAAGAAGAATCAGAATCTATATACAAGCTTTCTTTGACATTTACCATGTTTCTTCATTTGACAACCCATCGAATCCTATAAAAGATGTTTGGTCTGTGACTACCTATATTATAGGTAGCCAATAAAGGTCAGCTCCTCTATCAACTCATGATCGTCGTTCCGAGATAAGATTCTACCTTTCCATAGTCTTAACACGAATTATGTATCCGACCAAAAATTAAAAAAAAGAACAACACGAATTATGTATGGCTTTCGACAATTGGTCAACTCCTCAAACAAAGAAAATTTGCTTAAACGTACGATACATGCATTAAGTCTTGGAAGACATCATTAACCTTGCATATATTTCAACGTATTATAAATTTATAATGTGTCTTTCAGTATGAACCATCAGTTTGCATGAACCCACGCGTTTCTCTATGTGGTATGGTTTAAGTTTATATTGTGAAGTGAATTTCGAGTGATTACTTAATTAGTGGTGTCACTAATTCATGGAGTACAAAAAGTTGAGATAGATCAAGAACGATTCTCAACCTTTCTTTTCTTTTCTTCTAATTTGGAACCAGAAAGTCGATCTGATTGCATGTTTGAGGTGATAAATTTTCGGCATTATCTATTGACTCATGATGAGTCAATATAAAAAAATGTCTATTAAAAAAATTAATAATAAAAAGATGTCTTAAAGACACTTTATAAAAACACCCTCAACCTAAAATACTCTTACAACTAGTAATTTAAAAGATTAGAAAAAAATCAAAATCAAAATTAATTTACATACGCGCACGTTCGTAATTTTTTTAACTCATCATAACTAATTCTAAAAAAATAAAAAATCTATATATTCTAATAAAAAAAATTAATATTTACGTCTATGATTTTTTTTCGAATTTTTTGAATTTTCTGAACTTTATGAAATCTTTAAAAAAAATTCCGCAGATATGAAATTTCATGTTTGCGAAAAAAATCACTATTTCAAACAGTGTATTTCATGTTTTAAACATGAAATTTGGTTTGCAAAAAAAAATTTAAAAAACAAAAAAAATCAAAAAAATCATAGACATAAATATTAATCTGCTTTATCCAAAAATGCAATTTTTTATTTTTATGATTTTGTTAGATTTAGTTACGACGGTTATAAAAAAATTCAAGGACGCGCGTGTGTGATGGAATTAGTCAGTAGGTGGCGGTGGTGGTTGTAGTTGTGGTGACTGTAGTAGTGGTTAAATACATGGTAGTAGTGGTGATGGTGGTAGTGGTGGTGGTTGTGGTAGTGGTTGTGGTGGTGGTAGTGATGGGGTAGGGATGGTGGTGGTGGGGGTAAGGGTGGCGGTGTTGGAAGTACTATATTATTTGTTTAATATTTAAAAATAAATATTGTATTAAAAATAAAATAATATATTTAATAATCAAGGTAGTAAAAGTATAAAAAAGATAAGGATAACGTTTTTTATAAATAATTATTCTATTAAGCATTTTCTTATAAAATAAATTATTGAATGCTTGATTTAACAATAGATACTTTTATTAGGCCTTTTTTTAGCAAATATCCTTAATAATATAAACCATCTTTTTAATCATTTTTTATACTATTTTTCATATCATTTTTTATGTAATGTAGTTTAATTGAATATAAATTACTGATCTATTTATTTTTGCAATCAATCATCATATAATATTTAATCAAATCATTTTGTATTAAAGAGTAATATATAAAATGATATAAAAGAGAGTGGCATATAGAATTACTATTTTGTTTTACGCTATAAATATTATGATCATAAATAATTATATAATATTATAAGGTCATTTATTATTTAAGTTGATATGTTATGAAAGACGGTTAGGATAACGGTTAGTATATCCTAGATCAATATATTACGATACTTAATTTTTTTACCATATAATCATTATTTGACACCTTGATTGCATAGAAGTCATGGTAAAAATATATTATAAATGTATATGATAAATCTACAATTACCAAAGTATTACTTTCCACATTGATCTTCACTAGTATAGTGGAATAAGCTTAAAAAACTTACGAGGAACGCTTTACAATTAGTAAAAATCTTGTAGTTACATATGGTTAAATGCTATATATACAAATTTGAAGTCTAATGTGTATATTGTGACAATCCATGAGTATGTATCACAACTCCATATCTTTGTATGTGTATGTATCTTGAACAATTATACATGTATACACAAGATAGAATTTATGAGATATTCACTCATTGAAGAATTGTAATGGCGAGGCTAATTACAATCGAGTAATATGTTAGGACGCATATTATGATATGTTTGATAACAAGCTATATCTCGAAATCAGACGAAAAATATCTAAAAAGGTTATTTGAGTACTATTCTAACAACCATGCATGATATAAACTTAATTGTTTTATTAAGTAGGATAGTGGATGTTCAGTATAAGTATTTCATCTCAATAGATCAAGGAAAATGAAAGTTCTTTGCTAGCTAACCCTATGTTATATAGTATTTACCTATTGAAGTTCAGGCGTGTAACATAGTAATAAAGACTCGCAATTTTAAGAATATATAACTGGATTTATCTAAGGTCTCATTTGTTTCGTAAATGATAAGTGTTAAAACCCGAATAAACTGTTGAATGAAACTTATTTTATTAAAAGACAGTGTCTTAATAAATCAAAATTCACTAAAAGACTAAATAAAACAAACTAGTCAAGAGGCATTGAAGTTTGAATTGATAAAAGAAAAACAGTCTTAGTGACCTAGTATCTTACTGATTCAAATTAAGATCTCGTTAAGTACAAATAAACATAGTTTAAATATGTTTACAAGTAATGAATAAATGTATATTTTGATACCTCTTCTAAACCTCATTTAGTTACCAGACTCTAAATCAATTATAGCAAAATTATCATAGAAAAGTTTATTAATGGATATTAGACTAGTTTTATTTTAAGGGATTAATTTTTTTTAAATATGAAAAACTAAATAATATAATTATATATTTTATTGCTGCCTTTAATGAGTTTATTCTAAATAATGGCCTCCCTAAACTTCCTCTAAAAAGTGTCATTTTACTTGGACTAACCGTAGAGATGTTGTTTCACACATAAAAAAAGAGGCTAGATTGGGTCTTGTGCAATCAACTATGGCTTAGCATGTTACCAAGTGCGATATTCTCTGTTCTTCTAGCTATTGGTTCAAATCACTCTTCGCTCCTTGTGGGTTGTAAGCCTTCTTTCTCCCATGGTTTCTAAACTTTTTAAGCACGAACATTTATGGGTAGATGAACCTATATGTAGAGTGGTTGTTTACTTCTCGTGAGGATATTCATGGAAAATCTTTAGGGTATGGGACATAACCTGCTCCCAGTGGAGCAAGAAGACCTTTAATAATTGTTCCCCTCTCATTAAAGGACTTCAATCAAGACTTGGAAAATTATAAAAATGGTTGCAAAGCCTGAAGTACTAAAATCAATGAAATCTATTTCCTTTTCTCTTGATTATATTTAGGCACACTAAGTGACCTTTTGGAAAGTGAGAGCAAAATATAAATGGTTAGTCATAGGGGATAGAGTTACAACCTTCTACCATGCTTCAATTTCTGAAAGACATAACCATAATAGGATCACTAAATCCTAGAATCGAATGATGAATGGGTGTATGGTCTAGGTACTATCAAGGACACTTTAATCTCTCATTTTTCTAGTATAGAATGGTAATCTTGGTAGTAACGGTATGGAAGTTGCGGATCACCCCGTGTAAATCACACACGAGGTAAATCTTGAACGTATGCATGCCCTTTAACAAAAGAGGTTTGTGGGCGGTCTTCCATATTGGGGGGGGGGAAAGAAATCTCCCGACCCTCATATTTTTCCAGATCTCTTCTATTAGAAATATCAGGATGTTATCCAATTGATGTGTTGGATATGGTGAGATCGTATTTCAATGGGAATTAGATGTCAATAAGTAAAATAAAATATCATTACTTTGGTCCCGAAAGATGATATTCTAACAAATATTGGTGAATTCAGGCCTATATCGTGTGAACATTGATTTTAAAATTATTTCTTCCGTTTTGGTTGAACATATGAAACCTCTCATGAATGATCTCATCTCCCTGAATCAATCTACATTCATAAAGGAAAGAGAAATTATGGATGATATTATTTTGACAACCGAGATATTATACTCTTTCTAGAAGAACCGTTACCGCACCTAACATTACGATGCAGACAAATTCGATATGGTCAAAATTTATTAACATGTTCGGTGGGACTTTATGGAATTTGTACTTGGGAAACTAGGTTTCCACAAAACTTGGATCGTTTGGATTATGAAGTGTGTCTATACTGTCAATTACCAGATTGCTATCAATAGTTAGGTTATTCGTCTCCACATGTAATACTAGATTAGGATTAAGTGTATAATCCTTGAATTCTATTTTATTGTTCTATGTTATTTGGGAAAGTGACAGTAAATTGATTTGAGTCCTTAATTATATATTTGTATTATGTGCTTGACTTATTCCATCCCTAGACCTGGACAATCTTAGGACTGTCCTTAATAGTTGGATTGTCACCTTGGCTGGGGATTCAATTATAGGCAACACCACATAATTGTTTAGTGTGAGGTATTGATTTTAACAGTCTTGCCTAAATAGATAGTCAATAGGGTTTGGATTTCCATCTCCGATCTCTACGCAAGGTCCCCTTACCCAAGTCCCTTAATAGTGTAGATATTTCCTTCTAAGCTACCTTGGCGGGAGTTAGAAGGATTACAGAATCCTGACTATTTATATTTGCTCAAATCACACTTATAATTATAATAATGATTTAAAGGATAGGTGCATACTAGTAGACCTAAGTTATATATCTCATCTCCATACTTAGTAGTTTATTTATTTGCATTAATTTTATTTGATGTTAGTTCTTATCTTAGAAAACCATACATATATTATCTTTTTATTTTGAGTTTTAGTTTTAACAATCAATCTTTACTACGCTTTCTCATCTAAACACGAGTCTGAGCTAACCGATAAATCCCTAAGAACGAATCTTACTTATTAACTATAACTTGTAAACGATTTCTGCACTTGCAGTGAGTTTCTCGTAGTGGTTAGGTGAGTGTTGTTATTATCTTTATTTACTTGTTATTTTACCACACCTTTTCCGCTACCAAGTTTTTGGCGCCGCTGCAGGGAATTTTCTAGTTAGTTATTGTGTTTAGTTTAGTGTAGTAGTTTGTAGTTGTTTCAGTTTTATGCTTGTTTTTATTTTTGTCTCTTTTTATGTTTCTTTCTAGGCGTTGATGTATGATCTCTGATCCCGAGAAACTATTCTGCTCTTTGAAAAATCGCGAGAGAAAGGGTGAAAAGGAAGAAAGAAGCAATGGTTGAAGTCGTAGATCAAGTAGTATTAGATAATAATGTACCACTTGGGGGGAACAATCAACAAAATTTAATCTCCTAAGTAGTAGAACCACAAGGAGTACCATAAGGAGGAAACCCACCCATTATTCGATACCACGAACAAGGTCTACCTGGTCAGGGAGCACCTTTTTTAGTACAACCATTTGGGATGTGCCCGTACTGATCCAAGCTGTGAGGTTCAAGCCCGATCAGGGTATGCTTAGTCAGTTTTTGAGCTTTGGACACCACAATGGTGCACCACATCAAGATTCCGTGAGGTTTATTCAGAAGTTTATGTATATTTGTGATGCCTACATTACTCAGGGCAATGCATGTGAGCAACTACATTACTTCAAGTTTCCGTTACTGGAGATGCTAGTGAATGGTTGGATAGTCAACCATCAGAGTCGATTACGTCATGGGATGAGTTACAAGTCAAGTTCTTTGATCGCTATTATCCGTGAAGTATGAGAATGAAGAATCAAATGGTACTTTAAAGTTTTCGCCAAGAAAATGACGAGAGTGTAGAAGAGGCATGTACAAGATTCCACAGAAATTATCTAGATGTCCACTTCATGGTTACACCACATCACTTCAATTTGCTATGTTTAATCAGGGCATCAATGCCAAGGGGAGATTAAGGGTAGATAGTCATAGAGGAGGAGGTTTTGTGTCTATGGACCCTACAGAAATTGCAGCTGGTATGGCAATAATAGTTGAAATAGAAAGGAATTGGCCAGAGTCACGAGCTCCCATCAAAAATATCAAAGGCATGCTGCGATTAGATATTGAAACTGATCTAGAACTAAAAACTCTGCTATGGAGAATCAAATGAAGCATATGTCAATTACTATGGAGAAAAAATTTCAAGGGAAATGAGTCAAGATAAAAGAAGTGCCAGAAGCACAAGATTGTCTGCGTGGTGAGGTCAACGAACATTTGTGGAAGAGTGTGAATGTAATCCAGAATCAGTTTATTTTATATCAAATCAAGGGAAGTACCAATTTATTAATCGCCATCATCCGGGTATGCAATGATCTAATCCAAATGGGGTCGTGAATCAAAGTAATTCTTACCAACCACGACCTCAAAACAATAATTTCCAGTGAAGATCTCAAAGTCCCTATCAAGGGGACTAAGGTTATAGAAAGCTAGCACCACCCTTGCAACCAACCTATAATGCTTATGCCGATAGTTTAGCTCAGAAATCCTACCACAACATCCTCAAGAAGGATCTGGATTTGTGATTTCTGGTCTTTAACTCAAAACAACATGTGGATATACAATGAAATATTCAACGGGCAATCCACTGCATTGAAGATATTGATAACGTAAGTCACCCAAGTAACTAATTCTTTTGAAAATTTTACAAAATATTTTCCGCAAATGGTCCTAAATATAAATGATGATGCGAAGGCCATAGATAATCCCGATGGAATTTCTGGGTTCGAAGCATGTAAAGCGATTTGCCTTCAAACTGAAGAAGTTGTGGAATCACCACCTGCTGAATAAATATTCGTGGAGTTCCTAGATCATTGAAAAACTAACCAAGCCGAGCTCAGAATAATGAAATTTTGGACTTCTACTCAAATAATTCCATGAAGAGATCAAAGCAGTTCTTGAGTTAAGCTGACAAAGGAGAGAAAAGTTAGAAGCCTCGGTTGAGAAAAACGAAGAAGTGATGTCTCCCTAAATGTTCTAATTTTATGTCATTGGGAGACATCATTTTTTGTGTTTATTTGATTATTTAGATAGACTTTTGGTGCTAATATGCAATAATCCGGAATTTCCATTTTATTTCTAGTAATTTTGATTTATTAAACTTTTGCGCGTAATATTGGTATTTTTAGTGTAAAGTTTACAGGTTTTAGATGTTAGCTAGAAGAGGAATCCGAGGAGAAAGTCAAAGATCATGATATGGAGTCAAGACTTAAAGATAAATCCCGAAGATATTATTTTTAGAGCTGAAAATCTATTTTCCAGGCCATAGATTTCTGATTTCGAGGTGCTTAAGAGATGATTTAGCCGCTGACCCTTGAAGAGATTATGTTCCTTATCGAGTTACGGAACTTTAGCAACTGGAATGAGGTCAATCGGGGTCATAACGAAGCGGGAAAAGCCGTTTTAGTGAAGGTGTATCAGCAGTTACGGGATTTGAGCTTAATTAGTGGACTTGGGCTTTTCTAATTTTTACTTAATCCTTAAGTAAAAGCCCTAATCCGATTTTATGATTATAAATAGGTCTTTAGACCTCATTATTCAGTACCTCTCAATTTATTCTTCAAATTAAAACATCCTTAGAAGAGAGCGTCCAGAGAAGAAACAGAAACAAGGAAAAGAAGAAGCAAGAGCTGGAGACGGTCTATATCTTCGATTCTCAGCCAATTCAACTCCATAATTAGGTTCTCTGTATTTTTATTTCTGTAAAACGATATGAGTCTTATTTCTTTTTCTTTAGTTTTTGTTTTAATTAGTATGAGCTAAACATTTATTAGTGCTTGAGAATGCTCTATGGGTGAATCCCAATTCTATTGAATTTCATGTCCTGAATTTGGGTTTCCGTTAATTAAATCGAATTGGGTCTTTTACATTTTTCTTTAATTTGTGCTTATTTACTATTATTGACCTGATCAATTAATAATAGGGTTTAGTATCTAGGCTATTCCAATTAGTGGCGATTGGATCACCTTGACGGGGGGTTTAGGTACAGAAATAATTACAGAATATAAAATATAAACTATTTGACTTTGACGAGCGTAGTTAATTTTATGGCCAATGAGGTAATTTAGCTTAATCATTCGAAAGTGGATCATATTTACCCTGACGGGACTAGTGACACTCTAGAATAGCCTTGTAGTCCACCCTGACGGGGGTACAAGGATTATTGAATCCCGACCAATGTCAATTGACCAATTTGACCCTTAAACAGAATAGGTTATGAAATAGAATTCGGAGAATCCCTTGCGTTCTCAAGTGCTATCTTCTCATACTACGTTTTACTCTCATTTACTTGCGTCTTAGCTTTTAATTGCATTTTCCATTTAGTCTTTCATTACTTAGAATAATAAAAACAAACAAACAATCATTATATCTTTATTTGCTTTCATAAGTGCAACCCTTCATTAATCGATAAGCATTGTAGTTAACCAAACCGTCCCTGCGAACGATCCTAGATCACTTATTACTACTTAGGACAACCGTACACTTGCGGTTGTGGTTCGATTTACATTTACATTTATTTTTAGAACACACAAAGGACCACCAAGTTTTTGGCGCCGCTGCCGGGGACGGTAGCGTGTGACCACGGTGTTTATCCTTTAGTGATAGTTGCATTTTTATTTTCAGTTTTACGCTTGTGTTTGTTTTGTTTTTACAGGTGCTTTATTCAGGTAATGATCGAGAAATTTAATTAAAGATGTATAGAGAACATTACCCAAATCCTGGTCCATTTGACTATTGGGAAGACTCTTCGGGACAACAACAATGGGGTATAAATTCTTACCAACAACCATATCAATACCCGCAAGAGCAAGGATGGAACAATCAATGGATCGGGAATAATCAACAACAAACACCATAACACTATCAACACGAACATGAATGGAACAACCAGTGGGTTGAAAACATTCAACAACCTCCACCTTCACCACAAATGTCCCAATTATATAGATCAGTTACAGAACTCATGAGCTTATATGAACAATCGCAGAAGTTAGCAGATGAAAGAGATTCCCGTTTGCAAAGACTGCAAAAGGAGCTAGACGAAATAGAATCCATAATTAATTCTCAGCATTCTGCCAATAGTATCAAGTCTTATAAAGATGGAAGAGATCAACTGGAAGAAATAGTTGAGGAGGAGGTGTTGAAGGAAGATATTATTTCTAGTGATATGAACACCGTGCCAATTATAAATGAGGACCACCATGTGGTTGAGGATCTTGTTAGCATAGTGGAAGAAGGAGTAGCAACGCAAATCCTAGAAGTTAACACAGAGATTGCTATTCCTAAGGTGTATACACATGATCAAGATATAGAACGCAAACAAGAAGAGGTGGAGATCGAGGTTATAGAAAATCCAAAGAAAGAATATTATGAGGTAATAGTGGAAGATTGGGTTGAAAGTGAAGACGAATGTGAAATGGTTGGAGAATCAATTGAAGAATTAAAGGTTAAAGATAAAATAGAAATTGAATATCCGCCACAAAAAGTTCACCAATCACCATCTCTACCACGAATCATTATTAGAGATACAAAATCGGAATCACCTCCACTACCACAAATGATCAATATGTGTTATACAAGCAAGGTGCCACACCGCAAGAGCAAAAAGGCAAGGAGGAGCACCTACCCACCACATTTTAAAGACGAATCTGAGATTGAAACAAGGAATAAAAATAAGCTTATACCGTTGAGAACGGTTATCTACTCCAATGTGGTGGAAAATGAGTTTCGTCGTGAAAGTAAGAAGGCGAAACGAAGTACTTACTCACCCCCTTTCAGAGATCGATTGAATAATATTATAAGGGGGAAGGTTCTAAAGCTTTTACATCAAGGAAGAGGCGAGTTTAAGCGGAGGAACACCGCAAGGGCCTCAATACCATCTTCATGAAAGGTAAAGCGTCGAACTTAAATACGTAATAAACAAAAGTGCTTCTTGGGAGACAACCCATGCTTTAAATTGCTTTCATGTCTTTTTAAATTTTTAGTCTAAATTAGAGTAATGGTTATTGATTTAGTGTTTATTTGTAAGAAATGAGGAAGGTTGGTGTTTTTGATGATTACAGGAGTGAAGGTCACGAGTTTGGGGTACCTAGAACGAAAAAAAATGAAAATTTTGGGTTCCAACACAGTAGAAACCGGGTACCCGGTTTGTAGAATGCGGGTACCCGTTTTCGGTGCTGTACCCCAGGTATCAAAACTTCGGAAGATCATAACTTGACGCTCGGAGGTCGGAATTAACTTTTTCTTGAGCCTAAACCGCATAACTTTTCGAGCTCTATCCAATGGTGAATTCAAAAATTTCGTATGAACAGCTAAAAGTTTCTGACCCAGCGTTTTGAGGCCCGGCATTAGTTGCGTCTCGTGGCTGCGTCTCCACTTAGCACCATTGATGACGAACCAAAGCTCCAAAAACACTTAAATTCCATCATCAAAACACCAATATATCACCAATCCTTACCTCTAAACATCATCCCAACACATAATCAATCACAAATCTTTCCAAAAACACCAAGAAATTCAAGTTTTAACCCAAAAATTTCTTCACCAAAGCTTAAATTATATCCTTTAAACCTTTCCAACACCATAGATATTAGATACCCATCTCAACTAAATCACAAATTCCACTACTGTGCCACTTTCAACAATATCAAGAGACACAAATTTCATCAAAAGCTTTGGTAATTTGAAGGTTGGAGATTGCAAGTGCAAGGTATCAAATCATCATAAATTCCATGGCCAATCCGGTAAAATAGCTAGAACTATTCTTTTATTTATATTACCAGTTGGGAATTAAGATTTATTTTAGTTATTTAGCGGAGGAATTGTGAATTGTTTGAGCATATTAATATTATATATTTTGCAAGTAATCTTTAAGTAGGTGAAAAATTGAGTTTGGGGTCATCAAAGATGACCATGAAGGTTGGAAAAGGTACGAAGAACATGATGAAGATAAAAAGTTGGATGTTGAGGAAAGATTTTCGTAGAAGAGAAGATGATTTAGAGGGTTAGGAAAAGATGAAGACTTGGAAAATATGACATGAGAGTTCGAAGTATTCAAAACTTCAACATGAGACTACACGTAATCGGCCTAGTGCCGATACAAATATGTTTTCCTATCCTTTCTCATTTAGTGTATATTAGTTTAATTGCTTTATTGAGTCTTTTCGAGTCGTGGGGACATGACTCATTTTTGAGTTTGGGGTGGGGTTCGTTGCCTCATCCCAGTTTTTATGTGTTTATTTGTTTTAATTGCTTTCAATAAAATAATTAGGAGTTGCGTTTGACTGTATAAGATTTTAAATGTCCCTTTTAAGCATACTTTTGATGAATCTATGATAGTAGATAGTGGACTTTAGGGAATAACATAAAACGCACTTACAATTGCATGCTAACATAGGTAATTGATAGGAAAAATTAATGAACAATGCAAATGAAGTAAGCTTGTACTTAAGGAATATGTTTGGTGTGTAGAACGTGAAATCCTAATTAGTAGAGAACCCACCTAGATATGAACTAAAGACAAGCTATGCACTTAGGAAAATGATAGGGGCAGTTCTTTGTTAGCCATTTGAAGCCTTTTAGCTTGCTATCCCTTATTATAATTTCATCCGTCTTAGCCCAATTTTGAGCCTTAAGCCTTTTCTTTTGTAGCCACGATATAAGCCCATTATCCCTTAGATTATTAAGCATGACCAAATGACCCGCACTTGAATCACAACCCTGAGACTTGTCTCGAGCTTGAGTTTGGGGTGGAGGGTCCACATTTGGGAAATTACATTGGGAAGGGATTATATGTGTTTGTATTGAGGCACAAAAAGGTAGATGATATTATTATTTGTAACCCTTTGCCGGGATTTGAATTTTTTTTTTTTTTTAAAAAAAAAGAGAAAGAAAAAGAAAATTATAAGAGACATGACTTTTCACATCAAAATGATGGTCATGGGTATCTTGTACAAAAAAAAAAGAGAAGAAATGAAAAAGAAAATAAAAAGAAAGAAAAAATAAAATAAACCGGCAAAGTGGAATATTTTTGGAATTCATCTTAGTCTCATTTGGGTTGACATTGGGGACGCAACATTAGCGCGTCAAATGGGTGAGTGAGAACATTTTTTAGCGTAAACTCAAGCTCGAGGACATTGTTGATGGTAAGTGAGGAGAGAGCCAAAAGCTCACTTCAAATTTACCAAATATACATCCACACCGTCCTTAAGCCATTATTAAAACCATAAAGACCTCGTGATTCCTAAGTGCATAGTGAATTTATGATTCTGTTGATAGGGAATACGCTAGGTGGAGCGTTCAAAGCGAGTTAGGATTAATGACCACCCTATAGCCATCATACAGAGATGAGTACAAGTGTAACCTTCAAGCATTGCGACTTTAATTTTATGATTGAGATTATTTATGTTTGATGTTGCATGATTAGTGTATGTATATGTTAGTTCTTAATGTTTGCTATATGAGATTTATCTTTAGCATTGCTTTAGGGTTTATTTGCTAGCTTCCATTTTCTCTTGCATCTACTTCATTCCCCTTGTTTTATTTAGTTTTGCTTTGTCGGGACGACAAAGGTTTGAGTTGGGGGTCTTGATGTCTCCCTAAATGTTCTAATTTTATGTCATTGGGAGACATCATTTTTTGTGTTTATTTGATTATTTAGATAGACTTTTGGTGCTAATATGCAATAATCCGGAATTTCCATTTTATTTCTAGTAATTTTGATTTATTAAACTTTTGCGCGTAATATTGGTATTTTTAGTGTAAAGTTTACAGGTTTTAGATGTTAGCTAGAAGAGGAATCCGAGGAGAAAGTCAAAGATCATGATATGGAGTCAAGACTTAAAGATAAATCCCGAAGATATTATTTTTAGAGCTGAAAATCTATTTTCCAGGCCATAGATTGCTGATTTCGAGGTGCTTAAGAGATGATTTAGCCGCTGACCCTTGAAGAGATTATGTTCCTTATCGAGTTACGGAACTTTAGCAACTGGAATGAGGTCAATCGGGGTCATAACGAAGCGGGAAAAGCCGTTTTAGTGAAGGTGTATCAGCAGTTACGGGATTTGAGCTTAATTAGTGGACTTGGGCTTTTCTAATTTTTACTTAATCCTTAAGTAAAAGCCCTAATCCGATTTTATGATTATAAATAGGTCTTTAGACCTCATTATTCAGTACCTCTCAATTTATTCTTCAAATTAAAACATCCTTAGAAGAGAGCGTCCAGAGAAGAAGCAGAAACAAGGAAAAGAAGAAGCAAGAGCTGGAGACGGTCTATATCTTCGATTCTCAGCCAATTCAACTCCATAATTAGGTTCTCTGTATTTTTATTTCTGTAAAATGATATGAGTCTTATTTCTTTTTCTTTAGTTTTTGTTTTAATTAGTATGAGCTAAACATTTATTAGTGCTTGAGAATGCTCTATGGGTGAATCCCAATTCTATTGAATTTCATGTCCTGAATTTGGGTTTCCGTTAATTAAATCGAATTGGGTCTTTTACATTTTTCTTTAATTTGTGCTTATTTACTATTATTGACCTGATCAATTAATAATAGGGTTTAGTATCTAGGCTATTCCAATTAGTGGCGATTGGATCACCTTGACGGGGGGTTTAGGTACAGAAATAATTACAGAATATAAAATATAAACTATTTGACTTTGACGAGCGTAGTTAATTTTATGGCCAATGAGGTAATTTAGCTTAATCATTCGAAAGTGGATCATATTTACCCTGACGGGACTAGTGACACTCTAGAATAGCCTTGTAGTCCACCCTGACGGGGGTACAAGGATTATTGAATCCCGACCAATGTCAATTGACCAATTTGACCCTTAAACAGAATAGGTTATGAAATAGAATTCGGAGAATCCCTTGCGTTCTCAAGTGCTATCTTCTCATACTACGTTTTACTCTCATTTACTTGCGTCTTAGCTTTTAATTGCATTTTCCATTTAGTCTTTCATTACTTAGAATAATAAAAACAAACAAACAATCATTATATCTTTATTTGCTTTCATAAGTGCAACCCTTCATTAATCGATAAGCATTGTAGTTAACCAAACCGTCCCTGCGAACGATCCTAGATCACTTATTACTACTTAGGACAACCGTACACTTGCGGTTGTGGTTCGATTTACATTTGCATTTATTTTTAGAATACACAAAGGACCACCAAGAAGTAGTTGCACCTAAGGTGCAAGGAGAGGGAGAGAGAAATGTGGAATCACCACCTATTGATATCAAACTCAAGGCATTTGTAGATGCATATAGTGAAGAGAAATCAACTCACAAGTGCTTGAGATTAAGGAGTAAGGGAGTACACCACAACAGGTGTTCACTCAACCTATTGCCTGTATAAAGTGCGAGTGTACAAGCTAGGACCAAGACTGTGTCTCATATTGAGAGAGTCTCGAAGTAAGTTGAAAAGAAGCTACCATCTAAGCTTCAAGATCCTGGAGGTTTCAACCTCCCTATCCAGATTGATGGTAAGCTCAAAGTCAAGGCGATATATGATGTGGGTTCGAATGTGAACCTTATGCCTAAGTTAGTATTCGAGAAGCTTGGAATCGAGAAGGCAAATAATGATTTTGCAAATTTACAATTTCCGGATAGCTCAACAGCAAAGACATTGGGATTCATGGAGGGAGTTCTTGTCAAAATTGGTAATTTTCTCATCCCTGGTGACCTTTATATACTTGATTATGATGCCTATAAGCAAGTTCCAATCATACTTGGAAGGTCGTTCTTGTCCATAAGTTACATCATCAAAAACTTAGAAGAGGGAACAGTGACCCTCTGTGCAAAGAACGTGTCAGAGACATCCTTTGTCTTGAATAACTAGCCAAATAAGGTGTCACCAACAGTTCATGTCATTCATCTTGTGACCAAAGAGGTAAAAAAGTAAAGGTCCACAGCAAACCTGTGGAAAGTAGAGCTCAAGGTCAGTTTGGGTCGGCAATGAAGTCGCATGGAAGGCCCTCAAACCAGAAAATAGTCCCTATGGTTTGAAGAATGCGTGGATGAGACCATTTTTCATTACATGAGGTGTTTCGGCAAAAGTGATTGAAATACGACCCAATAGAGGTCGCAAGATCCGAATGGTTGATATTCATAGCCTCGCCCGTAGCTGGAGAGGCTACATACTCAAACAAAATTAGAGGAGGTAACGCGTCAAACTTTATAAGACGGTAAACGAAAGTGCTTTCTGGGAGACAACCCATAATTTTTTTATGTTTTTATGTTTTAGTTTTTGTTTAGATTAGATATTGCATTAATGAGAAAGGTAGAAGTGTTTTTGATGTGTATGTAACATAAAATATGAATTTGGGGTGAGGAAGATCGCAAAATAACAAAGCCACAACAAGCTGAGCGGCTTGTCGACCCTATCGGCGGCATGCTGGCACTCCCCAATGGGTCATGACGGTCACGCCATGGTCAGAGTCAAAAAGTTGAATAATCTGACCGGTATACTAACCCTCTGAGTGGCTTGTTGATCCCTTACCATGTCATCATTTGCGAAAAAGGGTCATGACGGTTGCAAGTCATGAAGTTACAAATATGCGACGGCATACCGGTCCCACGACCGGCTTACAGGTGCATCAACAAAGGGTCGTGATGGTACATTCCATTGTTCGAGGTCAGAAAATTGAAGAGCGCGACTGACAAGCCAATCTTATATGTGTATGCTATTGGGGGTCTTCTCCAAGCAACCCAAACTCCACTAAAGCTTCGTCGAAGCTTTACATCACATCAAAACAACACCAAATCACCATAAATCCATATCTAAATCCTTCCCTACATTCCTACAAACAATATTTATCCATCCAGATCATTCTTAAACACTTATAATCCAAGAATTAAAATAAAAAATTCCAAAATATTTTTCCAAAGTTCTTAATCCCGTATTATCCAAACAAGATTCCTTCATACCCACATAAATAATCATCCTCTTTACACCTTTCCTAACCCAAATAACACCTTATGTACCTATAATCAAGGGTAGTTCAAGATTGTTCACACCTTTGAGTTGGAGGTCAAAAGAGATGACGAAAAGAACGGAGACACTATCTAGTGTTAGGGAGATGAAGAAGAATCGAATCAAGGTAATGGGTGAGATGACAAAACAAGTGAGAAGTGTAAGTTCATGGAACAAGAAAGAGGGAAATTCGAGTCACCCAATTAGAGAGGAACCAGTTTTTGGTGAATTCAAGTCCTAAAGAACAAGCAATTGTGATTAGGGAGGCAAAGATGCCAATACCTCTTTAAATCGAGATTCCTATACTCAAGATGAGCAAAGCTTCTAGGTCCCTATTAGTTATATTCAAGACAAAGAGTCCTGGATGAACATCTTCACACGAGAGAGTATTTGAAAAAGAAATTGGAGAAGGTGAAAACAAAATATTTCTAAAGCTAGAGGATTGAATGGGATGGAGTACAATAGGAGGTAAGTGAATATGTGTATTGGTGATGCAAGAGGTTTACATACAAGAGAAGTATTGAAGCCTATCTTCGGTATCAATTATGCGAGGCAATAGCCTCGAGAGTATGTTCCCTTTCTTCCCTACCATTTCTGTATGTGCAATATTGTGTTAGTTTTTAATTTTTATCGAGTCTATTTTTAGTCATGGGGACACAACTCAGTTTTAAGTTGGGGGTGTGGGGATTCATTGTCCCTCGTCTCAATTTTTTGTCAGTTATTTTCTCTGAGTTATTTTTGTGATTTATTGTTTTTGAGGGTAGGAATAAAAATTTTGGTTGATGGAATTTGATGTCATTTATGTTTAATAGCTTAAAAGAATAATCTTAGTGAATTAATGATAGTAGGTAATTTTTTTTATAAATGGGTTGTTTTGTATGCTTAAAGTATGAACACACAAACACACCTTAATAGTGAAGAAATGATTAGTAAGCAATAGGGTAGAAGTAAGTTTGATCTTAGGGATACATGAAGGGTGTGTAAGCCGTGAGATATGAGCTAGTTGGTAAACTCATTTAGTGTACGTGCTAGAGGTGAGAAAGTAACTAAATTGCATAGTTTAGAAAGTGATTAAGGAGGTTCTTTGATAAGCCTTTGTTTCCTTTTAGCTTGATGTCCAAATTTAATCTATTATATCCTTCTCAGCCCCTTATAGCCTTTATAAAGCCTTTTACTATACATATTACAAGTCACACCCCTTAGATTATAGGACTTTTTATATGAATCACACTCGAATCGCGATGCTTAGATAGTTGTTTTAGAGCTTGAGTTTGGGGAGGTGTGATATGATTATGGAAAACACTTGGGTGGGTTTTTGAGCTATTGTATTTTTGCTTTTGATGATGATTCACTTGTTTATATTGTAACCCTTTGCCGAGGTAAAAGAAAAATATTTAAAAGAAATATGTTGAGATAGAAGTAGCATGACATCTCACAATAAAAAGAGAGTCATAGCTAACTTACAAAAGAAAATTATTGAAAATATTATATGAGAAGTACCGGCAAAGTGGAAATTCTTATGTAATCCTCTTGATGCTTTATATAAATTATTGGGGATGCGAATTAAGTGTCAAATCTTGGGTTGAATGAGAACTTTTATGAGAGTAACTCAAGCTTTGGGGCGATTCATTGATGGATAGTGAGGAGAGAGCCAAAAGCTCACTCTATATAATCATGGCTATTTATATTTTCTCAAGTCACACTTATAATTAGAATAATGATTTAGAATGATAGGTGTAAACTAGCAAACATAAGCTATATCTCTCATCTCCATTCTTAGTATTTTATTTATTTGCATTAGTTTGATATTATTTGCTCTTAGTTCTTATCTTTGAAAATCAAACAAATATTATCTATTTATTTTGTCTTTTATTTTTAACAATTAATCACTATTCGTAGTTCTCATCTAAACACGAGGCTGAGCTAACCGATAAATCCCTAAGAACGAATTTTACTTATAACTATAACTTGCAACGATTTGTGCACTTGCAGTGAGTTTCTCTTAGTGGTTGAGGTGTGTGTCTTTATTGTCTTTTTTTACTTGTTATTTTATCACACATTCGCCACCACCAGCAGCAATATTAATCAACAACATATTATTCATCCCTAGATATGCATACCTCAAATGAGAAGGAAGGGGGTTTCCTCGAGTTCGAAAGGAGATTCAATAGATGCTTTCTTCATTGTTTCAATCTCCCCCGAACCTTGGACTTGTTCATATGTTTTCACCTTCGGTCTTCCACCTTCAGAATTTAGAGCATCCACCACATCGACTTAGCTCATCATATAACTATGGCATTCAAGTGTTAAGACGGCCCTCAAAACATAATCAAAACTTGTCTCGTTATATTTCTCGTGTGTGACTCTGTCCATGACATCTACACGTAAGAAATCATCATGAGTATCGTGAAATCTCATCACCTCGAATTTAACATGTTCATCTTGGATCCTCATGATCCATTTACCATTCTCAACCTCAATTAGTGTACCCCCTGTGGCTTAGAATGGTCTTCCCAATAAAATGGGGACATTATTATCCACATCATACTCAAGAATAATTGAATCACATAGAAAAATAAAATTACCAACTTTACCTAAACCATCATCAATCTTACCATCGGGTTGGGAAATAGACATATATGTCATTTGCAAGATCATCGGAGTAGGTCCAGCTATTCCAATATTCATCTTTTTTAGCAATGACTTTGACATGAGATTGATACTCGCGCCTAAATCACATAATGAATTCTCGTTCCATCTTTCACGAATGGAAATAGGAATCGTGACATTTTCGGGATCCTTCAACTTTGGTGGAAACTAACTTTGATAAATTGCACTACACTCCTCCGAAAAAAATCAACGAATTCTCCTTCTTCATATTTGTGTTTGTTGGAAAGCACATCCTTCATCAATTTTTAATACTTTGGCATTCTTTGGAGGGATTCCATATATGACAAATTAATCTCTAACTTACAAACCATGTCCATGAATTTCTTGAATTCTTGGTCATTATTTTTCTTTTGGGCATGTGAGGGAAATGGTGGTGGATGGAGATTCTCCTTAACCACTAAGTCTTTCTTCTTCGGTTTCTCTGGTACTTTCTCAACCTTATCATTACTAACCACTGGCTCAACTTCCACTTCCGCAACATCTTCAACCTTTTCTAGAATAGGGTTGACTTTTCTCTTGTTCTTTCTCAGTCACTATGTGGTGGGGGCAAAGGTGTGATAAAATAATAGATAAATAAAGAGTCACACACCATTGATAACCACGGAACTCACTGCAAGTATCACAGATCGTATGCAAGTTTTAATGATAAGTCAAGTTCGTTCGCAGGGATTGTATCCGTTAAATCAATTTATGTTTAACAAGCGTAGATGAATTTAGATGTTTGAATAAAATATGAAAAGATAAATAACTATCTAATGCAAATAAATAAATAAAACAAATAAACAAAACAAATAACTAAATATGAAAGTAAGTCAAAAAGATCAGGATTACTACGTCTAATACTCAATTGTTATTTTAACCTGTCACATTAAGCATTATATATTAACCAGGATTGCAATAACTACCTAGCCTTTTCTAGACCTAGGAGCAACCTCTCCACTACTAGGGATTCCTAAGTAATGTTTGGAGATTTAAATCAAACCTTAATGGCTATCTAGTCACACTAGACGATTATGTGGTGTGTCAATAACTAAGAATAATCCTAAGATTGATCAGATCTAGGAAATACGTCAAAACACATAATACAATATACGCCAAGCTTAACCAATTAAAATAAACAAATAGTATGTAAAGATCAAAATAATAATCCAACAATTAAAAGTAAACTTACAGAAACAGAATAAAAGCTTAGAAATATGGTTAAGAATAGATCTATAGCTAATTACTCTAAATATAGAGAAGATGAGATGTAGAAGAGGGGTTGTCAGGCTCCAATCTTCTTCTTCTTGTCTTCTTCTATAGGTCAACTTGCTTCTTGGATGAATAGCTTGATTCTAAGGATGAATATTTAACTAAAGGACTAAGCTATTGTTTAAAACTAAGAAAATATAAGTAAAGACTAATGCTATACTTTGCAATTGAGCAAGGACATGTTTACAATGGTATAAGGGTGTATTTATAGGTGTTTTGGAAGCCCTAATTCGTTTTCTTGAAGGAGAAGTAAGTAGTGGACTCCAAGCCCAACTCAAATTCGTAACCCTAAAAACATGCAATCAGGTCCGATCTTCTTTTGGCTCTAACAGCTTCAATACTCATCCGTTTGACGCGTATGAGTACACCAAATTGATCGTCTCGGAAAGCTCTTCAACTTTGCTTTTGACCGTTTCTCCAAATTCCACACCGTTCTTGAGATATAAGCTGATTTGTGGTCGTAGGTGCAGAAATTCAGGATTAAGGCAGGTTTTCCTTTTCCATGTTTTTAGCTTTTATTTCCTTATCTCCAATTACCATGTCTATCTCTTTCCATAAGTTGTAGTCTTTGACTTGGAATCTAATTAATCTCCATAATTATCTTTAAAGCTTCACACTAAATAAATAATTAAACCCAATATGCTCTAAAAATATTATTTTACTAAATCAAGACTCAAAATAGGAAAGTGTAGCATTTCTCAAGAAAAACGACTATAATGACTTCTAAAACACTAAAAATGATGTCTCATCCTAATATAAATCTATCACAAATGAGGAGACATCAAGACCCCCAACTCAAAGTTGTATCGTCCCGATACAATAAAAATAAAAACAAAGGGAAGTCTCTAAATACACACCTAGGTCAATTAAGCACAGAAGACAGAAGATAGAAGAATATGGAGAATAGACTCGAAGCAACTACTCAGAAAATTTCATGTAATAATATTTAAAAACTACATACCTGTACACTTCTCATATCCACAGTCAACACGGTTTGAATTCAAGATCAGATTAGTTTTGCAATGTAAGAAGGAGAGGAACTTTACTCAGTTTACCAAGGAAGCTATAGATTGTTCATCGAACTTCACTAGTATCCAAAGATCCATTTAACTACTCTCTATTGGCTCAATCACTTCTCGATTACATAGCAAAGAATCAAAAGGTCTTTAAGGTTGTAATGTAGGCTTAGGGACGGTATGATAAGTATATTTGGATAATTTAGAGTGAGCTTTTGGCTCTCTCCTCACTAGCCATCAACGAATCGCCCTAGAGCTTGAGTTACTCTCATGAAACGTTTCTCACTCAACCCAATGAATTCCTTGATGCACAATTTAGCATCCCCAATAACCCAATTAAAGCATAAGATGTTCACATAAAAATTCCACTATGCCGGTCCGAATATATATATTTTCTTTTCTTTTCAAATCAATTTCTTTTCTATAGCTATGACTCTCTTTTTATGTTGAGATATCACACTAATTTTCTCATATATATATATTTTTTCTTTTAATGCCCTTGTTGGCAAAATTAGCTCGTAGCTTCTTTTTCATTCACTATTACCCCGGCAAAGGGTTACAATACAAATCTGTGAATCATCATCAATATAAATAACAGAGCACAAGTAATAAGCTCAAAATCCCATCCCAATAACAATTCCCATAATGGTGGACCCACCACCCCAAACTCAAGCTCTAAAACAACTGTCTATGCATCGCGATTCGAGTGCGGGTCATATGGAAAAGTCCTATAATCTAAAGGGATATGGCTTATAATGTGGCTAAAAAGGCTTTAGAAAGGCTAGAAGGGGCTGAGAAGGATATAGCATATAAAATCAAATAACAAGGTGAGAAGGTATAAAAAGGCTTCAAAGGCTTCAAATATGAAAGAACCGCCTTAATCACTTTCTACACTATGTAATTTCGTTATTTTCTTACCTTTAGCACTTTCATCAAATGGTTTTGTCAACTAGCTTGGATCTCACGGCCTACACACTTCTCAAGGTTCCCTGAGATCGAACATACTTTCTATCGCATTGCTCACTAATCTTTTCTTTACTATCAACGTGTGTTTTCCTGCAAATACTCAAAGCATACAAAATAAAATAGCTCATAAACATACTACTTCCTATCATTAACTTACTGAGCTTATGCTTTTAAGCTATTAAACACACTCTACATACATCTAAACCTTCAAAAATTTTAATTTTTCCTAAAAACAGAAAAAATGGAGATGAGAGACAACGAATCCCCACACCCCCAACTCAAAAATGAGCCGTGTCCCCACGACTCGAAAAGACTCGAAAATAAAATAAAATAAAATTAAAATTTCACAGATATTGCACATAAAGAAAAGGTAAGGAAGAAAGAAAACATACTCTTCGAGGCTATTTACCTCGCCTGATCAATACCCGGAATAGGGTGCAGTGCTTTCATGTATGAAAACTTCTATGTATCACCAATTTCGCATTCCCTTACATCTTTATATATCTATCCCAATTAATCACACTCTAGAAATCTCTTGTTTATCTTCTTCCAATTTCTCTTTGAATAATCTCTCATGAGACAGTTGTTCATCCAGGGATATGTTTTGAACACAACTACTAGCGTCCCAGAAGCTTTTATTCATCTTTGATATAGGAATCTTTGATTAGAAGAGGTATTGGCATCTTCTGCTCCCTAATTACAATTGCTTGCTTTTTAGGATTTGAATCCACCAAAAAACCGGTTCCTCTCTAATTGCTTGACTCCAATTATCTTGTAATTATTCCCAAACTAGTATCCATCTCATTTGATTTCATATAGAACTTACCCAATATCTTGCTTTGATTCTTTATATCCCATACACTTGATAATATCTCTATTCTCTTCATCATCTCTTTTGACCCCCAACTAAAAGCTTTAAACACTCTTGAAATTTGTAACTTGTGATCATAGGTGGAACAAGCTTTATTTTGGTTAGGAAAGGTGTTAGGATGACAATTCTCCATGTGGGTATGATGGAATCAAGCTTTAATGGTGTGGGTTTAAGGATTTTTAGAAAAAGATGTTGAGATTCATGGCTTTGATTCTTGGTTTCTAGGTATCTTGATATGATTTGGGTGCTTGAATCTTCTTTGTAATGATGTAGGGAAGGATTTGGATGAGAATTCATGGTGATTTGGTGATGCTTTGATGTTAGGTGAAGGTTTGTTGGAGCTTTAATGGAGTTGGGAGAGTTCTGGAGAGGAGAAAGAGGCTTGAGGTTTATGAAATTCGGAATTAATAGCTCTATATCTCTTTTATAAGCTCAACCCGTAACTTTCTCTCTCTGGCGGCGTGGCGCGGTATACCGGGCATATCCTCCGGTATACCGGAACATCTGATGATCAAAAAATTTTAGCTTCTGGATAAAACCCGTGGTAGGACCCCGTGGTACGGGTTTTTGAGCTGCGGACCATGGTCCGGTGTACCGCGGGGGTGCTCCGCGCCTCCTACGTCAAAAAACCCGTGGTAGGACCCCGTAGCACGTGTTTGTGCGGTGCATGGCGCGGTATAGGGTCCGGTATACCGGACCCATCAGCTATATTTTTTTTCGTTACTGGATAAAACCCGTAGCTCTACCCCGTGGCACGGGTTTTTACCGTGCGGTGCACCGCGGCTGAGGTCCGGTGTACCGCACCTGGCAAAAACCTCCCCATCAGCTAGATCTCGAAAAGTTATGCATTTTAGGCTCAAAAATCACCTGATTCCGACATCCGAGCGCAAAGATATTACTTGCCGAAGTTTCTGTCTGAAAAAATTTTGTTCGCCTCCCTAACTCGATTTCTCCAATACCTAAGCATCAAAAACACTAATACCTTTCTCAAATATGCACTATCAACTAAAAATAACTAAATTAAACATAAATTAAAAACGTAAAAGACATGAATATTAAAAAAACTACGGGTTGTCTCCCGTACATCACTTTTGTTTAACGTCTTTCAAAGTTAGACGTGTTACCTCGATTAAGGCTTGCGTACATAACCTCCCCAATAACGGGTTAAGTCATGCTCCTCTACTATCCGAAGTTTGTGACCCTTCTTAGCTTGTATTTCAATCCGTTTTGACGAAATAACTCTCGTAACTACAAACGGACCCATCCACGAATCCTTGAATCCCCGTGGTCTATTCTCTTGTTTGGGGGCTTTCCATGCAACCATGTCACCAACCCCAAACTCACTTTTGATTCTCTTTTTCACGGGTTGACTGTGGACTTTCTTTTTAATTTCTTTTGTCACAACTCGGAGTGTCGGGGCTTCTATACGTGATTCCTCATGCTTTTCATCCACCAAGTGGAATGTTTTAGATTCTTTTCCCACTTGGAAAGTCACGGTTCCCCTATGCATATCAATTATACTGTGACTTGTCGCCAAGAATGGGCGTCCAAGTATCAATGGAACATGTTGACCTGCAATGCTATCAAGGATAACAAAATCTGTAGGTATAGTTAAAGTACCTACTTGGACAAGCACGTCTTCAATGACTCCCCATGGTTTTATCGTTGAATTATCTAGGAGCAGCAAATCAATATCTTTTCTCTTGGCATCTCCCATGCCTAACTTTTCGAACAAACTCTTGGGCATGATATTCCTTCCTGAACCCAAGTCACACATCGCTTTAGCTTTGAAATTACCACCTATATTAATGTGGAGATATAAAGCTCCAAGATCTTGCATCTTTTGTGGTAATTTCTTTGGAATGGTCGTCAAGCTTTCTCTAGTATGGTCCCTATTCTCAATTTCAACTTCTACACTTTCACTCTTCTTGGACAGATCTTCCTTGCAGACTATCGGTGGTGTAGGCTCTTTATATGTGATTACGTCCCCTATGCATATCGTGCTTTGTTCTTCTAGCTCATTAAGTGGAACTTGTGATGATTCCACTTCCTCCTCTTCTTGAAGGCTGAACTCTTCAACAACATCGAACCAAACATCGCTATCGATTTCAGTGGCATCATCATCAATTTTTGTACCTAGGCCAGTTTGCATGTATGGGACGTCGAGTATAGGAACAATGATTTCTTCTGGGCTTGACGTTTCAGATTTATTATCACCACTAGGATATGTAATTCTTTGTAGATGAGGTGGTGATAGTAACGGATGTGTAGGTGGTGGTTCCACCTTACTTTCTTCTTCTTGCACCTTTTGTGCGGTTGTCTCTTCTTTATCGGTTTCTTTTTCTTCTTCCACATGCTTGAATTCTGGTTCAACCTCCTTCGTAATTTGATTTTTAACAATTACTTCTTCTAAGCTAAGCTTGGTTGGTTCTTCTACGGTTGAAATTTCGAACCCAACATTGCTATAACCCAGTTTCTTATGTAATTCTTGTTGTAACTGTTGATTGATCGTAGTGAGGTCCGTTAATCTTTGCTTCATTGCTTGATATTTTTGGTGCATCGAACGTATTAAGGTTGTATTAGCATCTATCTTTGCCGCATGTTGCTTTTCCATACTCTCCAGATAACTTATACTTTCAAAAACTCGGTGAGATGGAAATGCTTGGCAAACCTGTTCTTCTATGATGCTTCGGATTAACGGTGGAGTCTCTTGCTGATATTTTAGAGAAGAATTGGTCACTTGCGTGACTTGTGTCTCCAAGGCCTCCACTTTTGCAGTTTGCTCATTGTGGAGCTGCACAACATTTTGAACCAGATTCACTAAATTACCCATCAGTCCTTCGAGCTTGGTTATAGCTTCTTCTTGTGGATTATGCATGGGTTGTGGTGGAGCTTGCAGTTGATAGCTCGAACCTTCTTGATAAAAATTTTGACTTCGGGCCCCATGCATATTTGGTGCGTAATAATTTTCCATACCTAATAAACCTGAGAAGAGACTCAAAAGAAAACGCGTAAAACTGAAAACAAATAAAAACTTCTACACTAAATAAACACAAAATAGATTTAACTTAAAGATAAATCCCCGGCAGCGGCGCCAAAAACTTGGTGGGGGCAAAGGTGTGATAAAATAATAGATAAATAAAGAGTCACACACCATTGATAACCACGGAACTCACTGCAAGTATCACAGATCGTATGCAAGTTTTAATGATAAGTCAAGTTCGTTCGCAGGGATTGTATCCGTTAAATCAATTTATGTTTAACAAGCGTAGATGAATTTAGATGTTTGAATAAAATATGAAAAGATAAATAACTATCTAATGCAAATAAATAAATAAAACAAATAAACAAAACAAATAACTAAATATGAAAGTAAGTCAAAAAGATCAGGATTACTACGTCTAATACTCAATTGTTATTTTAACCTGTCACATTAAGCATTATATATTAACCAGGATTGCAATAACTACCTAGCCTTTTCTAGACCTAGGAGCAACCTCTCCACTACTAGGGATTCCTAAGTAATGTTTGGAGATTTAAATCAAACCTTAATGGCTATCTAGTCACACTAGACGATTATGTGGTGTGTCAATAACTAAGAATAATCCTAAGATTGATCAGATCTAGGAAATACGTCAAAACACATAATACAATATACGCCAAGCTTAACCAATTAAAATAAACAAATAGTATGTAAAGATCAAAATAATAATCCAACAATTAAAAGTAAACTTACAGAAACAGAATAAAAGCTTAGAAATATGGTTAAGAATAGATCTATAGCTAATTACTCTAAATATAGAGAAGATGAGATGTAGAAGAGGGGTTGTCAGGCTCCAATCTTCTTCTTCTTGTCTTCTTCTATAGGTCAACTTGCTTCTTGGATGAATAGCTTGATTCTAAGGATGAATATTTAACTAAAGGACTAAGCTATTGTTTAAAACTAAGAAAATATAAGTAAAGACTAATGCTATACTTTGCAATTGAGCAAGGACATGTTTACAATGGTATAAGGGTGTATTTATAGGTGTTTTGGAAGCCCTAATTCGTTTTCTTGAAGGAGAAGTAAGTAGTGGACTCCAAGCCCAACTCAAATTCGTAACCCTAAAAACATGCAATCAGGTCCGATCTTCTTTTGGCTCTAACAGCTTCAATACTCATCCGTTTGACGCGTATGAGTACACCAAATTGATCGTCTCGGAAAGCTCTTCAACTTTGCTTTTGACCGTTTCTCCAAATTCCACACCGTTCTTGAGATATAAGCTGATTTGTGGTCGTAGGTGCAGAAATTCAGGATTAAGGCAGGTTTTCCTTTTCCATGTTTTTAGCTTTTATTTCCTTATCTCCAATTACCATGTCTATCTCTTTCCATAAGTTGTAGTCTTTGACTTGGAATCTAATTAATCTCCATAATTATCTTTAAAGCTTCACACTAAATAAATAATTAAACCCAATATGCTCTAAAAATATTATTTTACTAAATCAAGACTCAAAATAGGAAAGTGTAGCATTTCTCAAGAAAAACGACTATAATGACTTCTAAAACACTAAAAATGATGTCTCATCCTAATATAAATCTATCACAAATGAGGAGACATCACTATGGGTGTGGGTATTTGATTCCCACTCCTTAGCCAAATCACCTTACAAGCTTCATTTATTCCTGGATATTTTGTATTGCTCGTGAGTTGACCTTCAGGTTGGTCTTGTAGATGATTGGATATTTTTGTGACTTTACTTTTTAGCAACTATAACGGAGTGGATTCCCATTCATTTTTGTGTTATTTTCCCTCAAGTTCTCTCTCGTCATCTTCATAAATGCAGTTAATGTTTTTTGAAGCTCACTCATGAAGTCTTCTTAAGGATGAGAAAGGAGCACTTGTTGCATGGGTGTCGCCACAAATGGATCATACGCGAGCTATGGTGGAGCTTGAACTCCATAACTTGGACCTTCTTGATAGAAGTTTTGAGCTCTCGCTTGATACACAATCCCTTAAGGTCGAGGTTGATATAAATTATCTTGATATGCTACCCCACTTGGATTTAATCATTGGGAACCCGAATGGTTTCGATTTCCTTGAACATAACTTGGACCGCCCAAATGGTACTTCCCCTGATTTGACACAAAGAATATAGGAAAATTGATGATTTTTTTTAATAAAATGGACCAAATCTCGGTGTGAGGCTCCACTATAAATCCTGTAGCTTAAGAATTTATTAGGCATACCCTCATCGGGATTGACCCTAATGGCTTGAATTGCTGGAGGACTAATCCCTTCGGCTTGCACTCGAAATTGGCCAGGAAGACCTGACTCTCTTCGTTCATTGTTTGGATTTCCATCTAATAATTTGAAAAAGACAAAAACAAAAAAAACAAAGCGTAAAACCGAACAACTAATTCTATTACACTAAATAAAAATACTAGAATTAACTATACAGTCCCCGGACAATGGCGCCAAAAACTTGTCGTATCCCAAAGTATGATAAAAGTAACCTAACTACTTTACACCTCGGAAAAGCTAATTAACCGCAAGTGTACCGGTTATTGACCAGTTATAAAAGTAAGTATATAAGAGATGTATCATTTGATATGAATATTCGTACAAAAGTTTATAAAGAACTAAAAACACTTGTCAACAATATTTATTTATAAATGCTTTTAGTTCTTTATACACTTTCATATGAATATTCATATCAAATAATCCTTCTATTCCATACTTGTTTTATGAATATTCATATCAAATAATCCTTCTCTTACATACTTGTTTTATGAATATTCATATGAAAGTTTATAAAGAACTAAAAGCACCTGTCAACAATATATATCTTGGAATTTATTTATAAGTGTTTTTAGTTCATTATAGACTTTCATACGAATATTCATATCAAATGATGCATCTTTTACATATTTGTTTTTATTACTTGTCGATAATTTGTACACTTGCAGTTAGTTAGCTCTCTTAAGGTGTGAAGTTGTTAGGTTATTTTATCCCACCTTATGAGACGGCACACACGATGCACTCTATTTTCCTTCATTAAAATTTTGTTACACAAATTTTTTTCTGAAAAGGTTTTTAACATGTGAGCTCTAAAGTGTATAAGAATATTATACCTTTTTTCCTTGACTAGATTTTTGTCCAAAGTAATTTTCCTAAGAAGGTTTTAATGAATTATTTTTAAAAAATGAATATTCAAGAAAGAATGTTATGAAATTTTTAGATAGACATTCATTCTTAATTCAACATGTAACAGAAAAGCCTTATCAAGATTTACTTAGAAAAGGAGATGTCAAATAAGATTCTCCATTGTATTATAAGATACACTCATATTTGATCAATAATATAATTCTCATCTTTATTTTTTCTTTTTTTCTTTTTTTTACAACTAATAGTAAATATTTAGCTCGAAAGCTAAGTGTTAATATTAATTTTAGGAAAGGCTAATGAGACCTGGAGGCTAATACTCCTAAGTTGTGAATGTGGATCCACACTATGCATAAAAGAGAAAATAATTGGATAAATTCATATTGTATCCCAAGATATCGATTACCACTTTGAGTCCCTAAATTGGAGAACGACATGGTAGATGGTGTTCAGAGAGTTAGGGAGAGGCATGCCAATCGCTGATGAAGTAGATAGATATAAACAAGGAAATTACTGAAACAAAATTTGGGAACGTGGAGAACGAGATGGTGGATGCAGGTGGATGATGAAAACATTAAACGTGGATCGATTGATCGAAGATGAAACAAAAAAAAGTTTTGCATGCACTGTGATCAATGTGAACCTTAACGAGCTTCTTCTCGCCAAACTTAGGGTCCTTGTAAAACTATATTTGGTGGAATACGAAGGCCTACACCACGATATGTTTTGCTTTGTGGTTGCCTTGGCCATTAACTAAGTCACTAAACATTTGTACGTAGAATATGACCAAAACATATTCAGCAACCGGCTCAGGTCAAATATATCCCACCTGTCTGAAATTCGGAGGAGAAGTATAATGGCTCGATAGAAAACAATGCAATTGGAATTTACGAAGGGCCAAGGCTTGTGCATCTACAAGATGAGGCTAGACGGTACATGTAAACAACTTGAGGAAGGTGTAAGAGACTTCTTTTGGTCATACAACAATTGAGTGATAATTGAGGAACACTTGGATTTTCTTCCTATGTTGATAACATATGAAAAAAGAAAATTAGTAGTTTATCAAATGGGATCAATAAAAGCGCCTGGACCGAATAGATCTTCATAAAGGTTTATACGAAAAGTTGGCCAGTGGTGGAATTTTCAGTTTGTCGCATAGCTTGTGAGGATAATGAAACCAGTGAAAATGACACCATGATTCCAGAGTTTATTTGAATGCACATTCGAATAATTAATGTTGCTTGTAAAAGTGTTACACAAGACTCCCTTAATCGGTTCTTGACTGCGAAAATTGGACCTTGTTAAAGTATCTCCCTTCTAGGCATTCTACTAAGTATAATGTAGTGTAAGCACAAGAGGTGGGTCATTTCATGAGAATGACGAATGGTTGAAAGGACTTTATGTGATTAAGATTGACTTTCCTACGTCATATAACAAATTAACAGATTGAAAAATATGCCAGGGTGTACAATGAGTTTTTTGAAATAGAGAGTAAAATTTAGGGGTTCATCAAAAACGTATTGATGATTCTATTGAAGGTCCATGGTCTTTACATAATTTTGATAACGGGGTTGATTATGTTAATGAAAGTAAGGGGTTGGGAAGTATTTTGCAACTTGATCCTGCCAAAATCTCAGTTATGGGGCTTTTTAATGAGGCGGTTATGGGGCTTTTTAGTTTTGGTAAGACGTGTAGAACAGTTTACTTGAAGACCAATTTAACTATTTTATTTTTTATTTTTTTTAAAAAGAATGTTTAAAGTTTATAATCTGATTGGTCGAACTAACTTTCCTACTCCAATTTAGATAAGGATTTGAGGAGTTTAAGGAGACAAGTAGGCCTATAAAAGGGTCTTATTTCGCACACGTTTCATAAGTTAAGAGAGCAACAGCACGAAAGAAAGAAAGAGAGACTCGCCTCGCCTTGGAGAATTTTATATCTTGTTTTTTTCAAAGGTATGTATTTTCATAGTTTTAGTTCTGAATATTTTATTAAGGTTTGCTTTGTGTAACTCTATTTTAACTAATTGATTATGTTATATATATATATGTGTTATTGGGATGATTTTGGGTTATTGTTGTATGAATTATAATAGTTTTAAGTAATTAATTACTATTAAGCGAGGTTTACTATTGTTGTTACTAGTATAAGTTGTAAGGAAATAATTTAAACACTTGGGTAGGACAAAACTATCGATTTTGTGATAGGTGGTGTATATAGCTTTTATATGATCTTTGGAATTGGAAGAAGTAATATTTATATTATATATATTTTCAATGACTTACCTTTTGTTTTTGTTTTTGTTTTTGTTTTGTACAGGTAAAGTAAAGTTAGAGAGGATGTCTAACAAAGTTATTATTCCACACGATCTAATTGTGGAGATACTATCAAGGGTACCAGTAAAGTCTCTTATTAGATTTAAATGCGTATCAAAATCATGGTGGTGGATTATTTCCCAGCCTGACCCTGAGTTGAAAAAAAAACATCTGAAGCAATCGAAATCTAATATGAAGGTTATTATTGAAGGATATCCAGATCCCGAAAACTTATATAAGAAATTTATATATGATGTAGACTTGACCATATTGGATAAGATTTCGATTTCGAACGTGAAGGAAATCAAATACCACCCACAGCATATTACTTGCTCATTTTGTAGTGGAGTTTTAGGGTGTAGCAATGGTGTGGTTTGTATATACATTCAAGGGAAAGCATTTTTATTGTGGAACCCTTCAACTCGAAAGCAACTTGTGTTACCTGAGTGTTGTAATAGCGAGGAGGACACACACTGGGCTGATGGTTTTTGCTACGATGAAACCACGGATGACTACAAGGTGTTTCGGTTGGTAAAACATTTTTCTGGTGGTTTCTTTAGAATGCATATATTTAGTCTTAAATCTTTCAAATGGAGGATTTGTATGGAGGATTTTGCATATGAAAGTAATATTTCTTATGCAATGGACAAAGGAATTCTTTATAATGGTGCGCTCCATTGGATACTCGAGGATTATTTTATTGTTGCTTTTAATCTTGGAACTGAGAGATTCCAATTGCTACCACCACCGTCAGATCTTACATTTGATAAACCTTACTTGTGTGAAGGCATTCTGAATGGTTGTTGTCATATGATGTTATGTGATAATGTACGTGAGAACAAGTGGATAATGAAAGATAATTCTTGGAGTAAGTTATCATTGAAGAATTTGTCAGCTACTGGTACACAACTCTTTTTAATGCAGCCACTGGGTTTTGATAATAATTTTATGATTTACAATCTTGAAAAGCGATTGTTTGAGAATATTCCATTCCCATTCTCAGTTGAAGACTCATTTAGCCATTCATATCTATACTTTGAAAATCTCTACGCACTCCACAATCACAATGAAGACCAACTTGTCAAAGGAAGAAAAAGATTGAAGATCATTTAATTTATTGCATCTCTCTATCTTCTTCTTCTATGTCTCATTATGAGATGCAACTTTTATCTTAGTAGGCTAGGTAATTTAATTCTATAGTTGCTTCTCTTGTACTAATTAATAAATTTTTTATATTTTTTAATTCCTTTTATACTTTTTTATACTTACCCCATATGCAACCGACCAACAACCCTTAAACCAAGATTTTCGACCTTCTTTTCAAACCATTTTTTGTTCCACGTCCACAGCAATAGAGCTCTTCATGGATTATGAACTTTTCCGTATCATCTCTACCAAAACTGTTCAAGGTGCCCCCTTCCTAATTGCTTTTTTTTTTTTTTTGTCAAAGAAAATAACCACATAAAAAAAAATCTGAACGGATGGATGTTTGATCCATTTGAAAAGATCGTGTATAATTAAACAGATGGATTAGAAGATAACATAAAGGTTGTAGCATTATTCCTGCAGCTACTTCTTTTACAAGGACTGTGCACCAAGCAAACTCTCATCTTTGTTCTCTGGAACCGTAGACAAATGTGCAGCTTGTAACAAAACTGTATATCCACTCGAAAAGGTTTGTATAGAATATATAATAATCATTTGTTGTTGGTCAACTAATATTAAATAAATAAAAAATGAAGCGAAATAGGTGAACATGGCGGGAGAATCATTTCACAAATCATGCTTCAAGTGTGCACATGGAGGGTGTTAAAGAAGGTGTTACTCATAAGAAAGGTGCACAAACACCTGTTGAGCCTGAGGTACCTGAACCCGCAGAAAATCCCCCTTCTGATCCCGAAAATGATGATAAGGAAAGAGAACCCGAAAAAGCCCCAGCTAGGGAGCTTCACTTTGATAGTCAAACATTCCACACAATAATATATAAACATAATTCATAATGCATAAAAAGAGGGCATCTAATTTGATGTTTTAAGATAAACAAATTCAAACAAGAGCTAAAATTGAAAGTTAAAAACATAGAAAAAAGATAAAGTACAATTCTGAATCTCTCAAAGTTTAAAGTTTATTACTACTATTTCTTCTTCTTGAGATTCTTCCACTGAGTAATAATACGTGATAGTCACAGCTTCATAAGCTTCTATTCCAACATCATTCTTCAATTTCGCATCATTTTCATCGATTACAAGCTATAAATAAACCCACAAAATCAGAATATTTCTTTATTAATTAATAATTAATAATTAATAACTTCATAAACATACCTTGTGACCATCATTACTTTCATCTTTCACAACTTTAAAAGGGTACCAATTTGAATCCCTTAAATTCTCATCCCATTTTGATAAAAGTAAAGCAGATTCTTCATCTCCTAATTCATCTTTAATCTTCCTCTTTTTTATCGCAACTCCAAATAATTCTTCATCTAACTCTCCCATTCTTTTCACACCTACTTTTCGTTTAAAATTCCTCTTTTTTGTTGCTGCTCTTTCATCATTTCCTAAAATACATACATATATAAATCAATATGGACACTATTATTAAATTACTAATTTAGATAACTTACTTTGATTAATTCTTTACGAGCTTCTTGTAATTCATTATTTGCGTTACGTTGCTTAACAATGAGAGCATTATTAATCTCTTCAAGACCTTCAAGCTCTTCTTCTTTATCTTTAAGATTCTCTTTAATTTCGATAAGTCTTTTAGTTTCAGCTTCATCTTTATATTCATCTTCACCTTCTCCCATAAGATTCCTTACTTGAATAGCTCCTCTTAAACGTTCTATTTCCAACTCTAATGCTTGTTTTGCATCAATCTTTTTCTCAAGCTTAATTATTTTCATGTGAAGATTCTCTTTTTCCCTCTACAAATAAATAAATCAATTAACATAGAGGAGAAACCTTTACTGCATTGAAACCTTCAGCCCTTAATCTGTCTCGAAGCTGGGTCCCACTTTCACCTATATACCTTCCATCTCTCCATTGAACAGGTATGTTAGCAATTATCCCTCTCCATGGCCAGAAAAATGACTCCGGATTTTCCTCATCATTTAAACTGTAGTGTGCCATTCTTCAAGTAACTTTAAACAATATAACAAAATCATATAATCTTAGTAGATTCACTCATAAATCTGAAGCAGAGAAGTACTAATCAATAAATCTGATATATATTCGTTTAACCGATCAAAACTTCTTACTAAAACTAGAATCGTATATCATTTAACGTTAAACTCAATGATTTACAACAACAAATAAAAATCTCTTAAGCCTATCTAGTACAATTAGTCATGGCCTTGAAACAGAGCGTGTAATTACTCCTCAATAAATTTAAACACAAAAAATCAAAAAGGATTCAGGTAAACTGATATAGCAATACTCTTTATTTCTAATCAGAAATGTAAATACCTAAAATCAAAAAGAGGCAACAACGAAACAGCAATGTTTTAGAAAGAATATTAAAAAATCAGCAAAACAACAAAACATTCCATGTATATGAGTTTATACAAAAACAGAACTGAACGATAAGAATCTATATTCCTTTAACTTTTCTGTGTAAAACGCAACATTTATTGACAGAGAACACACTAGATATTTCGAAAATATAACACGGAAATGAAATTAACTTTAAACAAAAAGAGGACGTAAACTCAAACTGAAAGTTTTAACAAAATACACATTGTTATAATGTTAGTAAAACACTCATATAACAACACAAAGAAGTATATATTTACACAAAAAAACAACAGAAAACAGAAAAATATGAACCAAAACATAGATTAATGCTTGGAAAAAGGAAAAAGAAGAGTAGTTTCTTTACCTTTACAGAGCAATATAACTTTGGGTAAATGTTACTAGGGGTCCCTAAACTATTTCGGCAGTCCTATTTAGACCACTCAACTATTATGGGTTCCAAATAACCCACTAATGTACCAAAATCATTCCAAGTTACTCACTCTATTAGATTAAAAATGCTTGTTACATTAATATAATGATTCTATTGACTTAAACTCACGAAGAGATGAATCGAACATACCATCAATGAATAAATTAGTACTAGAGTGAGTCCTGAAAATTAAGAAAATTCATTCTTTCATAACAAACAAAAAAATTATAAAGCTCTTCAATACATATGGAGAACTTTTGAAGAGGGGCCAATGTATTTGTAACATTGGTTTTGTTTCCTGAAATATTGAGCAGAAGAAAATAGACTCCGCATTAGTAAATTTCTTCCTTGCTTCATCTGTTTCATCAACCTGTTAATTACATTGCATGGTTTATGTGTGTGTCCTATGTTGAGTTTAGCACATGATATGGACACAAAAATGATGTCAAATTTATTAACATCACTTTATCAAGATAATCATAGCAAAAGATACATGTACTGCAATTTGAACTTATTATAGATGAGCGTTTTTTAGTATGTTCAAACCCCGAGAGATGAATCTACCATACGGAGGATATATATATTTGAGAAATATATGATCACTGAATTCCTATTGATAAACACATGGAAATAACATCACTGAGTTCCAATTAATGAGTATATATTACTATACCCTGCAATTTCAGTAACTACTAACCAGTTGAGATTAGCTCACTGGTCAGGGCCTTGGTTGGTCATCCATTCTAGTGGTGTAGGTTCGAACCGAGTCAATAACTCCGAGTCCAAAGTGGCTCGCGAAGTATATTGGTTACTGAAGAATCACTGAAAACCAAATTTTTAGTGAGAGTGTAATCTGAAGCCTTGTAGTGTCAGCAAAGACATAGACACGTTTTAAGGGAAAACTTTTCTGCAGTCTTGTTCTTAACATCAGTAAAAAGTTACAACAGTCCCCTTAATCGGTTCTTCCCTTCAAAATTATTTATTTTGCAAAATATCTTCTAATTTTGGTTAGCAATCAACAAGATTTATAGAAGACAGTCGACTTATTTATAATCATCATTAATTTCATCATGCCCAGACCCGTAGATATAACTATTCGGGATGCCTGAATGCATCTATTTATGGAACTTTTTCAAATATGAGTTAAATATTGTATATCTATATACACACTATGTTACACGAATTCTTCAAAACGATGACGAATCGCGACTCGGATACGGAATCGGAAGCGATTCTCCTCGGATTCGCGAATCCTAGAGTCAACAAATTCAGAAGCGTTGACCATTTTCGGAAGCGGCGCTTCCGTGCTAGGATTCTTTTCGGAAGCGTCATTTAATTTTTTTTAAGATCTAATTTATAAATTTATAAAATTTAAGGGGTTAATATTTAAAAGTTTATATTAACTAAACCCTTATTAGAAATATTATTTATGTTTTCTAGAAAACAAAAAAGAAGAGCAGTGAAAAAACAAGAGTCGGCTCCTTGGTAACCTCTATCGACGGTCGACAGAAGTTTTACCGTTTAATACAATATAGAACGTGTTTAACTAAATGTTTCGTCTATTTCAATTGAAGTGTTTTGTTTTATAATATTGCGAATATTTATATTATAATTTTCTACTTTAAAAAAAAAAAAAAAATATATATATATATATATATATATATTTAATATAAAAATTAATTATATCGCCGAATCCCCGAATCGGCTTTTTGGAGAAGCCGAATCCCCGAATCGCATCGCATCGCTTCCCCGCACCCGCACCCGCTCCCGTGCAACCTAGTATACACACAACAAACGAGTACAAGAACCCATTTCAAAGACAGCCGACCTGTAAAAGGGACCCATTGAAATATAAATATGTTTTAGAGTGCTCATACAAATGGCGCCTTCGTAGAGAATCGAGTAGAAGAGTAGGAACTTCTAAATTTGCTATGATGTAAAACCATGTTGTGGTTGGCATAATTGTTGGAATTGGAGTTTTTCAATAAATAGGTTTTGATGAATAGAGGGGATGAGATTAACGAAAGCCGTGATTTTCAGACACACCTGAACCTTAGCAGAGATTTCACAGGCAGCCTCAACAGTATATTATATATATCTCCTCGATGATCATCTCTTCAAAAAAACTCAATTGCTTTATTGACAATGATCTCGTAAATGGTGTTATTGGCGAAACGTCTTTAAGGACATGTTCTCTCCACCTCCCTTTCCTAAACCCTTACCTCTCTGAGGCCTTCCAACCATTTTTACGAAGAGATAGAGAGTTTTGAACATTTGCTTTAGCAATTGTATTTAGGGTAAAATACCATATACTCCCTATGGTTTGACAAATAGTTTTAAAATGGACATAAATCCCTCTTTGGTTTTGTAACTCGTGACAACTCACGCCTCTACACTATACTTTATGACATGAGTTGCACTGAGTTACACCGAGTTGTAGTGTAATATTTAATATAAGGGGTAAGTTATCACGAATTAGAAAACCATAAGAGAGTATCTGTCCCTTTTAAAACCATAAAGGTTTCTTGACTCTTTTTCAAAGCATGGGGATTATTTGGTATATTACCCTTGTATTTATAATCCCTTTGCCAAATACTATTGGCATACCGTTATAATGTATATTGATTTTCTAGGTCGGACGTTCGAAATTATTTGGATTATCTAGGCGTGTTGTTTGAGATCATATATGATTATATGAGAAAATTCAACGGATATGTTAAAAAAACATTTCAAAGATGGTGTATGTCGGCGAGTTTGCTTGACATGAAATCTGCCATAAAGTTTTATATTTTTGAAATATGTCAAAAAGAGGAAAGGAAATATCTTTCCGCTATTTTCTTAACCTCCATAACAAATTCTTATATGGGTGGAGTACTCTCATAGGAACACTCTTTTCCCTCTTTGCAACTCAGTGTTTTAAGATTCTTTTGTGGTTAGCAAGTTTCCTCGTATATTTTGAGTACCATAAATTTTTAAGTGTTATCTATATGGGGTTTGTAGTCGTGAAAATGATCTTTAAGCTTTTTTATGTCACGGGTTTAAGGATTTCTTAAATCTACGATTCTACTTATTCTCATAAATATTATGCATATGGGGTTTTTTATATTATCTTAGAATGACTCTACAAGAATCAAAAAATGAACACCTTACAAGATTTCGGACAAATAGAAAGTGAAATAGTTTGTTGGTGGATCTGAAATTCAGTGTTGGTTAATCAATGTGTAAATGTCATGAATTATTGAACTATGATGTCTCCTCTTTTGTGATAATATAATATAATTCAGAGACATCATTTTAGGTGTATTTATTAGAGCATAGGTTGATTTTAGCTTAATTTAGTGCACTTTCCTATTTTGAGTCTTGATTTAGTAACATAATATTTTTAGAGCATATTGGGTTTAATTATTTATTTGAAGCTTTAAAGATAATTATGGAGATTAATTAGAGTCCAAGTCAAAGACTACAAGATATGGAAAGAAGATAAACATGGAAATTGGAGATAGAAGGAAACAGAGTTCAATTAGAAAAAGGAAAAGCTGCCTTAAATCTGAATTTCTGCAGCTACGCCTAAAGAAGTGGTGATAACTCCAAAAGCAAGCCGATTTTGGAAGATTCCTTTCATATGGACGTAGATAATTCTGTGAGGATTCTTTTCGTATATTGTGGAGCAAAATCCGACCAATAACGAAGAAGATATGCTCAAAACAGTTCAGCAGTAATTATCTTTATTTCCATACGAATTTGAGTTGGGCTTAGAGTCTATTACTTAACCTCTCCTCCAAGAAACGAATTAGGTCAATCTATACGCTATAAATACAGCCTCTTAACACTCTTAAATCATCCTTGACCAAACCTTAAGGTCAGGAAGAAGCTATAACACAAGAAGAGAAGTCTGGAAGGAGCTGTGCATCAATCATGTCTCCTTCAACCTTTAATTCTGTAATTCTTTTCTCTTCTTTTCTTAGTATGAACTAGATTCTACTTAGCTTGAGTTTTAGCATATATGTATGAACCCTTGTTTTGGTTGACATCTATCTATTTTGATTGAATTTATGTTTTGATTTCTCTGTTTATGTGTGGGATTTATATTATGTGTTCTTTATGGTTGCAAACATATAGGATTACCAGCATAGTAGTTAGATAACCGGTATATTTGACTATGGAATTAGCACATAACGTCTAGAATAAGGTTTGATCAGACAACCCAGCCTAACTAGATAGTCAATGGTTTAGTGTATTGCTATTTTATCAATTGCAGGAACAGTTTGCTTAGGTTCTTATTGACACAGGTAAACACTATTTGAAACTACCTAGCGCAATTGAAACCAAACTATTGAAATACTACATGATTCATACCTTACATGTTTAGAACGGAAAAACTAGTGGGGATTACATGCTAATTACTCAAGCTAAACTTCATACTATCTTCTTTTCCTTTCTTTTATTTATTTTCTGTCTTTTAATATATTAGTTTAATTTTCTTTTATCAAAAACCAAATAAAATCTATCTTTCTTTCTTTCTACTTGCGTATTATTATCTCTAGCTCTCATATTTGCACTTGAATATTTGCATAAGTTCTTCTTAACCTTCGTAGTCCCTGAGGAACGAATTCTACTTATTCATTAAAACTTGCATACGATTTGTATACTTGCAGTGCTCAGCTTAGGGTGTTTATTTGCAATTATTTTATACATTATTTTATCACACCTTAGGCGACACCAAACTATTAGTGTCATAGACTTCATATGCGACATTGGCAAATTGTTTGGTATACTCCCGCAAGGTCTCCCCCTTACGTTGTTAAATGGTCTGACAAATGGGAGTTAGCTCCTCAAGGTATAGGATATGTGAACTGGGCCATCAATTTATTTGAAAGATAATAAAAAAAATCGATGATATGGGATGTTGATATCGGTTCCCTTCTTTGATAAGGATAAAGTGAAATCATGGAACCAAGCGGCATTCGAACCCGTTATAAACTCCATATGCCTCTTGTACATGTTAATGTATTGGTTTGGGTAAGTAGACTCACTGAAGGCCGTAGGTCATGGCTTAAAAATTTGCATGCATTGACGTATCTAAAATATTTTAAGGAAATAGACTTAGATAGTTGAAGTGGGGTCCCCAATCCACTTGATGAACCTCAATTCTTACCTTTTAGGTCTTTCTTTCTTCTCGGTAATATTGTGAATATTAATCTTTGGTCATATGGTTACTCTAAGAAGTATGATCACTTTTGAGTTGAGTTGACACTTGGGTTTTGTAATTATTTCTTGGACAAGAGACATCGAATCCTATATTAATACTTGGAGGGTTTGGATTTTGTGCAACTTAAAATTGTTGAAACAGCAACAAAGTTTCTTGTACCAAGTGTTAGAGGTATTGAGCTAGTTGCAGATATATTTTTTCCACTAGTCGATCTTCCTCGAGGTAAGGACCATTATTCGACACATGTAATTCTTCCGGCGGGTCTATTTTACCTTTCGTCAGTCTAATACACATATTAGGTTGTAGTTGGCACATCTTCAAGGTCTTTCCCCATATTTGTAACTCCATTCGTCCCCCTTCCCCCGTAGATCTCCTCGTCCAAGTTTCCTTCTTTCTATGTGAAAACTCGATAGGGGATTAGTGGTAATAGTACTTCGATTCCCAAAGACTGCGGCACTGTTGAACAGTCTATTGATAGTTCAAAGAGACTTAGAGTCTATTTCTCTTGTCTATATATCTCTTATTAACAATTACTCAAGGGCTTTGATTGTCCTCCCATGAACCTTTCTATCATGTTACATACACCTTGTTACCTGAAAATAAGGAGTTAGTAGCTAAAATGATGGGGCTTCCCGATGAAAATCCAACGGTCAAGCTAGTATTCAATGGAATTAGTAAGAGGTCTCAATAAGAAGCACATATACCTTCCTCTTTGGGAAAATTGAGGTTTTATAGGGGGTTTAACCCTTATACCAAATGGTTCTTTGTCGTTTTATCTGTTGATGCCTTCAAGGGATATTTCACTCAACCCCTTTGGGGGTTGTAGATCAAATCGGTTTGGAACTTTATTATATAGCCTCTCGAGCTTAATATTTTCTTTTTCCTATCATACTCGCTTATTTATCCTTATGTTAAATATATTGTTGTTAGGTCAAGGAGAATTTTTTCAATTTAACTATTCGTGAGTATTTTGAGCATATCAGTACCAAATAGTGTACTCATTAGCGGAATTAAAAAAAATATGGCACAACGGTATGGTGAATTCACCTCATTAAAGGTTGCTTCGAAATTTCTTCTACTACCTTCAATATCAATCATACAAGAGATAGAAAAATGCACATAGAACTAAATTGATAAATATCGAGAGACAAGTTAAAATTAGTCATTTTTAAAACTAGTAGTATATAATATATCTTTTTAGGTGGATTTTTTTTTATTTTCATATTGATTGTTCAAGATACATAATGGGTGAAAGGGGAAAATCACCTACTAATCTACCTTAAACTTCTTAAATGCCAATTCTAACCCATTCTTTGATTGGCAATAGACAAAATACATCCCATTTCTTAACTCTAACAATGTTAATAGCTTATTGTATGTGCTCTTTTGATAGAATATCAACACCATACAACATTTCCCTTCCTTATGTCCATGGAATCACATATTTTCAATAGTTATATCATTATCATCCTCTGAACGGAAGCTAGTGTCTAAAGTTCAAGAACAAACCGATAAAGGATATTTAAAGAACAGTTATTACTAAAATATGTGCTTGAAGAACAAGGATCATGTCTATGTGTATATCATGGAAGCATTCCTTAAATTTTTTGTAGGAAATTATAGTACCACCTGTCAACCAAAATCAACTAGACATGATCCTTGTTCTTCAAGTACATATACTAATACTAACCTTTTTACACATATCCTTCATCATTTAATTCTTCAAATTTGGGTACTAGCCCCTTTTGGAAGATGATAATAATAAATCTATAGGCAAGGTGTGATTCAATGGACAAACGGAAGGGAAATTTTGCATAGTGTGATAGTGAATCATAACAGCACATGAAAGAAGCTATTAAAATAGTTAGAGAAAGGAAAATAAGATTTAATTTGTCTATTGTCAATCAACGAGTGTGTTAAAAATGGCATTTAAGGAGTTTAAGATAGTTTAGTAGGTGATTTTCCCCTTTCACCCCTTATGTATCTTGAACAATGTATATGAAATGAAAAAAAATATACCAAAAAGAAATATTATATATCAATAGTTTTAAAATTGACTAAATTTAACTTGAGTATCGATGCTTAGGAATTTAGGGATAATGTGCACATTTCTATTTATTATATAACTGATATTGAAGGTAGAAAAAGAACTCTCTAAGAAGCCTTAATGAGGTAAATTCACAACACCAGTGTGCACAATTTTTTTTTTTTTTTTGCCAATGAGTACACTTTTGAGACCGATATGCTCAAAATACTCATGACTAATAAAATCGACATATTTTCCACGACCTAACAAATATATCTCTAGCCTAGGGATGAATAAGTGAGTCTAATAGGTTAAAGAAAAAATTAATCTTAAGGGTTATAAAAGAAAGGTCCAAACCGACATGATCTACAAGCCCCAAAGGGGTCGAGGAAAATATTTCTCGAAGGGATAAACACATAAAAAGACAAATATCCAATGGGTCTTAATGGGCTAAACACATATAAATACCTCTAATTTACCAAAAAGGAAGGTACATGTACCGCCTGTATGGACCTTTCATAAAAATATTGTTTCGATTGGATACTAACTTGACTATCGGATTTCCCTCGGGAAGACCCCGTCCGTTCGGCTACTAACCCCTTGTTTGCTAGTGCCTTTGATGTCGGTAATAGTCCATCCTATCGCCTCTTTGTTAGCTCTTAACACACGCAACAGTTTATCTTCTTGAGGATCTGTTAAATTTGCTGAAACAATAACAGGTAGAGTTTCATTAGTACCTAAATACGCATACCTCAAGTGTGATGGCAAAGGCTTTTCTTCCAATCGCGGAGGAGATTCAATTGAAGGTTTCTTTTTAGTTACAATATCCCCCGGTTCTCTCACAGGTTCATAGGCTAGACGCCTATACTTTGGATTCTCAGAGTTAAGAGCTGCCACTATTTCGGCAAGCTCTTCCATCAATTCTGGTAGATCTAATGTCAAAGCTGCCTGCAAAACATCATCATAAGTAAATTCATTATATACCTCTTGCACTGGCATGCTCAATTACATCCATTCGGAAACAATCCTATTGAGAATCTGGAAACTTCATAGCGCGGAATACATTGAACTTCACTACCTCATCTTGGATTCGCATTGTTAATTCGCCGTTTTCTACATCAATCAAGGTATGTCTCGTGGCTAGGAATGGTCTTCCCAAGATAATGGGGACGTTCCTATCCGCGTCGTATTCAAGAATAGCAAAATCAACGGGAAATACTAAAGTACCTTCCTTGACGAGGACATCTTCGATTCGACCTTCAAGATGTGCAAGGGGTCGATCCGCCATTTGTAAGACCATAGAAGTGGGTCTTGCAAATCCAATTTTTAATTTATCAAAGATTGACTTGGGCATAAGATTAATGCTTGCACCCAAGTCACATAGTGCTTTACCTTTCCATTCTTCTCCAATTGAAATAGGAATTGTGAAACTCCCAAGATCAATTAACTTCGGAGGTAGCTTACTCTGACAAATAGCACTACATTCTTCCGGTAAACCAATCATCTCATTATCGCAATACGGCCTTTTATTAGTGAGAGCTCTTTTCGAAAATTTCGTATACTTGGTTATATCTCGGATGGCTTCTAATAACGGAATATTAATACTCAAGCCTCTCACTCTATTAAAGAACTTTTGATACTCGGCTAAATCACCCTTCTTTTGAACTCTAGAAGGAAATGGTGGAGGAGGACAACTTGCAACCTCATCTTTCTTGTTCGGAATTTCAACGTGCCTCTCCACTTCCTCAACTTCATCATCTTTATTCTTATCCACCACATCCTTTTCTTTTCTAATAACTTCTTTCTCTTTCATAACAGGAAAAGGTGGTGGAGGAAGATTCTTACCACTTCTGAGAGTCACAACATTACAATCTTCTTTCTGTATAGGATTCTCTGTGTCACTAGGGAGTTGGCTTTGTGGACGTTGATTCAAGCGTTTTGTCATTTGTGCAATTTGATCCTCTAACATCTTGATGTGTGATTCAGAAGCTTGTTGTCTTTGGGTTGATTGTGTGTGAAGTCCAATCAAACTCTTTACGGTTTTCTGAAGGTTATTCGTACCTTCTTGTGGTTGAGCAGGTAAGGCTTTTTGGTTCATGGTTTCATTGTAATTGTCTTGAAGAGGTTGTCTCTGAACATAGTTTCCTTGATTCTGTCCCCCTTGATAATTATTCTGAGGTCTTGGATTAAAATTGTTACCTTGGGGACGCGGCTGATATGCGTATGTCGGATTTGCTGTCCCATTAGGATTTGAATACTGAAACCCAGGATGGTTTCTGTTAGGCTGATATCCATTACCATTCGAATTAAAGTTTCCTCTGTTGGAAATAAACATCACGGACTCTTGATTATTCTGACAATTCTCCCATGAACGATCATTCACACCACAATACTCACATCCATACATCTCTTGTGCAGCGTTCACTTCAACCCTTTTACTCGAAAAACCTTCTTTTACGGCTAACGTGAGTTGTTTCAACTGTTGTTCTAAAGTGGTTTGTATTTTGTTCTCTAAGGAGGTGAACTTCTCTTCAATGTTGACATTATTAACTCTCCCTTTAACTGGTGTTCTCACAGTATTCCACCCCACTTCATTGTCGACTGTCCTATCCAAAATAATCCGTACGTGAACAGGTTGAACTCGTAAAAACGCACCAACACATAATAAATCTAAATCTTTTCGTGATCCACCATCAAAACCGTTATAGAAAATTTCAATTGTTGTTAATCTGAGAGGTCATGATTGGGGACTCTTCGTAAGCAATTCTGAAATCTCGACCAACTTCTACCCAACGCTTCATCATATTCTTGTCGGAAATGTGTTAACTCGAGTTGAGCATCTAACCTCATGTTGGACGGATAATACCTATCGAAAAACGCAGCTTGTAACTGTTCCCAATTAGTAATCTTTCCCGGCTCTTGTGAATCATGCCAATCACTCGCTCTATCTATCAAGAAAAATCTGAATGTAGCAAAATAAATCTGCTCTTTTGTTACTCCTTGAGTGATGTACGAATCGCAGATTTGCATGAATTTTTGTACTGCGCGAATTGGATCTTCTCCGGGCTTGCCATGAAAATTTCTGAAATTCTAAAACTGAGCTAACATACCCAAATCTGGACGGAATCTCGGAACATCGATATTAGTTGGGCCAATCCCAAGAGGAGGAGCAAGGAATGGTTCTTGTGCTGGACCGGTAAGGAACCATGGTTCGGCTACTTGGATTTGAACCGGAGGATTAGGGACAGCTGGTGGCACTGGACGGTTAGGAATTGGTGGCGCTATTGGCTGACCATTCGCATCCAGCTGAAATCCTTGTCTATTATTGTTATGGAGGTTAAGATTGTCCATTTCGTTAGCTAGTCTTTCTACTTCTTGTGCTTCTTGTTCTTTCCTTCTCTTGTTAGCAAGTCTGACTAATGATTCAGGATTATCAAGGATCGGAGGTAATGCCTCAAGATCCTTAAAGAGTCTTCTTCGCATACACCAAACCTAAAAACCTGAAAAAGATGAACAAACAAAGCGTAAAACTGAAAAATAAAAATGCAACTAACACTAAAGGATAAACATCAGGGTCACACGCTACCGTCCCCGGCAGCGGCGCCAAAAACTTGGTGGTCCTTTGTGTGTTCTAAAATAAATGCAATAAGGAAAAGAGAACCACAACCGCAAGTGTACGGTTGTCCCAAGTAATATAAGTGATAAAACAGATTCGTTCTTAGGGACGGAATGGTTGACTCTAATGCTTATCAGATAGTGGTTAATTGCACGTGAAAACAAGTAAATGATTTTAAGATTTGTTTGTTTGGTTTTATAATGCTAAGACAATGAATTAAAATACTAAATTAATGCAAGTAAATAACTAGACGCAAGAAAGCAAAGTGTTTACGCAAGATGAGAAGGCAGTACTTGAGAGACGCGAGGATTTCTCCCTCTTCAGGGGTGTCCAATGCAATTTACCCTAATATTAGTCCTTTAATATATTGATATTAATATAATACCGGGTGTATTTATTTTTTTTATTTTTTATGATAGATCTAACTTTCTTTTTGTTAAATAGTTGCAGAAACGGAATACGAATTTCAATGATCGGAGATCCATCAAATTTCTCAGAGCCGTTAATTAAATTAATAAAAACCGCAGAAAAAGTAACACTAAACAACTCAAAGCTCCATCTAGTAATCGCATTTAATTATAGCGGACAATACGATATTACACAAGCTTGTAAAAAAATCTCTCAAAAAGTCAAAGACGATCAACTGGAACCAGGAGATATTAACAATTATTTATTCGAGCAAGAATTAGAAACAAGTTGCACAGATTTTCGTGCCCCGGTTTGCTTATTAGGACAAGTGGCGAACTTAGAATTAGTAATTTCTTGTTATGGCAATTAGCTTATACGGAAATGTTTTTTACGCAAGTTTATTGGCCGGATTTTTGTGAGGTGGAGTTTGTTCAAGCTTTATATTCGTTTCAAGAGAGGAGGAGAAGGTATGGTGGGAGGGATTAAGGGAGTTAATTGCATGGTAGGTCTTTATATTATGTATAAAATTATGAGTAATGCTGGATATCACCTCAAATCACATCGCCTTTATATCGCCTCCTAGGTGGATTTCAAATTAACCAATCATATGATTTCTCTTTCCTGATTTATCATTTTCTCTCTCCTTTGTGATTGGTCCACCTAGGAGGTGATATAAAGACGATGTGATTTGGGGTGATATCCAGCATTATTCTAAAATTATATATATATATATATATATATATATATATATATATATATATATATATATATATATATATATATATATTTGTATTGAAAAATTACAAGTAGGTTTTTTTTATTTAATTTTTATGGGTTGTAAAAGAAAAATTATGCGTAGTTCTAACTTAGAAACATATAATGGTTTTGAGATAATAATGAAAATATATTAATTTTATAAGAGTAAATATATTTGTTAACCATGTACTATGAGTCGTTTGACAACTTACCCCAAATACTTAAATTATCTCCCATTATTAGTTTTCGTGACTTGTTAACGCAAACCGTAATAGTCGTTAGTTGGTCATTTGTGTGTTTTTATTTAATTAAAAAAATTGATTTGCTGATTTAATAAACATAACCCAGGTATATTTGGTACTTTTGAATCACCTAAACCATATATATACAAATTTAAAACAAAATTAATAAAACATAATTCACATAAAAATTCCAAGGGATTGGGGAAGCTTGAAGAATCCTAATTTCAGATTTTTTTTTTCAATCTTCCACGTTCTAGTCGATTCTAATCCTTCTTATAAGTCGATTCTAAATTCTTGCAATCCTTCTTGTCTGTCAAATCAAATGCAGCTAGAACATGAGTATGATAAAAGACAATGTACATCATATCTTAGATGCATACACTTTTCTTGTCCCAAAAAAGTCAATCCTCTCCCATTACGTCAAAGGGGAAAAAGGGGTTGATTCATTTCGAAGAGAAAATGCTCATATTTAACAACCAACACTCAGATCTCTGGTTGGGTGTTTTCACTCCAATAATCCGTGTGTTTAAGATCTTGAATTAATCAGCACTTTGTATCGAACCCCAAGAAGTAACAACTATGCACTTCCTCATAAACGAATTTGTCTTGTGCAGGTTCTCTATGAAGCCTGAAAACTTCACGAGTGCTTGGATTGATAACAAAAGCAAAATAGTTTTGCTTCGTGAAGCCATTTTCGCCACGGAAAAGTACCAAGCCGTTGATGTGGTCTTTTTCAGTGTTTCATAGTTGATATTTTGAAGAGTCAGTAGGTGGGTTGTTGAGCCACCAAGGTATGATCCTGATAAGAAATGGCATCTTGAGTTAGACTTATCATGGGCCACGATCAAGATAGAATATCAATTGAGTGGGTGTTTAAGAGTATACTTGATATGAGAGGTGACGAATAATGAAGAACGGATTATGGAGTACCAATTTTTGGATAGACACTTCATGGGGATGAGTGATTTTACTGGGAGTCTTGAAAAAACTTCAAATATATTATCAACCCCGAGAGCAGATTTGATGGATTCGATGGATTGCAAGAAGGATTAGAATCGACTATAACGTGGAAGATTTAAGAATTTCTGAATTTAGGGTTTCTTCAAGCTTCCCCAATCTGTTGGAATGATTTTGTGGATTATGTTTTGATTATTTTTGTTTTAATTTTGTGTATATAGGTTAGGTGATTAGGATTAATGAGTTTTGTTTATTAAATCCGAAAATCGATTTTATAATAATAAAAAAACGTGCACATGACTAGCTAACGACGATTTTTGACAATTTCCGTTAACAGGGGTGACGAGTCACCTAAACTAATAACGGGGGTAACGAGTACCATTTTAAACAATGGGGGGTAAGTTGTCAAACGACTCATAGTACAGGGGGTAACATATATATTTACTCATTTTATATTGATTAAACAATGTGTTGGATAAAAGATATTTGAATTGAAAAATCATCGATAAAATACAAAATATCAATATTAAGACTTGGACTGAGATAAATACCATGAGTAATCAAAGTAATATTTACACAACAAATCTATCAAACAGATACTCAACTAGGGATGACAATGGTTACAGTTAAATTTCAAAATCAAATAATCGAAAGTTGTTTATTATCATATGTATTTTAATATTATTGGGTGATTAATCCAAAGTGTCTACGCAAAAGAATTGTTGCTTAAAAATACACACAACCCGTTTAAATAGCACATACAACTTGTTAAAAATTACACAACTCATTGGAAAAAATAGTAACCCATTAAAAACAAAGATAACCTTTTAATTACTAGATCTTTTGGGGAAGAAAGAATAATACAACTATGATTTACTTAACTATTTGAGGACCATAGGGTTCTTTTGGTAATAAATTAGGTATAAAAATAAATTTTCTAAAACATAAGGGACCAAAGACCCTTAAGGTATTAGGTCGGGTTTGTTGTACTAATTTCTTTAAAATTGTAGTTTTTTCTTGTATTTTCTTGGATATGTATCAACCCCTTGTTTGTATAATTTTTTTTATTATTTTAAATCTAGTTAAAAAAGAAATCCATGTTTAGTTTTAAGAGAAGATTTGTTTTTTAAATTATCTTTTTATAAATTAAAGAAATTGAATAAACACTACCAAAGTTATTTTAAATCCACATGGTTGTTGATGATTCAACATGAGACCTAAAAGGACTTGATGAAGTAACATAAATGGAGAGTATGTATAATTTAATGATATATATAAATACCTTATCCCATTTCACATATGAGGCAAGTGGTTGGTAATGTGCAAACACTAACACAAACACCTTAATTTGCAGGCTATTAAATTGAAAGGTCTATTAAGAGTTCAACTTATAACTTTATTGTGAGAACGCCATTTGTATCTAGCACATTGGTGTTTCTAACATTTTATCATACATGTGATCAAGGAGGTTAAAGATTTAATAATACCCTTAAGGAAGGTTTTGGAGCTCAAAATTTGTACTCCCGTAACTGGTCAAGATGGATGTACTAGTTGTCAGTGATGGATGCAGTGGTCAGAGATACGCCATGCTACGCTCAAATGAAGATGACGAAGGAGAAAAGATAAAGAAGTATTATTTTTTTTACTATGAAAAAGGGGTATATATGTCTTTTTATATAATTTTAATTTTTGCATTAGTTACAATGTTAAATAGTGTACAACTCTTCAAAAAATAACGACTTTTTAATATAAGGGAGTAATGAGCATATCTTTAAACATCAAGGAGAATATTAGTGACTTTTCAAAGTGGGGGGGGGGGGAATAATCAACTATTTGGAAATAGTTGAGGGATAATGTCATTTAACCTAGTTCATTGTATAACTGGGTCGCTACCATATAAGAAGATGATGTAACTATGTTGGCCCAATAATATGTTTGGTCTTTAAGCGATAAAAGTCTGTCTTTTAAGTGAAACCGAAATTTTATTATTTCCCTAAAAGTATATATAAAAGCTATATGCGAACTAAACCCTAGAAACATCCATAGCCGCATTCACAACTCTTTTCGCCTCATTCTCCATCTCTTTCACCTTTTGTATATCGAACAATCTCATAAGTAGCCCTCGCCATAGCTATACTTTTTTTGCAAAAATCGACCAATATACTCATCTTAATCTGTTCAACTTACATATATTAAGTTTGAATAAATTTCCCAAATTGATTTTTAGTTCAATGGGAGATCTAAAAGACTAATATCAACATCGACAATGAAATCTTTCGGTAAGAAATAAAAAATTGATGGGGTTTATTGATTTTACATTGAGTATAAAATATGAATTATTATTTATTATTTTTTATATAATTTGATATGTTTATAATTCTAGAGATAAACTACGAGTCTTTCCATTAATATTTGGTTAAATATTTAATTTTGATTATAAAATATATTATGCGTCACATGGAGGACAAATTTGATTTTAAAAAAAAAATGCTTACCATTGTGTATTTATATATAATATTATTTTATTATGATTTTACAAAAAATATGTTAGTAGTAACAATGTTGAAGATTTTACAAATAATATTAGACTCGTTATATGATTAATCTATAATAAAACATTGAAAATTTATTAATAATTAGCATCTTACACAATATTTTCTTAAAAAGTTCGTATTCACATTAAGTTTACTTATATGCTATATACTTGTGTACATGTCTATGTGTGTGTATGTGATCAAACTAATCAATATATTACATATAAGGATTTGAACTAATTACTCACATTAGTTTACATATTGGTGAAAAAAAGTTATGATACATACCAACGATGATGTGGTGTGATCAGATTGAAAGTGGATTATCAATCTATTTATTTTTTCAGTTGGACTCTGTTTATTCCTTAATTCACTTCTATTCTAATCCAATATAATCACATAACGTCATGGTGGTATTCGAGTATTATAATTCATCAATCCAAGAGAAAAATATCGCCAACATCGACTGAATGCTTCTTTAGTTGGAATAATGTACTTGTTACATAAAATAATAAAATTAATACATGTTTTTATCTTTTGCTCATAGGTTCATCTACAAAGTTAAGAATGATTTTCATGTCAAGTATAAGATCGTTGACCATGTCATTTCAACCAACCACACGAAAGGTAATATTCCCTTCCTAGTTTACTAAGATATTCATTACATGTCTAAATGTTTATATTGATCTAATATAATTGTAACCAACATTACTACTTCATATTTCCACATAAGATTGAATACTGTGTCAACAACAAATACCACTATATTCAAATAAAAATATTTAAACATACATGAAAATGGATAAAAAACCTCAATGATGTTCTAGTATCAAATTGGTGACAGTTAAGATCGATAGTTGGTCTATTGGTTAGACTACTCGGCAGTGACCAACAGATCCTGAGATCGAATCTTAATCATAATCAAAATGATTCTGAGTCCAAAGTGGCTCTTAGATGTATTAAAAAAAAATCATGACAATTTTTCAATGCGAGGTGATAACAAGTGTGGTGGTGGGAATATGGCACATAATGTAATGGGATGAAAAGAATAGGAAATAAACATTAAAGTTTTTAAATATTACTGGAATCAAAATGATTGTAATCTAAAGTGGCTCTCAGATGTATTTAAAAAATTCATGACTCATTGTGAGGTGATAACAAGTGTTGGTGGTGGGAATAGGGCACATAATGTAGTGGGATGGAAAGAATAGGAAAAAAACATTAAAGTTTAAATTTAAAAATATTTTATCAAAAAACAATTTTCACAAAAGACCGATGCCTTGTAGAAATTTTTGAAATGGCTAAAGAACAAATATACAATATGAAAACTCAAGTTTTGATTTGTATATAATGAATAAATATATAATTTTTTTTACCTTATATTACACAAGAAATATAATAAAACATTTATTTTCAAAACTGACAAGACAAACGCAATAATTAATATGTTCGAAAGAGCATTTTCTCATTGCATCACCATATATGTGGTCATAACTTATAATCCAATGCTAACATTCACTACATGAAAAATGATTAATGAAAGGATAAATCATCTTCATAGAATTTAGAGAGGATTTGTCCTTTCTAAGGGTTCGTCTTCATAACCTCTTGGCAGAAAATAACTATTTACAAAACATTTGGTTAAGTCCTTTCTACAAACTATTTTTTTCAATTATTATATCTTATATTTATTTAGAAATAATTACCATCTAAGTCACCAATCTAATAATAATTGCCCTCTAACATCTTCTATTTTAAATTGTCTATTAAAGTCCTCTAACCAAATTCAGTTTCCATTTTTACCCCGTTATTATCTTTTATTATTTTATTTATCATTTTATATAATCAAATCAAAAAAAAGAAAAAAAGTTCTTCTTCTCAGCTACTGTTTCTCGTCTTCCGTCGCTGCCGCCATTTAACCACCACCATCAACACCGTCGTCATCGAGCTTAGTATCGATTGAACACATACTTCTCAGAGATCGAACAGAGACGTCTTCAAAATCTTCAACAAAGCCCGTAACCGTAATTCAAACTCTTCCTAAAAAAGCAACTCTGGACCCGATTCTCTCAATTCTAAATCCGATCCATCCGCTTCATCTAAACATGTAACCCTAACCGATGAGCAAATAATCGACCATCTTAATCTTCCCAGACAAGAAGTGATACAAAGGCTCCGTTTTCTGAAACAACTTGTGACTCTCTTTGGAGAAGACGGGGAAGCGAGGCTTGAACATTTGAAATTCGTGTTGAAAACGGGGGTGTTTGAAGTTGATGATAGTGATATGACATAAGGGCAAACTAATGATTTCTTAAGGGACATAGTTGAGTAAAAGAAGAGGCGAAAATGTGGAATTGTGAGTAAGAAAAGATAGGCTATGGAAGAACCGAATGAGGATAAAGATGGAGGAGGTGGAGATGAAGATATGAGTGGTGATGGTGAATCTTCAGCTGGGTTGGATTGTGATAAGGATTTGAAGAGAATGAAAGCTAATTTTGAGGAGTTGTGTGATGAGGATAAGATTTTGGTGTTTTACAAGAAATTATTGATTAAGTAGAACATGAACTCGATGAAATGACTGAGACAGAGAAGAGAACTGCTAAATGGAAGTCTACTTTTTCTACTTTTAAACTGATTTGTGCACACTTAAAACATCTATCTTTGTTCAATTATTGTTGAATCTTGAATAAATTGTGTAATGTTTTGCATTGATGAATCTAGTTAGATCATATACTTGTGTCCTGGATCGAGTTGTGAACCACCGGGTTTAGATGTTTTTATTTCCCGATATTACATTGATATAAATGGTGTTGAGTATTGTTCTTTCCATTATTAAGTAAAATGGTATGCTTATTGCAGGTTCAGGTTCAAGTTCAGTGATAGTTGATTTCACTGGATACAAGATGGTTGAAAATGAGCAATCAAGTACTGCAAAAACCGGTCCAAAAAGGAAAAGAAGCTTAAGTGAATGTGAAGAAGAGGATTGAAATAGCCATATTCGAAATTTTTCTTAGCTATTTATGTTTAGTGATCATTCTAGATTTATTCTGTGGGGCAATTAGGTATCATAGGTCTTTGCCATTTAGTTAATGGTAGTTGGAAATAACAATATATCTTGGTCGATGCGCATTTCTATTTTGTTCAGGACTGCCTAGTAGCTTATAGTAGTATGATTATCTTTCATGAATTAATTATCCAGTGTCTTGTTTTACTCCCAAGCTAGCTTGGAGTTGGAGTTGAAATGTTGTTAATCTAGATCATTACCATGTATTTAGCTATATTTTGTTTCTATACAATTGGTACTGTGTTTTGCTGACTCTGTTTAAAATGTGTCTTCTTTCATGTTTAAAAGGTTTGGTTGAGAGAGTAAGTAATTTAAATAAATCTGTGGAAAATGCTCCAATGCCTAAGCTAAGGTAAAAAAAAAAGTATTTCCGTAGTGGGTTGATTGTGTACTTTGTTTACCCATTTAACTACTCCTTTGAATAGGTTGACTTTTCATGTAATTCAGTATGTAAAGTACCCTCACAGTTGATAATCTTTCTGGAGGAGAATGTGTTTAGTAGTTGCTTCAACTTTTTATTTAATCAAATGAGGCTGGTTTATTTCTAATTTATTGGTGGTATTTTTGTGGTGAAATTTAGGTGGATGAATCATCATGTTCAACACCAAAGAAAAGACCGTATGATTTTCCAAGTATAGCATCGATTGAAGAACTGAAAACTCCTTCATTTGAGGACCTGTTATGCAATTTAGTGTAGTTTTTGGCATAATATAAGACCTGTTATCCAATTTTTGTATAATATAGGAGTCTTGAATTGGACTAGAAATTATTATATTTTAATAAAACAACATGAACTAATGTAATTTGGTGGGAAAAAATTTACCATTTATTTGGTGGGATTTTTCCCACCAAATAACAACATAAAATTTGGTCGGAGAAAAAATTAGCCGGAAAATTTTGGTGGGAAAAAAAATTGGCCGGAAAAATTGGTGGGAAAAAAAATTGGCCGGAAAAATTTGGTGGGAAAAAAAAATTGGCCGGAAAAATTTGGTGGGAAAAAATGTGGCCGGAAAATTTTGACGGGAAAATATTTTGGCCGGAAAAGCTGGTCGGAAATATTTTGGTAGGAAAATTTAGTTTGGTGGGAATATTTAGTCAAGGGTATAATTGTCTAATTATGTTTTTATATTAGACATGACTTTTATGGGCAATATCACATCTCTCTAGGGTAGTATTGGTAATTGCCTCATTTATTTATTTTATAGTTAACAATTAATTATGTATTTTAATTTTTAATCTGAAATAATTTTTTTAATTATAATTTTTTGTCTAAAAGAAAATTAATTTTGTAACCTATTACAAGAACGTCGTGGTTGCAATAAAATTTTGATTTTTGTTTCAAAATAATCTACTAAAACGAAATTGTTCTTACAATAGATGTTTTTTCCATTTTTTATTATAGTCCTATTACAAAGGCAAGGTCGTTTAACTAGTTAATATATTTTTCTTAATAAAATAAAATAGCCAAAAGAAAAAATAATTTAGATTTAGTTTTTTCAAACCAATACATTAATAAATGGTTAACTAAAAAAATATAATCACAATCTTGATAAAATTAAAATACAATTATTTTCCATTTAAACAAACTAAATTAAAATATTAGTAAATACTTAATCACTAAGAAAGATAATTTGAATCTTCATCATTGTGGGCATCCTTGTAATCTGATAAATCTTAAGGAGACCTAATTGGTAGATGTGACATAACAAAATTAAAAGAGGAATGTAGCGGCATGAGTGTCTCTCCAAGTTGAGCCTTTAATCGTTCATTCTCACAAAAAAAGATATCAAAATGATGCATCATTTGATCGCATATTTTCCTAAAAAACTGATATTGTAGATTGTTCTTGGTACACATCATTTTTTTTGTCTTCTTTTAGATAGTTGTATTGAACAACTATCTTTGCATGTCTTCCTAATTTTATGACCCATAGTTCGCTAATGCCCCCTCTATATGTTCAAGGATGATGTGTTGGGTAGTACCTATCTCATCTATTGTATACAGTTTCAAATAAATTTTTACATCCCATATTTTGCTACCATATGGCTGCAATATATTACAAAATTAGATTGAAATTGTGTGTCTTAACTTTATAAATCACAATTAAAAAATTAGAAAAGTTAACTATTTTTTTAATTTCATGTAATTATAATGTTGCAAGAACCCGGTGAAATAGAAATCCTGCAACAAGACTATCTTATCAAACCATCCCCCTTAGAATACCAAAATACTATACACTTTGAAAAAAAACTATACAATACTAATTTAAAAAACTAATGCCAAATATCCAAATAAGGAAATAACTACATTAGAAATGATCGCAATAGTAAAAAGACATATAATATCAATTTTTTTTATCAAACTCACATGTATATCTAGCGAGATTTAATAGTGTGGAGGACGAACAAGTACAATATATAGAAAATACGAAGTATATGATTTGGTGTTGTAATCCTTACGTATTTATGGGTAGAACCAAACTTTTTCAAAACCAGCATATACCCACCAAAAATTAGATGACCCTTTTACTTATAACTCTTTTCATCTCACTTTATCTCAAACTCTCTCTAGCTCAACCCCTATAGTAAATAAAATACTAGGCAACAATCCAGATGCTTCGTATGTTTTTGTAATTATGTATGGAGATGTCTTTATAACATTGTTTTCTCTTGTATAATCTTTCAGAATATATGCTACATTGGAAGAGAACACTTTAATAAAGGATTCATTTAGACTTTTGTCGAATCACGATAAATCTTTTGTGTTTTTTTACTTTCTGTTTTGTATTTGTTCTTGAAACTATTTTCTACAAAGATGCCTAAATAAAAACTAAATCTAAAAGTTTTGTAACAATGTTCATTTGGTAAATATTCAAATTTATTTGAATTTATGAAATCGTTTTGCATATAGATCAACTTTGTTTGTAAGGTTTCTATATGATGATTTAATGCGCAACTAATTTCTCTATTCTTATGTATTATTATATTTATATATTTTTGTCTATAGGCTAACTTTGCTTCAAAGATTACCAGGATGTTACTCGAGATGGATAACGCGGAGTTGCTACTTTTGTTGGAGTCACCAGAGGCATTGACCAAAAATGTAGAGAAGGCTATTCAGGTGTTCGAGATACTAAGAAGAACGGGGCTCGCTCTAGCCAGAATTATATCAATGAGTTCAAACTTAATTATATGCTTAAACTTATTTAGATAATTAGACTTTGTTTGTGTATTGGAAAAGTATGCAACTCTTTGTAAATTTTCTTTTTGTATATAATAAATATCAAAATGTGTTATTGTGTATAAGATTTTGTGAACACACCCTTTTGTAAATATGTTTTGGAAAAATTCTTATCAATACTTAGATTGAATTTGTCTACTTTTATATAAACAATTTTACATTATATTTTGTAGATTCAAAGGACTACACCATATATTTTCATTAGTAAATAATGCTTTGTTAATTGAAGTTTAACTATATAAGGATAAAGGCTTACATCAAAATTTGATTGTTTATAAAGGTGTATAGCCTTATTAACCAATTATTTTATTTTATTTTCTTAATATTTTGGAAACCAAAATTGAAAAACGTTAGTCTGCTAAAATTTCGATAGCTAGGGAAGTGGTGTTCAGGTGCAGCTGGAAAGATAGGGGTTATTTTAAAATTTTCAAAAAATTCAGGTTCCTTTTCAAAAATAGTTGAAGTTTCTCGGGACTTATTATTTGGTATAGGTCCTTACTTGGAGCAAAGCGATCAAGTAGGGGGGTGATTTTGGTTATCCTAATAATGAAATGGTTGATGCAAAACATTTAAGGGAGAATCTACAATAGTATTGTAGCTCTTGATATTTATTTAGGGACTAGTATAAAAATATAATCAAATACATGGGAAGACTAGCAAAACTCTTCCTCTCTTGTTCATGAACATTGGTGGTTGTAGTGGTGGTTAAATACATGGTGGTGGTGGTGGTGGTGGTGGAAGTACCCTATTATTTATCTAATATTTAAAAATAAATATTGTATTAAAAATAAAATAATATATTTAATAATAAAGATAGTAAAAGTATAAAAAATATATAAGAATTTTTTTTTCTATATATAATTATTCTATTAAGCATTTTTTATAAAATAAATTATTAAAGGTTTAGTTTAACAATTAGATATTTTTATTAGACTTTTTTTAACAAATACTCCTTAAATTAATTAAAAATTAATTATATATTAATTAATTTTTATATGATTAAAACATAAAGGTATGTGTCATTTGTCATAATACAGTTGGTATATCCAATATTGGATAGAATGGAAGTATTTTTTTCAAGAGTGATGTTAGGTATTATCCAAAAAGGTATCATCTAAATATCACTTATAATGTGGCGGTTATGTGGTACAATCATGGATTTTTTCTTTCCAGAATTACTTTTTTCTCTCTCCTGCATAATTGGACCACATAACTGTCATCTCATGGGTGATTATTAGGTGATATCCAACATTACCTGGGTATCACCTAAACATCACCCATAATGTGACAGTTGTGGTCCACATAAGTAATTATAACCTTATAGGGGCTTATATAGCACAATTGACTCAACAAAATCCATATGGGAACCTATAGTGCATAATATAGAAAGATATATTGTAAAACAAAGACGTTCTTTAGTCACTGCATCAACATTTTCTGACTCCCCTATTGATAACTCATAAACAAATTGCTATTACATATAAAGTTATATTGTCTTAATGACTATAAACGAAATTACTTAAACGAAATACAGGTTTTGAACACACCCTTACAGGATGTTGCGGGACAGGGTTTGTTGAGTTTGGGCCTTCATGCAATGCGTTAGTTGGAGCTTGTAGAAATGCATCAAAATATGTATTTTGGGATGCTCTGAACCCAACTGAGGCCGTATATGATATTCTTAGCTTCAATTTTAATAGTATGGTTGACCAATTCGGATGATCGAAGTACTTACATGCATGGATTCAAGAATGCATATGTTGTGAACCTTTTAAATTATGTGTGTAAGAAACTATGTATAACATTTATAAAGGAATAAATCTATAATTATATATATTATATATCGTAATGCATATATTTGTAATAATATAAATATAAAAATATGTCGGGATAAAAATTTATCTTCTGAGTTATTATATGTTTTTTCTTCCAAAGCAATAATATTAAAACTTAAAAGAGAATATCCGAACGATTCCAAAATCCTACCAAAAACTTAATCCAAACACGAAGAAGATTGATAACTAGTTTTTTAGGAGAAGATTACACCTAAAATATTTCACCAACAAATCAGTAACAAGTTGTACTCAAACAGTACTGTTAAATCGGACAAGTCAATCAACATAGCCATGGATGAAAGCTTAAAGATGAGCTAAAGTTGCAGAGAAAGAGAGAGTGAAGAAGCTGAAGAAGACGAGAGAGAATTTTATTATATGAGCTGTAATGTATAATGTGTACATTGAGTGTATATATACAATGCTCAGTCGAAGAGTATTGTTCGACTAAAAGATTTTTTGACAGCTAATCTAACTAATTTGCTAACTAACTATTTATTCTAATTGCATTTCAGTCCCTGCATTATTGTCTAATCTGTCTAACTCTTGTTTTTCTAGTCTGCTAACTGTACTCCAAGATCCCCCCACAAGTGGAACATGGATATTGAGAATGTTCAACTTGGATAAAATATGGTGAAATTGTAATGAGCCAAGAGGCTTTGTAAATATGTCGGCTAGCTGAAGTCTTGGGGGGATGTAAAATAGCTTTGTAACACCTATAGCCGATTTTTCTCTTGTAATTTTGCAATCTATGTCAACATGTTATGTTCTGTCATGTTGAACTGGATTTGTAGACATCACAATAGCTGACTTATTATCTGAAAAGATCAGAGCAGGGAAGTTGTGCGCAAAATTGTAATCATTCAAAGCATAAATGAGCCACTGAATTTCACAAGTTATAGCTGCACGTGCCCTGTACTCTGCTTCAGCTGAAGATTTACTAATTGTTGACTGGTTCCTGCTCTTCCACGAGATTAAATAATCACAAATGAAGATACAAAAACCAGTTTTACTTCTTCTTGTATCAAGACACCCTGCCCAATCACTATCGCAAAACGTCTTTAGCTTGACATCTGAACTAGAAGGACAGAAAACTCCTTGCCCAAGTGTCATTTTAATATATCTCAAAACACGCTGAGCTGCATTCCAATGAGCAATTGAAGGCTTTGATAAAAACTGACTTATAGAAGTGACTGAGAAAGTGATGTCTGGTCTGGTGATTGTCAAGTAAAGCAATCTACCAACTAGTCGCCTATATGAGGTTGGGTTCTCAAGTAGATTATCATCTTCATTTTGTAGTTTCAGAGTTGATTCCATTGGAAAGGAAACGGGCTTAGCACATGAGACACCACACTTTTGTAATATATCAAGAGCAAACTTTCTTTGACACAATGAAATTCCATTAGAAGATTTAGCTACTTCAATCCCAAGAAATAATTTCAACTGTCCTAAATCCTTGATTGTGAACTCTGAATATAAATATAGCTTCAGTTTGCTAACCTCTTCAACTGAATCACTAGCTATGATAATGTCATCCACATATAAAAGGAGTGCTATAAAAGATGAAGCAGTAGATTTAGTAAAAAGGCTATTGTCACTGTTTGAATGCTTAAACCCATAAGAAATTAGAGCAGTTGAAAGTTTGTCAAACCACTGTCTTGAAGCCTGTTTAAGACCATATAAGCTTTTATTCAATTTACAAATTGAGTTAGGAGGCACCTTTAGACCAGGAGGAATTGTCATATAGACATCTTCATATAAATCACCATGTAAAATTTCACTATTAACATCCAGCTGATGTAAGTGTCATCCTTTAATAGAGGCTAGAGAAATCATTAGTTTTATTGATACAACTTTAGCAACAGGAGATAAGGTATCAAAGAAATCAAGACCCTCATGTTGGTTATAATCTTTAGCTACAAGCCTTGCTTTGTGTCTTTCAAGTGTTCCATCAGCTTTGTATTTTAACTTGAAAACCTGTTTGCATCCAATAGGAGACATATCAGAAGTTAGAGGAACAATTGTCCATGTATGATTCTCTTATAGAGCTTGTAACTCTTGATGGATAGCATTCATCTAATGAGTAGAGGAAGAGGCTTGTTTAAAAGACTTAGGCTCAGTCATAACACTAATAGATGTTATGAAAGACCTATAAGCAGGAGATAATTGACTATAATTTAAGAAATTGCCAAGTGGATATAAAGTACCTTTTGTGAAAGAGGTCTCCTTGCCATAAAGAGACTGAGAATTGCATAAGGAGATTGAGATAATGTAATCTTTGAGGTATGATGGTCGTTGTCTCAGTCTAGTTGTTCTTGATAAAGGTTGAGTTGTATTGGATGAGGGTTGAGGGAGAGGAGGTTGGGGATGATGAGATTCTGAGTAAGCATTAGAAGAAGATGGAAACGTGAATGAATGAGGCATTGCAGGATGAGGTATATTTGTAAAAGGGAAAACATGCTCATGAAATATGACATTTCTTGAAATTAGAATTTTGTTTGAAGAGATGTCTAAAATTTTATACCCTTTAGTAGCAGGTGGGTAACTTAAAAACACACATTTGGTGGCTCTATGATCAAATTTAGATATATTATTTATGAGTGTTGAAGCATAGAAAAGGGAACCAAAAACTCTAAGATGAGTAAGGGTAGGAGGTTTTATTATAAAGAATGTGATATGGAGATAAATATTGGAGAAGGGGAGTGGGAAGCCTGTTTATTAAATGTACAACTGTAAGTATAGCTTCAGACCAAAACTGTAAGGGTAATTTTGACTGAAACATGAGTGCTCTAAGGTGTTGATGTTTTCTTTCAACTAAGCCATTTTGTTGTAGTGTTTCTACACAACTAAGTTGATGGATTATCCCAAGAGAAGAGTAAAATGAAGGCATTAGAAATTCTTGACCATTATCTGATCTTAGAGTTTGTATTTTTATTTTAAATTGAGTTAGAATGAGATTATAAAAAGAAACAAGATGTTGATGCACTTCAGATTTGTTAACCATTAAGTAAACCCAAGTGCATCTTGAGAAATCATCAACTATAGTAAGAAAATATATGTGGCCTCTATACGAAGATTCTCTAAAGGGGCCCCAAATATAACAATGTATAAGCTCAAAACAAGAAAAACTTTTAGATGAAGATAAGGGAAAAACTAAACGTTTTTGTTTGGCAAAGTGACAAGGTTCACAAATGTTACAATTGAGAAAAGAAATTGAGGGATCATTTGCCTTTAGAGCTTGAAGTTTCGCTTTAGAGGGATGACTTAATCTTGAATACCATAGATCAAAGTTATTAGAAGAAGCGGCTAATTAAAAAGGCTGAGTTGAAGAAGGAGTGAAATGGTATAAACCTTGTCTCTCAAATGCAATCCTAATCATCTTCTTGGTGTGGAGAGCCTGCAATTCACAATGAGAAGGAAGGAAAACCACAGAGATAGGTGAATTATTAGTAAGTCTAGAAATAGATAGGGGAATGTACTTAAAATTTGGAACACAAAGTACATTCTTTAAAACAATATGCTGATTTAAAGTTATATCTCCCTTATGAGTAGAGGTTACAATTTCTCTATTAGGTAGAGTAATGGGCGTATTATCACTTATGATATTGTTAGTATAAAGAGAAAGAGAGTAAATTAAGTGATCAGTAGAACCTGTATCAAGAATCCAAGAGGAGTTTAAGATGTTACCTTCTTGAGTTGAGACTTGATGAACAACTGCAGTTTCTGAGGGAGAATTGTGAACTAATGCCATAAGTTTCTCAACTTCTGCAAGTGTGAAGGCATAAGTCTGAATGGGTTTAGATTCATGCTTCCAAATGAATATTGAGCGACATTATTATTAAATTGCAGGTTCTGTGATTGCACCATGTAGTGGTGGTATTAAAGCCGATACTTACCGGAGGAGGAGGAGGTGGTTGTGCAGATGAAATAAGAGAGAGAGAGAGAGAGAGAGAGAGAGAGAGAGAGAGAGAGAGAGAGAGAGAGAGAGAGAGAGAGAGAGCACGATCACGATCAGAGTCAAATAAACTAGAATTGACATATAAAGCTTGAACCTTTGTCCTAAAAGGCTAAAAGTCAGTATTTTAAAAATTTTACTTTGGTTTGTAATTTACTTAAAGCAGATTATACCTTAATTGCAAAAACTATTTTAACCGAATGAAGCCATCCAATTTTCTCTAAGAAAATGTTATTTTCATAGAGAATAGCAAAATTGAAGCTTAAAATATAGTATAGCTTTAATATCATCATCTCTCCATCCACAACCTACAATACAATATAAGATGGAAATTTAAAATTAAAATAATCTAGATTCAGTGATAAATGTATATGAAAAACAAAAGTAGCCTTAAAAATGTTCATGAGGCCGTTTTAGTATCATAGTTTCAGCCTACCAAAACCTAACCACCAATTAACTATTGTTTCATATATTTAAATCCATCAACACACTAACTAATTTCTCTCCCGAGGAGAAAGATCAAAATGGGCCAAAATGAACTCCGTAGCCTTCAAAGTTTTGTGATCCTTCCGAATCACATGGGTTTTAATCTATATCATAACATTCGAATTAACCATCAATATAATCAACTTTAATATCACCTTATATGACTACGCCTACACTGCCAAACCGAGAAGAATCGAACTTCACTTTGCAAGTTGAGTTCTTCTACTTCTCCGGCGAGTTCACAGACTGAGGAGAACGCCCAGCTCCGCCGGAAACAAACACGAAGGCTGCTTGACTTCATCTCTACGAAGAAGACCTGGTGGTGGTTCTGCATTCCATGGTGGGTACCCAAAGATTTCTTCGGCCTCCATGAGTTTTGGTTGTGAAATCGACAGACAACTAATGGTGAGTGAATGACGATGAAGAAGATGGGCTGAAGGTGAGTAAGTGTGATTTGATATGCCTAGCCAATAGGGTGGCTACATTACTCATAACCTAAAACCTAACGTGTCTAGGTAAGGATGACACAAGCAAACCGCCCACTAGGGGAGAAAGTAAACGCTACTCCGTTCCTACTCAAAATCTCCTCATATATTACTTATTTATTATTTGTTCACTTAATTAACATATTCTGTTTTATACATTATTAATAAACCATCTTATAAAGATTTTATCAACCGATGCCCACTTACTCATCCAATTAGCGTTGTTTTAGAAGACACACTAATTTTATAAAAATCATAATACTAAATCCGTTACTAAATAATATGTTTTCAGATTAAATTAAACACCTAGTTAAAAAAAATTGTGAATAACTGTCGTTACAATAAAATCTAAAAAACAAAGATTATCACAAAAAATTAACTATGTTCATTTTAAAAGATAACTTCCTCAAGCAAAACTAAATTTTTCTACACCATTAACTTCTCCACTAAAAACCATAACGTGCCCACTAAAATTTAAACTTCCACACCTTCCTGGAGTAAGTTATTGTCTACTCTATATAAATCATATGTGAATGTCCGTCACAAACAACAAACCAAATCATTTTTAAAATTCTTTAAACCTTCTTTATCATTTTCTATTATCAAAATGGATCCAATAGAAGTTCATTTCCCAGACAATGTAGTTGCACTTATTTTGGTAAACTTTTTTGTGATGCATCTCATGAAAATGAAGTGTGTTTGTCGAAGATGCACCAATTGATCAGTAGTTCGTACTTTTTACTATTGCATTTCCATGCAAACCAAAACAACGTTGGTTATTTCATTACAACCAAGCCTTTGTTCCATCAACCAAGATCCAGGTATTCAATTTATTCTGCCGATACATTCGTTGTATATGCAGCGGCGGTGGTTACTCCTAGCCTTTTTCACTTACCACTGGTTATGTCGTGGTCGGCACATGGCCTGATAAGATTCGATAAGCTCGAGAAGCCATTAGAGTAGCTTGAAGAAGAAGAAAGAAGCTTAGCAGAAAGAAGAAGAAGAAGAAGATATAAGTCGAGAGAGAAAGAGAATCAATAGTAGAATTGTATTAAGCTAAAGTAGTGAATTGTTTATTGTACATTTACACATTATATATACAATACATTTTGGCTATAACATCTATAACAAACTTCTAACTGAATTCCATCTGTAAAGATTCTTCTGCACTTTTATATTTGTTTATTGCATATTGGTCCCTGTATTTTCTTTATGTACGATTAGCTCCAATTCTTTCTTATCCAACTCATTAGCTGCATTCCAACAGCCCCCCACAAGTGGAACATGAATATTATGAATGTTCAGCTTGGAGAGAATATTGTGAAAAGGTGCTGAACCAAGTGGTTTGGTGAAAATGTCAGCAAGCTGGAGGGAAGAGGGAATATAAAAAAGCTTAATCAAACCAGCTTGCAACTTCTCACGAGTTATCTTACAGTCAATATCAATGTGCTTAGTCTTCTCATGTTGTACAGGATTAGTAGCCATGGCTATGGCAGATTTACTATCAGAGAAGATAAGGGCAGGTGAGTTGTGCAATATTCCATAATCATTGAGCGCAAATACAAGCCATTGCAATTCACAAGTAGTAGCAGCAAGTGCCCTATACTCAGCTTCTGCAGAAGACTTGCTTATTGTAGTCTGCTTTTTGCTTTTCCATGAAATGAGTGAATCACCAAGAAACACGCAAAATCCAGTAATACTTCTTCGTGTATCTACACAGCCAGCCCAATCACTATCGCAAAACGCTTTGAGCTTGATCGCAGAAGAGCAAGAAAAAAATAAGCCTTGACCGGGTGTGAGTTTGATATAACGTAATACTCTTTGAGCCGCGTTCCAGTGATTTGTAGAAGGTTTAGCCAAAAATTGACTAAGACAATTTACAAAAAATGCAATGTCAGGACGAGTAATAGTTAGATATAACAGTCTTCCGATTAATCTTCTATACGATGATGGTTTGTCCAAGAGCTCTGTTTCATCATTTTTGAGTTTTAATGTGGACTCCATTGGGAAATGGCAAGGTTTTGATCCTAACAGTCCACATTCCATCAATATATCAAGAGCAAACTTTCGTTGACAAATGGTAATTCCATTCGAAGATCGAGCAACTTCAATTCCCAAGAAAAATTTTAACTCGCCTAAGTCTTTGATAGTGAACTTATTGTTGAGAAACGTTTTAAGCTTCGAAATTTCTTGAATTGAGTTACTAGTGAGTATTATGTCGTCCACATAAACAAGTATAGCAATGAAAGTAGGTGATTCGCGTTTTATAAATAAGCTATAATCACTGTTTGAGTGAACAAAACCATAGTCAATGAGTGCAGCTGAGAGCTTAGCAAACCATTGACGAGAAGCTTGTTTCAATCCATATAAGCTTTTGTTGAGCTTGCATACAGAATTAGGAGGGGCCTCAAGACCTTGAGGAACTGTCATATATACATCCTCATGTAGGTCACCATGTAAAAACGCGTTATTGACATCTAGTTGATGTAGGAACCAGTTGTTAATAGAAGCCAAAGCAAGAATCAGCCTTATAGATACAATCTTTGCCACAGGTGAAAAAGTATCAAAGAAATCAAGGCCTTCTTGTTGGTTGTATCCTTTTGCAACCAACCGGGCTTTATGTCTTTCAAGGGTGCCATCTGCATTATACTTTAGTTTGAACACCCATTTTGAGCCAATAGGGTTGATATTAGGTGTTTGAGGAACAATTGTCCATGTATTATTATTTTGTAAGGCAGTTAATTCTTTGTGAATGGCATTCATCCATTCAGTTGAAGTAGAGGCTTGTTTAAATGATCTTGGCTCAGGTGTAGAAGTGATTGAGGAGATGAAAGTTGTGTATGATGGAGAGAGTTTAGCTGAGCCAATAAAATCTTGTATTGGATATAGGAGGTCAGTTTGGGAGGTGGAGGATGTACAACAGGAGGTAGAGTGACATATGTAGTCATTTAGATATGAGGGAGGATTTCTTGTTCTGAGAGGTCTGGAGGGTGGTTGATGAAAAGTAGATGTAGTGTTAGAGGGTGTGGTTGTATTATGTGTAGGTGTGTCAATCAATTGAGATGATGAAGGTGGGAATAATAAGGTGTGACTATGTGTAGGTGGTGTATTTGATACAAAGGGGAAAACAGATTCATGAAACATTACATTTCTTGATATAAACACCTTGTATGAGGTTAAGTCAAGGAGTTTGTATCCCTTAGTGCCAATAGGGTAACTTAGGAAGACACATTTGGTAGCTCTATAGTCAAACTTTGATCTTCCTTGTTGAATAGTCGAGGCAAAACATAAAGAGCCAAAAACTCTCAGGTGTTGGAGAGATGGTGGCTTGTTATAAAGCTTTTGATAAGGTGAGAGATTGTTTAATAGAGGTGTAGGTAACCTGTTGATTAAATGTGCAACAGTTAGAATAGACTCACTCCAAAACTGAAGAGGAAGATTGGACTGAAACATCAAGGCTCTAGCTGTGGTTAGTAGATGTTGATGCTTTCTTTCCACCAAGCCATTTTGCTGTGGTGTTTCAACACAACTAAGTTGATGCATAATCCCATGTTGTGAGTAGAAATCAAGTAAGGAGAACTCAAGACCATTATCAGTCCTTATAGCTTTTATACACATATTAAACTGAGTTTTTATTAAGTTGTAAAAGGTTATAAGATGAGTTTGAACCTCAGATTTTGCACACATTAAATATATCCATGTGCATCTTGAAAAATCATCCACAATTGTTAAAAAATATCTATGCCCCGAGTGAGAAACTTGTTGAAAAGGTCCCCATATATCACAATGAATCAACTCAAAACAAGATGTACTATGAGTTTGAGAATTGGGAAATACAAGCTTCTTTTGTTTAGCATAATGACATGAACTACAAATGTTTGAAGGTAGAAAAGAAATTGAAGAATCTAACTCTTTTAAGGCAGGTAATTTTGCCTTTGAAGGGTGGCCTAGTCTTGAGTGCCAGACATCAAAATTCTCAGTTGAACTCACTAGGAGAGCCTGACTTGAAGAAGAACTTGGTGAGGAATGAATGTAGTAGAGACCCTTGAGCTCATAAGCAATCCCAATCATCTTCTGAGTTGAATGTTCCTGAATTATACAATGAGAAGGATGGAAAACAAGTGATATATGTGAATCTTTAGTAAGTTTTGAGATTGATAACAGATTATACTTGAATATTGGAACACATAACACATTGTGTAGTGTAATGGCATCATTTATCCATACACTACCCTTGTGAGTAGCATTAACAATCACCCCATTAGGTAAAGTAACCGGAGTTGTAATACAAGTAACATTGTTAGTATATAAAGAACATGAGTATATAAGGTGATCAGTTGCACCTGTGTCAAGAATCCAAGAGGTTTTATTAGTGTTACCTTCTTGTGTGGAGACTTGATGAACAGCAGATGGTGAAGAAGCTTGATCAAGTGAGGAAGAATTAGCTAAGGCAATAAGTTTGCTTATCTCTTCAGGAGAGAAATCATAAGAGTTTAGTGATTTGACCTCAGGAGAAAGGGATTCTTCAGCGTTGACACAATGAGCCTTCACATTTTGTGGTTTGGAGTTATTATTCATGATGAAACGCCTTCCTTTAGGTCCATCCCAACCAACTGGATAGCCATGAATCTGAAAGCAAGTGTCAATTGTATGCCCTGTATAACCACAATGAGTACAAACCATTTTCTTTCTTTCAAAGTAACTGTTAGATTTGTGCAGATTCTTAGTATAAAACGCATGAGCTGAAGAATCTGAGGATGAATTAGTTAAAGATCTTTGACTTTCTTCTTGATTGATCATAGCAAACACAGAATTAACACTAGGTAAAGGATCCATGAGGAGAATTTGACTGCGCACTATAGCATAAGAATCATTAAGTCCAATTAAAAATTTTATTATAAAATCGTTTTGCTGTCTTTCAATTAGAGTTTCGAATAATCTACAGCTGCAATTGTTCATGTGACCACAAGAACAACTTGGCATTGGTCTGTAGTGTATATATTCATCCCATAACGATTTGAATTTAGCAAAATACTCAGAAACTGAGCTTGAGTTTTGCGAGATTGAACTTAGTGCTTTCTCAAGATGATAGACACGAGTGCCATTGCTTTTGTTGAATCGAGTTTTAATTTCATTAAAAAGGTCATGAGCAGAATTGACATATAAAAGGCTTGATCGAATTTCTTTTGAAATTGAATTAAGTAACCAAGCTAATACTAGATTATTTGCTCTATTCCACGCAGTATAAAGAGGTAAGTTAGTTAGAGGAGGTTGAGGAAATTCACCATTAATGAATCCAAGTTTGTTTTTAACAGAGAGAGCAATTTCAATGGCGCGTTTCCATGAGAGATAGTTATCGCCGGTAAGAACGTCGGAGACGAGAGAAACACCGGTGTTCTCGCTTGGATGAAGATAGTAGGGGCTTGAGAAGTCTTCAGTAAAGGAAGGTTGATTCGCCATTAGTAGAGAAGAAGGTTCAAAATAGGAGTAAAATGCGGAATTAACAAGTTAACGTCTGATACCATGATAAGATTCGATAAGCTCGAGAAGCCATTAGAGTAGCTTGAAGAAGAAGAAAGAAGCTTAGCAGAAAGAAGAAGAAGAAGAAGATATAAGTCGAGAGAGAAAGAGAATCAATAGTAGAATTGTATTAAGCTAAAGTAGTGAATTGTTTATTGTACATTTACACATTATATATACAATACATTTTGGCTATAACATCTATAACAAACTTCTAACTGAATTCCATCTGTAAAGATTCTTCTGCACTTTTATATTTGTTTATTGCATATTGGTCCCTGTAATTTCTTTATGTACGATTAGCTCCAATTCTTTCTTATCCAACTCATTAGCTGCATTCCAACATGGCCTTGTTTGTCTTTGTGATTCATCGGCAATCGTCTTATGCAACCCGGCAACAAGAGCATATAATTTGATCCCTCCTGCCAACGAGTTTGTTTCTACTTTTGTTGAATACGACGGTGTAACACGACGAACCAAAAGAGTGAAAGGACATGCAGCGGTGACAAATATTGGGCTAAGTTACTCAAGCAAGTGCTCCCACGCGAAGTTGAAATCTTCTTTATTTTCGAACTCAATACATCACTAATTGAATATTTTCTTTTCTATTTCAACGGTTCCTTTAATTCCCCACCACTTTTTTAAACCGTACTCTTAAGAAAAGTGAAGCTCAATGCATCTTTGCCAACTATTTTAGCCATGAGCTTAGGGCCTTTCAGTGCAAAAATGGGAGTGGGAGTCAGGGTCGACGTTGAGTGAACAAATTCATTTTAGCGAATAAATGCGTGACATAAAAAAAACCCGATAAATCAGCAAAAAACGAGCAATGAAATTTTGGAACAAAAAAGAGAACGAGTAATGAAATTCCCTTTCTGATTCGTGCAGTAACCGACCACAACAAGAACCAAACCTATACATACATACATAGAAGAGAATTTTGGACCAACACGCAAAAATAAGTAAAAACGCTTTGAATTTCTCAACCACAATTTAATTGCTATAGTGTGTATGTGTTGCCGTCAAAGTGGGATTAATATGCTTCTTTGGTGATAATAGAAAGTTTTATGTGTGTAATCATCCTAGTCTTTCTACGTATGGGAAAGAGGAACTGGTTCCTTCTATGGGGGTATGGGGTATATAAAGGAGAGCAATGAGTATGTTTTATTGGTCATATGGTCGAATTGGTTGGAATATCTATGGGAATATTTTTCAATCAAGACTTTTAATTTGGAGAAGGAAACTTTTGGCACAATCTTTGCCCCCTGACTTTGTTGTATATTGATGAATGATGATAATGATGGTAATTGGTTTTTGATAGCCGCTTCTACTGCGCGGGAGTATCAACCGGTCGAAATTGAGAGGGAAATTGTGCTTGGTTGATCCTATACATCTACTCCAAATGTGATAGATATTTGGGTATTAATGAAAGATTGCAAAGGTTATTCATGGGATAGAGAGTATAGATGGATTTTATGATGATTTGTTGAAGTTCATCGTTCCTATGGATCTGCGTGATGATGGAGAATTACGTATGGAGGTAAAACTGAAACTCTTGACTATTATGATTCAAAACACAAGCGCTTCAAGAAGATGAGTGAAATAAAACAAGCAACGACATGGCTAAGGCTTTTATACAGACAGCTTTTTCTCCCTATAATGTTGGTCATTAAATCTTGTAATAAGAAGACTAGAGTATGTATATATATATATATATATATATATATATATATATATATATATATATATATATGTGTGTGTTTCTGTGTTGCTCAAAGAAAAATTCCCAAACCAGTACTCTATTTGATTTTGAGAGCAAACTCAGGTATAATAAAAAATACTTAAAGAGGTTACATAATTCCTGCTGCTCTCAAGTAATTACATGATGCAAGGAAATTTTTTTTCTTGCCAAACTCGAAAAGCCTCGGTAGTGATTTATGTTTCAAATATAGGGATTTAAACTCTTAAAAGTAACATCAAAGCTTTTGATCAAACTCTTAAAGTATTAATTGATCAAACAAAACATTCATCAGAAGAAGATGATAAGATGATCTATTACAATTTAAAAACAGATTAACATCTAACATGTTGCATAACAGACTAGATTTTTCCTAATAGATGTTCACTCATACTTTAAAAAAAAAAACACACTAAAAGAACCGTTGTCTTACTCCACCAAGCTAGGATGAAGCTGAACCTCTCCACCCTTACCTCCAAACATACGGACAACTCTTAAAGTATCATTACCTGAAGTATCATTACCTGCAGCACCCTCACCTTGCTGCACCCTCACCTGGCTTGACACATGGATCTTTTGATTTGCTAGACAAATCAAAAGCATAATAAGACCCGTGAATATAAGATAACTGAAAAGTAAAGGGAATAAAATTAACTTACTGGCAAAAACGATAATAAATTATAGCAGAAACCACAATCACCACTATAATATTATCGATAGTAGTCTTAATAATGCTCCACCACATGACACTTATGAACTTCGAAGCTTTAAAGTCTTCTAACTTTATAGCTAAAATAAGTCTGTCTACAAAGGATCCCATTGACTCATTAGTTGAAGCAAATACCTTCTTGTTGCTGTAAGGTATGTAATGCTTTACACATTCACCAAGTACTGTCACCTCATCATTAAAGATCTTTTCTTGGATAACATGATCCTCAACTTTACTTCTAAGGAATCTTCATTCAACAACGCAACTTGGAATGCGGAGACCAACCAAATAATCGAAATTATTATCAGAAGCAGCAATACAATTAATTGTTGTGTTTCCCAGCATTCTAGAGAAGCAACTGCCAAAGCAATGGCAAGATTCATATTACTTGACATTCCGATTTTACCTTGTTATGTAATTGTCTGAAGACTTCACACAATTACATAACAGGGTAAAATCGGAGTGTCAAGTAATATATTATGCCATTGCTTTGGCAGTTGCTTCTCTAGAATGCTGGGAAGAAGAACAATTAATTGTATTGCTGCTTCTGATAATAATTTCGATTATTTGGTTGGTCTCCGCATTCCAAGTTGCGTTGTTGAATGAAGATTCCCTTAGAACTAAAGTTGAGGATCATCTTTTGCTTCTCTAGAATGCTAGGAAGCACAATTAATTGTACTACTTCTGATAATAATTTCGGCTATTTGGTTGGTCTCCGCATTCCAAGTTGCGTTGAGCTGTATTTGCTTCCTCATGTTTTTCTTTTTCTTTGTTGAGTGATTTTTGTGAGACTTCGAATTTCTTTTTGTAACCTTCAAAAGATCTATTGCATCATCTCGGTTATCTATATCTCACAGTTACCAAATCATGATATGCCGTAATCATAGTCCTTGAACTCTCAACACCTACACAATTAGTTTATACACATCTCAAAAACCAATTTAAAATGTTTCACCTTTTAAGTGTTATTTAAAAAAGTATTATTTAGTTCCCAATGTGTGTCTTAATAGTCTCAATTTCTTAAAAAAATAGAGCATTTTGTAGCAATTTCGAAAAGTGTAAGACGGTAAAACACACATAATATTGGGACCTATATGGAAAAGTTGTCTTAATGTAGGGACCTAGGTGAAATTTCTGCATTTTATGGAGATTTACCTATATTTTTTGCATTTTGCATTATATAGCGCTTTAGTGTACCTGTTCGTTCGTGCAGAAAAATCATCAGAGTGTAAACAATATCAAAAATAAACAAAATCAAATCTGCAATAAATAAAATAAAAACAAATTGTGAAGATCATTACCAAACTTGAGATCTCCTCTTGACATGAAACTCCTCCTTCTTAGCACGAACGAAACTCTCTTCATAGAACTTCGCCAGAATCTGACCTCCGTTCTCTTCGCCGTGGTCATTCTCTTCCGCTGAGATCACTGCCGCCGCTTGCCGCCTCATCTTCTCCGATCTCAGTTCGTGGCCTCAACATCAAACCTCACGAGTCAGATCGACGCTGCAGCGCCTTGACCTTTTGTTTTGGTCGCAGTTCGTGGGTTCGCATTGATCTCGTTTTTTTTTTTTTATATAAACGTGATTGTCTTCACTTTTTGGCCCATAACACATTGGTTCCAGACCTAATGGGCTCAACCAGTGTGTCTGAGCTTGGTAAATGTACAAATTTTTGTTTTTTTACCTGACTTGTTGGTCCAGACATGGCTGTAACTAATTTTCAAACACCGACAGTCTGTGTTTTTTTTTTTTTTTTTAAAAACGTGATTGTGCAAAAATATTTGGGCCATAACCTTCTTGAGTGTGGTAAGGGTCCAAACATTAGGGTAAACTTATGTCCAACTTTTTAGGTCTAGATATTAGATAGTATTAGAGATAGTAGGATTTATTGTTTTAGTTTAAAAAAATTTAAACTCTAATCTAGTTTATTATTTTTGTAGGTAAAAATTAAACACGAATAACATACTAATTACACACTAAGTTTGAGGAATCTGTATAAAAAAATTAATGTATTAAAAGATTAATTTAAACACTACACATATGTACATCCCCTACATTATAACCTTGGACATATTTGATGCATTGTGTACAGCCCTATTGGTACTTGGACAATTAGATGGACAAAATCCGATTTGGACATGGACACCTATAATTGTAATTATATAAAAAACCATTTTACTTAACTTAACAACCTTAAAAACTAACACAAGTTTGTACTAGGGTCGGCCCTTGGGTAAGGCCACCAAGGCGGTTGCCTTAGGCCCCTTTTCTTTTTAATAAAAAAGGGCCCTAATTTTATCAAAATAAATTTTTTATAGTTACAAAAGGCCCTGAAAAATAAGTCTTGCTTTAGGTAACTAAGCATATTTTGCTTTCTCGTGCCGGCCCTGGTTTGTACCCATGAGTACGGATTCCTCCGTTAAATGAAAAGAACAAAAAAAAATTAAAAACGAATTACTGGAAAAAAAAGAAAAAAGAATTAAAAAAATTGAAGAGGAGAGAGAAACGAATGTACAGGAGGGTATTGTAGTAAAATTGCATAGTGTCTTGATTTAGTTAGGCTTTACTTTGAACTATTATGAGAAGGGACTTTATAAACTAAGGAAACCCAAACCACCTCACTAAGTCACTCCATAACATTCTCCTTTCCTTTTCATTATTACTTGCATACATCACACTCAAGTAGATTAATGAGTACACACAAGAGTTTATTGATTGTGTTGAGGAAGCAGAGATGTTTGAGCACCAAATCTGTGGGAACTTCTACACTTGGACTAATAGGAGTTTGAAGAATTTAAGAGCTAGTAGGATTGATAGACTACATATCAATGTGAAATGGATGGACTTAATACATTCAAATGTACTATATCTTGCACCCTCTAATTCTGACCATTGTGTGGTGCATATGGAAATTGGTAGGGGACAAAGTAGAGGTCCTTCTCCTTTCAGGTTCTTCAATATATGGTGTAATCATGAAAAATTTCTTCAGGTGGTTGGAAAAGCTTGGAGTACTGGAGTAGAGGTGTCTGAAATGTTCAAACTCTGCACCAAACAGAGAATTGTCAAGAAAGCCTTGAAAGCTTTTAAAAAATGTACTTTAAAAAGGATCCTTTATATATTACTAACCTGAGATTATCCTTGGGAAAGTTGCAGGACCTTATTATGCAAGGAAAGAGTGATGAGTCTATAATAGCTGAGGAGAAGATTATTTTATCCAAACTTGAAGAAGCTATTATGCAGGAGCATGAAGTACTTAAGCAAAAATCTAGAGCTACTTGGACTAAGGAAAGTGATTCAAGCTCAGCTTATTACTTTAAGTTTATTAAAGGGAGGCAAGCAAAGAACAGAGTCACTACACTTATCAATGATAATGGGAAGTATTAACCAGGCCTGAAGATATGAATTTATAAAGTTCTATCAAGAGTTGATTGGTTCTAAAGATAGACATGAAGAGAGATGCAGTGTAGAGAGTATAAAGAAGCTATTAAGAGTCAGCCTCACTGATGAACAAAGAGAGAAGCTAATAAAACTAGTTACAGCTGAAGAAGTGAAGAAGGCCTTGTTCTTTATCAGTGAGGACAAATACCCTGGACCTGATGGGTTCACCTCTAAGTTTTATAAGGTTTGTTGGCATATTGTAGGAGAGGAGTTCTGTAAAGCTGTTATGGAGTTGTTTGAGAGTAGGAAGATGCTCAGAGAAGTGAACACCACAAATATTACATTGATACCTAAAGTGACTACTCCTTCAAATGTTAGATTGTTTAGGCCTATATCCTGTGTCAACACTTCATACAAGACTTTGTCAAGGATAATAACTGAGAGGCTTAGAGAGGTTATGGATTCAATAGTGTCAAACAATCAAGCAGCTTTTGTGAGTGGAAGATACATCTGTGATAATATTATAGTTGCTCAGGATGTGCTACATGAGTATGAAAAATGTAATATATCTCCAAGATGCACTATTAATGTGGATATTCAAAAAGCATATGATAGCCTGAACTGGAGCTTTATTTTCAAGACTCTTAATGCTTTTGGGTTTCCAAGTATATTCATAGATTGGATAAAGATGCGTGTTTCAACACCAAGCTATTCTATTGGTGTAAATGGTGAGATGGTGGGGGTTTTTTCAAGGTAAAAGAGGTTTAAGACAAGGGGAACCAATATCCCCTTATCTATTTGTGCTTAGTATGGAAGTTTTGACCTCTATATTCAGAGCTTGTGGAAATAATAAGAAGTTTTCTTATCACCCGAGGTGTGAACAATTTAAACTGAATCATATTATGTTTGCAGATGACTTGCTCATCTTCATGAAGGCAGATGTGAATTCAACTGAAGTTATAAAGGATGGACTTGATATCTTCTCTAGGATGTCAGGATTGAGAATTAATAATAGTAAAAGTAAAGTGTACTTTGGTGGATTATCTAGTGAAGATAGTAAGAGTATCGTGCAGATTTTGGGGATCAAGGAGGGTAGGCTACCTGTTAGATACTTAGGAGTGCCTTTAAGCACAAAAAAGCTGAGCTTGGGTGATGCAAATAAGTTGGTGGAAAGGATATGTGATAATATTAACAACTGGAGTAACAAAATGTTGACTTATGCAGGTAAATTGGAGCTAATAAAGGTGGTTTTAGTGAGCAAAGTACTCTATTGGTGTAGAGTTTTTTTGTTACCAAAGCAGGTGATCTATAAGTTGAATCAGAAGCTTGCTAGTTTTCTTTGGAAAGGTAACTTTGAAGGATCAAGAGGTGCTAAGGTAGCTTGGGAAAAGGTATGTACTCCTGTAGCTGAAGGTGGCTTGAATGTGCCTAATATTGAAGTGTTGAATAAGATGTGTATGCTCAGTTTATTATGGAGGGTGTATAAGAGAAGTAAGAACTTATTGAGTTGTTGGGCCCATAGTAATGTTTTGAAGGGAAATTGTATATGGGGCATGAGTGAGAGGCAGGACATGGCATGGATATGGAAGAAAGTGTTGAAGGTAAGAGAATTAGCCTATGATTTCATTACTCATGAAGTCAGGAATGGAGAAAACACTTACTTATATTGGGATAGGTGGATAAGAGGCCAGAATGTTAATGAAGCTTTGAAGAGAGAGTTGGATTTTAGTAGTGTGTGGGTGAATAAAACTGTGAGCACTTGTTTTAACAGAGGGAGATGGCATTTTCCTGGGGAATTGAGTGGATTGGTTGAGTTAGTTCCAAGGCTCAGCTCTGGAGATGATAAAATCAAATGGTCTGCTAGTTGCAAAGAGAATTTTTCATTTAGAAAAACTCTGCAGATTGTAAGAGGTACAAGTGTTATTTTGGAATGGACAAGAATAGTGTGGTATAAAACAAATGTACCTAAATGTAAGTTCATCGCTTGGTTAGCTTGTCTTAATAGGTTACCAACTAAATATAGAATGAGTGAGTGGGGTTTGGATTTGGATAGCAAATGTGATTTGTGTTATAATGCAGTGGAAGATAGAGACCACCTGTTTATTTGTTGCCCTTTTGCGAGGAGGATTTTGATTAGGTGTGTGCAGAAATGTGGTGTAGTTTGGCCTGATTGTAAGACTTGGGATGAAGTAATGGAATTGGTAATGGATAGAGCTCAAACTAAATTCCTGAATTTTATTCATGGGGGATGGTTCACAGCTTATGTATACCATATTTGGATGAATAGGAATGCAAGGCTGCATAATGGGAAGGGTGAATTATATATAGGGTCTTGGAGACCATCTTTCTTCTCTATATAGTATAGTCGAAAAAGCTATTCTTTTTAGGGACCTCAGTTTTGGCAATAGTCTTTTCTACCCTTACTAACACTAAAAGACAGAAAATTGTGATGTCACAGTTTCTCTCTCCACTACCTACCACTACCCACCTACCTCCAACCTCCGACCACCGACCTCCGACCACCGACCTCCGACCACCGACCTCCGACCTCCGACCACCAGTCACCGGTCACCGGTCACCGGAAAAAACATAGAGTATCGGAAAAACATAGAGTGCTCTATATATTTGCTGAGTACTCTATAAATTTGCGGAGTACTGTCTAAATTTTTTCGAGTGCACTAATAAAATCACAGAGTACTCTAAGAAAAACTCAGAGTACTCTAAGAAAAATCTCAGAGTACTCTAAAAATTTGGTGAGTAATTTATTACTTTGATGAGTATTCTATAACAAATAGAGAGTAATTTAAAAAATACAATGAGTCTAAAGTGAAAATAGTGAGTATTATTCAAACAGTTATATTATTACACAATTTGAAAAAAAATGGAAATCTATTTGGTTTGACCATCACTAGATCTGGTCAACCATTTCAAACTAAACAAAAAAAAGCATCTAGTCTTCACGCGTGAAACGCCATCACCACCATAACACCACCACCACCATGAAAAAATAAAACTCAAGGCCCATCCTCAATATTCAAAGTAACGTCGTCGTTTAAGCACCTCTCCTCCTTTTCTCAGAAAACTCAGAGTTCTCTGCTCATACCAAACTCCAAAATTGGAAGCACCAAAGACCATAGCACACGATATCGGTGGCCCAAAACACGATACTCTTCGTTTCGGTCTGGATGCAGCCAAAAGAGATATCCCTGGATCTCATCCTCTCGAATCCGCTTATGAATCTTTAAAATGTTCTTTTTGTTATTCGGCCTGCATCTCGCAGAACTATTGACAAACGAAGAACTGTTGCGGAGCTTCCGGCTTTCATCTGTTAGCCTAACCTTGTTTTTATTCCCGTTTTAATATTCGACAAATCATTCTTTAACTAAAATTCATATGGTATTACTTTTAAATGTTTTCCAAAACCCCTCATTAGATTAGTTCTCTTAAAAAACTTGAATTTGAGCTTTCCTAGTACAGAGGTGCGGTACACCGGCCATACCGGCGGTATACCGCGGTACCGCGGACCACATGCACGGTGCATAGGGTAGTCCGTCAGTGCCAAGGAAATCAAGACACGAGAAGCGCGGTACACCGCACAAAACCCGCGGTATACCGCAGAGAAGGGTTTTCTGCACTATTAGAACAAGACAAAGCTTATATCCGTTGGAGTTAAAATCTATCCGTTAGATAGAAGCCTTTTGACCATTGGAAGCTTATTTCAGCTATAAATTGAAGCTCTTTGAAGACACAACTCATCCCTTCTATCTACCAATCTTAAGAGCAATTAATACTATCATTCAAGAAGGTTTCAAAGGAGCATTCAAGTCATATTCATTCCTCAAGCTACATAGTTTATATCCACTCATTTAGGAGTCTAGTTACAAGCTATTATATCACCCTTAAACACTTTTCTTTTCCTCTTAATTCTTTGTAATAGATTAAGAGAGTAGTGTGAGTATAGGTTCTATACTTGGTTCCTTGTGTTGGTGATAACACAAGTGTTTTTCCTTCAAGGTTTTGAAGTGGTTGTAAAGGGTTTGTAATCTCACCCGGGTTGAAGAGTTACGAAGATTATTTGAGAATCTTGTAAATCCTAAGGAGGCTTCCTTAGGTAGTGGATGTAGGGAAACCGAACCACTATACATCGTTGTGTATCTCTCTATCCCTACACTCTTTATTTTTCCGCACTCTATATGCTTGATAAAATGCTTATATGAATAGTTTGATAATATTGTCTTTTAGGATTATCTAGTTCTTGACTATTTAGTTTGCTAAAACAATAGGATTCAAATTAGCCTTTAATTTTATTTACTTGAAATAAAATTAGCCGATTAATTTCCATTGTCCTATTCAACCCCCCATCTAGGACGTATATAGAATATCAATTGGTATCAGAGCCTAGCTCTATTTGTACTTAATCGTTTCTAGAGTTAATACGATATGGACTCTAATCAACCGGAAGGTTCATGTTCTACTAGACCTCCGCTTTTTACAGGAAAAGATTACTTTGGATGGAAAAAGAAAATGGAGATTCATGTCAAAGGAATTGATTACTTTTTTTGGCTTGCTATCAAGAAGGGTCCTTACATTCCCTATGTTGATGGTAGTCAAACGGTTGAGAAAGATGAAGATGATTACAATGCTCAGGACATAGCTAAACTCACCAAAAACAACAAAGCTATGAACATACTCATAAATGGGTTGAGTGTCACGGAATATGCTTGAGTTAGTGAATGCAATTCGGCTCATGAAATGTGGCAACTCTTGGAGCTATCATATCAAGGAACGGAAGATGTGAAGGAAACTAAGATTGGTCTTTTATCACCAAGTATGAGCTATTTCGAATGGAGCCCGATGAAGCCTTAAATGCTATGCATCAAAGATTTTCCAACATTGTCAACACCTTGAAGACTCTTGGTCAAGAGTACACCAACAAAGAACAATGCCGAAAAATCTTATTTGCTCTTCCAAAGAAATACAAATCAAAAATCAACTCTATAAGAGATACTAAAGATCTTTCAAAAATGACGGTTGATGAACTCATTTGTAACCTCATGACGGAAGAGCTTGTGCTTGAAGAAGAAAAGATAAGAGATGATGAAGAGAAGAAGATTAAGAAATCCATTGCCTTCCATGCCTTGAGTAGCAAGATGAAAGAACAAAAAGAAAGGAAGAAAAGTGAAGAAGAAAAAAATTCACATGAAGAAGAAACTAGTGAAGGTGAAGGAGTAGTTATGTTGGCAAGAGATATGAAAAGATTTATGAGATACAAACGTTTTGCCAAGAAAGGAAGTTCTTCCACACCCTATAAGAAGAATGTTGGAGCTATCAAACAAGATGAATCCACTTGCTATCATTGCAAGAAAGTTGGTCACATCAAAACTTATTGTCCTCATCTTCAAAAGGAAAAACCAAAGAGAGCAATGCATGCTAGTATCACTTGGGATACTCAAAATTCGGATGAAGAAGAAAGTGATAATGAGAATGTAAATCTTGTTGCTTTCATGGGAGAACTTGGAAATGATGAAGATACTCCTTGGGATGATGGTCATACTATCCAAGAACTAAGCGATGACGGTTCAACTCACTTTGCCTTTATGGCAAACCATGATGAGGTAATTCCTAAATCTAAACTTTCTTTATCTAATGATGATGTTAGTGAGCAAGATATTCATGAGGCATTTGATTCTCTTTACAATGATTTTTTAAACTCTATTGAAACAAACCAAGTTTTAACAAAAGATTTAGAAATTGAAAGAAATAGAAGTAAAGAGATTTTAAAAGCTTTGGAAGATTGTCAAAATCTTAGTGATGAATGTATAGATGAAAATGAGAAACTTCATCTTATTGAGAAAAGTCTCTTGGAAGAAAAGGCATTGTTAGAGAAAAAGATTGAGGATCAAAATGCTATTATTTTGAAATTTACAAATGGGCAAGAAAACTTGGATTTGATTTTAGGTTCTCAAAAATTGGCTTTTGAAAAAAGTGGTGTTGGATATGATCCATCAACTAAACAAAAATTCTTGAAAAATGTATTTGTTAAATCAAAAATTTCAAATCATATTTCTTCTTCTTCAAAATCTTCTATCACTTGCACTTATTGTGAAAAACTTGGTCATAATGCATCTCATTGTTACTATCGAAAATTATTGGATTTGGGATCTCTTGTGCCACTTTGGAAAAGGCCTATATGGGCTATAAAAAGAAAATCCACTAACCCTCATGGACCCAAACCAAATTGGGTACCTAAAGCCTAAATTATTTTTGTTTGTAGGGATTGAGCATCAAGAAGCAAAATACATGGCTCCTTGATAGTGGATGCTCTAGACATATGACCGGGAACCCTTCATTATTTACACATCTCTACAAAACAAAAGGTGATAGAGTTACTTTTGCCGACAATACTAAAAAACGTGTTTTGGGTAAAGGTAATATCGGTAATATGGATTCTTTACTTATCTCAAATGTTTTGCTTGTTGAGGGTCTATCTTTTAACTTGCTTAGTATTAGTCAACTATGTGATGTTGGTTATTGTGTTAAATTTGAAGCATCTAGATGCATTGTTTTCAAAAATGATGAGTTAAATACTATCTTTATTTCTAAAAGATCGGATAATGTTTTTGTAGTTGATCTTGAGAGTCTTATTTGTCAACGTATAAAATGCTTGTCCGTGGTTAATGATAGTTGGCTTTGGCATAGACGTTTAGGACATGCTAGCATGGATTTAATTTCAAAATTGTCTAGAAAAAATCTTGTTGTTGGTTTTATAAGTTTGATAAAGATAAACTTTGTGATGCATGTCAACTTGGTAAACAACATCGTTCATCTTTTAAACCCATAAATAAGGTCATCACCATTAGGCCACTTCAATTATTGCATATGGATCTTTTTGGTCCCGTTGATGTCACTAGTCTAGGAGGGTCTAGATATGTTTTTGTTGTTGTTGATGATTACACTAGATATACATGGGTGATGTTCCTTGCTTTAAAAAATCAAGCCTTCAATGAATTTGCAAAACTTTGTAGAAAGGTGCAAAATAAGAAAGGCTACTCTATTACATGCATTCGTAGTGATAATGGTAGTGAATATGTGAATTCTCCTTTTGTGCATTTTTGTGATGAATTTGGCATTGAGCATAATTTTTCGGCTCCTAGAACTCCCCAGCAAAATGGGGTAGTGGAAAGGAAAAACCGGACTCTACGAGAAATGGCAAGGACAATGTTAAAAGAACATAGCTTGCCTACATACTTTTGGGGTGAAGCCGTTCATACGGCTTGTTATGTGTTAAATAGAGTTCTAATTAGACCCATTATTAAGAAAACCCCTTATGAACTTTGGAATGGTAGACCACCAACTATTGCATATTTTCGTGTTTTTGGGTGCAAATGTTTCATCTTAAACACTAGGGATCATTTGGGCAAATTTGATGCAAAATCGGATGAAGGTATTTTTCTTGGCTATTCCACTAAGGGAAAAGCCTATCGTATTTTCAATAAACGCACTCGTACTATTGAAGAATCTATGCATGTTGACTTTGATGAGACTAACCCTTTTTGTATCAAGAAAGTAGTAGATGTTGATTCACATGAAGATATTCCACAAGATCAACCCTTAGAATCTCCTACTCAAGAATTAAAATCTCATGATGAATCTTTTAAGGAGAATGGTCAACCCTCAAATGAAGCTAGTACGGATTTACCAAAGTGTTGGAAAAACATCAAAGATCACCCAAGTGAATTAATTCTAGGTGATCCAAATGAAGGTGTAACCACTCGTTCTCGTATAATTGCTCTATGTGCTTATTATGCATTCTTATCTCAAATTGAGCCCAAGAATATTAAAGAAGCCTTGCTTGATGATCATTGGATAAATGCTATGCATGAGGAATTAAATCAATTTGAGCGTAGTAAAGTTTGGACCTTAGTTGAGAAACCAATTGGTCCTACTATTATTGGCACAAAGTGGGTGTTTCACAACAAACTAGATGACACCAGTATAATCACTAGAAATAAAGCAAGGTTAGTTGCTCAAGGATATAATCAAGAAGAAGGTATTGATTTTGATGAAACTTTTGCTCCGGTAGCTAGACTTGAATCTATTCGTATGTTACTTGCTTTTGCTTGTTATATGGATTTTAAACTTTACCAAATGGATGTCAAAAGTGCTTTTTTAAATGACTTTATAGATGAGGAAGTTTTTGTTAAACAACCACCGGGTTTTGAAGATCAAAAATTTCCAAATCATGTTTTTAAACTTTCAAAAGCTTTATATGGTTTAAAACAAGCACCTCGTGCTTGGTATGAACGTTTAAGCAAATTTTTGTTAGAAAATGGTTTTAAACGAGGAAATATTGACTCCACCTTATTTATAAAAAGGTCTTCAAAAGATATCCTTCTTGTTCAAATTTATGTGGATGATATAATATTTGGTGCTACTAATGAAAATCTTTGTGAGAATTTTTTTTAAAAGCATGCATAAGGAATTTGAGATGAGCATGATGGGAGAATTGAACTACTTTCTTGGACTTCAAATCAAGCAAATGAAGGATGGAATCTTTGTAAATCAAGTCAAATACACAAAAGAATTGATCAAAAAATTTGGACTTGAAGATGCAAAGGAAATTGGAACTCCAATGAGCACATCCACCAAACTAGACAAAGATGAAGATGGTAAGGATGTTGATGAGAAAACATATCGAGGTATGATTGGTAGCTTACTTTATTTAACCGCTTCTAGACCTGATATTATGTTCTCCGTTTGTCTATGTGCTAGATTTCAATCATCTCCTAAAGAATCTCATCTTAGTGCCGTTAAGCGTATTTTTCGGTATTTAAAAGGAACCCTAAGTTTAGGACTTTGGTACCCAAAATTTACCTCTTTTGAACTAATAGGTTATTCGGATGCCGATTATGCCGGTTGTATACTTGATAAGAAGAGTACTAGTGGTAGTTGCCAATTCTTAGGTCAATCCCTTGTATCTTGGTCTAGTAGAAAACAAAATAGTGTTGCTTTATCCACGGCCGAAGCCGAATATGTTGCGGTCGGAAATTGTGTGACTCAAATTCTTTGGATGAAACAAACCTTACTAGATTTTGGCCTAGAGTATGATTGTGTTCCCATTCGTTGTGATAACATTAGTGCTATCAATCTTACCAAAAATCCTATTCAACACTCTATAACGAAACACATAGAAATCCGACACCATTTTATCCGTGATCACACTAAAAAAGGGGATATTGTGCTTGAATTTGTCACTTCGGAAAATCAACTAGCCGATATTTTTACCAAACCTCTACCCCAAGATCTTTTTGAGAAAATTCGTTGGGAAATTAGCATGCAAATTCTCTAGATTTCTTATCTTGCCATTATTGTTATTGCCTATGGTGTATTTATTATGATATCTTGTTGCTAACATTTTTCTTGGTGTTATAGGGTCCTTGAGCTTCTAATTGTTATCCATTTACTCCTTTAGTCCTTGTTTTTACTCAAAAGTATTTTGACCCCTTAAATTTTCAAAAATCTTATCATCGATTCTTTTTGTTGTTGACAAAGGGGGAGAAATTTTAGTTAAACTTTTTCAACTTTATACTCCATGCATTTTGCGAGGGGGAGTTTTTCTAAAAACTCAAGTGATTAGCTTGAGGGGGAGTTTTTGATTAAAACTTTATCTAAGGCATCTTCAAAAGTTTATGATTTGTCAAACATCAAAAAGGGGGATATTGTTAGCCTAACCTTGTTTTTATTCCCGTTTTAATATTCGACAAATCATTCTTTAACTAAAATTCATATGGTATTACTTTTAAATGTTTTCCAAAACCCCTCATTAGATTAGTTCTCTTAAAAAACTTGAATTTGAGCTTTCCTAGTACAGAGGTGCGGTACACCGGCCATACCGGCGGTATACCGCGGTACCACGGACCACATGCACGGTGCATAGGGTAGTCCGTCAGTGCCAAGGAAATCAAGACACGAGAAGCGCGGTACACCGCACAAAACCCGCGGTATACCGCAGAGAAGGGTTTTCTGCACTATTAGAACAAGACAAAGCTTATATCCGTTGGAGTTAAAATCTATCCGTTAGATAGAAGCCTTTTGATCGTTGGAAGCTTATTTCATCTATAAATTGAAGCTCTTTGAAGACACAACTCATCCCTTCTATCTACCAATCTTAAGAGCAATTAATACTATCATTCAAGAAGGTTTCAAAGGAGCATTCAAGTCATATTCATTCCTCAAGCTACATAGTTTATATCCACTCATTTAGGAGTCTAGTTACAAGCTATTATATCACCCTTAAACACTTTTCTTTTCCTCTTATTTCTTTGTAATAGATTAAGAGAGTAGTGTGAGTATAGGTTCTATACTTGGTTCCTTGTGTTGGTGATAACACAAGTGTTTTTCCTTCAAGGTTTTGAAGTGGTTGTAAAGGGTTTGTAATCTCACCTGGGTTGAAGAGTTACGAAGATTATTTGAGAATCTTGAAAATCCTAAGGAGGCTTCCTTAGGTAGTGGATGTAGGGAAACCGAACCACTATACATCGTTGTGTATCTCTCTATCCCTACACTCTTTATTTTTTTCTCACTCTATATGCTTGATAAAATGCTTATATGAATAGTTTGATAATATTGTCTTTTAGGATTATCTAGTTCTTGACTATTTAGTTTGCTAAAACAATAGGATTCAAATTAGCCTTTAATTTTATAAACTTGAAATAAAATTAGCCGATTAATTTCCATTGTCCTATTCAACCCCCCTTCTAGGACGTATATAGAATATCATCTTCTCCACCTCGCAGAACTGTTGACGAACTCACACCACGAAGAAGAGAACCACTGCAGCCATTTCGCTGGCCTGGATCTCGAACGTTGGTTGCTGCGCGAATGCTCGAACGGAGCTCCTCCATTACATCCTCCAAGTTCGGTGAAGAAGAAGCGTTACGCCAGAAAACGAGGCTCCGAGCTCCGGCAAAACGAGGCTCCAAGCTCTGGCGAAACAAGGCTCCAAGCTCCGGCGAATGCAGTCGATGCGTGGTGTTTTTCCATGGCCATGGTGGTGAAACTTGGTGCTGGATTTGTAGAGAAGCCGATTTGAAGACAAATGGAGTAGGGTTTCTAGGGTTTTGGTTAGAAAAGGTAGGTGAGGGGATGAGAGAGAAATGTATTGACGGGAAATGAAATGAAATAAAAGAATTAGGAGAGAGAACATATAATTTAGTATATATAGGGGAAAATACAAAAGAGGGTATAATTGTAATAGGGGTTTTGGGTTTCATGTGTTAAAAACTTTTTGAGGTCTTTAGTGAGAAGAGACTCTAGGAGGGGGTGCTATCTTGAAGAGGGGGGGTGCGTGTTCAAGACCCTAAGTGGCATTTTCTCTAATGGGAATGTAAAGACTGAGGAGGAGATTTTGCGCAATATACAAAATTTGTTATATATTAAATCTTGTGAATGCAGGAAATATAATGAAAGTAATAGTAATAGAGAGATAGCTATGAATTGGGAGTTATGTAATGTTTTTAAATAGGTAGTAGTTGATAGCTTGTTTATATTGTTTACTGCTTTAGTCTATCTCATTGTCGTGTAATGAAACAATGTATTTGAAAGGTTTCTTAATAAAATTGTTTGTTCAGCAAAAAAACTTATTATAGATGAATAATGGTATAAATTTTTACATGTGGACGAATGAAATTTTTACACTTCAACCTCCACACTTTTTTTAATCAATTAAAATCCATATTAACACCACTATATGAAATTTCCCAACTGTATGATCTTAGCGAATACATTCCATGAACCTCATGCAACCATGAAGCTTATCGCGAGAATCCTCTCCCATCTCCAACCTAATGCAAGTAATCTTAAGTAATTTAGAAAGTGAGAGGAGGTCATGGAACTATTCCCAATCCCAACAACTATCATGTCAGATATAATCAACATTTCTTTTGGACCTGTCCCCATTACTAACTTCTCCTATAGCATGCTCAATTAGTGGAGATTCTCCTATCCACCAATTCGACCAAAAGGATGCGTCATTCCCATTCTTTACGAGTTATCTGATTCTCGTCTAAATACGGCAATACCTTCCGCGATGACTCTACACATCCGTGAGTCACTTTGCTTTACCACATATTGGAGAGGCGTTTTCTTAAAATACCTTTCTTGAATTACAAGAGGCCACAAGATGACTTCATTATGAATGAATTTCCAACCTAGCTTGCCCAGAAGAGCACTGTTCATGTCCTCGGCTAGGCAAAATCCAATTCCCCCTATCTTCTTTGGTTTGCATATATCCCTTCCATGCCACCCAATTAATACGTTTCTGACCTTCGTGCAAATTCTGTAACGCACATTAATCGAACTGATAGGTCTAAATTGCGTTATATACTCTGGATTTCCCAACTTGGGAATGAGATGAATAAGTGTGCCAAGAACTTCATTCGGAAATCTGCCCATCGCCAAAGCATGTCTGATCATATCATAAACTGAAGAACCCACTATACCCCAACATTTCTGATAGAAGACTGTTGTCATTCCATCCGGACTAGGTGCTTTATGCGGCGACATTTGAAAAATTTCTAATCGAACTTCTTCATCCAACACTTCCCCTCTCAATACTTGTTTATCATTTGACTCGAGTGTCTTGAGTTGGAAGCTCAAAAACACTTAGGGAGGCCTCTTCCAGCGTGAACAATTCTTTAAAAAAATTCTTAACCCACATCTTCTCGACCTCATGGTCTGTAATACACTCCCCACTATCATCTTTAATTCGGGTAACATGTGTATTCTCTTTCTTGACATGTGATGCACAGTATTAGTATCTAGTAATCCTTTCCTCAGAGTTAACCCATCTAGTTCGTGCCTTTTCAAACCAAAAAACCTCTTCTTGTTCTAGTAGTCTTTCATATTCTTCCACCAATCGCCTCTCTAGCTCAACTAAGAAAGAATTGTAGGATTGTTGAAGAGCTTTTTGAATACCAGTAATTCTTGCTAACACCCTTTTCTTCTTTCGAGAAATATCCCCAAATATCTTGAATTTTCAAACCTCCAACTTTCGTCTCATAACATCAATATTCTCTTCAAGGTACCTCCCTTCCTTACTCCATTTCTTCTCAATCATTTCTCTAAAACCCTCATGGTGAAACCATGCAACCTCAAAACGGAAACATTTCTTACCGAGATTTAGTGGCGTATGTGTAGTTAGGGTAATAACAATGGGTACGTGGTCGGAGTGCACCCGCGGAAGATGAGAAACTTTGGATGCTCCAAAAGTCTCATACCAAAGTCGATTACCATAATCTCTATCCAACCTTTTCAATATACATATCCTGGATCCCCATGAGTCATTCCACATGAATATAGGTCCCTCAAAACTCGTATCTTCCAAACCACATTGATCCCTCCATCTATCAAAAAATTACCATAGTACGGTTTGTACCCTCTCTTCCCTCTCCGGATCCTCCAGAAACCCTATTTGATGAAAACCCCACCACCCACTACTCTATTATATATCCTGATGCTGCCTCGAGTGAATCCCAAAGGGAATCCCTTATCCAACTCTTTGTACTAGCGTAAAATGAAGATAGAATCCAAGAAATACATGAGTTCTTTGAAATTCTTAAATTAATTACCTATTTGCTAGCCGATAAAATCTAGACCGATAAGTCAGCTAGGTTCCAAAGCACCTAGATTCCTCCAGAGAATTTAATAATATTTGTTGCTTCGGCCCCGAAGCTCTAGTCTCAACTATAATCGCAAGAATAGGTTTATGATGCTTATTGAGATCCTCAAAAGCGTGCATCAAACAATCACTATTATCCCCTCTACAATTCCAACATAAAAGATTAACCAAGTGATTAGACATAGACCAATTGCTCCCAAAAATGATTGTTATTTATATTATACATAAAAAAAAAGAGCGAATATCATAAATGCAAACAATAGACAAGAAAACATTAGATTTATGACCCTCATGAGTTAGCCTCCCAAAACTTGTTTTTTGAGCAATTGTTTTTTATAAGTCATTTGACCAATAAAAAGATTTTTATAAGACCCACGTGATATACAATATATCAATTTCTTCACCAATGAAATATTCCCAAAAGAAATTCGTTGGAGTTAACTCAATTGGCCAGGGTTTTGATTCTCCTTCTAAACATTACTGGTTCGAACCGAATCAATGACTCTGAATCCAAAGTAGCTCTCCGGTGTATTAAAAAATTCACAAAAGAAGTATGAAACAAAAGAAGTATGAAACAAAAGAAGCAATATGATTGTGATGAATTGTCCAATGAAAATGTACTATTTGTTGAAAACTAATACTGAAATACTTATATAAGATAAGACGCAAAAAAAAAATTCTTTCTTTCAACTTGTGTGTAGAAGACAATGTAAAAGGGTCATATATTTATAGGTAACATATGATCCTTCATATAATACAGTAAGTGCCACATATTAAGGAAAATATGAAGGATCCATAAATACATAGGTTATCTAATAAAATACTTATTATTTATAATACTCTCTCTTGGATGTCCGTCTACTATAAAATACACCTCGTTAATGAAGGAATCGTAAACACAATTATATCAAATATATGAGAAACAGAAACAAGTAATTGCAATCCTAAGCCAATCTAGTGCGATTTAAGAATTTAAATAAAAACAAAGTATTTCGATTACATATCTTAACGCTTTGTATGAGAATCGAATTGAATGTGACTAACCGAGATTCAAAATTTTTGAAGCCTCCACGCTTTGCACACCGAGCTTAAATCCTTGCTTTCAGAATCAAATTCTGACTTGGAGACAATGAGAGACCTTTTGTTTTCTATGTTTTTTTCTTGAGAGAAAACTGATGGTAAAAAATTATCTTTGTCTAATGATAACTTATTATCATATAATAACTTTTAGAGAGAAAATGAAAGGGTAGGAGATGAAAAGTCATAAACGTATAATGAGAATTGATTATCTTAATAATCTGGTCCACTTGGACTTCTTACATTATACAAATGACTTGACTAGCCTAGTGGTTAGTGGCACATTTCACACTATTAGAGGTACGTGGTTTGATCCACGAACTATCACTTTTTCATTTTTCTCTCCTTTTTTTTCTCAATTTGGTCTCGTATTAGAATATTAATTTGCGCAAATTAATATACTAATATTCCAAGTATATAATTAATTAATATCTATCATCTGATAATAAAAATCAATTAATAACATGAAGCAAGATCAATGTACTCGTTAGTGTGCGACTACGTGGGTTCATCGTTAAACCGGTAGTAGTTAACTTAGTTATCTACTAATCGAGGTTGGCGTCTAACAACACTCCCCAACAACCGGATAACGTGAAGTAACTCTGTACAAAGAACTCGGTAAAGGATTATACACGTAATCCCTCTATCTTTACAGCTCCGGATCATCCTGGGATATGGTATATCTGTGAAATCCCATTAGAAAATCAACTACGTTACACGTCGATTATCAACGATTGACGAATGACCTAAGAAACTCCTTTCTTCATTCATTTCATCACCTTGGCCAAGGATTTGATACAATCGTTATAATCTTATGACATCGTAGAGCTCAAACTCTTTACCTAGAGTTGATAGATTCCATCTTGACTCATCCCTAGAAGGATACATACTTAGTTGTGTCCAATATCCTTTCGACTAGCATTATGACACACTAGTAGTCCAGTATCAAAACACAACAAGCACATATACAACTATAGTGATGATCTCAAGTCAAAGGATTACAAGCATTTAAGTCCTTACAGAGATTAACCCACTTGACAGTTCAAGGTAATTAACCATTATGAATCTCTAGCTTTAGTCGGTTCAATAATCACATCTCTATGTGCATTATCTATGTACCTAACTCGGTGAACGAGAACTACCGATATTTATCCAATAAATACTCGTTAGCTACATATTAATCTAACCGGATCATCGAGGTCCTAACTCGATGATCCTAAGATTAAGAACAAGTTTTAGATTAAGTCCTATGATCTAGATTCTCATTATCATAACACCTTATGATATCTAGTGCGTAACTTCATCAAGGATCTGCCTTTCTGTTATATAAATGAATATCATAATCATAAAAGCTTGCCATAGATTCAAGGAAACATTTTCTTTAATCACGACTGTAGGGATAACTATTATCGTGTACAGTAAACACGTGTGTTCAATTCATTACAAGACGATCGTGGCTAGGGCATAATTCCAACAGTTATATCTTGCTAGTAAAAATTCTGTAGGATTAAAAGTTGGTCGAATGGAATAGAGTATATATAGTCATATACATGGAAGTAAATCATCTTGAAACACTAAGAATATATTTTGAAACCAGTTGAGCGCCAGGGCTCTGTCTCTCAACTAAGAGGTACAACCGTACAAGATTCGAATCTCGAAGGTGGAAGAAAGTTTAGAAGGTTTAGAAGGTTATTGGCCAGGGCTCTATTTCTCATCCATGAGGTCCAAGGTTCGAATCCTGAAGGTGGAAGAAAGTTTAGAAGGTTTAGAAGGTTATTGGCCAGGGCTCTATTTCTCAACCATGAGGTCTAATTTCGAATCTGGAAGGTGGAAGAAAGTTTAGAAGGTTTAGAAGGTTATTAGCCAGGGCTCTATTTCTCATCCATAAGGTCCAAGGTACGAATCCCGAAGGCGAAAGAAAGTTAAGAAAGTTTAGAAGGTTATTGGCCAGGGCTCTATTTCTCATCCATGAGGTCCAAAGTTCGAATTCCGAAGTTGGAAGGTTTAGAAGGTTATTGGCCAGGGCTCTATTTCTCATCCATGATGTCCAAGGTTCGAACCAGAACACGGGTAACCTAATTCTGAATTGCCTGAGGGTATAGTTGGGGAGAAAGTCATATCCCCCGTGGGATTAGTCGGATGTAAGCCCGGGACCCACGTATCAACAAAAAAATATTTTGAAGGTCTTCTCATGAATCTATGCATCTTCCTGGTAGGGCTATAAACCAATGAGATGTTTTGTCTCTAAGGGAAAATTGATATAATCTTAACAGTGTTTATTCTTCAAACATACCTACAAATTATACCACTTGACATGCTTTTTGGAACTCTTATAGATGATGTAAGGTTCTCATTATTAGTTCCCAAGGACGTAGGCAATATATTAAGTATATGAGGCTTAAGTTTATAGTTGGTCTGATCGGTCAAGGAAGATAATTTTGAAGTAGTGGAGGGACAAATTTCATATTGCGCAAATAATTATCTGAAAGGGTCTTTGGTTATTGGTCATTGATGGTGGTAAAGGTGTGATAAATAAACGAATATAAATGATGATAGAACAAACACCTAATACCACTACGAGAAACTCACTGGAAGTGCACAGATCTCTTGCAAGTTATAGTTAATAAATAAGATTCTCAGGGATTCATCGATTAGCTCAGACCCGTCTTTAAATAAGTAAGCGTAGAAGAGATTAATTGTTAAATCTAAAAGACAAAATAAAAAGACAATATTTGTTTGGTTTTCGGAATAAGGCTGCAAAAAAGACGTTAACTACTAAATCAACTAAAATATCTAATAAGAATGGAGATAAGAATATAGCTTAGGTTTGCTAGTATGCACCTATCATCCTAAGTCACTACTCTAACTATACGGGTGAATTGAGCAATATATAGTAGTTGGTGATTTTATACTCCCTCTAACTCCCATCAGGGTAGCTTAGAAGTCAACCTCAACACTACTAAGGGACTTGGGTAAGGGAACCTTGCGCAGAGTTCGATGGTGAAAATCTGAACCTAATGACTACCTAGTTAGACAAGCCCGTCAGGATCACTACCACACACTAGATGGTTTGTGTTGTTTTCTATAATTGAATCTGCGCCAGGGTGACAATCCCATTACTAAGGACAATCATAAACTTGGCCAGAGCTAAGGCTGGAATAAGGAAAACATAAATACAATTATAAAGTAAAATCTCAAATCAATTAAATCAATTCCCAAATAACATGAAAGCTGAATTGTGGCATGTTCAGGTGCAGTTCAAGAAATTGTTTAGTTAAAAAGTTTATTTAACCATTTAGGATTCTCAAGTCATAGTGGCAGTCTAATTGTTATACATTGTGATAGTCGAACGACAATGGGATATATGAAAGACCCTAAGTACATAGTTTGACCAAATACAAAGATATAAAGTATAACTTTGTAAGAGATATCATTGCATAGAAGAAAGTGGAATTGCAATATATTTCCATACAAAAAATGCTTGCAGATTCTTTTACGAAACCATCACTAGATATGTGTTCGTAGGTCATCATAAATCTATAAGGACAAGAAGAATATAATATATGTCAATGTGTGTAACTGCAAGACAATGTGCATTGCTAATATACCATTATGAAGTGATAATTGCTTTCACTTTAATTTAATAATATTTGTATTTGTGTTAGATATTTATGTGGGTGGATGATTAGTTTGTCTGATAGACATGTTCGTCCTCAACACGGGGAACAACCTTTAGCATAAGAAACATGCAAGGATGAGATCAACTTATGTGTATGAAGAACCCTTTTCCGAGTAAATATAAGTCGCGAAGGCTGCCTTAACAAAGTGTTAAGATGAGATCACAACCATGTATATGGCATGTTAATAATGTTTGTGATTGGAGTAGATTCCCACTATCTACTTGGCTATCTTATCAGATGTGAAGTTCTTAAAGATTTGTGAAAGGGTTGATCAATATAAAGACTTATCTTGGACAACAAGTCTAATTATATATTTGTGTGGTATTTTTTATGAAATGATATATGCCATAAAAATAATGTAGCACGTGAGTCATTATACATGTGCAATGTTGCGACAAAAGGAAGTGAAGAATTGATCCCTACTTCTTCATTGTGTGAGACCTTTAAATGGTACCCTTAGTGCTTTTTATTGTCTTTTGATGTTTTTGGTTCAGTGTTGCTACTTTAGCATATTGCTAATGGTCTCAGCTTATTATTGGTAGATTCAAGTACAAAGGAAGACTAAATTAAATGTCAAAGTATGTTCTTGAGGGTGCACTAGGGGTGGAAATCGGATCTGAAATTTCCGATTTCTGACTTTTCCAATCCGAAAATTCCGATTTCAGAACAGATTTTTAAGGTTCCGATATTCCGAAATTCCGATTTCCGATTTTTTCGAGAAAATAGGATTGGAATTGGAACTACATATAAATTTCCGAATTATATTTCTGAATAATATTTCCAAATTACAAATTACATTTCACTATAATATTGCATGGAGTATTTGAAACATAAAAATTTATGGCCTGTTTCTTTGGTCCTTGAAAAATTTTGGAACTTGAAAATCAACTTGGCTTCCGTATCCACTGTCCAATTATGTTCCAAAAACTTTTTCAAAGTATACTTATAAATCAACTCAAGACTTTATTAATCCAAAAAAAAAACTTAAGTTTCTTCTGAATATGTTCAACAATTAGCTTTTCTCTTCCTTGTATTATTGATAATATTTGTAAGGATACCTTCAACAGATTAACAAATTCATGTCTTTGCCAACTAATTTCATATCACTAAAAATGCCCGTGAACCTATTGATGTTGTTATCTACTTTAACATCTTTAACCGTTTCAATGATGCTTATGGTTGAAACAAAGACAATTCAGTTATGATTATTGTGATCTTCTTTTCAGAATACTGAAGCAATGTTTTTACATTTTTTCTAATAACTTATACAACATTATTTTCGCACTTTTTCTAACAACTTATAGGAAAATGTAAGATCATTTTGAGGCTCGGAGGCAAGACTTCTTTGGAACAAAAATACATGATCATTTTCTGAGACTTTTTTTCAATATTTGTTTTTTCATGTAGTTGGAAAAGTAACCACGGTTTAGCATTGTTTTTTAACTATTGTTACTTTGTTATTTCATGTAAATTTTAAGTTTAGTTTTTAACTAATGTTACTCTTCGTGTAAATTTTATAAGTTTAATTTTTAACTATTGTTACTCTTCGTGTAAGTTTCAAACTACTGTTCCGGATTATAACTCTTAGTTCCGCAATTCCGAGCCAAAAGTTCCGAAATTCTGAACCCAAATTTTTGAAATTTCTGAACCAAAAATTCTGAAATTTCTGTGCCGAAATTTCCGAATTTCAAGTAAATTCCAAAATTCAGACTTCGGAATTGTTTTTCCCAGTTCCGAAAAATTGGATAGGAATTGGAATGGAAAAAATCTATTCCGAAAAAAATTGGATTTTTTCCGATCCGTTCCTTCCGATTTCCACCCCTAGGGTGCACAAATCATATAAGTTAATCATGAACATAAGGTTATGATAGTAGACTCATAATATCATTACAAGAAGTGATAAATATCTTGAGGGGTTTAAGTTAATACTTTATTAATATTACACCTTTTAGTCTGGTGTACTATAGTAATGCAAGTGGAGTGAGAGATGATGTAGTAGCTATCAACTTATACAGGTTTATAGCAATGATACTAGTTTGCTTGACAAGTCGCACGAGTTAGTTACCTAGTGTGTCAATTTTTTTGATTGAGATGAGATCATGTACAATGGCACATAGTGAGAGTTTGGGACTTTTCCTAACATGTTCGAGTGGAAGATTGTTAGAATAAAACGTCGATCCTTGATGGAACAAGTCCAAAGCCCAAACCTAATTTCAATTGAGGAAACAATTATTTCTCTTTATGTTTAAAAAGAAAAGTGTTATGAGATATTATATATAAGGCAATCATTTTTTTGTTTCTTTACACGATTGATTGTTCAGACAATAATATCACATAAAATAAAAAAAATTATCACAATCTGGTCTCTCAAATTAACAAAAGAAGAAATCTATATAGCTTTTGGAGCAAGATCCTCCTTCTCATAAGAAAATCAACGCTTGACAAACTGATTAATTCTCAATTCCGATACAAGAGGTAATCATAATTCCTTTACTTAATCTACACCTCATTTATTGCAATAGGTTCCTATCGGAATAGCTGTTGTTGCTACGAACGGTAAAATTGAAATTATCTCAAGTAATAAAGATGATTGATGAACGTTGACACTGCAGGGGTGGCCATTTCCCTAGCAAAGCTATTGATCCTCATCGGGTTATGAACTCCCAAATTATAACTATTAATACGAATAGTCTCGAGATTGTTCAAGACATCTCAAATCCACTAGGTGTTAGATGGAATACACGACCTGCTATTTATATGGCTAGGGATTATGTGAGATCAAATCAGTTTATTACTATTCAAAACATTTTTAATTGGGTAAATATCATGGTAGATACTTCATTCACTAAAGAATGGGAGCCGGTGGGTGTTGTTTCTATTGGCTTTGATGTCACTGGAAAGATATCTCATAAATCGATGAGAATATGTTTTGTTAGGAACACATTGGAGAAGTCTGGACTCTCTTATTGCATTGAGATCCGCTGGGAATCTCAATTTCCAGAGCAGTTTCTTCTACTCTGATAACCTTGAACTAGTTCGATGAATCAATAATCAAGCGGGACTTCATTGGATTCTTAAACCGCTTTTGATAGAGATTTGTCGTTGACTAAAGAAATTCCCTCTTTGGAATATATCATATATTAGTAGAAACTTTAACGACATTGCGGATACACTAGCCAAATGTACTAGGAAGAGTATCGATATTTCAAGCTGGAATGACATGTTAGTCATTAGCTCTTTTAGTTTTCTTAACCATCTTTGTAATGAATTTTATCTTTAATTTTTATGTATATTTTTGAAAAAAAAAAAAAAAAAAGATAGGTTTGTTAAAGTTTATATGCAAAATAGTATCAAAAAATTGCCGCGTGTTAAAATCTTCAACCGAATTTTGGATAACTGAGGTATCGGATGACGAATCATTTGGTTTGGAAGGTTAAGTAGTTTTTCTTTTATCCTTTTTCCTTTCATTTGTTTCTTTGTAGCTCAGGTATACTCTGGTTTTGTTATTCTCTTATGTTTAATAAAATGGTTTTTATTTTTAGAAAAAACTTACCTAAACGCATATATTTAAGGATCAATTAAAACCATTTACTCAACTAGAGTAATAAATAAACTTTCATTAACTTTGGAACAAAAAAAAAAAAAAAACTCTCATTACCTCCTTAAAAAACACAAACGCACATCGCTCACAGTTAATCCCTCCCCCACCCCTACCCTACCCCTTACCTCGTATCAGACAAACTATAACCCCTCTGTTTCAGACAGAAACACACAAAACAAAACAAAACAAAACAGAGAAATGGGCAAAGGAGGAGCACTTAGTGAAGGCGTTATAAAGAAGATCCTTCTCTCCTACACCTACGTAGCCATATGGATCTTCCTATCCTTCACCGTAATTGTCTACAACAAATACATCTTAGATCGAAAATTATACAATTGGCCTTATCCAATTTCTCTAACAATGATCCATATGGCTTTTTGTTCTTCCTTAGCTTATCTCCTCGTACGTGTTTTCAAAGTTGTCGAACCTGTTACTATGTCATCTGATCTCTATTTCAAATCAGTTGTACCCATTGGATTACTTTACTCACTTTCATTATGGTTATCAAATTCTGCCTATATTTATCTATCCGTTTCATTTATTCAAATGCTTAAAGCTTTAATGCCTGTAGCTGTTTACTCTATAGGAGTTTTATTAAAAAGGGAACCATTTAAATCTGATACAATGGCGAATATGATCTCCATCTCCATAGGTGTTGCTATCGCAGCTTATGGTGAAGCTAAATTCGATACATTCGGTGTTTTTCTACAATTAGGTGCTGTTGCTTTTGAAGCTACAAGGCTTGTATTGATTCAGATCTTGTTAACCTCAAAGGGTATTACTTTAAATCCCATTACTTCACTCTATTACGTTGCACCTTGTTGTTTAGTCTTCTTGTTTTTCCCTTGGTTATACGTTGAATACCCTATCTTAAAAGAAACGTCAAGTTTTGAATTCAATTTCGTTATATTTGGGACAAATTCAGTTGTTGCATTTGCTTTAAATCTTGCTGTTTTCTTGCTTGTGGGAAAGACATCTGCTTTGACTATGAATGTAGCTGGAGTTGTTAAAGATTGGTTGTTAATTGCATTTTCATGGTCGGTTATTAAGGATACAGTTACACCCATTAATTTGTTTGGATATGGTTTAGCTTTCTTGGGTGTTGGATATTATAATCACGCTAAATTACAAGCTCTTAAAGCTAAGGAAGGGCAGAAAAACACGACAAAATCACAACAAGATGCAGAGGAGGGAAGATTGTTGGGTGAGAAGGAACCTGGAAAGGTTGGTTCTTGATTTAATCTCGAAGATAAAGATGGCTTAGCTTTTAATTTAATATAGTATGTGATCTTAGGATTTTCATATTAAATTAAGACACTCTACTATAACACTTTAATATAGAACATTTTGTCTGTTTTCAGAATTTAATTATCGGGAGAATTTAAATTTCTACGATTTTATCAATTTAATGGCTTTTTCCATGTGTTGTTTATTGCATATGATAGGTTGATTTGTGCATGAGTCTTAAATAGATGCAAAATTTGGGTGGGACTAGGGGTTTGATAATGTATTTTCACCTGAATGAGAGTAACGTTTTATACCTACCTTCTGGCTCCTACATCTGCATTTTTATTGTTGTAAAAGACATCTTTCATTCACTTTTAATTACCATGAAAGAAGGTTCATTTATTTCCTGATCTAAACCCAACCATGACCATCACTTTATTTTGGTCCCCTGTCAAACGAAAAAAATATCGTGGTAATGCTTTAGGCTCGGTGAGTTGGATTTTACAGTGCGTTTTAGATAGTTGTTGTTATTAAGTTAAATACACGAGCTAAATCTTACAAAGGGCTTGAGAATTTTACTTTTGCAATATGGCTAAAGTTGAAAAATGGTACTTGGTAGAATTGAATATATTGTCCATATCGGTCGTGTGACATTTAGTTGTGGCCAATATCGAGAATCAAGGCCCTATTTATAAACTTTCGATGCAATGAACTTCGAGATATATTAAGTTGTGGCTGAGCGAGAATGTGACATTAGTTATTGGGGTAGTTACAACATAACCACCTCGCAAGTGATGAAAAGTTTCCAACGAAGATCCAGGAGGTAACTGACTCCTTCAGAAAGTACTCCGTCCATCTTATAAAAATGTATTCATATCATTTTATTAAAAATAATTAGAGTTTTCTTTAAAAATATACCATTTCACAAAAAAATGAAAATAATAAACTATTGGCGAAAATAATTACACAAATACACCATTGCAACTGTGTTGCGGAAATGGTTTTTTTTTTCAATTAATATATATTTTATTATATAAAATGGTTTCAAATAAAAAAATTTAAAACAAACTCAAATAAAAGAAACATGTATTTTTTCAGTCAAGTACAAAGACTAAAAGAACGAGTGATTACAACGATTTAAAAGATATTCAAAAGAACAAATTAACGACATATTACACCATCCAAATAAATCAATATTTCTGCATGTGCATTTGGCAGATCGTCTGCGGTATCATTAAATTTTCTATTGATGTAGAAGATTTTCCAGAGAGAAAATCGACGGACCATTTTTTTATCTCAGCTTGAATAGGATTGAGACTCCAATGAATATTGGTCTTATTGTTGATGCCTTGAACGAGTTCAAGGTTGTCAGAGTAGAAAGAACAACTCTTAAAATTGAGATTAGCCTCTGATCTAAAAGCAAGGAGGAGAGCCTAAACTTCTCCTTCGATGATATTTCTGACAAAGCATCTCATGTAAACTATATGCGCAATATTACCATCTTTATTAACTCTGATTGAGACTACAACTACTGGCTCCCATTCTTTAACAAATGAACCGTCACAAAGCCAAATAAAGTCAGCATCGTTTTCTAGAAACCGGGTTCTTCTCTAAAATAGGGAGGAGGTTAAGACTTTGGATCGAGTTGCCTTGATCTTGGGATATCTGTCTGAATAATCGTGAGATAAGGTCAGTTGTGTTTCTAGCGATATCTCTGATTGACCATCTTTTATTCTCGAAAAAACTATTCATTTTCTCTTTCCAAATATTCCAAATTGTTGTTAACAGGTAGGTCGTAATGATTATTTTCTCCCAACCTTTAGCTGAATAAGACTTGATTCTCTAGAGGAGTCAATCCTCAAATTTGTCATTGGACTCAGTATCGATTTTTATTTGCATAGGTGAAGCTGCCCAGGCTTCAAAAATGAAAGGACATTTGAGAAGAAGGTGTTCCATGTTCAACACATCACCTTCACACCATTCACGGATGTCGTTATTGACACACTTTCTTTTCTTAAGGTTGTTTTTTGTTGGTATCACTCTATTACATACTTTCTGGCAAATGTTTTTAATTTTGTACGGAACTTTGGAGTGTCAGATGGTGTTCCAAAGTTTGCTTTTGTTTGCTTCGCCCGTGGCTGAGGATTATGCTTCCATCGAAATTTCCTTATTGATCAAAGCATGGTATCCTGATTTAGTTGAGTATTTACCATCCTTGCAAAAAGGCCAAATGATTTTGTCTTCAGGATCGAGTTGCAATATAGGAATTTTCCTGAATTTTTTTGTAATGTTTGGTGAAAAAAGATTATTGGTGAGATTGTGATTCCAACCCGATAAGTTTCCATTAAATAATTCCGCTACCCTATCGACCTTACAGTTGTTTGGCTTTTCGAGTTTAACGTTTTTTCCGAGCCAGTTATGATGCCAAATATTTACGAGAGTCCATTTCCAATTTTCCAAATAGAAAAAAATTTCACTAATTGTAACCCTTTGAAAATACTTGTCCAACTCCATGATCGTATTTTCAGAATTTTACGTCCCAAAAACTATTAAACGGGGAATGGATTTCTTTGAGGACTTCAGACACTAGATAATCTGGTTTGTTAATAATCCTCCAAGCCTGATTAGTAAGGAGTGATATATACTTTTTTGGGAAATCTCTAAATCCAATTCCCCCACTCTTTTTAGCTTTAGAGATTTTTCTCTAGGCAACCCAATTAATTCATTTTTTAATTCTAGAATCCCACCAAAATTTTGCAATAATACTTGATAATTTCTTACATAAATCTTTAGGGAATTCAAAAATAGACATCGCATAATTCGGAATGGATTGAAGAACAGCTTTAATGAGATCTTCTTTCCCACCGTCAGAGAGGAGACAGAATATCTAGCTTGAAGATTTAGATAGGAGTTTATTCTTTATATAAGAGAAAGAGGTATGCCCAAGTATTTTCCAAGGGATTTAGTGATTCCGATGTTAAAAGATTGAGCAGCCTCATTACAGATGTTTTCTGGTGTGTCTTTACTAAAAACAATCGCTGATTTTTGGAAGTTAATTCTTTGACCGGGCGCTGTACAACAATCTTAAAGCATTTTACTAAACGTCTCAATTTCTGTGTTATTGACGTTAACAAAGAATAGGGCATTATCCGCAAAGAGAAGATGCGTAAGTTTAGGACAAATTCTAGTGATTCATATACCATTAATCAAACCTTCGCGACTATGGAAGTTGATAAGTCTGATTAGAATTTCCGTGAGAAGAGACAATAAAAGCGGGGATAGAGGGTCACCCAGTCTAAGACCTTGTTTAGGGTGAAATTCCTTAAGACTTTGTACGTTCACCTTGATTTGAAAGGAGACGGGAGATATACAGTTGTAAATCCAGTTGACCCATTTCTCACAAAACCCCAAGGGTCTGTTTGTATTTAGAGGGAAAAAATAATAAAGGAAAAGAAAAGAAAAATTATAAAAGAAAGGGAAAGAAAGGAAATCTTTTGTTTCGATTCGAAATTTTTATAATTTTTTTTTATAAATGATTTCGGATATTTATTGTTTGGATTGAAAAAAATACAAAAGAAAAGAAAAAAATAGTTAATTTTGGACTCTAATCATTAAGAGAAATTCTTTTCTCTCCATTTGACTCCAATTTGGAGTGATAATAAATATGGATATTGAAGTGATTTTTGAAATGATCTCCTTTCTTTTCTTTTATAGAATTTTCTAATACAAACAATGTAAAAAATAAAAAATCATTTCTATTTCATTCATTTATTTATATTTCTCTCAATCCAAACAAACCCTAAGTATCGCAATATTTTGATAAGAAAAATTCAATTGACTTGGTTATATGCTTTTTCCATGTCTAGTTTTACCGTTGCATAATTTTTCTTTGATTTTCTTTTGGTATTAAGAAAGAAAGCAACCTCTGAGCAATTAGAATGTTATCATGAACGCTCCTTCCTTTAATAAAAGTTAAATTGGGTCGGGGAGATAATTTCATCCATAAATGGTTGCAATCTGAGAGCAATAATTTTTGCTATAATTTCGTAGCAAAAAATTCACGCATGCAATCAGCCGAAAGTCTTTGATAGTTTCTTGAAATTTCCCTTTAGGAACAAGAGTTATCAGAGTGTCGTTAAGTAGACCCAGATCAGTATTATGATTAAAGAAATTAGAGACTATTTTGAAAATTTTGTCTTTAAGTATGTCCAAAGTTCTTGAAAAAATTTACCCGAGAGTTCACCTTTCTCTCACGGTACTTGTACGCTATTGATCGGGACCAAGGGCTTTTGATCCGGACATATTAAAAACCGCGTTCTTGACTTACAGATCCGGATCCTTGATTAGAATTTCATTCATCGAATTAGAAACCTTAGAGGGAATATGTATCGTGATTTCTTCATGATTAGAGGTTGTACTTTCTTTGAATAGATTGGAAAAGTAATTTTGAATAAACGAGTTGATACCATTTTAGGGCGTCGGTCCAACCACCAATGGCAGTTTTGAGTGAACATATTCGATTAATTTACCATCTTTTGATGGTTGAAGCGTAGAAGTAATTGGTGTTCTTGTCACCTTTTCCAATCCATCAATCTCTAACTCTCTCTGTCCAAAATTCCTCCTCACGATCCCACAACTCCTCAAGATTTCTTTTAATTTTTATTTCTTATCTTGCTTAGTTGTAGAGGGAGGATTACTTTGAATACTGGTGGATCCTGGAGTGTGATAAAATTAAACAATAAATAAAGGATCCACATACCGCAAGTGTACGGGTCGTTCAAGTAATATTTTGAAAACAGGATTTAGTTCTCAGGGATTGAACTGGTATAACTCAAGTGTTCAATGAATAAGTAGTAGTAGTTGCTAGTACGGAAAATAAAAGATAAAAGATATATTTGTTTGGGTTTTCAAAGATTAAACTACTGGACACAAGAAAATAAAGCAACTAAGATTAACAGAATGAAAATAAATAAAAAAGTAGTAGACGCAGATATGAGAACTATACTTGAGTCTCGGTAGGGATCCACCTAAGTTCATACATTTAGTGCTTTCGTTTAAGGTACACGTTGGTAATTCTATATTAGTCAGGACTCTACAATCTCCTAACTCTGGTCATGGTAGACTTAGGAGCTATCCTACAGTATTACAAACCCCGTTAGAGCGATTATAAGCTACGTTCAGATGATTAAGACTTTGGCTATGCGGTTAGTCAAGCCCGCCAGGATCATTGACGAATACCACGCGTTTATTAATTAGTTCAGTAATTAAACCCTCCCTCAAGGTGAACACCGCCACTATTGAATAGCCTAATTACTATAACCTAATTCTAATTCCCAGGTCTATTAAAATTAGTGAATAACCATGAACTAATAAACATATGAAAAACCTAACTTGAATTAAATTAAGATAATCCCAAATCCAAAAATACTAAATTAAATAAACTAGGGCTTAACCCATTATGCGATTCTCAAGTATAATTAAGTTTAGCTCATACTGAAATTAAATACATAAAAGAAATTATAAGCATTCATAATACCTAAAATAGAAATAAGATAAAAACCTAATTAAAGGAATGAGTTGAGCTGTAGTTGAAGAAGAATTGCTTCGCCAGCTCTTCCTCTGCCTTCTGCCTTTTTGCTATGCTCTGACTTTTGAAAATAATGAAGCGTGTTGAAAAATGAGGTCTAAAAAACTATTTATACTAAAAAAATCAGATTGGGCTTTTATTTTATTACACTAAGTCAAATGATAAAAAACCCAAGTCCAATATGTACATCCCGTAACTGATGTACACCCTCTGGTAAAAAAGCCGTAACTTTTGCGTGTCACGTCCAAATCACCTAATTCATGTCCTCAATTTGCGCTAACTCAGAGGGGCAACTTTCTCCTTCTAATCTCTAGACCCAAATCAGTTCTGATGTGGCTCGAAATCATAAATTAGTAACAGCTATCCAGATTTTTATCTCTTTTAGTCAACTCTTTGGGAGATTCTTTCTTGCTTTTGACCTCTCTGCTTGATCTTCGACTTTAATCTTCACTTCTCCTCCTCATATTGGTGCTCCATATAATCCATGTACCTAAAATATTTATACTAAAAATAAGCAAATTAACGCACAAAGCTCTAAAATGCAATATCATAATTATGAAGGGAGAAAGTGCAATATATTAAAATAAGCATAAAAGTCTATCAAATAAGTCTAAATTCCACCTAAAATGATGTCTCCTAAGGGAATATATTTATCACAAAACGGAGACATCATATACGTACAAGGTCTTTCTCAAGATTATTGACCAGCTTACGATTATCGAGGAAAGTCCCCCCCCCACACCATCCACTTATAGCAAAACAGGTAGCGTCTCTTTTGTTATAGAAATCTTGAGTATTAGATATTCTCCCTTTTTTTAATTGACGTCCACAATTTCTTTACATTGAATATGGTCGAGACATCTAGATTCGAAAATGAAATATTCATCATATTTGTCTTTATTCGTCGCCTTTTGTAAAATAAGAGGTGAATGATCGGAGCCCACTACCAGTGGGACTTTGAGAATAGCATATGAGAAAGAACCGCACCATGAGAGATTAGGTAAGACTCGATCGAGCCTTTCCTTGATATTTTCTTCATCTTTTCTACGATTATTCCAAGTGAAAGAACACCCTTTGCTAGGGAAATCAATAAGGTGATTTTCGTTACTAAAATTATTAAATCGAAGAATTCTAACCAGATTTGGTTGAACTTTCCCCTACTTTTCAGATTATTTAGCAATATCATTAAAGTCTCCCATGAGAATAGAGGGCTTGTTGAGTTTAGATAGCCACATTGACAGAGTCGACCATAGTTTAAATCTATCTGAATCATTTGGAGCATGAATACAATATAAATACCACAAAAACACATTAATTTCATTAATTTCCGAGATAACAAAACAAGCATTAAAGTGGATAACTATAAGAGAAATATTATCCTTCCACAACATCAAAATTCCCCCAGACTTATGGGCTCTTCCTCTGGGTTCAATTAAGTGCGAGTTATTGAAAGCATTAAAATGAGAACACGATTTAATATCTTGAGAGTATGTTCTTTTTCTTCCTTACCATTTATG